>CAWUFW010003730.1:705000-1305000 GCA_963921515.1 Calotriton arnoldi | reverse complement strand
CGAAAGTCATGGCGGTGTTCGCAGCTCATCTGCGCAGATCAGGGGGGTCCCAGTCTTCCCCTACCTTGATGACTGGCTTTTGAAGGCAGGCTTGCCCCAGGCTGTTGTCTCCCACCTCCAGACTACGGCGGACAGTGCTTAAGTTGTAAAATATGAAGTGCAGGTGCTCAAATGTTTGTTGGAGGCCACACCTACTTTTCTCTGGCTCCACCCACTTCCTCCACTGGCTCCACCCACTTATTCTATTAGCTCCACCCACATCTTCAACTGGCACTGCTAAAAGTCAGATGTAATACCTGATCTGAATTTCAGAAAGGGAGCCTTCCTCATAGTAAGGCTTTGATGGGAGGTTCCCCTGCCCTGTGAACATTTTGAAAAAGATTAAATCAAAAGTGCATTTGAAGCACAATTTTGGAATAAATTCGCTAAAATCACTAAAGCATTGAAAAGGGACAATTTCAGTGCTCTATGTGCTGATTTGGGGAAAGGACAATACTGGGGTAGGGTATGCCGTTTTTAACAGAGTCTATGAGTTCAAAGATACAACTTTGACATAGCTTATGTGACAAAATAAACCAAAATGTTGTGAAAACACTCTAAACAGACAAACTGAATAAAATCATGCAATACACTTGAATGAGTCAGCCACTATCACTTTCAGCGGCCGAAGGGGTATGGGGTTAATCAGTATAGTAGAGTATTCCGTTAAAGCGATTACTTTTAGAGAAACAATTGAAAAAAGATGATTACCAATTGGGTTTGTTACTATAACTTACTCCCTGGAGCTATATGTGATTTTATTAGACATTCAGAATAGTAAAAAACATGGAACTATGTAGTTCTGTATCACACAGACAAGACAGAGATTAGAAAAGAGGCATGTATACAAAATATGACTTTTTAATTAAAAATTTGTATTTTAACACAAAGCACAGAAAAATGTAATCTCCACCAAAAAGTCCTAGAGGTACCTAGGCCAAAGGAATAGGTAGTGGCTGGGCAGTTTGAATTTGACCGTATCTCAAGTAAGTGATACCTATTAGTATAAAATGACCATAGTGCCATACAAAATATAAATATATAAAGACAAAATAACTAAAAATAAAATATATAAATACAAATAAATACATGTTCTAAAATGAAAAACGAAAAAGCAAGTCTTATAAAAACAAAATAAATAAATATATAAAATAGAACAATAAATATAACATCCAAGCAAGAAAGAGACATAAATATAATAAAATATTAAATAAATTGACAGTCAACAAAGTGTTATAAATGCAAATAAATAACCTATATAAACTAGAACAATAATTAAATATCCAAACACAGTAAAGCCTAACTTTTTCAAAACATTGCAATGACACTTGTTTTTTCAGTTGAACTTGGCTAGCAACTATTTTTCTAGAAAAGCCCAGAAACCGTCTAAATTGCTTGTGCATTCCAAGTCTTCCTCTTTCCTTGCTTTACTCCTAGTGTCATCAGCTGCTCTTCCTCCTTTTGCAAGCCATGACTGAACATAGGGGATGGGATTGAATCTCTTAAATGGTGGACCAACAAGATTTAAAAACATTGAAGAAGATATTGTTTCAGTCAGCAATGATGCTCTTGTAGATGTGCATATAAGATTAATTTGAGAAAAGCCCCGCTCACATTCTGCAGTACTGATAGCAATAGTGTGTAAGGCCATCAAAAGCTCCTTGAACTGCCTTTTAATTTCTTTTCCTCCAGATTCCTTATACTCTCTGTAAGCACGTATGGTTTCTCGGCTGGCAATGTTGAATCTTTTACACAGAGACTCAATATCACTTTCACCATAAAGAACAGGTAGCTCCTCAGGCCAGTACTGTTTGTATAAAACTTTCACTTCGCTAATCAGTGTATCATACTTAGCCTTTTTGTCAGCAGAATTAGTACCTCCTGTAGACAACAAACGATGTCTTAGATTTTCTGCAAGGCTACGAAAAAACTGTCCCTGTTCAATGATTTTGTCAGTGGTCTTTCCTTTGTGCAGCATCACACCTTGGAATACATTTTCTTCCATGGCCATTTAACACTGTGAGAAATGGTTCCCTTGCCTGTCTACTATTGCCTCAAACACTGCTATTTGCCGACAAATAGCCCGATGAGCATCAATGATTGTAAAATCAGGTTTCTGTAACTCAAGTGATAACTCTGATAACTCCTGAAGAGCATCATACATGAGGCCAAGATTAGCAACAAACTGGATAGATGATAACCGCCTTCCTAGGCCTGTGTACATATTTCGTGTTGAACTGTCACGGGAACCATCATCAGCTGTGCTAGTAAAGTGCTTGTAGTGAGCAGGATAAGCATTCCAAATAGCCTCCACTGTTCTGAAGCTTGATGCAACCCAACGAGTATCTAACACTCTACCTACTCTGCAAAGCTGAATGTCAAGAGCTTCTGCACATTCCTTTAGCTCCAAACGGTTTTTAACAGATGTGGAAAATAGAGAATACAGCTAATTGAGTACGTTTTTTAAATGATTTGTAGCGCCAATATCTTTCATGACATCATGAACGGCAAGTTCCAGGCGATGTGCTGAGCAGTGCCAGGCTACAATATTGGGAGAGATTTTTTCTTGCAACCTCTTTACAACACCACTGTGGCGGCCGAACATCACTGAAGCTCTATCACAGGCAACTGAAACCAGGCATTTGGAGAGAAAGTCCTCACTTATATTAACTGGATCTTTTTTTAGTGCAGACAGTAAACTGTTTACTATGCCGTCAGCTGACAAATCACTCAGCTCAACGAGGTCAACAAAAATATTAGCTGGGGAGTCCATGCCAGGTAGCTGCATTCGCATGTACACAATTAAAGAACTTTTCCTATTTAACGCAGTGGCTTCATCTAGTAAAAGACTTACTTTTGGGGAAAGTTCAATTATTTTGGCAAATATCTTCCTCTTCATTTCTGAAGATATGTGGCGTTGTATGTTTGAGTAAGCTACATTGGAGTGCAAAATTCGCCCCATATCCAGCCCATTTAACTGGTCTGTTTCAAAACCATACGCTGGCCTGTTCCGCTTTACTTCCTTATAAGCTACACAGAATATTCTGGCTGTTGCTGACGATTGTACAGATTGCGCTTTTGCAGTTACTTGCAGGATCCCTTTTAGTGTTTTCTAAGATTTTTAAAGTTGCAACATGAGCCTTGCTTTGTGCATGTTCTCCAATCTTTTTCCTCAATGACTTCTGCTGTTGTTCTATATTGGTGCCATATGCCTTCACAGTAGACTCAGTCCATTCTTTGGACAATTTCATTCCCTTGGATTTCTCAGCACCAAGATCACGGACTTAGCGACACACAGAACAGCCAAGGTTAGGGCCTTTAACAATTAACCACAGATGCTTGCGTTGGAAATATATTTTTTGGTCATGTTTCCAACCTTTAGGAAGAATGCCTTTCCTAAAAACTCTGTCTGAATGTGGTTTCAGTGATCTGTCAAACTGTTTGCTAGTGCTTGGTGTTTCCTCTGTCTCTGCAGCAATCTCCACAGCATGATGCTGCTCATCTCTAAGAGGACTATCTTGTGTCTTTTCTTCTGTAGGGGTGATAACGCTGCTGCTAGTAGTGGTGTCATTCTCATCTGGTGCCTTCTCTCGCACTTCATCTTCCTTATTCCCTTCATCCACTGGAAGTACATGGTCTTTTTTAGCAAGTTTGTTAGTAGGCTCATCATCCTTGGGCTTAAATTCTGTGAAGTAGCTTGAAATCTTCTTCTGTCCAGTGTGTGACATTCTAGGGAAGCAAAGTAAAAGAAAACACGCTGGACATGTGCGAAGTGTGATGTCAATTCATCTAAGTAACATGCACAATTAATATTTATTTGCAGTTTGCACCAAAGACATTTCTGCATCTGCATATCTATTACCATCCATGACTGACTACAAGTACAATCCAAATGGATCCTACTTTGCACACCCAAATTCAGGCCTTTTCCAATTCATACCCCTGCCTGCCCTGCAGTGCTCACTCGAAAGACACACAAAGTCTTTAAAGTTTGCCTCACTTTTAAGCTTTGGCTTCCGGTATTACAACAAAAGCAGGGTGAGGTGGCAGTGTGCAGAGTTAGTTACACACTGTGATTCACAAAAATTATTAATTAATCGACACTCCGGGCCGGACTGGGAAACCCAAAGCAGCCCTGGCAACTTTTGTTAGACCAGCCCCCATACGTTGCATAGCAAGCGAGCGCAGCGAGCTTAACGACTGCTAGAGGTGTTTGCATGTGGGGGGAATTCTCCCCTCAAGAACATATTGTAAAAAGAAAAACCAATGGTGCACAACACATTTTCCATTACATATACATATTAACTTTCAAAGCATAGTAAATCGTAAATGATTACCTTGACCTGACATAAGCACCCAGGCCAGAAAGCATGGAAATCTCACACATAAGTACTCAGACAAGGAAGCATGGAAACGTCACACAAAGGCACCCAGGCCAGAAATCATGGAAACGTCACACAAAGGCACCCAGGCCAGAAAGCATGAAAATGTCAAAGAAAGGCACCCAACTGCAAAATAGAGTACATTTTCACCATAACCTTGTTGTCTTCAAAATTACAAACATCTCTCAAAGTTGTTTAACAATCACAGACGTGTAATGCCCTGTTTGGGAGCATAATATAGTGGAGTCCCCAGTATTCTTTCTCTCTCTTACTCACTTCTATTTTTCTCTCTAACCCCCACACCCCCTGTCTACCTTTAACTCTGATTGTCTTTACTTTCTCTCAACCTATTCCTTCCCTCAACACCCTGTCTTTCTATATAGCTTTCCTTCTCTCCTCACCCATCTCTTGCTCCGTCATCTCTCTCTTGGTATGTGACCTCATGGCTCACCCCTCTTTACCTCTGTCTCTCTCTCTGCTTCCTACCTTCCCTATCATCGTCTAAGTTATTCTTCACCTCACCTCCTGGCCTCTTGCTACCATGCTTTTGCGGCTGGTAGTAATAATGAAGTTAAGAAAGTAGAGGCATAAATAAACTTCAATAAAGCCCCAGGTATTTCCTTAGTAGACACATACTGCAGCTCTGCCGGCCTCCACCATAAATAAAAGCAAACAATTCTTGGGAAAAATAAATCCACACGAGTCAATGAAGAAAGCCAGTGGCACGAAGAGTCCACGGGGCCGCTTGTTTAATCAAATGCTCAGGTGGCGCACGTTATAGATTGCTTTGAAGTTGGAATTAAATGAATGGAGGACAGTGTGAGACTGAAGGCTGACGCTGACCTACTCCTGTCAGTTGTTTTTGCACATCATCTCTTTAATACATATTAAGGCACGGCACGATTACACATTACAAATTTACAAGCACAAACCATGGCACGCTGCACGCTTAAAGAGTCTTTAAGACTATGCTGGGCTCATTCATTATCAGGTGTGCTGTGTGTGCAACTACTTACTTACTGCCTGGTACAGGAAAGAAGGCAACCAGTTTATTTAACATCCTGCTTTTCATGGGATTTATTTATATATATGTATATGGCTCATCATGGTTTTTACACTGATCTTGGATTTATATTAATAAAACTTGCAACTGCTTACTGCTCAAATGGCAGGCAATGGAGCCATGGGCCGTCAGGCCCGTCACCCACAGTTAGATCCTAGGTTGAGGTTCTATAATTTCCTGTCTGCACAGTCAGCGCCATCCCCGATAGCGGGCATTCCAGCCCAGGACTGCGAGAGAGCAGCGATAGCGAGACACAGATGAGCCCGTTTTTTGCCAGCTTGCACGGCTTTAGCATTATTAGCCACTCTGAAGCAGGACCCAGGGAGGAATCGGTGAATGGAGGAGGATACTGTCTTCAGGGCAGGGGCCGTGCGGACAGGCCAGGCCAGCCCAGTTTAACTTAACCCCGGCCGGGCCATTTCGAATTCGATTCATTAGTATCGATTTGTGCAGTGCTCAGTGTGCTGGTGATAACTTTAAGTGTATTAACATCATGCAGATTCGTCAAGCACCACCAGAATTACTAAAGAAACAACAATGCTCTTCCTATGGAAATTCTGACCCAGACCTACCTATATCTACACACAGTATTGACAAATATACATACAGATAAACAGTGCATTGTAATAATGTGAACAGAGATATGGGCCTTGTTTAGCAGAGCATCTCAATATGATGAAGAGAGATCATGTGCCTCCTTTAGCAGGGGAGCCCATTAATAATGTGAAGGGAGATGCACCCACATTCAGCAGGGCATCTAAAAAGTCCCAAAGAGACATGTGGTTGTATCTTAGTGACACAGGTTCTCATAAGCACTACCATGGTGCACACAGCACCGATTGGAGAATCTCTTGCAGTTGCCGCTCCATCAATGGCAGTGCCGCGTTGTGAATGATGGCATGCCAATGCATACAGTAATATCAGCCTGCCCTTACGTAGAATCAACAGCAATCCATGGGTGCCATGTGCTGTCTATAGAGTCTATAGTGTCCGCTACTGCCGTAGTGCAGTGCTATAGATAACATGGGTGTCTTGCAGTCCTCTCAGCATGGACCTGTCCTGAACCTATGACCCTCATTGACCCTCGGATCTCTTGTACCAAACTTCGCAGCCTGGATTTAGACCCAGAGCTATCATCAGAAAGCATCAGCAGTCTCTGCGCATACCGCGCATTGCAAGCTGGGGTTCCACTTCCACACTGAGGCAAGCACACTTAAAAAAACCTGTGTACGGCCGGCGGCGGCTAGCCACTACTAGGCGGCCGCCAGGCAGTGCAGTGCACTGGTCTCATCACTCATGCATGCAGCATGCTACAGACAGTACTACCACATGGTGACGTGAGGGTGACCTGCTGACGACCGTCACCCCACCACGCTCCCCCCAAAAAAAGCAGCGTTGGTTTGGCATGGGCGGCACATTATTGGCATCGTGATGATCATGGCATGGGTGCATGGCGGCTACCGCGCTACTAGTTATAACTTAAGTTACTTAACTAAGTTAACTTCTTATCTTCAGTACTGCTTAACTACTGCTGTTATTGTTAACTAACTTAAACTTAGCGGTTCGTTCGTGGTGGGCCGGGCAGCCGGCCGGCCCGGGGCAGGGACACACACTGACTGCAGTGCAGACAGTGCACTGCCTTAGGCTGCTGCTTAGGGCATTAGGGCTGCCAGCCTGCCTCACCTGGTGCTGTTGTTACCGGTACCGTGTACTGGCTACTACTACAGTACTACTAATGCTGCTGCCAGTCCTGAGTCCTCAACGTCGTCGTCGGGTCGCGCTGGCTACCTGCCACTCAGACTGAGTTGAACGGCCGTTGAACCCAGTAAGATGACTCGGTGTGGTGGGGTGCGGCCGGCCCGTGCGGACATGCTGGGGCGTGGCAATGTGCAATCTGAAAAAATGAAACTGCGCTCGCTGCCGCACAGCCCCAACCCCCGCAGAACCAAAATCCTGCCCAAATCAGTGTCCCGACCCACCCACCGGGCCGGCAACACTGAACTAAGGGCCGCGGCCGCCGTGCCATCAACATATCACATTGAGAAGAACTTGATTGAGATTCATTCATGAATCAGAATC
Source organism: Calotriton arnoldi (assembly GCA_963921515.1). Lineage (NCBI taxonomy): Eukaryota > Metazoa > Chordata > Amphibia > Caudata > Salamandridae > Calotriton > Calotriton arnoldi. The sequence continues at coordinate 1,297,437 of CAWUFW010003730.1, read as the reverse complement.
TCCATTCTGCTCTTGACATCATGATTGATGATTATGGCATGGGGCGGGCGCATGGCGGCTACTACGCTACTAGGTAAGTTACTTCTTCAGTACTACTGGTTAACCCAGTCCTGGCTAAACCTAACTTAGCGGTTCCTTCGTGGTGGACCCGGCCCAGGACACACACTGACTGCAGACAGTGCACTGCCTTAGGCTGCTGCGCTGCTTTATTAACTGATTAGGGGTGCCTGCCAGGTGCCAAATTGCCTGCCTCACCTGGGTGCTGTTGGCCGCCGGTACTGGCTACTACTACTACTGCTCTGCTGCCAGTCCTTAACGCCAACGTCGGGTCGCGCTGGCTGGCACTCAGACTGAGTTGAACTGCCGTGGCCCGTTGAACCACGATGACTTGGTGGTGGGGGGTGCGGGAATGCTGGGGCGTGGCAATGCGCAATCTGAAATCTGCGCACGCTGCCTGCTGCCGCACAGCCCCAACCCCCCGCAGAACTAAAATCCAGCCCAAATCAGTGTCCCGACCCGTCTACCAGGCCGGCAACACTGAACTAAGGGCCGCGGCCGCCACGCCATCAACATATGATATTAGACAGACACTGGCTGCAGATTGAGTCATTCATGATTGAGAAGAAGAAGATTGAGATTCATTCATTCATGAATCTCCATTCTCCTCTTGGCTCAGCCAGGGCAGGCAAGGCTCACAGATGCCGCGCGCAACACAGTTCGCTGGGAGAGACGGAGTACTGTGGCCGTGGGACTGACTCACTCGGGAAACTGTCGTGTCGGGAGAGACGGACAGTCGAGCTCAGCAGACTCAGTCAGACTGCAGGCAGTACTACGGACGAGAAGCGGGACACGGACACCTAACTTATCTCTCTCCCCCATCCTTCCAGGTACCAGCGCAGCATGTCCAGACAGTACTTGTATCTTTTCCTGACCGGCGTGATGCTTCCCAGACGTTTTTTAAATTTCCCGGCACACGCCAGAACACTGCTGTAGCACCTAGGCAGTAGGCACTCTGTTCATGATGTACAGTCAGTACCCTCTTCCTGGCACTTCAGTACACCACCCCCTAGCAGTGCCGGACGATCCGGTGTCCATTCTGTTTCAAGCACACTGACTTTTCCCTCATGACACAGAGGGCTGCCTTCCAAGTCGGACCCTTCCTGGTGTGTTACTTCAAGTTCCATGACACAAGCAACCGTAACAGTAACACTCTGTGCAGAGGCGCTATCAAAATCAATGACGTGCAGCAATGCGTGTAGACCCGGCCCTGATAATTAAGTGCCGGTGCTAAGCACCGGAAAGCACCGGCACAAATTAAGTACTGACGGCAGACCTCCTGCACTCGCTGGGGTTCACTATCAACGTGCCGAAGTCACACCTGACTCCCTATCAGACGCCCCCCTTCATCGGAGCTGTTCTGGACACAGTGCAGTTTCGAGCCTATCCACCTGAGCAGTGAGTCCGGGATATTCGGGCAAGGATACCAATGTTTCAGCCTCTATCCCGGATTTCGGTGAGACTGACCCTGAGGCTACTGGGCCTCATGGCCTCCTGCATCCTGCTGGTGGATCATACCAGATGGCATACGCGGGCTCTGCAATGGGACCTGAAGTTCCAGTGGGCGCAGCATCAGGGGAATCTTTCCAACTACGTCCAGATGTCGGAGGGGACTGCACAACAACTGCAGTGGTGGTTAACGAACCCGGCTTGGGTCAGAGGCAGATCCCTCTCCCTTCCCCAACCAGACCTAACAGTGGTGACCGATGCATCACTCCTGGGATGGGGCAGCCATTTGGGAGAGGCAGAGATCAGAGGAGTCTGGTCTCCGGCAGAGTCCGGGCTCCATATCAACCTGTTGGAGCTCCGTGCGATCCGCCTGGCACTGAAAGTATTCCTTCCTCCCTCAAAGGGAAAGTGGTGCAGGTGTTCGCAGACAACACCACCACCATGTGTTACTGCAACAAACAGGGCGGGGTGATGTCGTGGACCCTAAGTCAAGAGGCTCTTCGCCTTTGGACATGGCTTGAACATCAGGGCATAACACTGGTGGTACAACACCTGTCAGATTCTCTGAGCGCCAGGGCTGATGAACTCAGCCGTCAGTGCCTGGTAGATCACGAATGGCATCTTCACTCGGAGGTGGTGCAAGGTCTCTTTCAGAGGTGGGGAGAGCCTTGGTTAAATTTGTTCACCACTGAAGAGAACGTGCAATGTCAGCAGTTCTGCACGTTGGAGTTTTCAAGGCAGCACTCGCTCGGCGACGCTTTTCATCGAGAGTGGAACTGCGGCCTCCTGTACGCCTTTCCGCCTGTACCACTTCTGCCCCGAGTGCTGAAGAAGATCAAGCACGACTGGGCCCAAGTCATTCTTGTGGCTCCAAACTGGGCACGGAGAGTCTGGTACCCCGAGCCCCTGAGCATGGCCATCGATCCTTCGATCAGACTGCCCATTCGGGAGAATCTTCTGTTGCAGCAACAGGAAACAGTCCTTCACCTGAACCTGTCCAGTCTCCACCTCCTTGTGTGGAGATTGACCAGTAACAATTGACAGCTTTTGACCTTCCTCCCTAACTCTGTAATGTCATCTTGGCAGCCAGGCATCCCTCCACTAAAACGGTATACACCTGTAGATGGAACAAGTTTGTGGCATGGTGCACAGCAAAGGCTGTGGATCCCCTTTCTACCCCTCTCTCTGAGGTTCTCTTCTTTATACTTTCTTTGGCCCAGCAGGGCTCTGCACTGGGAACTCTTAAAGGCTATCTTGCAGCTATTTCTGTTTTCCTTCTGCTACCAGATCAGCCCTCTTTATTCAAGTCCCCTATTGTAAATAGATTTTTTTAAGGGCATTACTCATCTCTTTCCTCATCTCCTTTCATAATGCCCAAGTGGGACTTGAATCTTGTTCTAACCTATCTTATGTGTGCTCCCTTCGAGCCCCTTCACAACTATCCTCTCAGGCTCCTCACCCTGAAAACTGCCTTTCTTGTTGCCATCACCTCTGCTCGCAGGGTGAGTGAGCTTCAGGCTCTATCTTCCAAGCCCCCTTTCTTCTCTGTGCATCTGGACAAAGTGGTGCTCCGGACAAGACCCTTGTTCCTTTCTAAAGTGGTTACACCATTTCAGATAGGACAAACAATCACTTTGCCCACCTTTTTCCCACCTCTGCACCCTTCCAAGGAAGAGGAGAGACTAGACTCCACCGTCTGGATCCTAAACGTGCGCAGTCCTTCTACCTTGACCGCACAAAAGATTTCCGGGTGGATGATCAACTCTTCGTTGGCTACTTAGGTGCCAAGAAAAGTCGGGCTGTTCAAAAGCCTACCATTTCTCAATGGGTTGTCCTTTGTATTAAACTCTGTTACACTTTAGCGAAAAAGGAACCTCCAGTGGGGCTGCGTGCTCATTTCACTAGGGCTACGGCAGCAACCACTGCATTGGCATGTGGAGTTCCCCTTCTTGACATCTGTCAGGCGGCCACGTGGGCATCTTTGCACACGTTCACCAGACATTACTGCCTGGACAGTCCGGAGGGACGGCTATTTTGCCCATTCTGTCCCCCAGAACTTTCTGGTGTGAACTTAGTTCACAATCCCTCCTCCAGGGATGTTATTGCTGGGGTATCTATTCTAAGGTAAGGAATCTATAACTAACTGTCTCTTTCAAACATATGTTTGTTATAGATTCCTTACCGCCCCACCCATCCTCCCCGCTCTGTGAACTGATTTCTAGGGATAGGGACTCCCTTGCAGGGCCCTAGTTGTGGCGCACCAGTGGTCAGTGTCTTTCATGGCTCTGCGCTTGTGGCGTGGAAAGTCGTGTCAGAACTGACGTCAGCACGCAGGGGCAACGTCTCAGTAGGCACCGCAACGTCATCCCAGCGATCAAGACAACAGACCCAGAGTTGACAGACGCCACTCACCGACGCGCAGGGGTACTGCTAAAAAAACATTCTCCGGATCCAGTCTGACGCCTGGGGGGTAATTCTAAGGTAAGGAATCTATAACTAACATATGTCTCTTACAGATACATCTTTACCGAAGGTAAGTAACTTGTTCTTCAATCTGGGGATCTGTTCATTTGAAGAAACCTCATGACCCTCTGCATTTCCACTTAGCTTGAGGCCTTAACTTCCTGAAAATAACCCCAAATTAGAGCAGGGCCTTTAATCTTAAAGCCAAGCGGATTAATGTGAGTTACAAAACCCTCCATGACTAATCAAATTGAGTAAATCAGGGCTCATTAAACCGTCCTGCAGAACCCGCCTCTTGGAGCTGCACCATTCATTGCCACAAAATAGCACACAATGCAGCAATAGGAATACTCCACACTCAAGGACACCCTTCACAAATATGTTTCAAGTGTCCACCTCCAGTAAGTCATCACGTTCCAAGTCTTTTTTTCATTTTTATCTCCATTGGCGCTTTAGTTATTGCAGACCTTGAAATGTAAACATTTGGCCTTTATCACTAGTTTACGGTTGCAAATGCGAGTGGTTTCACAGCGAGTGGCAAGAGCTGAACTGTACGTTGTTCCTCATTCAGAGGATTATTGGCAAACCAGTTCTCTTTAATAGCCTTTTAAGCAAAGTGCACCTCTTCTGGTGTGTCGCCATTGGGACCCAGAAAATCCATCAATTAAATGCAAGGAAAAAGAGTGTATGGTTACACACAAGCAGATCAGCAATCGCTAAAAAAAGCTGTCAAGCACTGCATCATTGGAGGCTCGCCCCGGATAGACAGTTTGATAGCGATGTGTTGGGTACTCTCTTTGTGCATAAGCCTTATTTTTTACTGGTAGTAATAGAAATTTGTTCTAGTTGAAGCCGATGTTGCTTTTAGAGCAGGTAATTAGGAGGAGGGAAGGCAATCGGGTGATGGGCAATTTGTTGGCAATGCCTTTGGATTTGGCACTATTTTTATTTTGGAAAGTTGAAGAGATTGGGAGGCGACAAGACTTTGGAAGGACATTTCATCTTGAGTCATTTTACAGAGCCACAGTGCTCATAATGGAGACAAAGCAGTGTCCTGTGTTGAAAATAGCAGTAGGAGATAGACACACGAGATGAACCTATTGGCTGTTGGATAGCATGTTGTGACATCTTAAGGATCCATTGTAGAATGCTAAGGTTGTGTTCCAATAAAGAATGTTGGGGGGTTTTGAGCTGTGGGGATTCTGTCAAACGGTTGTTGGTGGCTGAGGTGAATAAACGGACCTTTCAGCACTTCGTCCGTCTACCTGTCTATTTATTTGATGTGGAGAACACCACATTAATTTGGCGACGAGCGTGGCGGTGTGACTCTCACCTCAACATCCAGTGAAGGGAAGTAACGGATTCAGCGCTTCCCCAGACACTCAACGCGAAACTCCTCCAGCGGCTGACTGGTATCTGCAAGAGAAGTGCAATCTACTTCTCCAGCGGCTGATGCGGCGATGCATGGTGTGTCCGGAGCAAAGGATATCCGGTGAGGAGTTGTGTGCGGAGGGGCGGGGAGCTGAAACGCATATGCGTTCCACGAAGGGAGTGGAAGACGGCTGCGACAGTGAGCGTGCAGCGTGAAGGAGCGTTTGGTTGCTAGGAGGCACCACGCGAAGAGGAGCAGTGAAACAAACAAGGGCGCCACTCACTGTGGAGCGTCATCACGTCAGGGCACGTTTTCGGCGGCCATCTTGACAAGTTGGGAAGATCTTCACTAGCCTGTGTGCTTTGTCCGGTGTTGGTGAATGGGATAAAGGAGGTTTGGTGTGCCGATTTTAGTGCAGCAGGCCAGCAAAAGAAGACATGGTGACTGGCTCACCTCACAATCGTGCAGGAATAGCTGTGTGACGTTGGGGGCACCCTGGTCACAAAACAATAGTAACAGTGACTGAAATTTTTTTTTAACTTTAAAAAAAAAAAAAAAAAAAATTCTTTGTGTGGCATTTTAAAATATGGTAGTTGGTTAAAAGGATTGAAGTGTGGGTTTTTGGTAAGAGATAACCAAGCGCAAGGGAAAAGATAAAGGAACAATTTGGGACACAATATATTAATGTGATGGTGATAGCAATGTGAAGTGCACATTATTTTGGAATTAGAATTAGAGTTAAGAGTTTAGCTTTGAAGTTGGAACAAAGGGCAAAGTGTAAAGCATGCAGAATGTAACTCAACCACCGTTTTTTCTTAACAGTCCAGGAGAGCCCACGATAAAGTGGCAAAAGTGGGAAAAAAAAATTTGCAACTATGCACGTGTATGTGGAACAAACTTGAGTGCGGAGAGGAAGCATTCTCTACTTTTGCACTGTTTAGGGGGTGAAGGACAGGATGTATTGGAACATTTGCCAGATCTCAGTCAAAATGACCAAAGATCACTCAATGAATATGAAATATGCATCCTACAATTAGATAGGCACTATCTGCCTCGTTTGAGCACTATAATGGAACGGTACCACTTTGGGTTACGGGAGCAGAAAAAGGATGAAACGATAGAAGAATTTGTCACAGCGTTGAGGAAACTGGCAGCGTCATGTAAATTTGGAGGGGCCGTAGAAGAAAGGATCAGAGATCAGTTTGTGTTGAGATGCGCACACGACAAAATAAGGTAAGAACTGTGGCTCAAAGATGAGCCACCCCTAGATGAGGTCCTCGCAATAGCTAAGCGAGTTGAACATATGATGAAGTGTGTTCGCGAATTGAGTGTTACAAGAGAAAAGTCTGGTATTACGAATTCAAGTGTTGAGGAAGTTGTATGTCTTGTAAAAACAGAGCACCTGTTGTCAGTGAGAGCGACAAACATCCTCGTGCTGGTGAGGGTACTTCTTATGGTACTTCTTATTTGCCTTCTTTTGCCTCTTCCAATGACAACAGATTAATCTGTTTTAGGTGTGGCAGAACTGGACATAGAGCAAATGCTCCGTTCTGTCCTGCTCTTAACATTACTTGTAGCGCGTGTGGGAGAAAAGGTCATTATGCAAAATGGTGTAGGACCAAGAGTAAAAGAAGAGAACAACCTCAAGCCCAAATTAGAGATCTCCCACAGGTAAAAGAGATTATGTATCAGGTAGATGCAGAGAAAGCTAATCATCCTTCACATATGGTCAAGATTCATGGTGTTGGGCTTGAGATGAAGTTCGATTCGTGCTCGCATCTTACTGTGATAGATAAAGATACTTTTGATCACTATTTTAAAGGCAAATGCGCACTGATGAAAGGAGATGTTTCTCCCGTGGGTTATGGTGGTGTGCCAATAGACCTCTTGGGGTATTTCACATCCTACATTGAGCTAGGGGACGCAATATCTCTGGGAAAGTTTATGTAGCTAAGTGTGGGGATGCACTGTTGGGGTGGACTCATCAACGTTCGCTTGGCGTCATTCTCAATCCAAACACAGAACCTCAAGTCGTGGTTCAGTCTGTAGGAGATTCCTGGTCTACCTTAGCCGAGCGATTTGCAGATGTTTTTGGGGACAAATTAGGTTGCCTTAAAGGTTACAAACATCACATAAGACTGAAAGAGGGTGCCATACCGGTGGTTGCTAGAGTCAGAAGGGTACCTTTGAATGAACAGTCTGGTGTCCAAAAGGAGATCGAGCGGTTGGTTGATCTAGGGATCATAGTGCCTGTGGAGGCGACGGAGTAGTTGGCTCCCATAGTTGTCGCAAAGAAGGCCAGTGGTGAGCTGCGCCTTTGCATTGACTTGCGCTCGCTAAACAAAGAAGTAATTGTTGATAGGATCCCATTGCCCAACATAGATGAGTTGGTCAGCACTCTAGTAGGGGCTAAGTTTTTCACAACCCTAGATCTGGCATCCGCATACCATCAGGTGGAGTTGGATGAGGGTTCGCAGGATTTGACAGCATTTGTCACTCCCATGGGAACCTATAAATTTCGAAGGATGCCTTTTGGATTAGTTTCCGCAGCTTCCGTTTTTCAACGGATCATGTCCAATGTCCTCAAAGGGGTCTCTGGGGTAAAGTGCTATCAGGATGACTTGCTGATCTATGGTAGCACTGAAACGGAGCATTATTCTAGAGTGTGTACTGTCTTGGAATGTCTGAGGAAGGCGGGCTTAACAATAAAAAAGGAGAAGTGTAGGTTTGCTGTGGAGGAAGTTAACTACCTGGGGCACTGCATAACAGGTCGTGGTGTTTTCCCGAAGAAGGATTTGGTCAAGTCTATTGAGAACGTCAGTGAACCTTCCAACAAGGAGGAGTTACTCTCCTTCTTAGGAATGGTTGAGTTTTACAGTAAGTTCATTCCTGGATATGCTGATAAGACTCATGCCCTTAGGAGACTAACTGTTAAAAGTGCGGTGTTTGATAGGAGTGCAGAGTGTGCCAACGAGTTTGTTGCCATCAAGCAAGACCTTAAAGAAGCACCTTCTCTTCACTCTTTTGTGCCAGGAGATGAGACCCTGATCTTCACTGATGCCAGTGCCAAGGGTTTGGGTGCGGTGCTTATACAGAAGAGTGGTGGTGTTGAGAGACTTATCGCCTGTGCGTCTAGATGTTTAAGAGGATCAGAGCTAAACTATTCTGTAATAGAAAAGGAGTCACTTGCCATTTTTTGGGCATTAAGGAAGTTTAGGAATTTGATTTGGGGAACAAAGGTAAAGGTCTTATCTGATCATAAACCACTTAAAGAGGTGTTTTCTAAGAAGGGTTTGGATTCAATCTCTTCTAGAATCAGGAAGTGGATCATTTCTTTACAAGAGTTTGATTTCTGTGTAGATTATATTCCAGGTGTTATCAACAAGTCGGCTGATTGTCTCTCTAGATTGGTGGATGTCACTAACTCAGATGATAAGGAGGAGGTTATACCGGATGATGTAGTAAACGTGTGTGAAATTACTGTTGGTGCGGTAGATGAGTTAGAGTGGAAAAATGAAGTTGTGAAGGATGAGGAAATATCAAAGGTAATAGAATTAATTTCTTCAGGCAAAAACAAACATTTGGTAAAGCCGTGGTCTCTGATCTCTGATGAGTTGGCTGTTGTTGATGGATTACTGGTGAGAGGCACCAAGCTGGTTCCTCCGGTGGGGGTGCGAGGCAAACTTTTAACTCTGGCTCACTCTGGTCACTTAGGGATTGTGAAGACCAAGGGATATCTGAGGATGCTTTACTGGTGGCCCGCCATGGATAGAGAGATTGAAAAAATGGTTCGAGGCTGTTTGGAGTGTTGCTCCAGTGATAAGATTCTCAAGACCAGACAAATGCCCATGGTTTGCAGAAAACTACCGACATATTCCTGGGATGAGCTAGCAATAGACATAGTTGGCCCTTTACAAGGGGTATCAGATACTCCTTATTTGGTAGTCCTTCTGAATCTTTACTCAAGATGGATTGAGGTACGCTCGGTTAGAGATATTTCATCTTTGAGTGTAATAAAATTCTTAGAAGAAGTTTTCAAGAAGGAGAGTTATCCTAATTCCTTGCTTTCTGATAATGGGACTCAGTTCTGCTCTTCAGAGTTTCAGGCGTATTTGAGAGGTTGTGGGATTATTCACAAACGCAGTGCTGTGTATCACCCTGAAACCAACGGAGCTATTGAGAGGGTTAACAAAACTCTTAAAGAGAGTATCCAGTTGGCAAGGGCGAGCAATTTAAATTGGAAAGAGGCGTTGCAAGATAGGATCTCTGCCTATCGCATGTCTCCCCACTCCACCACTGGCAGGTCCCCCTTCGAGCTGTTTAGAGGTAGGGCTCCCAATTCTAAATTATGTCCTGGGTGGATCAAGTTAAATAAGGGTCTGAAGGACAATTGCATTGGAGATTGGAGGGATAGAGAGCTACAGAAACAAGTAGAAAGGAAATGCTACTTTGATTACAAGAAATGTGTGCAATACAATAGTTTGAGAGTGGGTGACTTTGTAAAAATAAGGGCGCCAGTGGGATGTCAACCTTGGTCAAAGTTTTCAAAAATAAGAAGAATTGTGAAGATCTTCAGAAATGCTGTGAAAACTGAAGATGGTAGGATTTGGAATAAGAGTCGGGTGGTCTCTGTCAATTCTCAACCTACTTTGGGTGAGGTACCTACCTGTTCGTTGAACACGCGTAACAATTCTTCTTCATCAAACTTGCACCCTTTACCTGATAACAATAGAGAGAAGAGTGCGAGATTGTGCAGTTTACCATTTCATATGAAAGACTTTGTCATGTGAGCTGTTCACTGTTCACTGCATTTCTTCTTTTAGGAATATGTCATGTGATCTTCTGCTTCCATCTTTGACTTCTGTATTCTGTTTTGTTGTTTGTTTTATAAGGAGAGAAGATGTGTGACATCTTAAGGATCCATTGTAGAATGCTAAGGTTGTGTTCCAATAAAGAATGTTGGGGGGGTTTTGAGCTGTGGGGATTCTGTCAAACGGTTGTTGGTGGCTGAGGTGAATAAACGGACCTTTCAGCACTTCGTCCGTCTACCTGTCTATTTATTTGATGTGGAGAACACCACACATGTCTAGATGTTTTGCTAGCCCAAACTAATCGCCAATTCCCTTTAGTGCCTCGTCTCCAGTTGTTTATCTTTTATGTTAAATGTGCTGTCTTGAAAAGGCTATTAAAAGCCTTATAAGGAAAATCTGCGTAACACACTCAGAATCACATTTCTCTTGTTTCTTTTATTTTCAATGTATAGCATCAGGCAGCCAAGCTAACCAGGACATTGTGTCACATCGTAAAGATGGCATTTTCATCAGAAACAAGTCCAACAGCAGTCAGCCATCCGGTACAAGAAGTCCACCTCCGCAGCCAGAGACCAAGGGTGGTACCAGTCAGCTCTTGGGGACAGGAAATCCAGCACAGAAACCGGAATTTGGGAGCAGCATCAGTTATCCTTCTAGGAAAGGAAGTTCTCCTGAGCAATCTGAGAACAGACAAGGACGATGGAACTGTGATTGAGTCCTAGGAGCACCACAAGCATTGTGTGGGGCTGAGTCCGAAGACTGGTCAAAATAAGAATGTACGTCCATGGTTTATGAATGGGAGAGACCACGGAAAGGAACTCCCAAAAAGCTTATGGCAAAATTATACACTTTCCAGTTGCCGTCAAAAGGTTTGACACACCTAATGCTCTGTGGAGAAGAGGTAATCTCAGGGGACTATGATTGTACTTCATTAGGAGACATGTTGTCTATTTGAAATTCAAGATCCATATCTGTGGCGGCATGGCCTACATTACCAAGACCTTCAGTGGGTTGAAATGACGGATACATTTTCCGACATAGAGAGCACAAACAGGAAAAAGAATCAGAATGTTGTGCTATCTCCTTCCAGGCTGCCAACACTACATCAGCTTCCTAGTGACATCCACACAGCTGCTGTTTATCTTTTTATATTCAGAAACAATTTACTTTAACAGTTGCCACTTCCAACACTCCTTTCACCATTAGGTTTCTTTTTCTACTAGACAGTGTCTGGGGTTGTGTTGTTTGTTTTTGAAAGCAATGCTACATTTGCCTTCCAGTACTTTGCCTTTAACCATGGGGGCTGAATTTGTGTTGGGTAGTCAGAAACAATAATGTCATTGACCTCTGAAGGGTGAGACTGCAAGCGCAGGTACCGGTTTACATCAAACCACGTGTGATGTTGGGAAGACCATTTACGACATCTGTGTGGTGTGTTTTAGATACAACTGCCATGGTATAGAAAGCCAACAAAGAACCCAATAAAACCGAGAAATGGCCAACCAGAATCTACAACGCGTTCCTTGAGTGTTGCTCATCAACATGGCACCTGGGCAGGGGGGTGTTACATTGGTCCAAGCATCCACAGTGATGACACTATGCCAGGTGCTATCCAATGAAAAGGAAAACCCCCTCCTGTTCTGCCTTCTTTTTGAACTAACAAAGTCTGCACACAGAGCTGATGGACAGAGCTGATGCCTATTGGTTCGTAGGTGTTTAACACCATGGTGAAGGCAGTGGTCATTGCTGGGCGTGAAAATGTGATCCTGGGTACAGCTGCACCATGTCATTAATCTGCACAATTGTGAAAATATAATCAGTATGTTTTTGTAACGGTGGAAATGCGATTCCTGGTAACATTTTTGTTTGTTGCGATTTTATACTGTAATAATTTGAGACGTTTAAGCCCTGTTCCCCGGAGAGGTCAATTACAGGCCCACAAAGCTGTGTAAATGAGAGCTCGTGAACCCTCGAAACAGGCACTCGAGTCACACAGACCACAACAGAATGTTAACATAAGCGTCCTTCACTTTCTTAATAGGTGGAGGCAAGGTTTAACTCGAAAGTGCGAGTCCGGTACACCTGGCATGTGGGAGAAGATTATAGCGGTTCAATCTTGCAGGCATATAATATATTCTATGTAGAAACTTGTAATGGATAGTGTAAAGGTGGCTACTCGAGACAATGCAACCCATCTGCTGATAACAATACGTCCATTGCCCATATGTGAGTTGGCTCACCCAGCTCCCATCTGGCGCGAGCCGGCCCCGCCTGCCAGACAGGGTGCATCCAGTTGAGCCGCACGGTACAGATGGGAGACCAAGTTTCTCGGATTTGTGGCCTTGAGCAGTGTGTGTAGTGTGTCAAGTATAGGGGGTTCCCTCCGAAAGTCAGGGGTGACAGCCTTAACGTTGCGCCGCAATCGGATATAGAGAAATATATCCAAGGGGGTCGGCACCTCGTCAGCGAATAACCCTTTGTGGGAGACAAACGACCCATCCGGGTAAAGATCGCCCGACGTGGAGACCCCAACTTTAAGAAGTATGTGTCTATAAACTGCTTCATGTGTGACTGAAAAGGAGGAATGATAAGGCAATAGAATCAAAGAAGAGTAAAGCAGCGGCTTGGCGAGTCACTTAGCCAATTTATACCATGTCGCAGTTGTACAGCCAACCGTCGAGTCTAGTTATGGGGTAGAGGTCACCTGCGAACCCAGGTAAGAGGATGGGAGCCATGTATCCTTGTTCTGTGGCCAGATGTGGCATAAAGGGGGTGGGTCTGGACCAATGCGCTGCATAGTGCGCCTGAGCACACAAAAAAAAAATAAAGCCTCCCCTTGAGAAAGGCTGAGTGAGGGTATTTCACTGGAGACGTGGTTGTTTCCCCGCCCAGGCCACCCTAATCAGTTGGGATTTTAACACTTCAAAAAAGTGTCGACCAGCGAGTAAGTGATATTAAGAAATAAATACAGAATCTTTGGCAGGACGACCATCTTCATGAGTGAGACACGACCTGCCATAGAGATGGGCAATGAGATTCAACGGGTAATGCTGTCCGTGATAGTAGGGAGGTCTGTGCCATAGTTTTCCCGGATTAGCTCACCCTGATCCCTAGTAACCACTATCCCCAAATAGTTAATCTCAGAATTGCACCATTTCAGTGGAAACTCAGAAGTGAACTGAATTGTGGACGGGGTGAGGGGGGAATACAATGGATTTTCCCAAACCCCCCAAACTGTACTAATTCACGTAGTACCCCATTCAAGCTTACCTGAGGGTTTGTTAAGTATATCGTGACATGGTCCGCATGTAAGGACAAGAGCAAATGTCTAGTGGGATATCTGAGAGCATAGTTGCGGTGATGTTGCCGAAGCTTGGCAGCTGGCGACTCGACTGCTAGCGCAAAAAGCAACGATGAAAGGGGACACTTCTGTCTAGTGCCCCGAGTGATGGAGAAAAGGTTCGAGTTAGTACCATTAATCTTCACCATTGCAGCTAGCTGGGAATAAAGGAGGGCTATCCATGATAACAAGCATTTGCAATGCATCGGTCTTGCCTTTGGTACCTTATATGTATTTAGCGATGCAGCATATTAGCCTGGGTGCTGAAACATGTACTGTTCTTTAATATGGAGGGAATGTGAGCACTAAACTGCTTGACACGCCAGGTATGGGAACACATGGAGAGAAATATTGCCTTTGAGCGGGAAATGGTATAGTCCAAAGCTCTGTTTTTAATATAGAATCATTTGCAATGCATCGGTCTCGTATTTGTCAGAGTTAGAGCTATTGGCATTGTAAATGACAATGCCTTTTACCAATGTGTTTTGGTTTGGAGTGGAGTGGATGCATGTGGTTTGGAGTGGATTTGCAATGCAATCGGTCTCGCCTTTGGGACCTTGTATGTATTTAGCAATGCAGCATATTAGCCAGGGTGCTGAACTTAGTTGTGCTGGTCAAAGCACGGGCCAATAGGAACTTTGCTCTCCAAGTGCCCCTTCTGTCTAACCTCTGGTAACTAGGATTGTCAAATACAGGTACAGGAGGGCCAGATCTGTGCCAGATTTCCAAAACGCCTCAGTACGAAATGAGTTCTGTTTAGAATAATTGTATGTAAATATATATTATATATATATATATATATACACATATATATATATGTTTCAAAGATGCCCAGAAAGCAAGGACGCACTCCGTTGCAGGTAGGTAACCACCTTTATTTCTAAAACAAACAGACAACTTTCCATCCCCTTTTAAGTCCTCACGGCCTGACGCGTTTCAGAGTACTTTAAACTCCTTCCTCAGAGGCCAACATGAGTGTTCAGAAATTTGCGTGCACTGCCATTTCCCCTTCGTGCTAAAACCATTTATCTTGGCCTCCGGTGTGCCTAATTAATTATGTTGATTATTTTCACAAAGCACGCTGGTAGATGCAGTCCATTGTACACAATTAAAACCCTCCAGTGGGTCTGCTCACTCACGTTTAAATACAGGACATCAATCACGGCCCTCCATTGGGCCTCGGATGGGATTTTGTCTGCTTTAGTAAGTTTCCTGCTGCGCCAGATGCGAGGAAGGATTCCCCTCGCCTGGACTCCTGCTGGTTTTTGGAGCGGTGCAAATCCTTCACGGCCTGGAGCCGCCGTGTCAACATGTTTCAAAGATGCCCAGAAAGCAAGGACGCACTCCGTTGCAGGTAGGTAACCACCTTTATTTCTAAAACAAACAGACAACTTTCCATCCCCTTTTAAGTCCTCACGGCCTGACGCGTTTCAGAGTACTTTAAACTCCTTCCTCAGAGGCCAACATGAGTGTTCAGAAATTTGCGTGCACTGCCATTTCCCCTTCGTGCTAAAACCATTTATTTTGGCCTCCGGTGTGCCTAATTAATTATGTTGATTATTTTCACAAAGCACGCTGGTAGATGCAGTCCATTGTACACAATTAAAACCCTCCAGTGGGTCTGCTCACTCACGTTTAAATACAGGACATCAATCACGGCCCTCCATTGGGCCTCGGATGGGATTTTGTCTGCTTTAGTAAGTTTCCTGCTGCGCCAGATGCGAGGAAGGATTCCCCTCGCCTGGACTCCTGCTGGTTTTTGGAGCGGTGCAAATCCTTCACGGCCTGGAGCCGCCGTGTCAACATGTTTCAAAGATGCCCAGAAAGCAAGGACGCACTCCGTTGCAGGTAGGTAACCACCTTTATTTCTAAAACAAACAGACAACTTTCCATCCCCTTTTAAGTCCTCACGGCCTGACGCGTTTCAGAGTACTTTAAACTCCTTCCTCAGAGGCCAACATGAGTGTTCAGAAATTTGCGTGCACTGCCATTTCCCCTTCGTGCTAAAACCATTTATCTTGGCCTCCGGTGTGCCTAATTAATTAATTAATTATAGCTACACTTCCCATGCAAGGGATTTCTCACTGCTCCGCGTCTTTTTAGACGTCAATTAATCACAATCCGTATGTTGTAGTTCAAGGGTGTTTAATTTCAAAGCTGCCAACACACCCCAATGCGTTTCAGTCTCAGCCAAGACCTTGTTCACGGGGAAAAAACGACAAACACGAAGCGGCATTACATTTCTGCCGTATTTGAACAAGAATGACATCACATCCTTGTTCCCTCCTACTGCATTATGGTAATCGCAGTTTCACATTTCAAAAGTTGTCGCTCAACCTTGTCACTACGTTATTTTATAAAACCCACTTTATGGCAATGAAGATACTATATAACATTACAATAGCATAAATTCATTTACTTTTGCATATACTTGTAACATTAGTAATTTCTTATATTCTTTTGTGTCATCACATTATGGTCTGTAATTATAAAAGAATATCTAAGGTTGATGTTTGTTAGTCTACTAAGATCTCACCGCACTTGCGAATTTATGCTGTTTTCTACAGCCATCACCGGGGCTCGAACCCTTGTTGCATTCCTCCATTTCAGGTGCCTGATCGCACTGCGCTATTCTCTCATCGTGGCCCTTTCTGCCAGCGATCTTATAACTGGATGCATTCCTTGCATCTATCACCCCGTTCTTTTCTCTTATTTTTGTTCCCAAGCAACTAGCCATTGGGACAATATCCTTTAAAAAAACGGGTGATTTTTATCCGGGTTAGTAACCCGATCATAACCTTTTATAAAAGATCGCCTCTACCACTGTGGTATTTCACTTGGGTACGTTGTTCAAAAATGCGCAGGCATATCATATTGTGTTCATTCACACCTTGATAATCTGGCCCTCTAGTGGGCCATGGCACATCTTGTACAATCTGTTTTTCTCTGAGTTGTACCCATACATTTTCCCTTTTTCTAATGGACTAACATTTATCAAACCAACTCGAACAGTTCTGGATCAAATCAATCATTGCCAGTAATTTCGACTAATTTACACTTCATTAGTCATTTATACATTAAAATAAATCAAATCTAATATATAACTTCCCTGGATTAATGCTGTAAGCACCTTAAAAAGCTTCATTATCCCATATATACAATTAAAAACCATGTCAGGGAGGTTAATGTTCATAGCAATGTTACTAGTTCATGAAACTCATATTGGGTCTAGTTCTTCGAGGACCTAGTCGTAGAATATCCGTTTTGTTTATTCAGCATACATTAAGGTGCATCATAGGTGTGAATGTAGTTCCTCATCTTGGTTTAACCCTCTCGGGTCAGGGTTCGAAAATTTAATATCTGTCTTGATTCCTTTTGCCGCAAGATTTTTTTCTCTGTCTCCGCCGCGGGCCTGTTGTTTCACCTGTTCCACAGCAAAAAAAGTCAGCAATTTCCAATTCCCACCATGTTCTTTTTCCATATGTTTTGCTATGGCGTTACTTCTATCGGTGTTAACTGTTGCCCTAACATGTTCCAGCATTCTTTTCTTTAGGTCACATATTGTACTGCCCACATATCTAAGAGGGCAGGGGCACTCCGCCATGTAGATTACGAATTGACTTTTACAGCTTATGCGTTGTTTGATTTTCCACATTTTTTTGTTGGCCATTTCTATTGTTATGCTTTCAATACTAAACTATTTAAGCGTCAGGTATCACACGTTAATTGCTACTTTTCGTGTATACACAGGGGTCATTTCTATCAACAAAAGCAAAGTCCTGAGGATGGTCTAACGGATAAAGACAATATTAGACCGAAACGTCGACTTTTACACCTATTCCCTATTTTATTGTACTAGAGGCAATTTTGACATTGTGTAAACTTTTCAGATTGCCTACAAATACTTTGTGAAAAGGTGTTCACAATTGTGACTATGAAGATTATTTAACCTTTTGTATTGTTTTACTTCTGGTTACATTGTGTTGATTTCTTGATTTCTGTAATCTTTATAATTAATGATTTTCTACAAATATAAAATTAGGTTTTAGAATACCTACACCGTGTTGTTCTTATCTCTTTCTCTATGATAATGTTTGATTCATTGACTAACCGAATTGTTTATGGAGTAAACTAACTGTAAGCGACTTTCACAGAGCTTACTCAATTGTAATTTGTCAATTGCTATAAATAGACATCATTGAACCAATCCCTTGTAGGCACACATACCTGCTCATTTAACTGCCCAAGCCTCCAAGGGTTTATTGGGTTTCCCATTGTTCGAGATATTGCTGTGAGGTACGGCAGCTATTTTTAAAGTGAAAGTGGCATGGCGCGCTGCAAATACAAACAAGCAGCCACCAAAACAACAGGAGTGCAAGACAAGAACACCAGCTTTGGCAATGGCGGCTACTTGTTTGAATTTGCAGCGCGCCATGCGCGCTTTCACTTTAAGAGGCAGATGCGAGAAGGCATCGGACTGCGGGGGAAGGGGAGGAGGGCACGGGAAGAACATGCTGCGAGCTGCTGACATACCCGTGTGGGATCCCCGCATTCTCCCTTCCACTGTGCATGAAAACAGGAAGAAGACACAGCTCCTAGTATTGGGAAACTGCAAACGTAATATAACCGGGAAATGTAGTTTTTTCCTACTCTTCGGCAATTCACTTAGTCAGACACTAGCACCACAACTCCCAGAAAGCTAAGCTTCAATCCCATGCTACATTGTGCAAGATCTGTTTTCAGAAGCGGACTTTTGAATTCACGTGTGCTTGCCAAAAATTGCTGAATATTTCTTTCGCAAGTGTGAAGCGTCCACGCTGCATAAAGTTACCGTTTCGCTCCCTCCTGTGACTATTATATATTGCATATTATAGCAGCCACAACCCAATAGCTTTCTGCGCGTTCGTGAAAGCGCAGTACTCTTTCAAACCTTTTGAAGCGGTCGCAAGTGTCCCGGCAGCATTGAAAGTGAAAGCGCGCACAGCGCGCTGAATATAAACAAAGCACGTTACAGTTTTGGCGCGCATGCCTATGTAAGGCACTATTTTAAAAACAAGCATTTGCAATGCAATAGAACTCGCATTTACGCGAGTTCTATTGCATTTTCAAAGGGAGTACGGGAGGGCAAAAAAGCACGAATGGGAGTGGAGGGGGGGGGGGGGTGGTGGTGGGCTGAGAAGTCCAGGACTGCGGGAGGGGATGGGGGAGGCACGGGAACAAAATAGTGTTTCCAGTAAAGGGGCCAATAGCCGTGGAAGGACACAAATGACAACATGGCCATCAGGAGGAGGGACTAACAAGCCTAAAACCAATGGAAAGGCTGCATTTAGGACCTAAGCCAATACAAAAGATGGGCGGAGAGTGGGCGGAGCTTAAACGAAGCTTCCACGCTATAGTGTATACTGCATGTCTCAACGAGACAGCGCAAGCGCTGCCTAGGCGAGACCTAAAAAGGAAGAAGGAAGGCCCATACGCCACAGTACAATTGCAAAGTATTCCCACTCCAGTGAGTCAAATGCCTTGGTGGCATCAAGAAACACTGCTACTGCAGCAACATCTGGATCTATGTCCTGCGGAAGCGCAAACAGAGTGCGCAAGTTCTGGAATGTTGCTCTTCCAGGAATAAAACTGGACTGGTCCGATCAAACCAGGAATGTCATGAGGAGCTTTAGGCGATTAGCTAGGGTATTTGCAACTATTTTGGCATCACAATTAATAAGGGATAGAGGGCAGTAAGGTTTACTGGGCTTGAGTAAAGTGAAGCTCATTGCTTCCCTCATGGAGGGTGGGAGTAAACCAGAGGTCTTCGCCTCCAGATGCACAGATTTCAGAATAGGTAGTAACGTACGGATCTGTGTCTTATAGAAATCTGCAGGCAGACTGTCAGGTCCAGGGGCCCTACCGGACTTCATCTACATAATTTCCTCCCGGATTTCATTGTCTTCTGTATCAGCAGATAGAAATTCCCTGTGCGCATCACTCAACCAGCCCCGCACTACATCCTTGAGGTAGGCCTCTATCGCTGCACCTTGTAGTCCACAAGACGTGTATAGATTACTATATAGGGAGGCGATAACCTGTATTATGTCTGGCAAAGTCCTTGATACTTTTCCATCTCCATCCCTAATCTTTAGTATATTGTTGGTGAAACGAAGTTTGCGTATCATTGTCGCTAAAGTATGTCCCTGCCGCTCTCCCACTCCAAATGCTCGGGCCCTGGCATATTTGCCACGGTACAAACATTCCGGCTCAGTCTCCTGAAAATCTGTCAAGGCCTTCCTGATTCTACCAGATATCTTGGGGTCCTCGGAGCTGCCCCGCTGTGTCTCCAGGGTTTTAATGTCTCTCTCATTCCCTTTCAAATGATCTGTAATAGAGCGCAAACCGCCCATGCACATGCTACACACAATGAAATTGAAAACCTCCCAGATCATGCCCTTTTTCCGGGGGCTGAGTCCTTATTTCTGTTGAAGAAATCTACAATCTCCTGTCTCAAATCCTCGCGGAAAGGAGCGTCTAATAACAACATGGGAGAGAGCTTCCAGGAGGCATTCGAGGACTGTGGTGTCGGGGGGGGGGGGGGGCATAGCGTCAGTAGGACTGGGAAGCAATCAGAATATGTGCACGGCAGATGTGTAACCCGTTCACCCATGTACCCAAACCCCTAGTTGTGTGTAGGTAGTCCTGCCTAGATCAGCTGGTATCTACACCAGAGTAAAAGGTGCCCTCCTCAACTGAAGGGTGGCTGGTCCGCCAAGCATCCAGCATGTCATTCTCCTCCATTATCACCAGATGTGACAGGCTGCAGTGCTATGATGAGAGGTGGGGGTATGGGATCTAGCAAGAGCCGCATTCAGAGCAACATTAAAATTCCCACCCCAGAGCATGTGGGTGGAACTGATGTCTACAATTTGCCCCTATAGCCTATCGAAGAAAGTGGCATGATCAGTATTTGGTCCTTAACAATTAACTATGGTGACGGATACTGAGGCAAACCTGCCCCACATTAGTTGAAAGTGCCTCTAGGGATCATTGAGGGAACCCTGTGAAACATATGGTGTACCTGCGCAAATAAGTATAAAAGGTCCACGTACATATGTGGAATAGGTAGAGAATTGCCTGTGTGAGGCTCAGCGAGCAGCAAAGTTGGTATGCCTGGAGTACCCCAAGTGAGATTCTTGTAGTCGAGCAATATGGATGATAGACTAAAATGTGTCTCCGCTTCCACGGGTTACCCAAACCTCTAACGTTCCATGTTAGGCAGTTATATCTAGCACATGTGTCGCTGTTTTGCACTATTTCAGGGTTGAACATATTGGGATGTGTTTCTGGGGACAGGTGCGACCAACACTTCCTATTATCACAAAAGTAGCAGGGATGACAAATCCGGCAAGAACAATAAAGATGGGTGTACACAAATAAAACAGCCCATAGAACATTTCTCAGCCCACCCTCTTCCCACACTGGCGGCCCAAATCCACCAGGAATGTATTTCCCTCCCTAACAACCCAAGCCAGTAGAGATACAACAATACCAACCATTGCGATTGTGTGAGTGAAATATAGCCAATATGTACTTGTAAACCAACAACAGTTAGGAAGAGTGAGAGTCACAAGATGAGTAGAGATACGAGGCAAAGTGAAGAAAAGAAAAAAAAAAGGGGGGGAAAGAGAAGGAGGAGGGGGAAGTAGAAAGAAAACTGCAGTAAAGTGAGGGCTAGCCTCAGAGAGGCAGGTGAGAATGCGGGAAAGGAAATCAGAAAACAACTGAGCAAGAGCTTTAGGCGTAACCTGTCTGTGATCAACCAGAGAGCCGGGCAGTCTTCTTCGAGTGAATGAGGGCGTCCAGGGGGACAATTGGGCACCTCAGGTACCCCATCATTGTGTCAATCTGAAGGTTGAGTGGTCAGTAATGGAAATCTACACAGAGGAAGTTCAAGAGTGCTCATTAGCTGCCAGTGGTCAGCACACATAGGTGGGGTGCTGTTATCCATCGAACATGGCATCTTGGGGCAACACAGGTGGGACGAATTAAGTCCAGGTGTAGAAAGTGGGGCCATGCCTCCCTCTGTGACAAAGAGCTAGCCTGTTTCCAACAGTTGCGACGCAGACCTGGGCGGGGCAGCTGCATCACACGCCAAGGATGCACCTGCAGAGGTGCGATGCAGGAAGTCACCCGCCTGCTGTGGATTGGTGATTATGTGGTCCTTGCCCTGATATGAGACGCAGAGGCGTGCTGAGTAGAGCATTGCATAAGTGATATTGGCACGTTGCAATTTCTGCTTGTTAGGTATACATTTTTTGCTAGCCTCTTGTACCGCAGCAGTGAAGTCCGGGTAAACAGCCACTGCATTTTCCTATAATTGTTGAGTGCGTTTTCCTGTGCCAGGCACAGAGCTGAATCCCTGTTGCGATAGTTTAGTATTCTAGCAATGATTGGCCTCCACGGGACAGAGGGCGGGACATCAGTGAGCGGTGGGCACTTTCAACTAGTAGCAACTTGGAAAAAGACTCTACTCTAAACAGTGTAGTGAGTAAGTGTTCCACAAACGCCTCCATTCTACCTGGGTTGGCAGACAATGGGATCCCCGTAATACGTATATTATTTCTGCGAGACCTCGCTTCTAAGTCTTCATTTTTGGCAGAGATTATTTTAAGCACTTTTTCCATGTTGAGCATCTGCTCCCCCGACTGGGGACAGTGTCCGCGACAGTCAAGATTATTTGTTCAGTTTCAGTAATGCAACAATCTTGTTTTTCCAACTTGTGCGTGACGGAGTCTATCCTGGCTCACATGGTGTCCATTTTAGATTCAGTGGAAGTGAGGCTGTATTTCATGGTGATGAGCAAAGTGTTCATGTCTGCTCCTCCGTGCGCTCCTGATCCGCACAGCCGGCAGAGGCTCAGGAGGATCTGCGGGCCTCAAATTGCAGTTTAGACTGTCGCCTGTCAGACTTTCCCCTGTTGGTGGGATATGAGACCCAATTGCGCTATACAATGTGGTGCAGAGAGTAGTCGCTAGCAGATCGACCCAGTGAGCATCTATGGGAGTATCCAGTTTGTCCCACAATAGCGAAATATCCTCCAGGGCAATAACTATGTGGGAATGGAGGGTTCGGATCGCTGCCTGCTCCCAGACCTGCCTCACCCCTGTAAGGCAAACAGAGGAGTGGGGAGTGAGGAGGGGTGGGGGACGGGCGATGGACAAGAGAAGACTCAGACAAGCCAGGAAGATGGAATTCCAGCTGACTGTTCCCTTCCATGGTCCACGATCACAAGGGTTAGCAGGTAGGTAGGTGGGTGCGCTGTGTGAGTGAGAGGGTGTCTTGAACTTCGTGCTGGTTTAGTCGCAGCTGGACAGGCACCAACTCCAACAGGATCCAGTCAGAGTGTCCCTCACCCAGCCCACTGATTAGCCTGCTACCGGGTACAACACTTCCAGATACAGAGGATGACTGAGCACTCAGGACACTTTTTCATTAATAGATCAAGAACTGCAGCAACAGTCCGCTATGGTGCAGCGGCCCCTACCGTGCCGCACACACATCACTTTTCAGGTTTGCAGACAATTAAGGACCCACGCGGTCCCTCACAGGCCTGGCGCCCCAAGGCCTCACTTGATTTTCAGCCCTGTGTGGCAGCCGCCATTACCAGCATTCAGTATCAGCAGAGGCAAGCAGAACCGAGGCCCCGCAAAACGGTAAAACTGTCACTGAGTCGCTCAGGAGCAGTAGTATTCTTTCCCCAAAAGTGTCCACTTGACAAACAGCATATTTATAAGGCGTGATGGGGTCTTCTGGGGCCGGATTGTGACGGATATGTGCCCCGGAATGTGGGAGTCCCACGGTGTGGCCATCTTGCTTGCCGGTTCTCTAGCGCCTCTAGAAATGACCAAATAATTAATACCAATTCAACCGATAAACGAAGTCATTCAGAATGTTTCTGGGCCCCTTATCCATACATCTACCAGATGTTCATAATAGGCCTATTTTACAGAACATAGGTTCCAAGGATAATATGGCCCTTAGAAGCTCCATAATGGTGTGTTGTGGAACTCTGAGAAACTAGGATCAAAGCTAAATTTTCTCAAAAATTTAAGTATGTGTCCCAGAAATGGACCGGTTCCACCCTGTTGTTTGATATGTGTGCGAAATGGCGCCTAAATTGTTTCTAATTTCTGTACGCTGCCCACTAGTATAACAGTATGTTTTTCCAATAGTGTATATCAACCATATTTTAACCATCCATGCATTTGTAGTAGGAGAAACGGGATCTCCAAAATTCAGCCAATGGGATTTGGGCTGCAATGAATAACTAGTTCCCTCTGGGTAATCAAGAGGTATTCAGATTCATCTCCTGTATCTGCCAGTGCTAGCGGCAGAGGTCCAATTGCAACTCCATTCCAGTGATTTCGTTACTTTAAAAAAAATGTTTTTAAAAATCCGTAAGGTCTGAATAACCATCCCACCACATGAGGCATTATGCCCCTCTCTGTTCTACATTTCCAACATTCTGAGGGGAACCAAACATTGCACCAAGACGAGTGGGAGTTGGGTACCTTGCATAATGACTTTATATTAATTCTCTCGGTATTGAAAGCATAGGAAGCCCCCTTCCAGATTTGAAGCCATGAGGTCACCGCTATTTCTCTCCCAATTCCTCCTCCCATTTAATGGCATATTGCAGTTTAACCGAGGTTGCGGGTCCTGCTAAATATTGGTATATTCGATTAACGTCTTTTTTTTTTTTTGTCTCGCGTTCTTTCAGTAAAGATTCTACAAATTCCTACATCTTTTTTTTTTTTTTTTTTTTTTTTTTTAGAATACAAGCTTATGGCCATTCCTCTTCGGTTACCAGTGGTGATCCAATGTAATAACTGTGTGTAACGAAAGGAATTACTTCCCAGCATTGCCAGCCCACTGTATCTAATGTGAGAACCTTTCCTTTTTCAAACAGGTCCCCCAATTTGACCATGTCATATTTAAACTAGATGCGGAAACTCGTATCAGTAACTCCAGGAAGAAATTCCAGATTATTCCGTATAAGGCTCATTGAAGATGGATACATAGTAACTCCACCTCCTCAGTCTTCAGTGTTCCAATGCATTAATGTAATTTGTGTACTTTCCAATAGCATCCTATATTCTCTCAATCTCAGGAAGAGCCATGGTAATATGTGTATTGGTTTAGGTGAGAAGGCTGCTTCTAGCTTTACCACTAGCTCAGGATCTCTAGGCGTTGTAAGATCTATTAGAAGTCAAAGTTGGGCGGCGCACATGTATCTGTCAATTTGTAGAAAATCCAAGCGCCCTTCCGCCCCCCACCCCCCCCCCCTGATATAAAGCCCTTTTGGATGTGCATTGAGATTCACCCTTCCAAGCAAAAGCTGCCAGTTTGTCCTGTATTTGTTGTAGTATGACGTTTGAGACTGTAAGTGACAAAGCCTGAGTAGTTTAGAATAATCTGTATATAAAATTCATTTTAATGCAAGAAATTCTAGCAAATCACAATGTTTCTAATTTCCTCCATCTATATAGGTCCTTAAGGAGGACATCAATGAGCGGAAGGCTATTGACCTCATGTAGATCTTGCTTCTGCACAGTATTTTAACTCTTAAATACTCTAGATTTTGTTGAAACCTCACGGCCTAATATTCCCAACAAACTGGCCTGCATAAGTAGACTACCAAACACTATAGAGTCGGCATAATTAATTTGAAAGAATCTATATCATTTCTGAATAAGAGCTGGGAGTGAAGCTTCGGGGCTAGTAACAAATCATAAAATGCCATCTGCAAATAAAAGCACCTTAGAGTTGGTATTATTGATTATTATGCCTTCTATCAGGGGATTAGCATTTAAGATACTGACACCGTTAATTAAATAAAACAAAGGATTGTAATACCGTCACAGTTGTAAAAAATATATCAACTTATTTTTGCAATAGCGGCAATGCTATTCTCAGTAACGTTTATTTATTTTTTGGGGTTGCAGTATTCTATTTTGTGTGCTCTTTATGTAAAAAGGCTATTGCCAGGTGCCCAGAATAATTACAGAAGTGTCAGAGCTGGCTCCTTGGACGATGCTATTATGGGGGCTACAGAGCTGTGCAATTGAGAGAAAGGTCAGGGTCTCTAGCAGTCTGCACTGAGGGCACACAGCCCGCAGCTCAAATCTCTTGAGACCCTTCAAAAGGTCTTGGCAAATAAAGTCTATGAGCATTGGGCAACAAGCACCAAATACAGTCACAAGTGTCATCAGTGCCTGCATGGCAAGGGGGCAGTTTCGGAATTCATACATATACACGGCGGTATGCCAATATAAGAGTTCGGACCGACATACAGGAGCAAGACCACAGTTTGTTCCACAAAGGTCCCCTTATCTCGCTGGCCCGTTAGCCAACTGGGTGATCGACGACCATGCTCGACAAGTTTAAGGGAACAACAAAGTAATTGACTACCAATCCGGTTTCAGGGCATGATGTAACACAGATACCTACATTACAAATAATTACAGATGATGCCTAGTTTAAGGGAACAACAAAGAGACTGACTGCCAATCCGGTTTCCGGGCATGATGTAACACAGACAACTGCATTACAAATAATAACAGATGATGCAACAGAAAAAGACGACACCTGCTTCCAGATTTTACTGGACCTCTCAGGCATAGCAACCTTCAACACTGTCAATGTCCCACCCTGAAGTCTCAAATGGGATTCAAGGACAACTTCCTTTACTGGTAGTCATCCCACCAACAAC
This sequence comes from Calotriton arnoldi, assembly GCA_963921515.1. NCBI lineage: Eukaryota > Metazoa > Chordata > Amphibia > Caudata > Salamandridae > Calotriton > Calotriton arnoldi. The sequence goes on along the minus strand of CAWUFW010003730.1, from coordinate 1,271,188 downwards.
AGTTCATGCACATCTTGATCAAGACAGAAGCCCCATTTGCTCCACCCCCCTTCATCTGCAAACTTTACACATTACTTTATGTGGACTCTATTCACCAATACAAACATCATAGTAGAACAATAAAGCGATGAGAGACACATCTCGACTTCAAAGTCCCCTCTGCTCCAAACGTCCGGTGCCTCAAACACTAACTGCACCTCATCCAGACCTGGATCTCCAGCACCCATCTGAAGTCCAACCACCTCACCACAGAATTCCTACTATTCACCAAGAAGAACAAAGCAACAGCTATTCCTAACGTGGCTCAATGACTTGAACTTAGGCAGATTCGAAGCCCAACTTTCACTCAATGACAAATCACTCCAATTATGCAAATAATTGAGTGATAGGAAACACAAGATAGCCTCATACCAGCTTTCTATACTGAAAAAAATAAAACAATTTCTTCAGAAAGCAAATTCAGAACTGCTGTATAAGCCCCTATATTCTCATACCTGGATCCTGGCTTTGCCTTAATCCAAAAAAAAAAAAAGTGGGGGGAGGGGTGGCATAGACAAGTAGGGCAGGGCAAAATGCAAGGTGTAGTATCCCAGGTGCATGTACAAGCATTGTGCCCGTTTTATGTGCTGTGAAGTATTACATTTTAAGCATGTCGATTAAGGTACGTTTCTATTATCAAAGTAAAGAATAGGTTGGACATTCTGTTACTGTGCTACTGAGTGATTGTGGAGTGCTGAGTTTTGATACCTCCACAACACTTCCCTGAGAAGACTGTTACTGTTCACCAGCGCTTCATCTGTGAGTCAAGTGCTGAGGGGGTTATACTTTGCCCAGTTTGCAGAGCCATAGTAGGACACACTACAGGAAATCGGAGGCAAATGACCCCCAGCCCCAACAGCTGAGACCAGTAGCCTCTGCTTACCCTGTGGCTCCCCCCCCAAACGAGGTCTGATAAAGTGTGGAATGTCAGTTCCAGTTCTCTACAACAGAGCAATAAGTTCAACTGTGCAGAATTGCCCACTATGCACAACTTGCTAGCAAGCTTAAAAAAAAAGTCACATAACTCATACAAGGAACAAGTTTCTAACAACTTTCGGTAACGCTCTTTCTGGTGACTAACCACAGCTTGCTCACCTTGTGAATACTCCCAGGCACCAGAGTGGATCTAGAGACTTTTCAGAGTATTGCTCTCACACACCAGGAGGTCGAGTCGTGCAGCTCCACGTCAGCTTTGTCTTTCCCCAGAAGTGACATCAGAGCTGTATATATCCACCACCCAGCATGCTGATATCGGTTTCTTTCTTGACTCTGACCCCATCCTCGGACGTAAAGCTCAATAACTGATCAGATGTGGCAGTGTACAGATCTCTAGATTAAGGTATTTTTATGTATGGAAAAAGAGACCAAAGGTGGTGAGAAATCTGCGATTAGAGTATCCACCAGAAAGAACATTACCGAAGGTAAGTAACTTCCGTTGGATACTTTTTTTTTTTTTAAATGTCAGAAATTTAAATGTGAAACTCAAGTACGAGCACAGGCACAAGCATCAGAGACAATGCAATAAAATGTGTAATACAACGCAATCACTAGTTTAAAGAAGCGCCAACACAATGAGCTAGAAAGAGCATACAATGGTCCTTGGTGAAAAATAAGACATTAATGAGATGAGATTTGCATAATCTATAGCTTGTACCAATATACATGACAAATCGTAATTTTAAATTAGAAAAAGACAATTGCGTAGATATAGAAAGAAAGGAGTAAAAGTAGAGAAATAAACAGGAAGGTAAACGTAGACGGAGGATGGAGTTGGCATTCATGCAGAGCTGCAATGTGATCGACATGGACTGCTCTTCCAAGTTATAGAGCTGAGGCAAAGGATGGATGTGTCTAGGAGAAGGGTGTAGTGAGCATGCAAATACAGATTATGGGGAGTTTATTTTTCTGAAGATAAACATCAATCGAGTCGCATAATTTTCTAGGTGATGTAAGAGTGTGGGCTTTTTGAAAGCATAAATTATCAGCGTTTCCGATAAACTAGAGCCAAGTCCACCAAGTGTGAAAGGAAATGTTGGCAGCCGTTTTCCATCCAATATAATCAGCTTTGTGCTCATGGCCAACCTTAGGTCACTAGGATTAAGAGGAGGGATATCACTGCAGACATACCCAGTCAGGCTATTGTTGGAACAATGTTGAGTCAAATGTTGATCATTTTATTAATGACATTTTGAACTTTAACACACAGATGGGCTCAGATTTGCAAATTTGATGCATATCGGCCAATTTTGTGAAGTTTCAAAGGAGTCCAGAAGATGTTGTTTTAGACCACAAACTCGTTTAAGTGAGTGCCAGAGCAATTTTAGTTTCAAAGGAGGGAAAATCCAGAATTTAGACCATGCAGATGACAGTATAGATAGATCTGTTTGTTCTCTGATGGGGACTTCTAAGCGCGGATTCCTCACCTTGTGAATACATACCAAAGCAGTACCTCCCAAGGTGGTAGGTCTGTGGAATGGATCAGATCAAAAAAGCCCTGCCAGACTGAACAGTCCAAATTCCCATCCTGACTCACCCGACTATTAAGGCAATAGTGCTTCATGAACATTTGCACTGATGCTCACATAGTAGCCTGACAGATACCAAGGACAGGCACATAGTGCCAACGCAGTGGTAGCAGCCTATCACTGGAGGAATGAGCCCTCAAACCTTGTGGCGGATGCTTCTTAGGCAATGCAAAGCAAATCTTAAGTAAGAGGAGTATCCATTGTGATATAGTCCATTTCTGCACTGTCTTGCATTTCTTTGCACCAGAGAACCCCACAAATGAGCTGATCGTCCACCGGATGATCCTTGGTACGTCAATGTAAAAGCGCAACCTTCTTTTGTGGTCCAAACAATGGAGTCTCTCTTTATCTTTTGAGGAATGAGGCGGGTCAAACCATGTTGGAAGAGCGATAGATTGTTTGACATGAAAGGGAATCACAAGACAGGAAGGGCGCTGCTCTGGTCCCTTGCACCAGTTTGTCGGGGAGCGAAAAGGTGGTGTGGGGAGGTTGGACTGAAAGAGCCGTAAGCTCACTCGTGCAAAGAGCAGAAGTAATAACAGTGAGAAAGACTACTTTAAGAATCAAGAAACACAAAGGACAGTTGTACACTGCCTCAAATGGGGTACACATAAGTAATGTGAGAGCCAATTTAAGTTCCCACTGAGGCACCACAAAGGGGTTGGATGAAACATATATGTACTATTCCTTTAAGAAAGCACTACACAACAGGTGACTTAAACAAGGTCAATTTGTAAGGTAAATGCAAAAACGCAGAAAGAGCCAGGAAACAACCTTTAAAAGTGTCCACTGCGAGTTCTTACTGGGCTAAAGACAAAAAACAAGACATCTAACAGCTTTGCCAATAGTGGGTCCATATTGCGAGAACCACACCAAGGCATAAACCTATCACAGAACCTGACACAGAATTAGTAGATGGGTGCCTAGCTACCAAAAGTATGTCCACTACTGTGGGAGGAATGTCGAATGTAGTCAACTGCCACCACTCAGTCTCCACGTTTGGAGGTGTAGATTGCACAGGCCACGGTGCAAGACCCTACCCTGTCCTGCTTTGCTGCAGCGACACAAGAAACTCCCGAAGTGCAAGCCTGATCGGAGGATAGATGCTCATGCCCAGAAGTTCTGGGTGCCATTCTGGAGCCACTAGGCTGACTTGGGCCTGCTTGTTCCTGATCTTCAGAAGTCTGGGCAGCAGAGGCAGGAAGGCATACAAGGAGTCCCAAGCTCCTCTCTAGGTGGAATGAGTCTCCTAGGTGGAATAGGTCTCCAAGGAAGAGCCTTCTTGGGAACTCCAGCGCACAAAAGTGTTGGCATTGCGCGATCTGGACAGTGACAAAGACATTGAGCTGAGGTGCTCCCCGTTGCTGGAAGATGCCCTGTGCCAACTGAGTTTTTCCACCCTGGCGTTCAAAGATTTCACCAGATGGTTCACGATCAGGGACATGCCAGATGATTCAGGCACTTCCAGAGGTGGAAGAACTCCTGGCACAGGACCCCAATCCACCCTCTTTTTTTGCAACATCCCATAGTGGTAGTATTGAACAGGAGGACCTGAACAAGCCTGCCCTTGATGGACAGTGGGAATGTTTTCAACACCCAAGTAAATGGCCCACAACTACAAAAGGTTTATGTGGAGCTGGGTCTCTGCTGGGGAAACAGAGGCCTCTGCCCTCCCCCTCTCTCCCCGATGACCTCCCCAGTCCAGCAGTGCTGAAATAATTCCTCCAGTCAGCTCTCGGTGGGGTAGAGAGAGGGGACTAACGCTTGTCCAATTGCAGTTTAGCAGCCACTCCTGCAAGCCTTTTTGTAATTTCCTTAGAATCTGGAATAATCTTACAGGTTCCCTTAGCGCTGAGCCCACTGAGACTTAAGGTCCTACTGCAGAGCCTGCATGTGCTATCTGGTGTAGCTGGCAAGTAGGAGGTCAAGAAATCTCAGAGCCCTTCTCACTGAGACCCAGGACCAAGATTGAAACAGTGGGATCAAAGCCTGAATGTCCTGGACACATTGACTAACAGGAAAGACTCACAACAGCATCATATCTAGAATAGCTATTAGGAATGGGAGCAGCTGCGAAGGGGTCAAGTGTGTCTTTGGCACGCTGATCAAGAACTGCAAATGTTTGCTAACATCTGGAGGTCGTCTACGACTGACTGTGGCAATCCCGCATTCAACAGCCGGTTGTCAAGGTAGGGGAAGACTGGTATACCCAACCTGTAAAGATGTGCTGCGACCACTGCCACCACTTTGTGAACATCTGAGGGCCACTGGTGAGGCTGAAGGGGAGCACAGAAAACTGAAAATGCTCTTAGCCTACATTAAACCACAATGCCTGTGGAACTGCAAAACTGGAATATGAAGATAAGGTGCCTGCCAATCCCGCGCTAGCATCCAGTCTCATGGATCCAGAGCAGAGAGAACCTGGGCCAGCGTGAGCCTCTTGAATTAGTCGAAGTTGAGTGTGTGAAGATCTAAAATAGGACAACGGCCTCCATACTTCTTCAGCAACAGGAAATAACAGGAATAACATCCAGTCCCCATTCCCGCTCCCTAAACCCTCTCTAAAGCTCCCTTGTCCAAAAGAGCCTGGACTTTCTGCTGCAGGATGTAGAAATGGCCCCCTGAAAGCCACCTGATGTAGGTGGAATATGCGGCGGGTCTGACAGGAAGGGCAGGGTGTAACCCTGTTAGACTATTTGGAAGACTCACTTGTCAGATGTAATGCTCTGCCACCCATTGGAGGTAATTGTTTATCCTGCCCCCTACATAGTAGCCATGTGCCACCGAGGGCAGTCGAAAGCATATAACTGCTGAGGGCAAACTAAAGCGGACTGGAAGCTGACATGGGAGGTGTGGGGGACTGAGCAGTACGCTGCCCCTGCTAGCCTGGTTCCTCATCCTCAGCCTCGGCCTCGAAGGACTGGGTAGCCTGCTTCTGAGGTGGTGGACCGTGACAGTTTCTAAGCCATACTCCCCTGAAAGCCTCAAAAAGGGCAGACTTGTTGAGAATACTGTTGCATGGGGCAGAAAAGCAGAGGGAGCGCACTGTGGCCCTGCTTTCTTTAAAGCACTCTATTGCAGAGTGCGCTTTGTCTCCAAAGACGGGTGCCATCAAATGGCATATCTATTAAATACGCCTGGACATCATCTGAAAATCCAGTCTCATCAACGAAGTGCCTCACTGGTAGCCACCCCCCTGCCTAAGTAATTGGTAGTGTCCAGTTCTGAATGAATGACATATTTTGATGCATCTTGGCCTTCCTGCATGATTTAAGGTAGGCTGAAGCAGAATTCATTGAGGACTGCTAGCAAGATCTCATTGACCATGTCCCACCATGCATGCACACATCATCCAAGGAGACAGCTAGCTGAGAAAAATCTCCCTTCCCCAAAAGCCTCCAAACATTTCGACTCCCTCGGGCGGAGTCGTTGGAAAGGATTTTGGATCCATCCTACTTGTAGATGCCTGGATCACTAAGTTCTCAGGGGTGGGTTGCTGAGTGAAGAAGGCAGGGTCACCGGGGACGGGTCTGTGTCATCTGGTCACTTCTCTATTTACCAGCGGGCAAGAGCAGGGCTTGATCCAAGTGCTCACTAACATGTCTGTGAGGGCCTTATTAAAAAGTCAAAGTGGCTCTGTTGGAGCCTAGCCAGGCTGATAAATCTCTGTCAAAAGATTAGTTTTGACTTCTGTGGATGGTAGCCGCAAGCCTAAAACTTTGGCCCCTGCCTGATTACTATAGCAAATGATGCAGATTCTTTGGTCTAGGATCTAGTCATCATCCAAATTGTGGAATGCATCATTCCCATCATCTCCAATGTCATCACCCAAGCCATATTGGCTGTGATCAGAATTGGAGCCAAAGATGTTGTGGAGTGCTGGTGGGTGACTCCTAGGTAATGGCAACAATCTGTCTGGGTTTGAGTTAGGCTGGGCCACTTGCATCACGCGTTTCATGGAATACAAAGTTGGTCGCGATAGTGTTCGATTTGTTGCAGAGTCGGGTAAAAAGAAGTGGGTCCCCTTCTGGTGCTATGCTGGTTTTGACATGGCAAGAACAAGCTTAGATCTTGATGCCAGAATCCAAGTCAGGTTTGGAGTTGGCCCCTGAGTGAGGCTGGACCCCACAGCAGGGTCAAGAGGCACAGGTGGCACCGAAGGATGATCTGCCAACTGTAATCTGACTGAAGGCCTCCTCAGATTTGTAGGGCCCAAAGGCGTGCCAGAGGGAGCCGAATATTTGCAACATGGCTTCTTTGAAAATATCTGCTGCAACATCATCAACGGACAAAGGTAAAGTTGGGGAAATTAGTTCCTCATTAGGAAATGTTCTTGCAACTTCTCTGGTCAAGAGAGGCATGACAGGGAGGCATCCCGCTTTGTTGGTTTTTGTTTTGGACTTCGACTTTAACTCAGGATTTCAAATGAGAGGAAAATCTTTTAAGAGAATGACCTTGAGAGCAGAAGCGGGTCTCTGCCCTCAACTAAGATTGGGAGCGGGACTTGCACACCTTCCGTCTGTGTTCCTTTACAGAGTTTGGAGTTGTGGTCTTGGATCACCTTAGGGTTCATCCGAGTGCAGTCTTCGCAAGATTTGGAGTTGTACCTAAATACCAAAGACATACTGGCAGGATCTGTGACAGTCCCTAAAAGGCTTAAACCCTGTGGTTTTAGGTGGGGACATGTTCACTTGCACACTAGAAAATAACTTGTAAGCAGAAAGTTTGTCAAAGATGAGGAAAAAAAAATATTTGGGAGCTCTAGACCCACGTTCGAAGGCCAGGAAACTGACACTAGCACACAGTGGTGGCACATACGTGTGGCTCAGATGTCACTTCTGGAGCACGACGAGGCAGACACCAAATTGAACAATGCCACCTGCTGATGCATAGAAGCAATACTCTGAAAAATCTCCAGATCCAGTTGGGCACCTGAAGATATTCGCAAGGGGCAGAATCTGCAGTTAGACGTATCCAACAGAATGAAGGGTGTAGCTTTCCATGTGTACCATTACAACACCTTTTTGTGTTATTAAGTAGAATAAAGTGTAGAAATAAGTCCGGCAAAGTCATAGAACTGCGTCTTTACCTTACCAGTTTTCATTGTGAATTAGATCCATTGTGTCAAATAATTCAGGTAATTCTGTTGTAGAATGAAATAATGACAAGGGCTATATGTAAAAAGTGCACATTTGTGCAAAAAGTACCATAAAATTCATGGTAGTATCTACCCATTGATGCAGGACTGATACATGATTCAATCTGCTATGTTGCGCACTTTCGTAGTGTAGCCAAACCAAGGTAGTTCATTCACTGTTCCCTCTTTCACTACTGACAAGACAGTGTTCTACAGTAATACTTGTGGAAGCTTTCTTGCTAACAAAACGGAGGATTCCTGGTTAGAACCATTTAGAGATCAAAATAATTGTCGGCTACAGCTGCATTACCAAAATCCATTGAAAACACTCTTACTTTATTTTTTCCACCAAGTTTTTCAGTTTGCAATGACCAAGCAATAAATGGTGTGTATGTTTGTGTATATATTTGTTTTTCTCTTGTACATTTTCTGTAAATGTTGTGCTAATACTGTTTTTTAACAATACGTGTACTAATTTACAGCATTACTTTTTGTACTAAAATTAAGATTCATAACATAATTATTATCATTGTTTATTGCTTCCTCTATTGGATACTGGTGTACCCTTATAAGTCCCTAGTATATGGTACTAAGGTACCCAGGGCATAGGTACACCAGGGGTCCCCCATGGGCTGAAGCATGTATTATGCCACCCATGGGAGGCCACTCAAACTGTAACTACAGGCCTGCCATTGCAGCCTGTGTAAGCTGGTGCTAGCACCACTTACGAAAGATATAGGATCCCTAGATCTAAGGTCACTGCACTTAAAACCTATGTCACCCCTAAAGCAGGCCTTTCAATCTTGAAAGCAGGGTGCTCGGTTCTTATTGTGAGGGTGCCCCTGCATTAGCAGGACACCCCTACAACCTTCGGAGTCCATTCTTCCGGGTTGTAAGTGCATGAGCCTTTACGAGACAGAGTGGCCATGCCTCATTACTGGCTGTAACGAACCCTGTCATGTTTGGTATCAAACATGTTGGAATCATACCTCTGCACCGTAAACGGTGTGGGAGGTATGATTCCATGCACTGTAAAGCTCCTCCGGAAGGCTCTCAGTTCTCCCGGTAACAGTCTTCTAGACCTGGACAGCACACCATGGCTGCTGCCGACCAGAGACACGATTCTGCCCTCCTGTTGCTGAGCCAAGCTCAAGCAGGGGAAGGCAGAACAATAGGTATCCTGTCACAGGGAGGTGTGACCACCTCCCAGACAGGGTTTAGTGTATTGGGGCCGGGTGGGAGCGCTTGCCAGCGCCACTCAGTCTGCTTGAAGGGCACATTTGGTGCCCTCGTTGCATAGTCCAGTTCACACCAGCTCAGGGAGCCGTTGGCTCCCGCTCTGGCGCGAAACTGGACAAAGGACATGGGAGTATCCTCCCCACTGTCCGACCTCTTCCTGGGGAGGGGACCCTGAATCGTTCCAACCCTTTCCTTAGGGTACTGAAGGGTTTACCTGTGGGTGGGTCCCTAGATTCATCGTGGGACAAGATTCATTTCAAGACACCACTTTTTATTTCCCGACCGTCTGGGCACTCTGGACTTCGCTCTGGGCATCAAGACTGCAACTAGAAAGACTCCTGCTGCTCCTGGTCTCGTCACCCTGCTCGTCTGCTGCAACGTCCGTGCCTGTGCTCCATACAGGAACCTTCCAAGCCATGTGGACATCCAAGACACCTGAAGGAATCTCCCTTGAAGTGAAGGAGTCACTTTCAGGAGGCACCGCAACAAAGCTGACCGGTCTGCTGATCCCGAGCTCCCACAGACTCCGAAAGGCTCAGCAACACAGGTGGTGGTTCTTCACATCCCTCGAGGCCTGCCCTGTCCTCTCACCAATTTTGAGGCCAGTATCCCTCGTCCGAGCCGCAGGAACCAAACTCCTGTTCACCACGTTGACTTGCTGTTGCAACAGCTTGTTGGCTTCCTTCATCCAAGATCTTCGGGCTCCAAGTAGCCCCAACCTCAAGTATCTCCAGTGACCAAGATCTTCGCCCTCACCGCAACACTTGCATCATGCGCCTGCATCTTTGCTCACCTGCTGGAGGTCCTCTCGCAACTCCAGTGCCTCCTGCCTGTGGGTCCTCTTGAGGGTCTTCTTTGAATTCAGCAGGCTCCCCTGATTGCTCGGGGTCTGTCCTGACTCCCCTGCTTGTGGTGAGTCACCTGGACCTTGCTGGTCCCAGCACTGTACCTTCTTCACCTTCCACGTTGGTTGCAGTTGCCAAGGCTTGTTGGTGCTCTCGACGGACACCGACCCCTCAACTCTCGACATCAGACGTGGGGCAGCTTGTGCACAGCGCCTGGTCTTCCACAGCATCGCCTGGTCCGCACAGCTGCAGTTCCAAGGTCACTGTCAGCTCTCCTGCAACACTCGGCATCGGAGGGCATTTGTCTTCTGTGCCTCCTGGCCACTCCTGAGTGGCATAGACTCTGTCCCCTCTGCTTGCAGGTACTTCTCATCCTGAATCCACCTTTGGGTTCCACCGGACACTTTCACCTTCTCCAGCAGCGGCATCTTCCTGAAGTCCTCCATTGAGTTAGATGGCGGTTTCCGACGCCACTTCACACCTATGCACCCGGCTTCCCTTGTGTAGGTATCCTGGTTCCTAGGGTATCCACGGGTGGGGTGGCTCTCCATCCTTCTGTCTTCCATAGGGTTTCTTCAGGGTCCACTGGGAAGGGTCCTTCTTTAAAATTGCAACCGCCACTTACCCATTGACTTGTATTGAGCCCACGGTCATGTTGCCACTCTGCACACCGCCTCCGTGGGGGTTCCTGGTTACTTACCATGGGTGGTTCCTTGGGTCCCCGACACTTCTACGTCTTCTGGGTATAGTCTTGACTTCAGTCGTGGTTCGCATACCACTATTTTAGTATATGGTTTCGTCTCCCCCGGTGACCACTATGTATTCGTGCTACTTACCTGTTTTCTATTGCAATGTATTGTGTGTATTATGTATATCTCCGGGTAGGAGATATCTGAATGTGTAAGTGAGTATCTTATAAATAAACACATATTTTTATAAATATACTGTGTGGTTCTTTTTCACTTAATCTATACCAATAAGATTATGCTCTGGTAAAACAAGCTGCTTTACACTCCTTCTGGACCAAGCCTGAAGACTGCTATCCACAGCTACCACTTAGAGAGCTTTCAAGGGTTGTCTAAGACCACTAAAAACACCTTAAGGGTTGTCTGGATTGGTGCAGGGTGCCCACTTACATAAGTGTGCACCATATACCAAGCCAGCTTCTCACAGTTAAAGTGCCACTGATTAACTTTTTCCAAATTACTAAGTTCCAGTAAACCATTACTCAACTTCTTACCCCCTTGAGAGCAACTTCGTTGTTGTGCATTTAATATACCTAGCCCAGCCAGTCAGTTTCTTTATTCAAGAGACAATACATGTCATCTGCTGCAAACAGTTGGTGACAAAACACACAGGGCCTAAAGCCAGAATCATGTAGCATAGGCTATTAAGATGGCAGTTGGTCTTCCTGTATTGCTTCCAGACTGAGACAAAGGGGGAACAGGTGTTGGCAATATGGGCCAACTCTGACTTGATGAGGGGGGATGAGCATCTCAGCCCCACAGCTTCCCCGGAACCACTGCTGCGCAATGCATCCTTGACGCAGGACTTTGCATCGCAAGCCCCTCAACCATGACTCAGGACTTCGCATCGCAGCCCCGCAGCTTCCCTGGAACCGCCTCTGTGCGACCTGGGATCTCACAACTTCCGCAACCAGGATTGAAGGTACTTTGTTCTGCAAGCCTAACTTGGTCCCTGTATCTGACACGCGCTCCATCGCAGTCGCTCTGAATTTGTGACTTTGTCCCAGTCCGTTGCCACCAGATGACCACAATTACGCTCTGTGTTTTTTGTCACTATTTTCACTTAAATCTTTAAAATTGTATATCTCTTGTTCCACTGATTGAATTTTTGTTATTTTGGTCTCAAATAATTTACTAAATTTGACTCTATTTTTCTAAACTGGTGTGGGATTTTTCTTGTGTTGTGTTCTCACTTTACTACTGTTTAAAGTGCTGCATAAATACTTTATACATTGCCACTAAGTTAAGCCTGATTGCTTTGTGCCAAGGTACTAGAGCGTTCAGCACATATTAATTTGGGGTTTGCTTGTGACTTGACTCTGACAGAAATTGTGGTTGCTGCTTGAGTAAGGTTCACCCCCCTAAACCAGTAACCCAAATTCTTACATTGGTGCTCAAAGGTGAGATTAGGACTTGTGTTTGTGCAGTGCCATACAATGATTTTGAATTATACTAAAATCCCAGATACATAATTTGATACCAATTTGATTTTTTTATTCTTTAATTGGCTCTTGTTTTTTTTTCCAAATCCAATCTCATTCTACCTGACTGTCTTGAGACCAAACCTGCAGTAATGGAATTTAAGCTCATCAACCTAGAGAGCTGCACTGTAGTTGAGCTCAAGCAATTCTATAAGGAAAGGGGACTTCCAGCCAAGAAAGGCACCAAGAAGTTGGAGCTTCAGGAATCTCTAAGGGCCTACGTTCAGCAGTTGCTGACGGCAACAGAAGATGAAAATAAGGAGGCTGATATGGAGGACCAGGGCCTGAAAATAAGCCCTGAAATGCAGCATTCAGGGGAGTGGAGTGACTCATCTCCCGAGTTGGAACTCCCTGACAGAGCGAAGAGCAGTGTGTCTATTCAAGGCCTTTCCCCAGAGGAGCTGGCGGGCAGGAAGGCCAAAAGTAAGTTTAGGCTGCAGATGGCCAAACTCAAGATGGAAGAGGCAGCAGCCCAGAGAGCCAGAGCCACAGAGGAATTGAAACTGGCTTTGGAGGAAAGGAAAATGACCCATGAGCTAATTCTCAAAGACCTACACATCAGAGCCAAACAAGTGGAGTCCAGCTATAATGGTGGCAGCATACCCACAGTGTCTGAAGGGGACACGAAAGTTTGCATACCTAAAGATCGGGAGCCCAGCTATGTGGTAGGGAATGACATAGACAAGTGAATGTCTGCCTATGATGTGGCCTCTAAAATGCACAGAGTCCCAGAAGAGTTTTGGGGGACACCACTCCGAAAACACATGCCTCCAGTAAGGAGGGATACCTTACTTATACTGGTGGTGTGGGGCCAGATGTTCATTCCAATGAAAACCATTCTTATCGCCAAGGTTGCACTCACCCCAGAAAAGTACTGCATTAGGTTCAGGGATAGCCAAAAGATGCAGAACCACTCTTGGATGGATTTTCTTGATTACACCAGCAAGGCACTGAATGGTTGGGTGCGGGGCAGCAAAGTTGAATATTTTACTGTGTGATACTGAATGCACACATGTTCAATATCTGTTTTACAGAGCTGTGCCAGCACCTGATTGATAGTAAGCTCACTAAGGAGGTGGACCTCTGAGTCAGCACGAGTGTCCAAAAAGGTATTTTGGGGGTATGGGGGGGGGGAGAGAATCACCACAAGGGTAGTAAGGGGATCTCACCAGAAGAAAGAGTGGAGGAGAAAAACTTAAGACGAGTTCTCTTAAGACCAGCAAAATATTTCACAAGGAAAAAAACAGTAACCAGTCTAAGTCTGAGCCTAAAAGGGGTTCTTTGTCAAAAAAACAGGGAGGTTTGTCCCTCAGTGTACTTTGTGCTACAAGTATGGGCACTCCAAGAGACATCAAATGTCCCAAGAGAGCACAGCCCCCCCACTGGTGGGCAGACACCTGGGTTGGCAAGTGTAGGACTTAGGGAGGAAGTGGTCCCAGTTAGCTTGGGGGTGAGGACAGAGGTTATCTTGGTGTCCCTAGGGGATAGAGAGATGGTGCCAAAAGCCCATATGCCTTCAAATACTTCCAAGTAGGTGGTCATATTCAATGGGACATGGTGGAGGCTCTGAGAGACACAGGAGCCAGTATGACTACTGTGAAGTGTCAACTGGTGTCCTCAGAGCAGGTCATCCCTAATACATTCCACCAGGTCAAAGTCACAGATAACTGTGAGAGTCACTATCCAGAGGCTCGAGTTCCCTTTGAGTGTGAGGCGGGGGTCTCAAGTTCTCTGACAGCAGCTGTGAGCCCTTCCAGGCCTGTGGATAGTCTGTTGGGCAATATCCTAGAGTACCATCTCTGGAAGGAAGTGGAGCTCAGGTCACACCTGGAGATGTTAGGCTTGCCTGAATGGGTTTGTATGACAGCAAGGTCCATGGCTGCCCAAGATTGGAGTCAAGGAAGCCTGAAAGAATGTCCCAGACAGCTGCCAATAAGAGGAAGGGCAAGGGGCGTGGAAAACCAGCCCCGATATTCCCACAGTCCAGGTTGATGAGGCACCTGAAGAAGCCACCCCTAAGCCTACCAGGAAGGACATTGCCGCCCTGGGAAACCTGCCTGAACTTGCTGGATGGCAAGTTGAGGGTGGGCCCACCAGAGAGGAATTCTGCAAGAGTGCCTAACTCTAGACAGCTTGAGTTGGCAAGCTGAGGCCCAGGCAGCAGGTGATACCTCTGGAGATCACCTTATCTATTGGGAGAATGACCTCCTATATTCTGAGCCTAAGGTTCCTGGATCTGGGGTAGCCTGTGTGCTGGTTGTCCCTCACTGTTACAGAACAATCCTACTGGGGTGGACTCATGACATACCACCGGCAGGATATCGGGGACAAGTCCTTTGCTAGGCTTGTCCCCCCATTTCTATGTGCCCTGGAAAAAGATAGCCTCAATACATTCTGTAGGTCTTGTCCCTCCTGCCAGGCCAGTGGAAAAGTAGGGAAAAAGGTGAAGGCTCACCTGGTTCCTTAGCCTGTTGCTGACACTCCCTTTGAAAGGGTGAGCGTCAACATTTTTGGTCCCTTGGAACCCAAGACAGCCTTAGGCAACAGGTTTACCCTGGTCTTGGTCGACCCCGCCACGCGGCTGCACTTGTGGCGGCCAGGGCCCTTGATGGGGACTTTTACCCGAGTGGGAACTGACATACGCACAAAATTCATGTCTGCGTACATGAAGTCCATATGGTATGAGTGTGGCGTAACCTACAAGTTCTCCACGCCCTATTACCCCCAAACAAATGGGCTTGCTGAAAGATTAAACAAGACTCAAGAGCATGATTATGGGCCTGCATGTGTCCTTTAGGTGGAAGTGGGACATCAACTTACCATGCCTACTGTCTGCCTACCGGGAGGTACCACAGAAGGGGTTGGGTTTGGCCCATTTGAGCTCCTCTATGGACACCCTGTCAGCGGACCTCTCAGCCTTGTTAGAGAGGGGTAGGTTTAAGATCCCATTAAATCTAGTCAGCTACATGCTAGCACTCCGTAACCAGATGCAGCACTTCTAGAAAAAGGCTAAAGACAATCTTGAAGCCAGTCAAGAAGTGATAAAACTTTAGGGGGGGCTTGGCTAGGAGAGCCAAGATGGCAGATGCGCCTTGCTGAGGCTCCGCTGCTGATCCCCTATTATCCGACATTTCCCATGCAACGGAGCAAGGCCAGACAGACCTGGAGTACACCCTCCCTCTCTCTGCTTGCTGCTGAGGCATAGTGGGTCCCAACGGAGGTTGCGCTGGGCTGGGTGGCAGACTCACGATGCTGACCTGCGGAGGAGTGAATGAGGCCGGATGGGCCCAGAGCGCGCAACACGGGTCTTGAAAGGTGACGGGCCAGCAAGGTGAAGTTGGGCCTGATTGCACTGCGTTGGGCCTTTACCTGACCCCGCCTGGCGGCCTCGGCGATGCGACCCTGCGGGCGGCGAGGAGTGAGCCAGGCCTGGGCACCGCATGGGTCAGCTGAGCAGCTACCGCAGTCTTGGGCAATGGGGCCGGTGTTGTTGGGTGCCCCACTTGGCCTACCCTGTTGGCGGTGGTTGGGACTGACCTGCTGTGGAGGAGAGCAGCGTTGGTGAGTTGCTGTGTTACCCCTGCCTGCTGTGCTTGCTGCGACGAGGGAAAGCCTGGAACGGCCTCCGGCTGCGGGTGTGGAGTCCTGACATGGTGTGTGTTGGGCCTGAGTGGTTAAGGGGGTCACCAGGAGACCATCGCAGCCCCTCGTTTGAGGAGCTGACACTGTTAGTCGCTGGCACATCCCCTCCGGCTGGCGGGGGCTGAGGCAGTTGGACCCACAGTGGGATGCTGTGGAGCAGAGGTGAGGTGCTGTGCTGCCCTCCCCCATAGGGCCCTGAGCAAGGCCTGGGTCAGACTCTAACTACTGGTGTTGTGTGCCCAGGCAGAAGGTGCCAAGCCTGAACACTGTGACTATGGCGGGCCGATCTGTTTAGGGGGCGAGGCAGAGCGGGTCAGGGGTGAGGTGCTGCGTTGCCCCCCGCTGGACCCACCGCCACTGGAACAGGACCTGGGCCTACTTGAGTGGTGAGACTGCATGGACCTGCGCTGTGGGGATTCGCTGTGGGGATTAGACGAATCAGATCACCTGCATTGGTGGCATCAGTGAAGTGGCCATAGCGTATGAGTGGTGGTGTGGAGGGTTAGTGAAGAAGTGCACCACCACATGCCGCGCAGCTCGCCATTTCTGCCAGTGACACTGTGAGTAGCAGATGCTGTACTCTGTCCTCAGTCGTCGGGAGGACTTGCCCTCTATGAAGTTGCGCGTGCAATAGGACTCTACTAGAGCTGGGTTGGGCTCCGAGCCAACCTCAGTCTCTGCAGGGACACTGGGAATTGCTCGGGTAGCAGTAGGTGGCAGGACGCTTGAAAGGCACACTCGTGACTACTGTGACTGAGACAGCGTTTGGATATATGTCTGACACTAAGGGCCTCCTACGATCCAGGCCCGGCAGTGTGTCAGCCCAGGCTTCACAGACTCCACCGGACACGTCGGACACTGTGGAGCCCACTGGCTCAATGGGCAGTAAACTGGATGTAGTGCCCATGGCAGTGGCAAAGCTGGGGAACTCGCTGGAGCAGACAAGGTCCTCATTGGGAGCAAAATTGATGGTGTAGTGACTGATCTTACCCTGCTACACGCAGACCGTCGCAAGTTAGCAGATAAAACCGGCTCCATTGAAGATACCCTGGAAGAAGTTAACCCCAAGACCCACGAGTTGGAGACTTCACTATGGGAGCGGTCTGACCGGGTACATGCCCTAGAACGTAGGGCGGCTGATGCGGATGGGCAGTCCAGGCGAGTGTGGTGTGTAGTGTGGTGGGACTACCAGAGGGGACATTAGGAAAAGACGCTACTGCCTATAATGAACGCTGGATTCGCGGTCTGATCCCAGAGGAGGCGCTGTCACCGTTCTTCTCCGTCGAGAGGGCTCACAGGGTTCTGAAGAGAGACCCCCCCACCAGGCTCACACCCAAGGCCCTTACTGTTTCGCCTATTGCACAACAAAGACAGGGACTCCATATTGCGTGAAGCTCGCAAACTCTTGTCTATACAAGTAGATCACTCCCATGTCATGCTATTCCCAGACTACACCATCATGGTGCAAAAACAGGAATTCATTTTTGGTTGTGAATCGCCACCTGCGCAACCTCAAATACTCTCTACTGTTTCCTGCGCACCTACAAGTGGTGGCCCAAGGGAAGACGCATTTCGACGACCCTGACTCGGTCTGGGAGGCCTGGTTCACGAGCCCGCCTCCCCTGGGCTCCCTGGAGGATCCCAAGGCTTAGCATCACATGGGGGACAGAGGGAAACGATGCAGGAACCATGATATCAGACAAGAACACGCACCCAATATAGATTCTGGACCAGCGCAGGGCACTGCAGATAGCGGCAGCTTTTGGTGGGAGGGGAGGAGTCCCGGCACGCATCGGAATTGGATGCCCCGCAGGATGTGGCAGCGAGGAGGACTCTGCTAGCACTGACCCCTTTTCCCTGACTCTCCTGTACTTCCTTAGGTATCCCCGCAGATAGCGGACTGCATAATATGACTGGGAGAAGCCTGCACGGATCGCTGTCTGTCCCCGATGTGTCCCAAGGAAACGCAAGTAACCCACTGAGTTTCTCACAGTGTACACTATAGAGTAATGTTTAGCATAACAGCGGCTTAATGTATGTGCACTATATATCCCAGTGCTCTCTTGCCTCTTTCTCTCTCTTTTACAGGCTGAACTCTGTCCTCACCCTGGAAATGATATGCGGGCTGAATTGCAATGAATGCGTTTTATTGGCATTGCTTACTAACTTGCCTTACAGGGGATACCTCTCCTTGTGTTACACGCTTCCTGCCATACCCAAAGGTGTGCTCCTTCTCGCCCTTAACGCCAATTGAGGCACAATGGATTGTCTAACCGTTTGGACGGATGAATGCTGTACATCCATTCTCATGGAATTATTGAAGTCTGTTGACTTTTGTTTGTTTTATGACTGTTTAAGTATGATTTCATGTGTTGCTGTGCACACGAGTCTACTGTTGCAATAGTTCCTCTACCCACACCAGGTATTGGCCGATATGCCGGTTCTATATTCAACCGCAGGCGCCACACACTCCAGAACCTCCCCTCCCTACACCAATGGTTCCCACTAACATATTTACTTGAAACGTTCAGGGCAGGTATGTCGGTTGCCCCTCACCGAGCATTGGGCCCTCAAGGTACGCTCGAACCGTATATTTGCTGCTATGGTTTTTATATCTAATTTCTGCCATGTGATTTAGGAACCGGTCTATTATTGCTTTCTTTAGATATAGTCAAGCATTTGTTTGGGGTTTCAAAAATGATTCCCAGACCGAAGGCATATAAAGTGTTTTTAACATACATGATCCATGGGATCCTCTATACATGTTCTAGTGCAAGGCAATCCGTAATAAACTGTTGGGTGAGGTTGACTGTTTCCCATCTCCATATGGAATGCCAAAGGAGAATAGGTGGCAAGTTTATCTGGTCAGTTATGTAAGGGACATTTAACTCATGATGGCAATTAAAGTTAGTGCAGCTGTTAGGGAGGCCCATCAGTTTTTTTCCAGAAAGTATCTTCTATTGATTGTAGAGCTGCTGGATTAATGTGTCCCCATACTCCGGCTCGTAGGAGGCTACTGAACAGGATTTTGCCGCATATACTTTTTAACCATATCTAGTTGTTTTGACCCTAGCTTTTTGATAAACAAATATGTGCCATTAATACTTTCTTGCAGCATTAACCCTCTATTAGTTACCATGTGGGACCAGGTTGTCATGTTGTCAAATGTCACTGCTAGGTAAGAGAATATCTCCGTCTGGGCCACTTTCCGCCCTGTGATAAAAAAAAAAAGTTGGAACTTTCTTGGCCTTATGACCTACAGCTAAAATAAAAGACATTGCCTTGTTTGTTTGTAAGTCCAGGTTTTTCATAAAATTCACATATGTATCTAACAACTTGTGGAGGGCACTTCCTGTACGGGCAATTAAAACCGCATCATCTGCGTAAAGTAATATTGGAATACGGACCTTATTCATTGAAGGAACATCCAAGGTTTATTCTAACAGGGGGGCCTCTACTCCACTGGTGTATAAGGAGAACAAAAAAGGGGCGAGGACACACCCCTGACGAACCCCCCAGTGATGGAAAACCATCTAGTACACTCCCCCTGTTGCCCGTATCGGACACAAGCGGCAGCCCTTGTATACAGTTGTCTAATGAATAAGATTATTGCTTAGTCAACGCCCATCTCCTTCATAATCCCCCCTAAGAGAGAATGGGCGACACAATCAAAGGCTGCAGATAGGTCCATAAAAGCTAAGTAAAGCTTTCCCCGTTTGACTTGGGTGTACTTGGCAATGAGCAAACTCAGATTGAGACATTGGTCCTTGGTGCCTTTACCCTTTTTTAAGCCGTATTGGGACGGGATCATAACTTTGTTGGTCGTCGCCCATTCCTCTAGTGTATTCAATAGGACTCTGCCCATAAGTTTCGCAGTGCTGCCCATAAGCGAAATGGGCCTATACTTTTTTGGGTCTGATTTGTCGCCCTTTTTGAAGATGGGTATTAAAATAGATTTTTGCCATGACTCCGGCGGGCCCACGTTGGCTATTACATTAAAAAAGTTGGTAAGAACTGAGCCCCAAAGTTCAGGGAGCTCCTAAAAGAATTGGGGTTCCATCCGGACCTGGGGCCTTACTACTAGTGCACTGTGAAAGGGTTTCACTAATCTTCAGATGATTAAAAATAAGGATAGGATTGGGGGACAGCATGGTATCTTTCGATAGTAACGGGGTTCCCTCTCGTTTACCTTCAAATGTTTTTGTGAAGTGCGCCACCCAAATTTTCTCATCCACATAGTTGTCTAAATTAGGGTCTGTGAATGGTATTTTCTAACTGGCCTGCGATTTCGCAGAAGGGGTTCACTATCTCTAAATCTTTGGTAATAATCAGTCTATTTAATATTTTACCATACTGATTGTGAATAAAGTGTGGTATACCTGCTCCATCCTCATCCTAGAGGCCACAAATCGACTTAGAAGAAAAACAGCAACTATGCCTTACAGGGGATACCTTTAAGATGTAATATTTTGTAGTATTGGGAATCATTATGGGAGGATAAAACTTCAAATCTCAAGGTATTCTTTAATAGTGTCAATATGTCGCCCCTCGCGCGGCCGGAGTTTGAAGCAATGGCAGGAGTATGGAATGTTCAGTAGCTGTCTATATATATGTGGGACCTGTTTCCCAGGTCTCCTGTAGGCAAGTGAGATCGAAAGAGGTTATATACTTGATCCACTCTTGGTCAGTCAGTTTGTGTTTTAAGCCTGCGATATTCCATGTAATGGCTGAGATCCTTTCTTTACTCTTGGGAAATTGGGTTGAAAGGTCGAGCCCCTCACGTATACTGGCGGTCTCTACTTTGGGGGACACCTTCTTAATTCTTTGTCAGTCAAAGGCTTCCAAATCAGACAATACAGTAAATCAATTGGAGGTTAGCAGGGGGGTGACTGTGTCTCGTGTGGTTTTGAGTGGCCGATGGGTAAGGGACAGTAAAATAGTCCAATGATCCACTTGGTCTAGGCAGTTGGGGTGCTGTTTTATAAAAGAAGCCGAGTGGGAGAACAAACATCTGCAATGCTGTTAACAGAGTTTTGGGCAATAAATATAGGAGGTTCTGGCCCATGAGAGATGACTTGAGGGTTAAAACTACACAGCCCCCCCTGATTGATTTGTTAGAAGTTCCCACCCAAGCCACTCCTCTTGCAATTAGAATGTTAATCTGCCCTTCTGGACATTCATCTATGTGCTTATAGATCCAGTGGCGTGCTTTGTGAATCAGTTGGGTAGTTGTTCCTTTTAGCGTACTTTTTAATTCTGGGGTGTTGGCTAGAATGACCACATAAGGGCATGCAGATAGCGGGAGGTCTAGTCTTGTCCCTTCACAAACTTTCCGCTTGTTGAAGCAAGTACCCTCTGACCCTGGGGCTAGATTGGGCCAGCTCTGGTCCCAAGATGGACTCTGTCTTGACGGTTCTGCCACCAGATCTGCTGAAGGTTTTGAGGCCATTGCATAATGTGAACGAGTGCCAGCAGTCAGAGGGAATAATGTTAGGGCGGTTGAGGCAGTTTGGGGTCCTGGTTCACAGAGGCAGAACTGCTAGGGCCATTACGGTCCAACATATTGTCTGCCCCCTCAGCAACGGCTGTATGCAAGGCTGGAGTTGGACCTTGGAGAATGAAATCCTTGTTCACTTCCCTCAAGAGTGGTGAAGGGTTTTTGCAATAGCACCTTGATTGCATTCTCAATGGATTCTAGGCGTTGAAGAATTGGAAGTAATAACACTGAAATTTGGTCACTAAGATCATTCCAATTCGAGGTCTTTGGTGGCATGTCATTTATCTGGGCCTGGGCTTGGACGACTGGTGTAGGCACGGTTGACAGGGTTGGCGGGTTATCTTGGACTTTCTAGGTCTCTTAGAATTACTAAGGAGACAGGCTTTAGCAAGGCCTCTTTTTCTTTTACAGGCATTATCCGATGCAGAGGATATTGTGCTACTTGACGTTGGATTAGGATAAACAGGCAAGTTGGGTAAGGGAGGCTTAGGAATGACATCTTGGGTTGTCAAAGTCTGTACCTCAGTACCCACATCTAATAGCAGCTCCCTATCACCGTCCACTGGGCCCATCGAGATTCTTCTTTCTGTGCGAGCAATCTCATTGGCTATAGCTGTGGTGGCTTTGGCAAGAAACAAATCTAAAGAAGTTAGTGTTACCTCCTCTGAAGGCGGGGGGATTTTGTTCTTCTTGCCCATCCTTTGTTGTCTTTCTCCTTGTATAGATGTTAGAGGGGGGGTCCCAGCCCAACCTCCTCCAGGCTCTGACAGGCATGGACGGGCCCGCCCTTGCCACAGGCACATCCGGCGCCGCAGGACTGCGTTGCACTATTTTGCGCATTCAGGAGCCAGAAGGAGCACGGGATACATAGTCCCCAGCGGTGCGGTGAAACTCGGCATGGCTCACTCCCCCAACAGCAACAGGAAACGTTGGTGGCTACCCACTGAGAAAAAATTAATATTTTCTCAGTATCTTCAGTATTTTAACTATTTGGAAAGGAGTGTCCGGGGTATATCATCAAGTCCACTGAGATGCGTTTGCAGTTTGAACACCCATCTCTGTTCTTTTTCGAATAGACATTCTTTGGTGTCATCTTTAGCTGTTTTCACGATAATCCAGCTGATGTCATCAGGAGTGTGGGTGGATTCAAGGAACTGGCTAGTTAATTTAATGGTCAAATGGCCACAACAGGTATTACTCCTGTGTTCGTTGATTATAATCTTGACGCATCTTGATGTCATGCCTATATAATGCAAGTTACATCGGCAAGTAATCAAATAGACACCATTTTTGGTATTGCAATTTGTATGTTTGCTCTGACGCCATTTGGTCCACAACCCCAATTCAGTTTCTTTTGTCTGAGTTGCAAGAGTGCACGCATTGAAGGGGCCACATGAATAATGGCCTCTGACGAGTGGGAGACCCAAGAGTTGCCTGATTCCAACGTTCGTACTTCTTTCCTAGGTCTTGCATGTACTAGCGTGCCTCTCGCATTACTTGATCTTTTGAAAGAGAACAGGTTCTTCAATTCCCAGAGTTCAGAATATCCCATTTATTTTTTGATGATTTTCTGGATGTTAAAGGACAAGGTGGTGAAAGTAGTTACGTATGTTAATTTGGGTGATTTCCCTCTGGCCCCATCGGTCAAAAGGGCATTCCTGTTGTTAGTGCTCATTTGAGTATCTCTCAAAGAAATCTTTCAATCGATCTAGATAATCTGCAGGGGCTCTCCCTTACTCTGCTTACAGCTAGTACTTTTTGTCCAGTCTGTTTTGAGTGGGATTACTTTCATTTTAGTGTTAAGTAATCTATCCTTAGCTGCATCATCAGGTGCATGTCGTGGCCAGGTATTTTTTTTTTACTACCAACTGATCTCTTATTTCTCTTGGCACCACCAATCGTAATAACTGTCACTTCAGCACAAATATTTCAGTAGCATTCAAGCACTGTTTGGAGCTCTTCACTGAATCTTATAAGATTCTCATAATGTTTGGAAATTGTTTACTTTTAATACGATCAGCCTGGGACCAGTTGGTTCACCTTGTGCTTGTTTGTAGCCTGTCCTGCCCCCTTCAACTAGTAAAGTTGATGTCTCATTCCTCGCACCTGGAATTTGTGTTTTCGTTTGTTAGCTTGCCTGCACCAATTTGGGGAGACTGGCCATTCATCTGCAATTATGTTGTTCTAAGAGTCGTTTTATCAAGTTGTTGAAGTGCTCTAGATAATTTATCCTTGCATTGTGTGCTTGGGTCCTGGCTCTCCTACCTATCTCTCCCCATCACACTGTTATTGAGCCCACTTTCTCTTTGCTATGGATTAAATTCACACTCCTAATGACTTCTATATCTACCTACCCAGGCTGGTTTGACCTGTAGTCTCCTATGCAGATGACCCTGCCATGAGTTTTTAAAAAAACGCATAAAGAATTAACATGATCAGATATCATAGAATTTAACCCCGCTAACTGAGTCAGGCCTGATTAGTGGGTCCAGTGCTGGGCCGTACCCTAACCCAGTTTCCGTGGAGAAATATTCTGCCCCTCCCCCCCTTACTTTGGTGCTAGGGATCGTTGAGTGGAGCCTGGTCCAGCTCTCTCGCCTCAGCTGAGTTTAGGCAGTCGCCGGCCAATGTACCAAGATTGTCAAAGAAAAATAAGCTCACAGACCTACAGAAGTCTGAACACATTGATTAAAAAGCAAAATAGCACACCCTGTGAATTCATAAGATTGAACAACAAAGAATCTGCTTCTGCTGCAAGTGAGCATCTAAAGCGGACAATTCCTCAAAACATAGAGATTTGATAGGTTTTTATACACAGGCAAAAATAGTGAACACGTAACAGAAACTGCTAGACCATAGCAGGTGTGCAGTGTTCTAGTGAGAAAGGCACAAACTACCAGATGCTAAGTATGTTCTCACTTATAGCTGCCAAGCATGGAAGAGAGGCTAAATATGTCAGAAGCGGAACAGCTCCTATAACCATAGCTAACATGGGCAAGCAAGATGGCGTCTACTTTCATATTTACATTAAGGCAAGCGTGATTCATCAATGAGTATGCCCGCCTAATACGGAGTGGAGATAACTGAATTTTAGACACCAATTTAGACCACGAAAACAAAAAAACACCCCCACCATCCCCCACTTGGTACCCAGGTGGAGAGGCCAGCCAGGCTACTTGGATGGAGATTTGAAACTAGTAGACTCCTGGAGGCAGTGTCATGTCAGGGAACACTCCTTTTATTCTCTGGTGTACAATCTGCATGTCCAATCAGATGGCATACTATGCATCACCCTGCTACAAATTTCACTTGTACAATGCGACTACCTTAGTTGGGCAAGATCGGATCATAACCCCCTCATGCTTGGTATAAGAGAGGATGGGGGGGCAATCTCGCTAATATCAATTTGGAGGCTACAGATTAGCATGCTGGGCCTTTGGGCAAGTTGGAAGACCCATGCAGCACCCCTTCAAGGAGAAATAAAGAACTGCCTCCAATTTATTGTGGTATGAAAAGCCATCAAGATAATTACTGAAGGCCACTGCATTACAATGGTAGTGGGCACACGAAAACAACTAGAACATAAAATAAGTATGCCAGAGAACATTTTGACAGATAAGAGCTGGCAGGACAAGACCCCACTCAGCAAAAGACACTTTCGGTGGAGCGAGCGAAATATGTTGCATTGATGGAAAGGTTGAGGTGTCTACATAATATGGACTACATGACAAGGACACACAAAGGAAGGCAAAGCAGGAAGGCTGCTTGCATGGTTGGTTAAACCTGAATTAGAGACTTGCTTATAAGGAGATCCTAAAAGACATGGTCCTGGTAAAGGCCTCAGGCAGGCTTTGATGGACTTATATTGGAATTTTATATCACTTTTGCTGACCGAATGGCTTCACTGGGCTTAGGATACCTACCCGAGACACCCAGGGAGACCCCGATAGTCCCACTAAGTTCCCATGGATAGCTACTACTATACAACACTGTCCATGTTAAACACAGATTACAAAATCCTGATTAAAACACTGGCTAGGCGATTGCTTGCCATTCTGCAAATGACAGTCCATCCCGACTAGAATAGATTTATTTCCAAATCTAGCACCTCCTAAAATATCAGGCAACTTTTGTGGGTAACTGATGAATAATCACACACCCTCCCACATCCAGCGGTCATGGCGACCAATGTGATGAAAGTGTTTGATATGCTTACTTAGGAATATATGTGAGCAGTCTTTCCACGAATGGGTTTTGGTGGAAATACATTCCAGTGGATCTCCCTTTTGTGCCCTAAATCAACAGCAACGATCCTTACAGGCAAGATCATCTCTTCGTTGTATGAAATAGGATGAGGGTGATCCAGCGGGTTACTAGCAACAAGCATTTATACACTAAATACTCAACTGGGCCCATTCATTCACACTAACTAGTAATCACCGCTGGGGAAATCAGTTGTACTCTTTATCAATATCCCTGCTACCAATTACTTCACCTGATTGAAGAGTAATGACTTACCAATGGACCTTTGACAATTGGGGATTAAATGAGAATGTACAAAAAGAATTTATCAACCACCTGAAATAACCACTGACTCAGGAAGTTTTAAAATGTTTATCTAAATTCTTTAGCAGAGTAATTTACAATTCACGTAATACTTAATCGCATATCAAGGAGGAAGTACATTATAAAGTCACCTATTAAGCATCAATGACGGTCCCTTAGAAAGGAGAAGATAGAGACAGCAGTACAAACTAAATTACGCATATATAGTTACCTAAAGGTGTGAAAACCAAACCCCTTGGCCAAGGAGTTGGAAAAGGGTCCCAAGAAAAGATGAAGACCAAGACCTCTGGACCAGGTTCAGGACAGGATAGATGACCTCTCTACCAACGATGCCTGCGTCGTTCCCCTCTCTGACACTTCGGTTCCTCCTCGATTCTTCTGTGTCTTCTTTCTTATGGAATCCGCCTCCCCACCTCAGGACCTCTTTGGACAGCGGATCAGTCTGCAATCGATCAGCTCTCGTCTGTGTCAGCATATGAGCTCCATCTGCGCTCTGGGCATGCTAATGCCTGTGCCAACTAATTAGCTAATTCTATATCTATTATACCCTTCTACACCCATGTACCTCCCATTAATGTTTCAAAATTATGGGCCCACTATTTCTGATTGGACGGGGACAGGGGGTTGATCCTCACACCATGTCATTTTAGTTCAATTTTCTTAAGCCCATTGTTTTAAAATACCGCCCCTCTCAATTAATACATTTGCTTTATTTCCCACCCGTCTCATAACAATTTTCAATACAAAGTGTATACAATGTATTAACTTTAGGACATCTCAAATGCACTGTGGATGTGACCAACAGGTCGTGTCCTTGGGTGTCGTCCAAGTTGACTTCATCGCTTTGTCTTGTTAGTTTTTCAGAGCGCATGCGCAATTTCCATGTCTCTTGGGCTGCTGTTCAGTTAACCCAGGCCCATTTTACTAACTAATAGAAATCAAAGAAGAAACATTAAAATCAAAAATAAATGTTTTCACTGTATACCACTTACTTCTACTCTATTCCCATTTAATTATAAATGTCTATCCCGCATTAGTAGCGTTAGAATATCATTTTATTAATTGCAGCAATGCGAGAGCTTTAGCACGTGAGAACATTAAGCAGCCATTTTAGCACACACTGCGCAGAAGCAAAAGTTTCCCTCCAAGCAAAGAAAGGCGTCATACCATGTGACATGGTTGACACATGCGCAGTAGAGTTCCCGCGCTTTAGTGGCCATTTTACATTAAACAAGTATTACTTATTAGCGGAAAACACATAGGCAAGCTTCTCTAGGATAAATGTTTTGGTGTTTGCACGATTATTAATAATGACATTACAAAGTTTTAGTATAAATTAATTACTATTTTGAGAGGATTGCTTACGAGCCAGTCTCATTGTGAGTCCTTGCTCCATCAATCCCCTCTCTGATGGCGTTTCTGAGCCATCAAAAAACTACCCACAACCAGATGCCAACTTTCTAGTGTATTTCTGTCACACTTTCATTCTTCCATTGTCTATTCTTACCCCCTCCTTTCAGTTTCTTATATATTTCACTTTTTAGATCTTCTAATTCAATTTCATCAAATTTCCGTTTCTTGCCCTTTTCTGTTACCCTAAATGTTCTGTCCCTTTTACAACATTTACACCATATCATTATTGACAAGACTATTACAGCTATCCCTACTAAGGGTATTAATATTTGACCTATAAGTCCTTTTCCTACATTAGTGAACCAGGAACCAATTGACGCAATGCTATTTGTCAATCTTTCCCATACACTATCATCTTCCAGTGGTTTCAGTTCATTCTCAAGTTTTGTTATATTCTTTATATACGTTCCGATTTCTGCACTTTTGTCAGGAATATACGTGCAACAATGTTTCGTTTTCAACAATTTACAGACTCCGCCCTCTTTTGCTAATATTATATCAAGAGCAAGTCGATTTTGCATAACCATAGATCAAATCGCAACCATCTCCGCATTAATCATCAGAAATCCTCCAGCAGTATCCGTTGATAAACGATCAACCACTGTAGACAATTTACATATTCTCCTTGAGTTCAGAATTACTCCCACTGAAGGTATTAATGCACCAAATATGTCACCTACAATTTCTGAAAAACTAGCTCTTTTATTACGTGTTAATTCACTATTATTTTCATTGTTCCCAGTGTTTCTTTTTACGTGGTATACCTTTGGAAAAACTATTCCAAAATAACAACTTCCATACCACCGTGCAGGAAGCCTAAAATAAGCCTTATTCCCGCATGCATAATAAATTCCAGGAAAAACTGAATCTGTTCCTCCTTTTAGTCCCCAACCTCCAAGAATTAAGAAATTGTGTTCACATTCACTGGTCCGAAGAAAATATTGTTATAATCAGTCTTTAACCTATGAAGACAAATTTTCCCTGTTTTTACAAAATCCAGAGCCATAGCAGCTTGAGCCCTGCCAGGTGTGTAAAACCCTCTTTTTCAGCCCAAGTTGGAAGATTAGCTTTATGCTCCGACGCCTTCTTTTGGAAATTCTGTCTTCTATTCTCTACTAAGTTCAAAAATATCTTTTCTTCCTCACATAATGAACATGTTAGATTGCTTCTATGTGCATGTGTTATATCTATCGACTTCATTGTTAAGAAAAATTCTCCCATAAATTGTGCATCTTGACTACTAAGCACTGGGTTCAGATTCTTTCGAATAGGAACCTCAGAAAATATCACATCTATATTTGAATAATAATACTGAAGTTTCCCTGTTCTATAAAATAAACTAGTTAGTACACTACATGATATACCATAAGTTAGAGGCAGATGATGATATGTTAAGCCTTCTGCTACTGATTCAGGTAACTTCATACAAACATAACAGTCACTAATTTCCATTGTATCTACATACTGAAACAATAATTTAGTAAAAACATTTAAACTAGTATCATTATCTGTCACTTCGTGATGAAAATCTGGTTCATCCTCTGCTTCTATTTCTACCCTATCACTTTTCAAATTTTCTATCCTTCCTTTGGTGTCATTGTTATTCTTTTTGTCCATTATCATAAGGTAAGGAATTGCTACGATCACAACTAACCACACTAAAAGCACCACTACCATACTACCTATGCACATAGCACAGCATTTTCTACAACATTTCCGTTTCGGTTTCCCAGAAACTCTGTCGTCAGCCATTTTGTCTAAAGATTTCTCTTCTTTCTTTTTCCTTTAAACTTTTGACGTTATCAAGGTGGTTTCACTTCTTTTTCATAAGTCAGTTCTGCACTTGTTCCTTCGTCACCACTTTCACTTGACTCTGAACTCTCGTAGTCTTCAAGGATTATATAAGTCCAATCAGGACCTTTAAACTTATTGTTCACAAGTTTCAATCTTTTGCTTTTTCGTTTTTCAGTCCCACTTGTTTGTCCAGATAAGCTTGTTACTTCATTTACTTGTTCTGGATCTTCACTTCGTGTTTCTATATGATATTTTACTCTTTTAATGACACTAGGCCAATGATCACCTTTTCTGACCTTCTTAGGTTGCACTGTATTCCCACTTTCCCAGTCTTTTCCAAAAAGTCTTTTATTTTCAAAGTGTGGCACAAGTTGATTTTCTTCAGTTTCTTGAGTGTGTGTTTCTACTAACTGACCCTGTTCAGGATTGACGTTTTCGTGCTTGAGGCTTTCTTGTTCGATGTCTTCTTGGCTTTCTTCTCCCTGAACGTGTTTTCCTTGTTCTAACTGGTTCTGATCAGGGCTTATTGCACTGTGTACTTCTGCAGCCTGACCGCATTCTTCTAGACCGGTCTGTCCCTGCTCAAAATTTGTTGCTTCGTTGATAGTTTGAGCCAAATTTCCTTTCCCTATCTGGGCCTGCTCAGGTTCTCTTAGTGTTTCATTCTCTCTATCCTGAGCGGCTTCTTCTACACCTATCTGGTCCTCACTAATTTCTTCAAGTCTAGCTCGACTTCTTGTTTTGTTGTAAACTTCTGGTATGTCGACCACTGGTATCCAGTCCTGACCTGTGCTCGGTTGTTCTTCAGCTTCTTCCGATTTTATCACTTGGGATTCTTCAGCTGGCCAACCTTCAGCTTCCTCAGCTATTGGTGCGGACTGAGGATATTTTCCTTCAGGAGCTGGCACCCTTTTTGTGTGGCTTACATGAATCCAATTAGGCAATCCTGCACATTTCACTGCTGTGTTTGTAACCAATATAACCTGACAAGGTTCACCCCACCTGGGTGATAAACACGTTTCTCTGGTGTGATGCTTCACTACCACCCAGTCTCCGGGGTTCAGATCATGCTCTTGTTCAGGCTGCCTGGAAACTGCGTCTTCTCCAACCTGGTGAGAGACAGAACGCACTAGGTCAGCCAATGCCTTGCAATAATCTAGAACCATATCATCAGTTATGTTCAGCAGTTTATTTCCAGGTACATGTGCTTGTCTCATTGCTCTTCCCATGATGATTTCATGGGGACTCAATCCTGTATTTCTATCAGGAATGCTTCTGAGTCCCATTAGGACAAGGGGCAATGCATCTGGCCAATCTAACGATGTGGATGCACACATCTTTGACAATCTTGATTTTATTGTGCCATTCATTTGTTCAACCACTCCAGAAGCCTCTGGGCGGTACGCGCAGTGCAATTTTTGTTCAATTTTAAATGCTTCACATATTATTCGAATTACATCATTATTGAAGTGACTTCCTCTATCTGATTCCAAAGTTACTGGGAAACCGAACCTAGGAATGAGTTCTCGTAGCAATAGCTTTGCAACTGTAATGCTGTCATTCCTCCTAGTAGGGTAAGCCTCCACCCACCTTGAAAACAGACACACTATGACAAGTACATATTTCAGTCCTTTACATGGTAGTAACTGAATGAAATCTAACTGCAATCTCACAAATGGACCCTCGGCTTTTCCAATTTTTCCCAAGCCAATTACTGTTCTCCTTCCTGGATTATTCATTTGACAAGTTAAACACCTCTGGCAAAGACTCTCTGCTGCAGCCCTAAACTTTGGATTGTACCAACTCTGTCTGAAAACTCTAATCATGGCATCTCTCCCTACATGTGTGTCTCCATGATACATTCTAGCTATTTGTGAAATCAGGCAAGACTGGTCTGCCATCTGTGTATACCCACACATCATCCTCTGATCTTCGTGTGCACCCTATTTTTATCCAAACATCTTTTTCACTCTTCTCAGCATCATCCTGCAATCGTTTCACATC
This sequence comes from Calotriton arnoldi, assembly GCA_963921515.1. NCBI lineage: Eukaryota > Metazoa > Chordata > Amphibia > Caudata > Salamandridae > Calotriton > Calotriton arnoldi. The sequence goes on along the minus strand of CAWUFW010003730.1, from coordinate 1,240,260 downwards.
ATTCCATGTTTCAGGAGTTGAACATATCATAAGTTGGCAGCTGATTCCCATCCTTTCGACTTTTCTGTTTACTGCCAATCTGTTTCTGGCACAATGTTGAGCAATTAAGTCTGCGTATCTGTTACCGGCTACCACCCAGTCATTTCCTGACTGGTGTGTGGCACATTTCACCACTGCCAATTCTTTTGGTGATTGTATTGCCTCCAATAATTCCTTTACAAACTGCCCATTTTTTATTGGGGATCCTGAAGAAGTCATGAAATCCCTCTGCATCCACAGTTGGCCAAAACCATGCACAACCCCGTATCCATATTGACTGTCCGTAAATATGGTTACTTTTAAATTTTTCCCAATTTTGGAGGCTTTGATCAAAGCAATTAATTCAGCTACTTGTGCAGATTTGACTCCTGGTAAATAGGATGCTTCGACTATTCCAGATAGTTCACATACAGCATAGGCTGCACTCAATTTTCCATCCTCATGTCTCAGGCATGAGCCGTCCACAAACAGCTCCCTGTCTGCATTTTTAAGAGGCAATTCCTGAATGTCAGGACGCGGTTTGGTACACAATTCTGTGACCTGTAAACAATCATGTTCTGGATCGTCCTTAACTTCTTCACAATATGGATCTGGCAATAATGTAGCAGGATTTACAACTGTGCACCTAGCTATTGTCACATTTTCAGCTCCTAGAATTATTCGCTCATACCTTGTCATCCGACTAGGTGTGAGATGCTGAGTTCTAGTTCTTGTCAACAGGATCACAACTGTATGTGGGACAAACACTGTAACAGGATATCCCATCTCTATTGACTCACTTTGTTCAATGCTCATACAAGTAGCAGCAACTGATTTTAGACAGCCTGGCAATGCTGCAGCCACTGGGTCCTATGTAGCAGAAAAATATGCTACAGGACGCCCGTCTAGTCCATGTCTTTGGGTTAACACGGAAAGTGCACAATTTTCTCTTTCATAGCAAAAGGTGTGAATTCTTTTGTATAGTCAGGCATGCCGAAGGCAGGTGCTTCACACAAAGCATTTCTTAATTTTACAAATGCACCTGCACTTTCATCATCCCATTCCACTGGATCCTTTGCTTTCTTTTTGGTTAACTGAATTAAAGGCTTTGCTAGTAGTGAAAACCCTATAATCCATTGTCGACAGTATCCTACTATTCCAAGAAACATTCTCACTTCTCTTTGGGTTACTGGCATTTTCATTTTCTTAATTATTTTTATTCTTTCAGATGTTATTCTTCTTTTCCCTCTTTCAATTTGGTGTCCTAAATATTTAACTGCCGTTGTACAAAACTGCAGCTTTTCAAGTGATACTTTGTGTCCTTCCTCAGCCAAATGGTTTAGTAATGCAATTGAATCTGCGACACAATCATCATGAGTTGTTGACGCTATCAACAAGTCGTCTATGTACTGCACCAGGACTGAGCTTCTGGGCAGTACTAATTTTTCTAGACACTTTTTCAGTATTTGATTAAAAATGGAGGGACTTTCTGTGTACCCTTGAGGAACACGATTCCACACATAGACATGGTTTTCAAATTTAAACGAAAACAAATATTCACTATCTGGGTGCAATGGTATTGAAAAAAATGCTTGGCATAGATCAATCACAGTAAACCATTCCGCACTCCAGGGTATCTGGTATAGGATTACTGCAGGATTTGGTACTATAGGACAACAAGGTACCACGATTTTATTAATTTTCCGCAAATCCTGAACAATCCTATACTTTCCACTAGGCTTTTTCAAACCCATTATTGGTGAATTACAAGGACTACTCATAACTTCTTTTAATATGCCTTGTTTCACCATTCTGCTAATTTCTTCAACAACTCCTGCTTTTTCTTCTGCACTCATTTTGTACTGTCTGGTATTTGGGGAAATTGCGCCTTCTTTTACAGTGATCTTTACTGGGTCTATTTTTGCCATAAGTCCTACTTCTTTCCCCGTAAAATCCCATACTTTAGGGCTCACTGTAGTTCTTAGTTCTTCTGGTAATTCGTCTTTTGTTATCAAGGAGAACATCTCATCCACTTCAGTACCTTGCTTGGCTAGCATGAACTTATATACATGATCTTCATCCGGGGTCTGTACCGCAACACCATCCGGTGTGCAAAAAATAGTACAATTCATCTTGCACAATAAATCTCTGCCCAATAAATTCACTGGACTAGAATCACACACCACAAATTGGTGCATTTCTCGAAAGTTCCCTATCTTTACTTCCATAGGTTCAGTAAGTGGTGTTCTGATCTTTTGATTGGCTACACCTACAACTTGGATAGCTTCTCCAGAGAGAGGGAGGTCTGGGATGTCTGCTGTTCTCACAGTAGAACGGGTAGCACCAGTGTCCAAAAGAAAAGTAATATCATTACCTCTTACTTTCCCTTCAACATATGGACCTGACTGATCTACCGGCAAGGATGCGCCAAGTACGCACTCCTTCTCCCCCTCTCCCAGGCACCGTCATTGATGACCATATGGATCAAATGCACAAGTTACTTACCTTCGGTAACGATATATCTGTAAGAAACATTAGTAGTGATAGATTCCTTACCTTAGAATATCCCCAGGGGTCAGACTGGATCCGGAAAGTTTTCGTCAGCAGTACCCCTGCGCGTCGGTAGGGGCGTCGTGCGGCTCCGCGTCCGTCGTTGGCGTCGTGGTCGCCGAGATGACGTCGCGGGCGCTACTTAGACGCCGTCCACGCGCGCTGACGTCAGTTCTGTACACGACTTTCCGCGCCAGGAACACAGAGCCATGCAAGATACTGACCACTGGTGCATTGAAACTAGGGCCCTGAAAGGGATGACCTTAACCCTAGAAATCAGTTCGCAGAATGGGGAGGATGCTGGGGGCGGTAAGGAATCTATCACTACTAATGTTTCTTACAGATATATCGTTACCGAAGGTAAGTAACTTGTGCATCTGAAAGAAACACATAGTGATAGATTCCTTACCTTAGAATAGATACCCCAGCAATACCAACCCCGGTGGTGGGTCTGCGAACTAAGATCACACCAGAAAGTCACGGAGAACAGAACGGCCAAAGAAGCCGTCTCTCCGGACTTGGCTGTCCAGGCAATAATGTTTGGTAAACGTGTGCAGCGAGGCCCACGTGGCTGCCTGACAGTTGTCTTGCAGGGGGACACCACGTCCCAATGCAGTAGTGGCTGCAGTAGCTCTGGTGGAATGAGCACGCAGCCCCACCGGAGGTTCTTTTTTAGCCAAAGAGTAACAGGCTTTGATACACAAGACAACCCAGCGGGAGATGGTTCTCTTATGGACCGCCCGACCTTTCTTGGTGCCAACGTAGCCAACAAAAAGCTGGTCATCCACCCGGAACTGCTGTGTGCGGTTGAGATAAAAAGAAAGCGCACGTTTTGGGTCAAGACGGTGGAGCCGCTCTTCCTCTATGGAAGGAGGCGGAAAAAAGGTGGGCAAGGTAATAGTCTGCCCAATGTGAAAGGCCGTAACCACTTTTGGCAAAAAGGAAGGACGGGGCCTGAGCACAACCTTGTCCGGATGGACGAAAAGGAAAGGAGGCTTACAAGAAAGAGCCTGGAGCTCACTCACCCGCCTAGCGGAAGTGATGGCCACCAGGAAGGCAGTCTTTAATGTTAAAAGACGAAGAGGACAGTTGTGAAGGGGCTCAAAGGGAGCGCACATCAGGTATGTCAGAACCAGATTCAAGTCCCACTGAGGCATCACAAAAGGAATAGGAGGAAAAAGGTGTGTAATGCCTTTAAGAAACCTATTTACAACAGGGGACTTGAAAAGAGAGGGCTAATCAGGGAGCCTGAGAAAGGCCGAAATAGCAGAAAGGTAGCCCCTGATAGTGCCCAGAGCAGAGCCCTGCTGGGCCAAAGAAAGAAGGAACAGAAGAACCTCAGAAAGAGGGGCAGGAAGGGGATCCACAGCCTTTGCTGTGCACCATGCCACAAATTTGTTCCACCTGCAGGCGTATACCACTTTAGTAGAGGGACGCCTGGCTGCCAGAATAACGTCACAAACTTCAGGAGGCAAGTCGAAGGGAGTCAACTGCCGCCGCTCAATCTCCACGCAAAGAGGTGGAGGCTGGACAGGTTCGGGTGGAGGACCGTCCCCTGCTGCTGCGACAGAAGATCCTCCCGAAGAGGCAGTCGGATCGGGGGATCGATGCTCATACTGAGTAGCTCGGGATACCATACTCTTCGAGCCCAGTCCGGAGCCACAAGAATGACTTGGGCCCGGTCGCGCCTGATCTTCTTCAGCACTCTGGGCAGAAGTGGTATAGGCGGAAAGGCGTACAACAGACCGCAACTCCACTCGCGACGAAAAGCATCGCCGAGCGAGTGCCGCCTTGGAAATTCGAACGCGCAGAACTGGTGACATTGCGCGTTCTCTTCGGTGGCGAATAGATCTAACCAAGGCTCTCCCCACTGCTGAAAGAGACCTTGCGCCACCTCCGAGTGAAGACGCCATTCGTGATCGAGCATGCACCTGCGGCTGAGTTCGTCCGCCCTGGCGTTCAGAGAACCTGCCAGGTGTTGAACCACCAGGGACATGCCCTGATGTTCCAGCCATGTCCAGAAACGCAGAGCCTCCTGACAGAGGGTCCACGACCCCACCCCGCCTTGTTTGTTGCAGTACCACATGGCGGTGGTGTCTGTGAACACCTGCACTACTCTCCCCTTGACAGAGGGAAGGAATGCCTTTAGTGCAAGCCTGATCGCCCGCAGCTCCAAAAGGTTGATATGGAGCCGGGACTCCGCCGGAGACCAGAGGCCTCTGATCTCCACCTCTCCCATGTGGCCGCCCCATCCCAGGAGGGACGCATCCGTCACCACTGTGAACTCCGGTTGGGGAAGGGAGAGGGATCTGCCGTGGACCCAATGCCGGTTCGTGAGCCACCACTGCAATTGTCGTGCAGTGCCCTCCGAGATCTGGACGTGATCGGATATGTTTCCCTGATGCTGCGCCCACTGGAACTTCAGGTCCCACTGCAGAGCCCGCATATGCCACCTGGCATGAATGACCAGCAGGATGCAGGAGGCCATGAGGCCCAGCAGCCTCAGAGTCACTCTGACCGAAACCCGGGAGAAGGGCTGAAAGATGGGAATCAGAGCCCGAATATCCCGGACTCGCCGTTCGGGAGGATAGACCCGAAACTGTGCCGTGTCCAGAACCGCTCCGATAAAGAGGAGCTTCTAGGAGGGAATCAGATGCGACTTTGGCACATTGATGGAGAACCCCAGCAAGTGCAGGAGGTCGGCCGTAGTCTGGAGGTGGGAGACGACTGTCTGGGGCGAGCCCGCCTTCAACAACCAATCGTCGAGATAGGGGAAGACTGAGACCCCTGATCTGCGCAGATGAGCTCCGACCACCGCCATCACCTTGGTGAACACCCGAGGGGCGCTGGTAAGGCCAAAGGGGAGCACGGTAAACTGAAAGTGCTCGTGGCCTACCGTGAACCGTAGGCAACGCCGGTGGGCTGGTAGGACGGGGATGTGGAAATAGGCGTCCTGCAAGTCCAGCGCTACCATCCAGTCTTGTGGGTCGAGAGCAGACAAGACCTGAGCTAGAGTGAGCATCTTGAACTTCTCTTTGCGGAGGAAGCGATTGACGTTCTGGAGGTCTAAGATAGGACGCAGGCCTTTGTCCTTCTTCGGCACCACAAAGTAGTGGGAATAACAACCACGACCTACTTCGTGCGTCGGAACGCGCTCGATGGCCCCCTTGGCCAAGAGGGCCGCAACTTCCTGCTGAAGAAGCACCAAGTGATCTCCCGACATGCGGTGGTATTGAGGTGGCATGGCTGGGGGGGTAGTCTCGAAGGGGGGGGGGTAGTCTCGAAGGGGAGGGAGTAGCCCCTCCGGACTATCTCTAAAACCCACCTGTCCGAAGTGATAGTGCGCCAGTGGGGCAGGTGATGGTGGAGCCTGCCACCCACTGGCGTTTGATGGGCCTGAAAGTTCGGACTAGGAAGGTTTGGAGGCAGTGGTGGCCGGGGTGGTGGTGGACTGACCCGCCCGCTGGCCCCTTTGTCCGCCACGGCGGAACCCGCGTCCGCGCTGGGATGACTGCTGCGCCGGCCTGTGGCTCTGGTGCGAACGCTGCGGGGCGCCACTTCCGGTGCCACGAAAGGAGCGAAAAGCAGAAGGCGGAGGAGGGCGGACTGCAGAGAGCCCCAAGGACTTGGCCGTAGCCCGTTAGTCCTTAAACCGCTCCAACGCGCTGTCTGCTTTGTCGCCGAAGAGGCGACGGCCATCAAAGGGCATATCCATAAGGGTGTTTTGGACATCCCCTGAAAATCCAGTGGTTCTCAACCAGGCGTGACGGCGAACCGCCACCGTCGTTGCAATGGATCTGCCCAGTGAGTCGGCGGTGTCTAGACCACAACGGATCATGAACTTCGCTGCGTCTCTCCCCTCTGCAACAGCCTGGGAGAGAGCAGGCCGGGCCTCCTCCGGACACTGGGGCAGCACGTTCGCCACCGTATCCCACAGACAGTGGGAATAACGGCCCAAGAGGCATGCGGTGTTCACGGACCGCAGCGCTGAGCTGGTGGAAGAGAAAATCTTCTTCCCAAACTGATCCAGCTTCTTGGATTCCCTATCCGGTGGGGCGGAAGGGAAGGTGGTTGGGGAAGCAGAGGCTTGGACAACCAAGCTCTCGGGGGTGGGATGTTGGGAGAGGAAAAGGGGGTCACCCGGAGCCGGGCGATGGCATCGGGCCACGTTCCTATCCACAGGAGCCCCTGTGGTGGGCCTGGACCAAGTGCCCAAAAGAACGTCCGAAAGGGCTTCATTAAAGGGCAGCAGCGGCTCCGCAGAAGTAGCTGCTGGCTGAAGCACCTCTGTCAGGAGGTTAGTCCTGACGGCCACAGTAGGGAGCTGGAGGTGTAGGGCCTCCGCCGCCCTACGCAACACCACTGCATAACTGGCTCCCTCCGCAGTAGCCACGGTAGGAGGAGACAGCATGCCAAGGTCTGGTGAGGTATCCAGACCACTGGCGTCCCCCAATTCCTCAGCCCAGTCCTGTTCAGACCCGCAGGCTGCAGCGAGAGGGTCGTCCGACCCCTCCCAGTCCTCCCCTTGCTCCTCAGGCTGTTCAACAGGCCTAAAATAAGGAGTAGGGACATGGGGATAGAAATCCCCAAACAGCGTCGAGAACGGCATCGATCGACGCCGCGTCCACTTCGGGGCTGAATCCGAGGTCGACGTCGTCCCGAGGAGCGGGCGGCGTCAGGATCGGTGCCGGTGGAGTCGACGTCGGTGGAGGCGTAACAAGGTCAACCGGCGTCGACCGGGATCCAGGCCGGCGCTGGGGCCGGAGCCGCCGGCGAGGAAACGCGAGGACACCAATGCGGGACCGCGGGGCCCGAAGGCGCACCGGCGGGACCCGACGGCCCAAAGAGGCGAGCCATGGCCGACAGGAAGTCCTGTATCTGGGCCGGAGTCGCCGACGACCCCGGGAAGGGCGGGTAGTCGGGCAGCGACTCTATGGACTCCGCCAGAGTCGCGGGGGTGGCACCACCTGTACCCTCAGCCGCGTCGCGCGACCGGCGAGGGGAAGTCGGAGAACGATGACGTTTCTTCGACTTCTTGTGCTTCGCCTTACCTGACCCCGAGTGCGAAGACTTCGATCCCGACGATCGCCGATGATGACTCCGCGCACGGTCCCTCGACCTCCCTCTGGACCGGGACCTCTCACGGCGCGGAGCCGACTGCCGGGCTTCAAGCAGCTTTCGGGACCGCTCCCGCAAAGACTTCGGCGCCATGGACCGGCAGTCGGGGCACGACTTGGGGTTGTGGTCGCGCCCCAGGCAGAAGAGACACGCGGTGCGGGTCCGTCACTGACATCATCCGATGACAGTCCTCGCAAGACTTAAACCCGGGCATCCCTAACTGCACCAGGAGTCGTATTGACTCGAAAAGGGTGAGAAAAAATTCTCAAAAAACTTAGTCAAAAAAGATTAGGGGTACCGCTCTCTCCGGATCTGCGCTTGCTGGTGCGGAAAAAGAAAGAACTGACGTCAGCGCGCGTGGGCGGCGTCTAAGTAGCGCCCGCGACGTGATCTCGGCGATCACGACGCCAACGACGGACGCGGAGCCGCACGACGCCCCTACCGACGTGCAGGGGTACTGCTGACGAAAACTTTCCGAATCCAGTCTGACGCCTGGGGATATTCTAAGGTAAGGAATCTATCACTATGCGTTTCTTTCAGATTCATCCTGTAAAAGAAACTGTGAAGTTACATATTCATTCTTACCACTTCCTTTTTGATATCAGACGTCTGTACCGTGCTTTGCTCTGCTTACATTACCCTGTATAGGGGCAGGTGGCAATTGACTCTGAGGATTTACACCTTGCTGTGAGTCATTCTGCGTCTATGGATTTAAATTATGATTTGGGCCATTATTATTTTGAATCTTTTTACATTCGTTCTTCCAATGTCCCAACTTTCTGCATCCATGACAAGGAAATTTCTTTTTAGCCTCTTTTCTACTCATTCGTCCTCTCACTTTTCCACCATTTCCTGTGTCACCATTCGTTCCAGATTCTTTTCCCTGACTTTCTGTTGGATTATCCAAATTAATTCCTTGTCGCTCAGCCATTTTCACTTGAGCCCACATCACCTTTTCTTGTAATTTCTTGTGCCTATCCTCAATGTCGTCTCCACAATATTTAGCATATTTCAAAATTTCGTCAATAGGTCTCCCTTGCCAGCATAACATGTGCTGCTTAATCATCTGGCAAATCTCTGGTTTTAGACCATAAACAAATCGATAGACAAACTGACTCATATTTTTATCTCCGATATCTTCAAAGCCACTATACTGTTTGAACACATGCAATAAACGTTCGTAATAGGCGTGTACTGATTCATTTGCCTCTTGGGTAGTCCTCTCTATTTTTACCCAATCTGTTTCTTTTGGTGGTATTTTCCCTTTCAAATAAGTTATTACCTGGTGATATTTTTTCATCACATCATTTGATGGAGCACCTGTCTTTGCATCCCTAGGATACTCTTCACTCGGCCAGTTGATTGTAATTTTACAATCTGTCCATAAATCGGCAGGTACCACTATGTCAAACAGACCATCTAGATCTTTTAACAAAACGTTTGAGACTTTCACAAACCTCTCGACCTGCTTGTACCATTCAATTGGTTTTTCTATCAATTTTGGAAAATCATTTGTAAATGACAAAATATCTTGCCTGCTCCATGGGACATGAACATAACCTCCTCCTGGAACATCCCGCATCGGGTACAACTGATCTACTTTCCCTGTTTCCTTCAATAAATATTCAGAAGTCGTTCTACTGTAACGTGCCTCTTCCTTTTTCTTTGTCCATCTCGTTTTCCATTTATCTAGTTCTCCCCATTTCTGCAATACTGACATTAATTCTTTCACTTGTAATTTTCTACCAGATGAATTCATATTTTCTAAGTCTTTGTCAGTAAAGTCTGCTCTATATGGTTTCTGTAGTACCTTGAACTTTCTTATTTCAATTCCCATTTCTGTGGCCAAATCCGTTAACTTTTCATGAAATATTTTTACATTTCTGGTTATGCCTGCTACATACGAACAATAGTTCTTCTTCACTGTAGGTATTTAAACGATCTACTCCTACATTGCCTGCTATTATTTCTTCTAACTCGACTTTTAATTTATAAATGTCCAAGATCTTTGGGGGTGAACTCTGTCGGTCTACTCCTTGTGCCCATCTTTCTAAGTCTTCTGGAGTTACTACAGTTGCACTCTTAGTTCCTGAAGATGTTATTATATTCACATCCTTTGAGCAACCAGGTGTCACTCTTCTTGGGGTGCTATTTACGGAGTCTCGAATGGGCAAATCCATTAGTGAAATCATAGATTCACAATCACTGATGTGGTCGTCAATTATTATAGCTTCAGGTTTAGGAATATCCACAGGTGTAGGCATAACTAGAGGTTTTGGACAATTTACTTTGTCACCATATAAAGGAACCACGGGACCAATTGTTACAGGTATGGTCAAGGAATCAGGATGTACATTCAACTGAGTTATTTTCTGTATTAATTCTGCTCTATTTCTGTCTAAGGCCTCTCTTTCCTTATCCTGAAGTACCCTATTAACTGGTGGATTATGCAGTACTTGAGGTACCAATGGTGTTCTCAAAATTGGTGCACTTGGGGTACATCCACCCAAACCTTCTTGGTATGGTGGAGGATTTTTCAATATTTCTTCCATAAATTCATCTTCAGAGTCTCCAAACCCTGTCATGTGTTTTGTCTTTTCTTTGAATTTGCTCCCTAATGACTCATCGGTCATGAACACTGGATACAAACCCTCGGTAAGCATCGCTCTTCTCCACTGTTTCATCTGATTTTCTCGTGACCCATTTTGTTGTCTAGGGAAAAATCCCCTATAACCTCTATTGCTTCTGGGTCTATCTCGTTCAAATGCCTCTGTTTCCCATTCCTCTAAGGCTTCGTATTGCGTTAATCTTGGTTTGGGTTCTAATTCATTCATCCTTATTCTTAAATTTTGAAGAATTCTCCCATTGAAAGTACCATTCTCTGGGAAAGCTAATATTCCGTCATCTTTTGTATATTCTATCCAATTTTCTAACCATACACAAGTATGATAACCCCGATCCATCATCATGAATGATGCGGGCGTTTTTGCTGGTGGAATAATAATTCCTTCCCTAGTTTTGATTGGCTTATCCTTCTTGAAATAGTTTTTAATCTTTTGTAAAAATGACATTTTCTCTTTTCTCCGTACATTTTGGGTAAATATCTGTTTATTGAATTATATTCGGCAAAACCTAGGAATCTCCTGTCTGGACGTGTTCCTATTAAAGTCGGATCTCGTTTCCACATACAATCTACACTGTCCACTAAATTCCGACTTCTATGCTGACAACCAATCAAATTCCAGCTAACATTTGTCTCGGGATCAATCCTAGCACGGCTTTTTCTGTGATGTTTTGTCTGACGACCCCTCCTTTACAATCTGCGCTTCTCTGTCCCTCGCTGTTTCAACCAATCCCAGCGCGGCACCTGTGACGTCAGTATTACTCCTAACTACCGACCCCTCCTTTATAAGACTCGTTCTACGCCCGCGGTTTCACCCAATCCCAGCGCGGCGCTTGTGACGTCAGCTTCTACTCCGGCTGCTGACCCTCCCTTTACAAAATCGTACGCAAACTTTCAATGCTTCTTATTAAAATTCAGTAACAACTTAAAACATTCGCTATCGTGCCAGTTTCTCTAAATTGGAAAAAGATAAATTCTCTCAGTTCTTAGTAAAACCCTTCCGTTTACTAACATACACTACGAGCAAAACACTTCCGTTTACTCTTCACGTAAGCTCCGGAAATACCTGCTACTCCTTCAATGTTACCCTTTCTAGGTGATATAACATCAAAATCTCACCAGCGTATTCCTTTGCTGTCACTCATACACGCATAGAGTCCCTAACCAGTACTGATAGCCCTGCTTAACTTTTCAGTACTATTTCTGCCTGACAGATAACCTCACTGCAGTATGGCTTCCACTTACCATCCGCTATTCAAATTCTCCGGGGATTCTAGACAACATAAAACAAAACTTTTAAACAAACGGATGTTAGTTCATAAAAATAAAATTCTCATTACCCAATTAACAAAGTCTAACCATCCTCTGATAGCCAGAAAACTGATCCAGCGGGTTACTAGCAACAAGCATTTATACACTAAATACTCACCTGGGCCCATTCATTCACACTAACTAGTAATCACCGCTGGGGGGAAATCAGTTGTACTCTTTATCAATATCCCTGCTACCAATTACTTCACCTGATTGAAGAGTAATGACTTACCAATGGACCTTTGACAATTGGGGATTAAATGAGAATGTACAAAAAAGAATTTATCAACCACCTGAAATAACCACTGACTCAGGAAGTTTTAAAATGTTTATCTAAATTCTTTAGCAGAGTAATTTACAATTCACGTAATACTTAATTGCATATCAAGGAGGAAGTACACTATAAAGTCACCTATTAAGCATCAATGACGGTCCCTTAGAAAGGAGAAGATAGAGACAGCAGTACAAACTAAATTACGCATATATAGTTACCTAAAGGTGTGAAAACCAAACCCCTTGGCCAAGGAGTTGGAAAAGGGTCCCAAGAAAAGATGAAGACCAAGACCTCCGGACCAGGTTCAGGACAGGATAGATGACCTCTCTACCAACTGTGATGTGCTCACGTTCCTGTCCGTACCCGGAGGGGTGGTGGTGACCCGCCTTTTGTTTTATACTCGGGTGTCATGTCTACACGTCATGGGGGTGGGGTTTCTTACGTGAATAAAAGATGCCTGGTGTGACCAGGAAGTTGAACAACCTACTTCCGGTGTCCTAGCGTTTCTATGCAGAACACAACATTTTGGCGACGAAGGCTGGTGTTCCTGCGTGTTTTTGTTCCTGGCTTGGTGTTCTTTGTGGTGTTTCTCGCTGGCCCCTTTTGCTCCCTTAGTGCTGCTGGTGGCGTGTATTGCCCCGGGGGCTTTGCCTTGCTCCCCGGGTTTTCGCTGCTGCCCCGGCTGTTCCTGGGGGCGTGGCTTGCTGGTTGCTACGTACGGCGTGCTGGAGGAGCTCCGGGTGGTTGGCGGCAGCGGTGTGTGTGCTGTCGCTGCCCTGCGGTCCTGCTGGGGTGAAGAGGTCGTTTTCCCCTGCTCCTGTGCTCCTGGTGTTACACGGCGCGGTGCGCCTTGCAGGCTGTTTGTGGTCCCTGTGCCTGGTGGATTGTGGCGTCCTGCTGGTGTGCGGGTCCGTTTTCGCCGGCTGCATCCTTCTGCCTGAGCCTGTGCCGCCCCGTTAGGGTGAGTGGGGTGTCGTCCAGTCCTGGTGTGGTACCTGTGCTGCTTCGTGTTGGAGGGGTGTTGCCATGTCCGCTATTCCTCCTGTGGAGCATTTTTTGTTGGATGGTCCACCGTCAGCCCAGGCAGCCCGTTGGAAGGAATGGGTGGATCGATTGGAGACGTATTATGATGCTGTTGGTCTGGAGGTGGAGCGACGGCGTCCAATGTTGTTGCATCTGGGGGGGGCGGCCATTCACCGGTTAGGGCGGTTGAAGGCGGCCCTCCACATACGTATGAGACTTTGAAGCAAGCCCTTACTGCCCATTTTGAACCGCTGGCCAATCCAGATTATGAGCGGTTTTTGTTGCGTCAAGCCCGGCAGCTGCCAGATGAGTCCGTGGATACCTTCTATGCCCGTCTGCGTGAGTTGGCCAGCACCTGTACATTGCCCGATGCTGCGGATGAGATTAGAGCCCAGTTTATACAGGGCTGTTTCTCTAGCAAGTTACGTGAGGCCATCCTACAGGTGCCGGGGATGTTGATGGCTGACATGTTGACTTGGGGTAGGTCCAAGGAACTCTCGAAGGTACGAGCCGCCCACATGGAGGCAGCACTCCAGCAGGTGGTGAAGGTGGAGCCGGTTAATGTTGTTTCAGCCCGGGTCCCTGACCGCAAGAATCTCCGGAATCCGGGGAGAGTGGATCGGCCCCGGCATTGTTATGGTTGTGGGGTTCTTTTCCACATAAAGGGACGTGTCCTGCCATTGGGAAGAAGTGTTCCAATTGTAGCAGGCTCAATCATTTTGCGAAGATGTGTCGTTCTGCCCCTGCGAGAGGGTCTGTCCCTGTATCGTCTGCTCAAGTATATGTTGCTGCGCAGTTGCCGGTGGATGGAGACATGGATGATGATGATGTGGAGGGGATGATACATGTCATCCGTGCTTTGCAGCCTGGGGGCCATGTACGTAAGGGTCTCCCTAAATGTTATGTGAAGGTGGACGGTTATCCGGTGCCTGCCTTGATTGACACCGGTGCTTCGATCAATGTGATGGCCGAATCGATGTTACTGACATTGCCGATTTCTCCCACTTTGAGTTCGACCACTACCAGGGTCTTTGCCTACGGGTCCTCTGATCCCCTTCCTCTGGCAGGTGTGTTTACTGCTGAGGTGGCACATGGTTCTCATGCGATAAGGACACGCATATATGTCACAAGAGGGGGTCAAGGGATGTTGCTGAGCTGTCGAACAGCGGAGAGCCGGCAGTTGGTCACTTTTGCTTTGAGTGTGCATCAATGGAATATGGAGGAGTTGTTGGCCCAGTTTTCACCTTTGTTCGATGGGATTGGCTGTTTGAAGGGGCGCATGATTAAGCTTCATATCGATGATTCCGTCCAGCCAGTGGCTTTACGTCATAGGAGGGTGGCGTTCCACCTTCGGCCGAAGGTGGAAGCAGAATTGGTGAAACTGGAAATGGCGGACATTATTGAACGGGTGGATGGTCCAACTCCCTGGGTGTCCCCTATTGTGGTGGCCCGTAAACCCAAACAGCCTGGCGAAGTCCGCATTTGTGTGGATATGCGGTTGCCTAATCTTGCGATCAAGCGTGAAAGGCATCTCACCCCTACCGTGGACGATATCGTGGTAGAGGTGAGTGGGTCACGTTGGTTTTCTAAAATGGACCTTCGTGCTGGTTACCATCAGCTGATGCTTGACCCCGCTTCCCGTGCAATCACCACGTTTTCTACACATATGGGTTTGCGGAGGTATAAGCGTTTGAGTTTTGGAGTCTCCAGTGCTGCGGAAGTTTTTCAGGACACGATCCGGGGGGTTCTTTCTGGACTGGATGGTGTGATCAATGTTAGTGACGACATTTTGGTGCATGCCCCTACTTTGGATGAGCATTTCTGTCGTCTTAAGGGTGTGTTTCAGCGGTTGTGGATAATGGACTTACACTTCATAAGGAGAAATGCGAATTCTTGAAGACTGACATTTCATTTTTTGGGTATCATTTCTCACAGAATGGTGTGTCACCGGACCCTATGAAGGTGCGTGATATTCAGACTGCTCCTGCTCCCACTAATGTATCCGGTGTGCGGAGTTTCATGGGGATGGTGAACTATTGTGGCCGTTTTATCCGCAATCTAACTGATCTTACGGCTCCTTTGCGAGAACTCACTAAGTCTACCGTTGCATGGGACTGGGGTCCGGAGCAGGAGTGTGCTTTTCGGGCTACTAAGCAGGCCCTCTCCGCTGATACTACTCTGGTGTATTTCAATCCTGCGCTGGACTCCGAGTTGTCGGTGGATGCCAGTCCTGTTGGTTTGGGGGCTGTACTTTCTCAGCGGCAGAGCAGTGGGGAGTGGGCCCCAGTGGCGTATGCCAGCCGTGCGTTGACTGCGACTGAACAACGATATTCTCATATCGAGAAGGAGGCGATTGCCATTCATTGGGGGTGTCGTCATTTTCATTTGTAATTATATGGCCAACCGTTTGTTGTCCATACAGATCATAAACCACTTATTCCGTTGTTCATGGGCACATCCTCAAAGCCTCCCCCACGGATTGAGAAGTGGATCCTGCAGTTGCAGGATTATTGTTTTACAGTGGTGTTTCGTCCTGGGACATTGAATCCTGCTGACTATCTTTCCCGGCATTTTCGTCCTGCTACTCCTGGTGAGGAGTCCGATGCTGAGGATACTGAGGAATACGTGCGTCTGGTGGTGGAACGGTCCAGGCCTCTTCCCATTTCCTTGGAAGAGATTCTGGAGTCTACACATCGGGATGGATGTCTCCAGTTGTGTATTTCTGCAGTGGGTACTAGGAAATGGAATGTGCTGATGGATTCTGCCAAATGTCGTACTGCGGAGGCGAGGTCGACCTTGGCATCCCTTTATAATGTCCGGGATGAATTGGTTCTGTCCCCGGAGGGGTGTTTGATGAGGGGTTCGCGACTGGTGATTCCTGTTTGTCTCCAACAAAGGGTGGTGGATTTGGCCCATTTGGCTCACCAAGGGGTTGTGAGAACTAAATCCAGGTTGAGGTGCAAGGTATGGTTTCCTGGCCTGGATGCCTTGGTGGAGAATACTGTGTTGCGTTGCTGCCGGGGCTAGTGATTCTCCAGCTCCTATACTCACGGAAGACATTCCTTCTTTTCCCTGGCAGAGGGCGAGTGCTGATTTTGGGAGTCTGCCGGATGGACGCCATATGTTGGTGGTTATTGACGATTTTTCTAAGTATCCCGAGGTTGAGTTGCTGGACACTACCACAGCTTGTCGCACTATCCCTCTGTTCGAGAAGATTATGGCGACTCATGGTCTGTTCACTGAGCTCCGTACTGACAATGGCCCTCCATTTTCGGGTCAGGATTTCTCAACCTATTTGCTATCCCGGGGTGTTCGTCACAGGAGGATTACCCCCCTTATGGCCTCAGGCCAACGGGGAGGCTGAACGTTTTATGCGTACCCTTAATAAAGCCATTCGAATTGCTGTGGCTGACCGTCAGGATTTGGACTGTGCTTTGTATGCTTTCTTGAGGGAATACCGGATGACTCCTCATTCCACTACCAAAGTCAGTCCGATGTCTTTGTGTATGAATAGGCCTATGGGTGACTTTATCCCCCAGATGGAGGCGGTGTCTGTCAAACATGCCTTGGTAGCGGATGAGCTACGGAAACGGAAGTTACAGAATGAGAAGGTTTCTGTCAGGCGTGGAGCACGGACCAGTTATTTTAGAGTGGGGGACGTTGTGATGGTGCGGAATCGGCATCCGAAAGGGAAGTTTAGTCTACCGTTTGAACCCGAACCCTGGACTGTTCAGTCTGTTCATGGGACAAAGATCACTGCAGTGAGACATGGAGTCAGCATTTCTCGGAATGTGTCTTTCTTTAAAACTTACTGGGCTCCCGGTGGTGCTCGGATAGAGGGCAGGATGGCACCGGGCACTGGTGATCTGGTTTCTGATGAGGAGTCCACAGATGGTGTGGATCTGGATGGTACAGTTACATCTCCTGCTCAGGTGCCGATAGGAGGTGGCCTTCCTGGTGGGGGTCCTATGGTGCCAGGACAGTGTGGTGTCTCTTCCTCTGCAATACCTCCTTTTGTGGCACCGGCGTGTGATTCACTGCCTCGGCCTGATGAGTCTCAGGAGCCTGCGTCTGGTGGTTCCCAGCAAGGAGGTGGGGAACGATATCAGCTACGGCCATGCCCTGCGAGGTCTACGAGACTTAAGAACTATGTAACCTATTAAGGTGGACTCCGGACTCAGTTGTTTTTGTTTTCTGTTTTTTTGGGTTTTTGTGGGTTTTAGAGGAGTGTGATGTGCTCACGTTCCTGTCCGTACCCGGAGGGGTGGTGGTGACCCGCCTTTTGTTTTATACTCGGGTGTCATGTCTACACATCATGGGGGTGGGGTTTCTTACGTGAATAAAAGATGCCTGGTGTGACCAGGAAGTTGAACAAACTACTTCCGGTGTCCTAGCGTTTCTATGCAGAACACAACACCAACGACGCCTGCGTCGTTCCCCTCTATGACACTTCGGTTCCTCCTCGATTCTTCAGTGTCTTCTTTCTTATGGAATCCGCCTCCCCCACCTCAGGACGTCTTTGGACAGCGGATCAGTCTGCAATCGATCAGCTCTCGTCTGTGTCAGCATATGAGCTCCATCTGCGCTCTGTGCATGCTAATGCCTGTGCCAACTAATTAGCTAATTCTATATCTATTATACCCTTCTACACCCAGGTACCTCCCATTAATGTTTCAAAATTATGGGCCCACTATTTCTGATTGGACGGGGACAGGGGGTTGATCCTCACACCGTCATTTTAGTTCAATTTTCTTAAGCCCATTGTTTTAAAATACCGCCCCTCTCAATTAATACATTTGCTTTATTTCCCACCCGTCTCATAACAATTTTCAATACAAAGTGTATACAATGTATTAACTTTAGGACATCTCAAATGCACAGTGGATGTGACCAACAGGTCGTGTCCTTGGGTGTCGTCCAAGGTGACTTCATCGCTTTGTCTTGTTAGTTTTTCAGAGCGCATGTGCAATTTCCATGTCTCTTGGGCTGCTGTTCAGTTAACCCAGGCCCATTTTACGAACTAATAGAAATCAAAGAAGAAACATATTAAAATCAAAAATAAATGTTTTCACTGTATACCACTTACTTCTACTCTATTCCCATTTAATTATAAATGTCTATCCCGCATTAGTAGCGTTAGAATATCACTTTATTAATTGCAGCAATGCGAGAGCTTTAGCATGTGAGAACATTAAGCAGCCATTTTAGCACACACTGCGCAGAAGCAAAAGTTTCCCTCCAAGCAAAGAAAGACGTCATACCATGTGACATGGTTGACACATGCGCAGTAGAGTTCCCGCGCTTTAGCGGCCATTTTGCATTAAACAAGGATTACTTATTAGCGGAAAACACATAGGCAAGCTTCTCTAGGATAAATGTTTTGGTGTTTGCACGATTATTAATAATGACATTACAAAGTTTTAGTATAAATTAATTACTATTTTGAGAGGATTGCTTACGAGCAAGTCTCATTGTGAGTCCTTGCTCCATCAAGGGACGTGGCAGGAATGCCAGATGTCCACAATGCTTTTCACACTGGAATAGAACCCTCTGCTTGTGTGATGAGAGCTATGGGCAGAGAAAGGATAGATTCTATATTACCTTGTTGCATCTTGCAGGTGAAAAAAAAAAAAGGTTCTGTGCTCCTAATCTTTGGGTAAGAGGATGTAGCCAGACGGCTGTAGCGAAGCTGGGGAACCGGGTTCGAGTCTCGTCAAGGGACGCTCAACATCATGTGATTCTGGGCAAATAACGTAATCTCCCCGTGCCTAACAAAATGAATGTGTCCTTGTGTAAAGTAACTGGTGCTCGTGTAAAGCGCTCTGATGCCTTCGGGTCAAGTTCACACTATATAAAACTCCGGGGAAAAAACAAGCATTTGCAATGCAATAGGTCTGGCATTCACGCGAGTTTGAGCTATTGACATTGTAAATGACAATGCCTTTTATTTATGTTTTGGGTTTTAAAACAAAAAAAAGGCATCGTCATTTACAATACTAATAGCTTAAACTCTCGCAAATGCGAGACCTATTGCATTGCAATAAAGGACCTTTTCGACCGCTTGCTAGATAGTAAATATCAGAGGAAGAGACCGGCCTGCGACGTCTTCAAAGTAGTGATAAATAGTGCAGTGAAGAAGATGTGTAAGTGTTGTAAATTACACAGACACAAAGCGTGAAGTGAGAGTTCCATATGATCCAGCTACAAACACTAACAAAGCCCTCCAACACCTTTCGCTCTGTGATTACACTGTCGCAGCTCAGGAGGAAGAGTGGGAGGGGGGAGCTATTTCCTGCCCTCTCCGTGATTTGAGTGTGCAGTGTGGCATTGTGTAATGTCATTGCTATCTTTGGCCTAATAAAAAACACTCCAGCTGTAGTAGGGCACTGGCTTCACCTCCTGGGCGGGCTGTGCTTTATGGCAGCGATGGAGGGAGGGAGGGATGGTCTCGGCTGCAGCTCCTGCCTCATACAGTGCCCCTGCTATTATTAGTGAGCGAGAGGCCGTGAGGTGGTGGTATTGGTGGTGGTGGTATTGGTGGTGGTGGCGGTATTGGTGGTGGTATTGGTGGTTGTATTGATGGTGGTGGTATTGGTGGTACTGGTAGTGGTGGTGCTGGTATTGGTGGTTGCGGCGAATTCCTTGGCATTCTTTTCCACATAGGCCCGCCCGTTATACCATTGGTGAGCGTTAGTCGAGTTAAAATTTGTTGCCCCCAATGGGGTGCGCTTTCGTTTTACTCAGTTTTCCTTGCACACCGGTTAAAGCCCCCATCATTTACTAATTTTAAATATATAGTATTAGTGGTACTTGAATTCCAATATACAGCTATTGAACTTACGCTAGTGTCTCTATTATGCTGTTTATTGTGAATTATGCATCGAACATGACGCACAGAATTAACAACCGATATGAAACTCGCTCGCCAGATAAGTCCCCAACTAATTTTGGGACTATACTACTTGTTACTTTTGATCACTACCTAGAGTATTTGCCAGTTACTGGCTTCTAGGTAGATGCAGTTCGTAACTCAAATATGGCGCTTCTTTTCACATAGTGTAGACGGTACGTGCTCGCTTTTTGAGTCCGTCGACCCTCACGCTGATCTATATTAGCTACAAGCAACATGGCGCCTGTGCTGATCGCCAACACACATGGAGCTCATACACTGTGCAACACTGAATACTCTGTGGTAAGCTCTGCACACACGACATGTTCTGCCTTTTACTTATAGGATACATGATAGACTACACTCTAACGCTGCTATTCTTACATTTTTAATTTTTACTTTTATTTGTTATACACCTTACAGGTGACACTTATGGAACTGACATACTTCAATATACAATTGACCGTACGACCTACTCAAGTAATATTAGACAGACCAGTCCTCTTCTGGTGAGTATTTTATTTGCACGTATTAATTTTTGGTATAATGT
This sequence comes from Calotriton arnoldi, assembly GCA_963921515.1. Classification (NCBI taxonomy): domain Eukaryota; kingdom Metazoa; phylum Chordata; class Amphibia; order Caudata; family Salamandridae; genus Calotriton; species Calotriton arnoldi. The sequence continues at coordinate 1,219,904 of CAWUFW010003730.1, read as the reverse complement.
ACGTTAGGCCTAATGTCAATTCCCTTATTGATTACTCGTGTTTGGGTTTATAATAGGTCACCTATTTGGACCACCGTGATTGCCCGTGAAGGCCATGCAAAATTGATACACAGCTCTGAGAAGTAGATTAGGGTGAGTGATTTTCACTGGTTATTGTGAGATCAGATGTATGATCTCAATTGCTAGATACTGAATTGGTTCATCTTTGGATATTTAGGTGGATTACGGGCCTCCTTTATTTAGCACGGCTGTGATCTATACTGATCACACAGAGAAATACTAAGGTATGGGGGTATGTGCTACATTTATACCATCCCCTGCATGTGGTTTTTAAGGTGGTAATCTACACCCTTTACATAAGAAGTCACTTTGAATCACTATGACCTCGCGATGAGTTCTTTATTTGAATTATGAATATGTCACAACTGACCTTACTTATCCTATTAAACTATTGGCTACATGTTATAGCCAAATTTAACTTTTAGATAACATTTCTCCCTCTGCTGCTTATTGATACATAAGTAACGGAACATATGTTATTATCTGAAAGACAGTAATGAAATGGTTATTATTTGATTAGACATCTAGAGGTGATGGTTTTAAATTTATGTTCTTTTGCACGCATGCTCACATATGCCCAGACTGTTTTCTTATTGTGTAATGAGAACGCATGTAACACGGCCAAGTTCACAACTACTGGTGGTGGCAATGAAATTGCCTAATTTGTGCTGGCATAATGTTATGCCAGGAATGTCAACTCTTATTTCTTATTAATTATTGTAGCCCTGATGAAGTCGATACAGTCAACGAAACACGTGTTGGCTACTGGGAAGAATCTGCTGTTTCAACATTGAAAATATCCACAATAAATGAACTTTGGAGTCCAAATCTTGGAACATCAAAACTTTTTGACTGAGTTGAAAACACTCAAGAGTTGATTACTGATAACACAATATTGTGTAAACTTTAATATATATCATATATAGTGTGTGCGCCAAAGGGATTTGTATGACTTTGTTAGGACCCCGGTTACAGGGTGTCTGTATGTGAATGTAGGGTAAACATTCCTCCCTTGTGTGCACCACTCCTTAAACTAATGATTAAAAATACTATGTTGACTGCCAGGTGAGCATCGTTGCTAGATCCCGAGTTTACCCTTCTTGGTGGTGGTGGTGGTATTGTTACTGGTGGTATTGGTGATGATGGTATTGGTGAATAAGGATGGTGGTGGTGGTGGTCTTGGTGATGATGGTGGTGGTATTGGTGGTGGTGGTATTGGTACTGGTGGTGGTATTGGTACTGGTGGTAGTATTGGTGGTAGTATTGGCAGTGGTATTGGATTGGTGGTGGTGGTATTGGTGGTGGTAGTACTGGTGGTGGTATTGGTGGTGGTGGTTGTGGTATTGGTGGTGGAGATGGCACTGGTGGTGGTGGGAGTATTGGTGGTGGTATTGGTGGGAGTATTGGTATTGGCGGTGGCATTGGTGGTGGTATTGGTGGTATTTGCGGGGGTGGTATTGGTGGTGGTGGTATTTTCGGTGGTGGTAGTGGTGGTATTTATGGTGGTGGTATTGGTGGTGGTGGCATTAGTGGTGGTATTGGTGGTGGTGGTATTGGTGGTGGTATTTATGGTGGTATTGGTGGTGGTGGTATTTATGGTGGTGGTGGTATTTATGGTGGTGGTATTGGTGGTATTAGTGGTGGTGGCATTAGTGGTGGTATTGGTGGTGAAGGTGGTAATGGTGGTGGTATTGGTTGTGGTGGTATTGGTTGTGGTGGTATTGGTTGTGGTGGTATTGGTGGTGGTGGTATTGTTATTGGTGGTGGTAGTGGTGGTGGTAGTAGTGGTATTGGCGGTGGTGGAATTGGCGGTGGTGGAATTGGTGGAGGTGGCGGTATTGGTGGTGATATTGGTGGTGGTATTGGCATTGGTGGTGGTATTGGCATTGGTGGTGGTGGTATTGGCAGTGGTGGTGGTATTGGTGGAGGTGGTGGTATTGATGGAGGTGTTGTTAATGAAACAGGCTTTTAAAAACAACTCGTCAGGTGGCTTTAGTACAGATGACATGTAACACAATGTGCTGTTGTCAGCTTTAGCCCATTAGCACAGGATTATGTGCTACCTGGAATTCACATGACTTAATTCGCTAATCATTTCTAAATCCATTTTACTTGGGGGATGGAGGGGGTGAAACAGACAGGAGATAATGCCGGGTTAGAGTGATTGAAGCAAGCGCCCGTGTTACGGGGGCAGCCGTGCTGCTTTAAAAAACGCAAGCGGTTTCAGCTGAAGCAGCGCATGTCCGGCCTGCAGTAAGAGAAACTCAATAAAGTAAATAGTGCTTACAGACTAAATAACAGGTCCCGTGTAACAACTGAAGTAAAAGGGCCAGTCGCCATGGGAGGGTACAAATGAAGACAAGGCCGTACAAAGGAGGGACTAACAAGCCTATTAACGAATACGAAGGCAGCATTTACGATAGACAATGACACAAGCCAATGAAAAATATGGGAGGAGAGTGGGCGTGGCTTCTCTCCCATACTCTACTACAGCAGTATCACAGAGTGAGCAGCACATGCGCGCTGCCGCTAGGCTCGACCTAAAAATGCTGTTTTCTCCCCATGATATCTGCTCTGGGATGGACAGCACAGTCAGAACCATGGAGGGAATAGATGTTCTCTGAATAAACTGGACCAAGTCCTGTACGTACTTTAAAAGAGCTGAGGGGCAGCGGAGACACTTTTGTAAACTAATCATAATACTGCATGTGAAACCACACTCATTCAGATATGTAGGGGTAAGTATCTCTCATTTGAAGGTTGAAACAAAGGCTGGTAATCTGGATCCGGTGGTAGCAGCTCTCAGGGCAACTGTGGAGTTTTGGAAATCATTAGCCTTGTTGGTCATGGGCCAAACCACACTGGCCAAAACAGTCATGCCCCCTTGTTATTATACCGCTTCGATAACTCCCACAACAGGTTTCTAGAATGTTACTTCCAGCCCTAGATACACAGTAATCAATCTATGACTTTGGTAGAAACAGGGGGCCAAAGGGTGCTGGGGAGGAAGTTGGGTGCACTTCATTCTGTCCTTTACTACTACACACCTTGCCAAAATAAACTACCCTGAACCGGGATACAAGACCGCATGCTTAATAGCCTAATCATTAAGGGCATAAGGTTGGTGAAGGGTATTTGCAATTACTAAAAGTCCCTCTGGGATGCTGGAGCAGGAAATTATTAAGAGCTCGCCAGAGACTGGAATAGGCCCCAGGAATGCCACTGGTGGGTTTGCCCAGAGTACGAGGTACTGAAACTGATGTTTTTAACAGGTGGGAGATGGAAATTAGTTTCTTTTACATGACGGGCAAGAATGTGGCATAACAGCCGGAGATGCAGACTTTGGAGCTGGAGATCCAGGTTCGAGTCTTGGCATCCGCTCAACATCCTGTGATTCTGGGCAAATAACTTAATCTCCCCGTGCCTATGAACAGCGCCTGGATACCCCCGTGGGTGATTAGCCACGCTTTACAAATCCAAGTATTATTATTTACAAGGTCCTCCTTGATGCGGCTAAGTACTCACTGGATCTCCTGCAGATGCTGATTTGGAAAGGGAAATAGAAGATGATGCCTGAAAAGAATACTTGCATAAACTTCTAAGGTTGCTGGATACTCCCGGTTTAAATTCAACCACAGAACATGCTTAACTCCTAGGAAGATTGGTAAAATTTGTGAGTCGTACACCTCAGATTGCCCAGAATGCAAACATGGGTTCTTTCACATGGTGTGGCGATACTCTAACTTGATACAATACTGGAGAGAAGTCGCATGCTCCCTTAAAAAACATGCTGGGCAAGCAACTGCATCCAAAGCGGTGCTGGCTGACCTCTCACCCCACCCAAAGGAAAAGAAAGCAGAAAATAAATGTTTAGGCTTGGCATTACTGCTGACGAAGATTGCAGGGGTGGTTTCTCCATTAGGGCACTGCCCCGCCCCCTGCTGTGAGCCTCGCATCACATATCTGAAAGAAACACAGTGATAGATTCCTTACCTTAGAATTCCTTACCTTAGAATATCCCCAGGCGTCAGACTGGATCCGGAAAGTTTTCGTCAGCAGTACCCCTGCACGTCGGTATGTGGCGTCGTGCGGCTCCGTGTCCGTCGTTGGCGTCGTGGTCGCCGGGATGACGTCGCGGGCGCTACTTAGACGCTGCCCACGCACGCTGACGTCAGTTCTTTCTTTTTCCGCGCCAGCAAGCGCAGATCAGGAGAGAGCGGTACCCCAGTCAATTTTTGACTGACTTTTTTGAGATTTTTGTCTCAGCTTTTTGAGTCGATCGACTCCTGGTGCAGCAGGGATGCCCGGGTTTAAATGCTGCGAGGACTGTCATCGCATGATGTCGGTGACGGACCCGCACCGCGTGTCTCTCTTCTACCTGGGGCGCGACCACGACCCCAAGTCGTGCCCCGACTGCCGGGCCATGGCGCCGAAGACTTTGCGGGAGCGGTCCCGAAAGTTGCTGGAAGCCCAGCAGTCGTGAGAAGTCCCGGTCCAGAGGGAGGTCGAGGGACCTGTCGCGGAGCCGTCCTCATCGGAAGTCGTCCGAATCCAAGTCTTCGCACTCGGGGTCAGGTAAGGCGAAGCACAAAAAGAAGTCGAAGAAACGTCCTCGTTCTTCGACTTCCCCTCGCCGGTCACGCGTCGCGGCAGAGGGAGCGGGTGGTGCCACCCCCGTGGCTCCGGCGGAGCCTACGCAGTCGTCGGTGACCTACCCGCCCTTCCCGGGTTCATCGGCAACTCCGGCCCAGGTACAGGAATTCCTGTCCGCTATGGCTCGCCTATTTGGGCCGTCGGGCCCCTCCGGTGCGCCTTTGGGGCCCCGCGGGCCTGACTGGGAGTCCTCGCCCTTTAACGCCGGTGGCTCCGGCCCCGGCGTCGCCGTCAGCTCCGGCCTCAGCACCGCAGGACTCCCATGGATTCCGTCGTGGATCCCAGTCGACGCCGGTTGACCTCGTAACACCTCCACCGACGTCGACCCCACCGGCACCACGTTGGACGTCGCCCGGCGCGCCGGACGACGTCGACCCCGGTTTCAGCCCCGACATGGATACGGTGCCGGAACGGTGTCGGCCGACGCCGATTCCGATGCCGTTTGGGAATCTGTTTCCCTATATCCATCCTCCTCCTTTTCAACAGCAGGAGAAGGAAGGGGAGGACTGGGAGGGGTCTAAGGACCCTCTCACAGCTCAATGTGAGTACAACCCGGACTGGGCTGAGGAGCTGGGAGACGCCAGTGGTCTGGACACCTCTCCAGACCTTGGCATGATGTCTCCTCCTACCGTGGCTACGGAGGAGGGCGCTAGTTTTTCTGTGTTGTTGCGTAGGGCTGCTGGGGCACTCCGCCTGCAGCTACCTACTGTGGCCGTCAGGACTAACCTCCTGACAGAAGTGCTTCAGCCAGCAGTTTCCTCTGCGGAGCCACAGCTCCCCTTTAATGAAGCACTGTCTGACGTTCTTCTGGGCTCCTGGTCCAGGCCCAGCACAGGGGCTCCTGTGGACAGGAACGTGGCCCGACGCCATCGCCCGGCCCCGGGCGACCCCCCTTTTCCTCTCCCAACACCCCACCCCTGAGAGCTTGGTTGTGCAAGCCTCTGCTTCTCCAAGCGCATTCCCTTCCGCACCCCCGGATAGGGAATCCAAGAGGCTGGAACAGTACGGGAAGAAGATTTTTTCTTCCGCCAGCCTAGGGCTGCGGGCTGTGAACACTGCATACCTCTTGGGCCGTTATTCGCTCTCCTTGTGGGATACGGTAGCGCAGGTGCTGCCTAGCTGTCCGGAGGAGGCACGGACGGCACTCTCTCAGGCTGTTGCTGAGGGGAGAGATGCAGCCAAGTTCACAATCCGTTGTGGCCTTGACACCGCCGACTCGCTAGGCAGGGCGATTTCCACGACAGTGGCGCTCCGCCGCCACGCCTGGCTGAGGACAACTGGCTTTTCGGGGGATGTCTAGAACACATTGATGGCATTCGCCTCTTTGGCAATAAGGCAGACAGTGCTTTGGAGCGCTTCAAGGACTCACGGGCTACGGCCAAGTCCTTGGGCCTTTCGGCCACGCGCCCTCCTCCGCCTTCTGCCTTTCGCTCCTTTCGTGCTCGCGGAAGGGGCAACCCACCACGTTCGCAACAGAGCCACAGGCCAGCGCAACAATCCACGCGTGGCTGCGGACGTGGGAACCGCCGCGGCGGTTCAGGGGGCCAGCGGCCGGGTCAGTCCACCTCCACCACCACTGCCTCCAAACCTTCCTAGTCCGACCTTTCAGGCCCATCAAACGCCAGTGGGTGGCAGGCTTCGCCATCACCTCCCCCACTGGCGCACCATCACGTCGGACAGGTGGGTTTTACAGATAGTCCGAAGGGGCTACTGCCTCCCCTTCGAGACTACCCCTCCAGCCATGCCACCTCAGTACCACCGCGTATCAGGGGATCACTTGGCACTTCTCCAGCAGGAAGTTGCGGCCCTCTTGGCCAAGGGGGCCATAGAGCGCGTTCCGATGCCAGAAGTAGGTCGTGGTTGTTATTCCCACTACTTACTGATTCCAAAGAAGGGCAAGGGCCTGCGTCCTATCTTGGACCTTCGGGACGTCAATCTCTTCCTCCGGAAGGAGAAGTTCAAGATGCTCACACTTGCTCAGGTCTTGTCTGCTCTAGACCCACAAGACTGGCTGGTTGCGTTGGACTTGCAGGATGCTTACTTTCATATTCCCATCCTGCCGGCCCACCGGCGTTACCTCCGGTTCACGGTAGGCCATGAGCATTTTCAGTTCACCGTGCTCCCTCCTTTTGGCCTTACCAGCGTCCCTCCGGTGTTCACGAAAGTGATGGCGGTGGTCGCAGCTCATCTGCGCAGATCAGGGGTTTCAGTCTTCCCCTATCTCGACGATTGGTTGTTGAAGGCGGGCTCGCCCCAGACAGTCGTCTCCCACCTCCAGACTACGGCCGACCTCCTGCATTTGCTGGGGTTCTCCATCAACGTGCCAAAGTCACACCTGATCCCCTCTCAGAAGCTCCTCTTCATCGGAGCGGTTCTGGACACGGCGCAGTTTCGGGTTTATCCTCCCGAACAGCGAGTCCGGGATATTCGGGCTATGATTCCAATTTTTCAGCCCTTATCCTGGGTTTCCGTCAGGATGACCCTGAGGCTGCTGGGCCTCATGGTCGCCTGCATCCTCCTGATCAATCATGCCAGGTGGCATATGCGGGCTCTGCAGTGGGACCTGAAGTTCCAGTGGGCGCAGCATCAGGGAAACCTGTCCGACTACGTCCAGATCTCGGAGGGCACTGCACGTCTCTTGCAGTGGTGGCTCACGAACCAACATTGGGTCAGCGGCACGTACGAGAGGCGGAGATCAGAGGCCTCTGGTCTCCAGTGGAGTCCAGGCTCCATATCAACATTCTGGAGCTTCGGGCGATCCGACTTGCACTGAAGGCATTCCTTCCCTCTGTCAAGGGGAGAGTAGTGCAGGTGTTCACAGACAACACCGCCGCGATGTGGTACTGCAACAAACAAGGCGGGGTGGTCTTGGACCCTCTGTCAGGGGGCTCTGCGTCTCTGGACATGGCTGGAACATCAGGGCATGTCCCTAGTGGTTCAACACCTGGCAGGTTCTCTGAACGCCAGGGCGGACGAACTCAGCTGCAGGTGCATGCTCGATCACGAATGGCGTCTTCACTCGGAGGTGGTGCAAGGTCTCTTTCAACAGTGGGGAGAGCCTTGGTTAAATCTATTCGCCACCGAAGAGAACGCGCAATGTCATCAGTTCTGCGCGTTGGAATTTCCAACGCGGCACTCGCTCGGCGACGCTTTTCGTCGCGAGTGGAGATGCGGTCTGTTGTACGCTTTTCCGCCTATACCACTTCTGCCCAGAGTGCTGAAGATCAGGCGCGACCGGGCCCAAGTCATCCTTGTGGCCCCGGACTGGGCTCGAAGAGTATGGTATCCCGAGCTACTCAGTATGAGCATCGATCCCCCGATCAGACTGCCTCTTCGGGAGGATCTTCTGTCGCAGCAGCAGGGGACCGTCCTCCACCCGAACCTGTCCAGCCTCCACCTCTTTGCGTGGAGATTGAGCGGCGGCAGTTGATTCCTTTCGACTTGCCTCCTGAAGTTTGTGATGTCATTCTGGCAGCCAGGCGTCCCTCTACTAAAGTGGTATACGCCTGCAGGTGGAACAAGTTTGTGGCATGGTGCACAGCAAAGGCTGTGGATCCCCTTTCTGCCCCTCTTTCTGAGGTCCTACTGTTCCTTCTCTCTTTGGCCCGGCAGGGCTCTGCTCTGGGCACTATCAAGGGCTACCTTTCTGCAATTTCAGCCTTTCTCAGGCTACCTGATGAGCCCTCTCTTTTCAAGTGCCCTGTTGTGAATAGATTTCTCAAAGGCATTACACACCTTTTTCCTCCTATTCCTTTAGTGATGCCTCAGTGGGACTTGAATCTGGTTCTTACATACTTGATGTGCGCTCCCTTTGAGCCTCTTCACAACTGTCCTCTTCGTCTCTTGACATTAAAGACTGCCTTCCTGGTAGCCATCACCTCCGCTAGGCGGGTGAGTGAGCTCCAGGCTCTTTCTTGTAAGCCTCTGTTCCTTTCAGTCCATCCGGGCAAAGTGGTGCTCAGGCCCCGTCCTTCCTTTTTGCCAAAAGTGGTTACGGACTTTCACATTGGGCAGACTATTACCTTGCCCACCTTCTTTCCGCCTCCGCATCCTTCCAGAGAGGATCCACCGTCTGGACCCAAAACGTGCGCTCTCATTTTATCTCAACCGCACACAGCAGTTCCGGGTGGATGACCAGCTCTTTGTTGGCACCAAGAAAGGTCGAGCGGTACACAAGAGAACTATCTCCCGCTGGGTTGTCTTGTGTATCAAAGCATGTTACTCTTTGGCTAAAAAAAGAACCTCCGGTGGGGCTGCGTGCTCATTCCACCAGAGCTACTGCAGCCACTACTGCATTGGGACGTGGTGTCCCCCTGCAAGACATCTGTCAGGCAGCCACGTGGGCCTCGCTGCACACGTTTACCAAGCATTATTGCCTAGACAGCCAAGTCCGGAGAGACGGCTTCTTTGGCCGTTCTGTTCTCCGTGACTTTCTGGTGTGATCTTAGTTCGCAGACCCACCACTGGGGTTGGTATTGCTGGGGTATCTATTCTAAGGTAAGGAATCTATCACTATGTGTTTCTTTCAGATGAACAAGTTACTTACCTTCGGTAACGATATATCTGTAAGAAACATTAGTAGTGATAGATTCCTTACCGCCCCACCCATCCTCCCCGTTCTGCGAACTGATTTCTAGGGTTAAGGTCATCCCTTTCAGGGCCCTAGTTTCAATGCACCAGTGGTCAGTATCTTGCATGGCTCTGCGTTCCTGGCGCGGAAAGTAGTGTACAGAACTGACGTCAGCGCGCATGGGCGGCGTCTAAGTAGCGCCCGCGACATCCTCCCGGCGACCACGACGCCAACGACGGATGCGGAGCCGCACAACGCCACCTACCGACGCGCAGGGGTACTGCTGACGAAAACTTTCCGGATCCAGTCTGACGCCTGGGGATATTCTAAGGTAAGGAATTCTAAGGTAAGGAATCTATCACTACTAATGTTTCTTATAGATATATCGTTACCGAAGGTAAGTAACTTGTTCATTTGTGCTATAAACAATGACCAATGACCTGACCGAGGCGCTCTTTCTGATGTGCCAGATCAGGTGATGTCTTTCAGGGTGGGGCCAATGCTGATACTAGAGAGTCTGCAGTGAACATGGTCAATGCATGTGAAGTGCACATGTCTGGTTGGTCAGTTGTTCTGGTATGTCCAGCTAGACATGCGCACTTGAAGCCTCTCAAATTCACACTATATTAGGAGACCGTGAGACCACAGATGCAGCTCCCCAGTATCCTATGGAGCGTAGGATTGTTTCCATCCGTGTCCACGCAGCTAAGCAATGACCCGCTGGGCTAAGTATTGTAGAAATGTTGCCTCAATGGGGATAGGGGATGTGTTTATGTTCCGTTGCCTAAGTACTTCATTATTTGCACCTTTCCCGGGGACTTTAAAGTGGATACAGGGTTGTGCCCGTACCGGTCGCTGCTCACTAAATTTATAAGGAATAGTAGCGGACCATTTACAAAAGACCATAAAGTTAATGGCAAATAATTGCAGGGATACTACAACATGTAATAATATGGTAACCCGTGGCCCGGCTTGTGCCGAGCAGAATTGTTCACCACTAGAACGCCACACATATACTACGTCAGTCGCCTACCCCAATAGCGAAGGCACTTGTTACGATGCAGTTAACCAGGGTTTTCCGTTTGATTTAAGTTTAAAGTTTGGCCGAACGATGTTGTCTCGATTGACCGAGAATTGGGAAGTTGTTTGCTTGATACGCTTGATGGTGGTCTGGGGGTCCGCACATGGGAGAGGCCGCTTGGGGTTTGGTGGGTGGGAGTTTCTCTATTGCACATTGTCCCTCAATGGCATCAGTGGTTAAACCATACAACCTCATCACTTGGAATATACGGGGTATGGGCTCAATCCAAAAGCGGCATAGAATACTGACCCAATTGCACAGACGCCGGGCTCAAATAGTATACCTTCAGGAAACTCATCTAGCGCCTACTGAAACCCTCAAATTGTAAAAAGGTGGCGGGGGCAATTGTGTGCGGCTACTTATTCTGCATTCTCACGTGGGGCAGCAGTGTGGATACGTGCAGGTGTTCCATTTTCCCTAATAAGTAGCAAAATTGATGACCAAGGCACCTTAGACGGGAAGGATAAGTTACTTACCTGTAATCCTAGTTCTCTTCCAGGGGTATACTCATCAAAGTCATAAGCACTGAATAATCCCCGCCCACGTGCGGGATCCCGGAGCATATAGAAATATATGTATATATACACATATGTGTGTATGCTCGGGCTCCTTTTGAGCCAATTCACAGGGCTTCTCTGCAGCACTGGTCATGGAAAGTTGCCTTTTTAGTCGCCATCACTTCTGCCCGCAGCGTTAGTGAAATACAGGCCTTGTGCTGTAAAGAGCCCTATACTGTTTTCCATGCAAACAGGGTAGTTTTAAGAACCCATCCGAGTTTTCTACCTAAGGTTGTCTCGGATTTTCACATCAATCAGACTATCACTCTGCCCACATTTTTTCCCAATCCCACGACTCCTCCTGAGAGGTCCCTCCATTCCCTAGACCTCAAGAGGGTATTGAAATGTTATCTAGACAAAACCGAGTCATTGAGAAAAACGGACCGGTTGTTTGTTAACTATGGTTCCATAAATACCGGTTTGGCAGCCTCTAAAAGATCCATCTCTAGGTGGATAGTCTCTTGCATATCTTTGGCTTACCAACTAGCCAACAAGTCTCTTCAGGGGAAACCTAAAGCACATTCTACCAGGGGAAAAGCCTCTACCACGGCTCTCCTTTGAAATGTTCCTATAGTAGAAATTTGTAAAGCAGCTACATGGCGTTCTGTTCATACTTTCTCTCGCCATTACTGTTTGGACTCTGATGCACAGGTGGATGCCCAAGTTGGGCAAGCCTCGTTGAGAAATTTGTTTGGTTGATTACATTTTAAGATGCATTGTTATATATTTTGTGTACTGGTTTGCTCGTCCGCGAAGTAGTGGGTATGGGCTTGCTACTCTATTCAGTGCTTATGACTATTGATGAGTATCCCCTGGAAGAGAAGGATAAGTTACTTACCTGTAATCCTAGTTCTCTTCCAGGGGTATACTCATCAAAGTCATAAGCAACCCTCCCGCCTCCCCGGACGAGCAATTATGGTACAATACTGTGTGTTGTGCATCTTATACTCAGGGTGATACAACTTAGTACACCGTAAAAAAGAACTGACCTAACTGTCACCTGTGGTGCATGATGGGAGCAGAGGGGCTCCTGGAGGTCTTAAAGACACGGTGTCCAGAATCTTGGAAGCCTTAAAGGCAAGGTGCCAGTTTTATTACTGTACTATGATAGTTATTTATCTATGCAGCCTATGGGCCAACTGCCTGCTATTACCTGTTTTCCTTGTCTGAAAATAAAGGATTCTTGTATGATACTATTACAGTGTATGTTCTCTATTACAAAATGTATTTAGGGGATTATTTTCATACAAGAGAAACCTATGTAATTTTGGCGGTTTGCCCTATTGGAACAGTTTTAGGCTGCATGTTTATATGTATATACATATGTATGTGTATGTTTCGGAAGTGTTATACACTTGTGGGCCCGAGCATACACATATTAATGTGTATATATACATATATTTCTATATGCTCCGGGATCCCGCACGTGGGCGGGGATTATTCAGTGCTTATGACTATTGATGAGTATCCCCTGGAAAAGAAGCAGATAGTACTAGGGTCCATATACCCAACACTGACCAGGAAGCATTTTTATCCCATTTGTCAATTGTTTTAGCGGAATGGTCACAATATCCTTGGCTGTTGGGAGGACATTTTAATGCTGTCCTTGATGTTGGCCTGGACCGATCACACCCCCAGCTACCGGGAACCATAACGATCCAACAAGCTAAGATCCTATGGCAATGGATGTTGGGGTGGGGCTTGGAGGACGTCTGGTGTTTACGCAACAGAAACATGCGTGAATATTCCTTTTTCTCACATCCCCACTGCTTGCACTCCCGTCTAGATTTCTTTGTACGCCGACCTTTCTCCCGATTGTACCACACATTACCTACTTAGGCAAGACCATATCGGACCACAACCCACTTGAGTTGACCCTTAACTGGGGCCGTGTGCCTTCTCCAATCCCAACATGGCACCTACAGCCTATACTGTTTAGAACACCTGGTATTTAGAAATACTATGGCCAAATCAATCAGTTCCTACTTTACCACTAACAAGGGCACAGCCACAACGAGATCAATGGAATGGGAGGCCTTTAAGGTAACGATCCGGGGGGTATCCATGGGGGCGGTAGTGGGAGCCAGGCGTGAGATTTCCCGGGACATCACAGAATTGGAGTCGACACTGCAAAATCTAGAGGTAGCAGCCCAGACAGACACACTAGGAAAGGAGAGGCTTCAAGAAGCCAGGGTAAAATATGCAGAACTACTAGAGCGTCTGCAACTACTTGACTTGCACGCATACACTGTCCGCACGCATGTAGAGGCGGATAGATCTGGCACATTACTGGCCCGAATGATATGGCCCCAACCTTCCCCTACGCCCATACTGGCTGTACACACTATCAATCATGAACTAGTAAGCACGCAGATCGGAGTAAATAAGGCGTTCCATGATTACTATACACACCTCTACGCGGCCTCCCCTCAGCCCCCTCCAGAAGATATAGATGACTTGTGAGCGACTGTTTCTCTCCCGGTTATTTCGCATGCAAACAGCATCATTTTAGCAGCTCCAATTATCCAAGTAGTGATTCGTGGGGCCATCAGGGACCTTGCCCGCAATAAAACGCTCCCAATTGAATTTTACTCCACATTTGCGTCACAGTTAGTCCCCAAGTTACTACAATTATACAACAATTACACAACGCATCCCTAGAAGAGGGAACTTTGCCCCCCACAACAAAGGAGGCAATAGTAACCTCCTTATTAGAGCCAATAGTAACCTCCTTATTAGAACCAACCTATGGACCTCTCCTCATATAGACCTCTGTCCATTCTCAATACCGAATATAAGATACTTAGCAAGATATTGACATCGCGTCTCCTTCCGCTCTTCCCTAGCCTGATACACACCGACCAAAGTGGCTTTATTCCCCGCCGAAGTACCTCCCTGAATATACGTTGTCTCTTCAGCTTGCTCCACACGGCCCAAGCCCAACATCCACATGCAGGATGTCAATCGTTGGATATTTGGCAAGCCTTTGATTCTCTGAATTAGCAATATATGCTAGCGGACTTGAGGAAATGTGAGATCCCCCCACATACTGCTGCTGGGTACAGTTGCTTTATACCGCACCAACAGCACGCGCAAAAACAGGTCACAACATTCCCCCGCATACCACATATTCCAGGGGACACGTAAGGGTTGCCCCCTGTCACCACTTCTATTTGTAATGGCATTAGAACCCCTTGCCCAACACTTGCGCCAAGCAATGAGAACATATGGTATACCGATCGGCCCGAATACACACTCTGTCTCTTTATATGCTGATGACATGTTGTTATATTTAAAAAATATTCGGATGGACTTACATCCCCTGGCGACTCTCCTGGCCTGTTTCGGATTACTGGCAGGACTACATCTGAACTCCTCGAAATCAAGAGTATATTCCTTTTATAACACGTATACCCCACCCACCCTACAATTTGTTGTGGAGCAACTTAAGGTTGAACCAATCACCGTTAAATACCTGGGCATCCAGATCTATAGAAATACCCGCGACACATTGGAAGGAAACCTGGTCTGTACGATTAACTCCCTAGAATCACAGGTGTCCTTCTGGATTAGACTGCCGCTGTCTACGGCGAGGCACCTTGCAATAGCTAAAATGGTGATGATATCGAGGCTCCTATATCACTTTGTCAACCTCCCGGTGGTGGTTCCAGCATGGGTATTCAAGATGTTAAATACCTTATTGATAAACTTGGTATGGGAATTGGGACGCCGCCGGATTGGCCTTACTAAACTACAACTACCTACGACTAGGGGGGGTATGGGAGCCCCAGACTTTAAGGCGTATTGTATAGTTACTCAGTTAGAGTGGCTGGCATATTGGCTTGCTGGCCATAATTTATTCATAATTGGGTATACACCTGCACAATTACAACTCGGAACACTACAGGCTCTACTTTCCCCAGAACCCGGGAGAAAAACGGAAATTCCCCTTGCTGCTGCACGTAGCGCTCCACTATTGGAAAGTTGCATTGAAATACATGAATACACCCATCCCATATGCCCCGAACATTCCTCTCTGCGGTCTCCCAACGCCGCAAGGAATTTTATCAGCCCACAGATTGGCGCCTTGGGAACATGTTGGAATCACAACTGTAGGATCCCTATTTAATGATAAAACTTTAATGCCTCATGCCGAGTTAGTGTGCGCTTATAACGCATCGAATACATTGTTCTTGACCCATGCCAGCATCCTCCACTTTGTTCGCTAGCATTGGCTCGTTGAGCAACGTGAGCCCCCTACATTCCAACCGTTACATGTGCTACACATAATGGGCCATGGGAGCCACTTAGTTAGATGGCTTTATAGGGGCTTAAGAGAGCACTTAGAAATTCCACTACTACCCCTTAGGGAGAAATGGGAGCAGGATATTGCACGCGCCCTTACGGACAAAGAATGGGCACTTATCCTTGAATACCCCAAACGAGTATCTCGCAATGTTCAATTCAAGTTCATACAGCTTTCATTGTTACATAGGGCATACCTGACACCATATAGGGTCCATACATATCCATCGGCCTCCTCGGACTGCCCCCGCTGCCACCTGCCTGAAGCTGAATTGATCCACTTGCTAGGGTCCTGCCCTTCCCTGCAGGGGTATTGGCAGGAAGTTACTGAAGGTTTGTCGCAATTATCCGAAAGACCCTCATGGTCTACTATAGAGGTGTCTCTCTTGGGGTTATCCCCTCTACCACGGAAAGCTGCAGTGCTGCGTCGTTTCACTGATCTCTCCCTCATATTGGCTAAAAGAATGCTCACACAGCGTTGGAAATCCCACTCAGCACCGAGCAAGGGAGCTTGGGGGGACGAAGTAATTCATTGGGCCACGGCAGGAAGAGAAGCCTTTCAACGGGAGGAGTATAGAGGGCTGCGAAAAAAGCCCATTTCAATGGATTGGGCCCATCTGTTAGAACAAATCAAAGCTAACATTACTACTGATTAGTGCAAACATGAAACGAACCACCGTATGTACTAAAATACTACAATTGATTGTCTTGGTGATAAAACAACACTGTTATACATCTATCGACCCTTTCTCTCTCTCTCCTCCCCTCCCCCATCTCCCTCCCCTTCCCCCCCATCCCCACAGCATTATGGCCCTCCTTCAAGTTTACCGCTTGCGTCACACTGTCCAGACCATCCAAGCGAGTTCTAGGTGGGAGGAGGGTAGGGTAGAGCAAGTTGCTCTGACATAGTATTAAGTGTTACAATTTTAAAATTATTGTCACAGCTATTTCCTATCTTGGCCATTTCATCAGCAATGCTTGTTGTACTTCGTATGTGAAAAATACGATGATCTGTTCACGAAGATATATATAAATGTACAGTGCTAAATTGCAGAATTAATGCTGCACTGGTTTTGTAATGCCTTGAAAAATCAATAAAAATGTGATAAAAAAAAGTCAGTCTTTATTGCAGAAAAGTGGTAATTTAGTTGCATGGTCTATTCGCAGCCACAGATATTGGTTCAGTGTTCGTAATTCTCAGAACTACAGTACCCGGCAGGCTGTTTGATCTGGTGGAGGGGTACACTGTTGAAGCATTTGGAACCACAATTACCCGCATGCTGGTTCTTTGAGCATTATGCATGAAAATTCCAGAAGGATGTGGAACATTCTGGAAAACAAGGAGCAGCACTAGTTAAAATGAGTATTGTGCCTCTGAATCCTTGCTGGTCAATCTGCCTTCATGGAGTTTCTGCTGTGTTCTGAAGAATTCCTGTTTCTTCAGCTGGATGAAGGATTTTGAATTGCTGTAAAAAAAAAATCCTTCAACGTATGAAGGAGTTTCTTCTGACTGTTCACAATTTCCACTTTATTTGCTAGTGTTAGCGAGTGTAGTTAGGCTCTGGAGACTAACATTTTCTATAGTTGGACATTAGCTTGGACTTTGGTTTGAATAATTTCTTAAGATGTCATATCTTATTCTAGTTTAGGGGTTTATTTTCTGGATGTGACTGAAGTGGGTGTGGGCGACAAATTGTTCCGGCTGTTCATCATAGGCCATGGTCACAGGCCAGTCAGGTCAATATATTTCGATACATTTTGATCAATTCTCTAAAATAATTGAAGAAGAAAAAAAGATTTACCCGAATCAGTTAAGGTTACCGTCTGCCCATTTTCCCAGGAGGAGCAGGATGGGAAAAAAAGAGGAAGAGGAGAAAGAATAAGAGGAGGAAAAGGAGATCGAGGAAGAGTAGAAATAATAGGAGAAAGAATAAGAAGAAAGAAGAGGTGATGGCATAAACCTAATTGGGATGGGTGATGTAAGCCGAGAGTAGGATCAATATAAAACTCTGGTAAGATCCGACTAGTATCAAAATGGGCCAATTCTGAGAGCGAGGAGAAAAGGGAGTTATGAAGACAGTCCATCACATATTTATTGAATGATGCAATTACTGGGTTAACCACAAGTAGTGAAATGAGGATACACCATCATGAACAACCAAGTAGGCCCTCTGGGATATGCAACTGTACAGTCATACATGAAACGCAATGAGGAGGTGCACAGTAGTCAGTACTGTCTATGTAAACTACTGTGGCTGAAGATGTAAGAAAGCTCTCCCCTTAGCCATGCTGGATTCGACCCCCACAAGATGGTAGATCACCATTGCTTCAGAACAATAGAGTACTTTATTTTAATGTCCCTATCACCTGAGTTGCACTCACGGCTATTGGCTGGTGATGTTGTGAATGATTGTGCTATGAGATGCAAATTGTGTACTATGTCCTTTCTGTATGCTTATTTACGAATTTAATAAAATGGTTTGAATACGCTTTATACTACCATCACTTGGTGGAGGGTCTATGTGAGATGGCAGTTTGACCCATATCATCCCACAGTGCAGGGAACAAGGCCCGGAAAATGATCTACTAGAGAAGAACCAAGATTTCCAGTAATAGAATAACATACAAGGCATGATTGAAATAAATACAGCCACATGACATGGGTAAACTATAGCCTTTGCTATTTATGGTTTGTCATAGATGACAGGAATGTTGTGCAGCAGTAATTGGAATACTTGCTTTTGAAATAAGCATTTGCAATGCAATCGGTCTCGCCTTTGGGACCTTCTATGTATTTAGCTATGCAGCACATTAGCCTGGGTGCTGAAACATCTACTGTTCTTTAACATGGAGGGGAAAAAAAGCACCAAACTGCGTGACACGCCAGGTATGGGAACACATGGAGAGAAATGTTGCCTTTCAGCGGGAAATGGTATAGTTCAAAGCTCTGATTTTAATATAAAATCAGGGCCTTCGGTGGTCATATCACTGAAAATACCAGGTTTGAATAAAATATTATTGTCTACGGGTGCTCACGGAATACAATTTCTATGGACTGGAATCTAGAGAATGCTAAAGTGATTCTGGTATTTTACTGACCTCTGCTGGTCGTTTTCTATCAAGAAAGTTAAATAGAGGCAGTTGCCAGAAAAATTCAAAAAAGAAAGTCCCTAAACAGAAAGCAATTCTGGTATTTTACTGACCTCTGCCGGTCGTTTTCTATCAAGACAGTTAAATAGAGGCAGTTGAACAGAAAAAAAGTCCCTAAGCGGAAGCAGACAAGTCCTGGGGCTGATCTCCAGAGCCCACAAAGTACATACACGTATAAGTATATACTAAAGTATATACAAGAGGTCTCGAATGCTCGACCTAAAAAGCATCACAAGGAGAGTGAAAGGAACCCCACTCAAATAAAAATGTGAATCTGGTGTATCTTTATGTTGACATTATGAATTCAGAAAAATAAAATAGAAATGACTTACCTTTGGTAACGTCTTTTCTGGTACAGACTATCTAACTACAGATTCCTCAACTCTTTAATACTTCCAGGCATCAGACTGGATCTGAAAATCTTTGCATAGCAATTCCCTCCAGCGCCAGCAGGTGCGTCGTGCAACATCATGCCAACTCGAGTTGTTCCGTCTCATGCGGATGTGACGTAGGGATCAGTATATATATACACGTCACCTGCTCGCGCTGGTGTCAGTTCCTTTCTTTCTGCACCAAGGACGTAGATGCAAAGATTTCTCTGTCGTTTGACAGTTTTGGCAATTTTCTATGAAAATTGTACTTTTTGGTGTGCATGATGTCACTAAAACTGCCAGAAAAACTGTGTAAGTTAGGAGTGAGTGGCACACAACCATGTAGAAAAATAACAATTTTAGATAACAGAAAAAAGAGGTTCAAAGAAATAAAGATACAACCATATTTCCCTTGTTATAGAAAAGCATGGACCGTGATGTTTTCATCTTATGATTCCTGAAAAAAACATGATTAAGATGATACAAATGCATATTTTTTGCCTACTTATTCTTGATGGTTTAAGTACTGGAGGGCAGTACTTGTCAATCCACTACCTTCTGAACCTTTTGTGCTCTCAAATCAGATTCTGGGCCTTCAGTGGCACCACTACCCAATAATCTGGGAATTTACTTGACAAGTGATTAACAATTCAGATGTCATGTTTGTAGTATCCAATGGTTAGACAGAACACAAGAATAGCAAACATGTTTTACATATATATATAAATTATTTTATTTGTGTACAAAAAGTTACAAATGTTTGCAGCAAGAAAGAAAGTATAAGACTTGAACAAGACCATAAATAATAACCAAGACACACACTGTGAATAAAAGATGATGTAGGTTTCTTCGCTGTGCTCAGGTTTCTTCACTGAGAACAGTATTGTACATCTGCAGTAAAAACAGCAACTTTGGGTATTCAGGCACCAGCTCTAGTGAGGCACATTACTCTAGTCTAGACATTCAGAGTTAGAGGTGTAGGTGGTGACCCCGAGGATGCCATGACAAGAAAGACCAGTACATTAGGAAGTCAAACAGAAGCTCTAAAACCAGACGTACTCTCCAATAACATGGAAAAGCCAGGACCATGCACCCAACCTTTATAAATGCACTTAGACATTAATGTTTTACCACTCTGATTTTAAATTCTGCTGTTTGGGTAGAGTGTGCACTCAGACAGCCAAGCACATTTTTCTCTCACAGTAGTGAGGGAAGGAGGATGCCCGCTTGTGCGGCCTAAAATGGAGAACTGTACCATCAGTCCTCACTTGCAATAAATTATTGCAAGCAGTGATACATTTTTCTTTTTACAAGCACACTGTAACATCAGAACGTACCTCTAATAAGAAAAAAGAAAAGCATTTACAAACAATTCTTGCCTTCCATATATTAAATATTAGTTCCAATATGTCCTTACCATATGTGATAGTGGTATGGTAAAAAGCCTGTAATACATTAATTTATCTTTATCCAGTTTTAGTTCCAGGGCCTAATCAGCCTTATTGAAGATGACACTGGTCTTCTTCTGAAGAGAATGATAGCCAAGGTCAGTTCAACTAAACTGTTGCATACTATTTCTGGAGCTTTCGTAGCTGAACACCAACCAAAAATCTCATCACCTCAAACCTGGGAGTAATAAACCTAACAAAAAGTACAGAGCAGCACTGCTAACTGAACAGGTTGTACTGTCAGTTCTTCAATTGTCTGTCACGTAGACTCAAAGATGACGACAAAAATATATGTGCATGAGATAAAAATATAAAATACATGTGAATCTGATAAAAAATAATTACAATCTGTATTTTCCTCTCAAACTGACTGCCTTGGATTTCAAAATGATCCCAGAGAAGTTGAAACAAATCTTTCTATGGAACGTCCCTCGGTTAACTTAAAAGACAAAAACAGTAAACAAATGGAAGTACAGACATGCAAATTTGAGATTATAAATGAAAAGGCCTTAAAAATAAACAATTTCACGCTGTAATATAGACCCATCAAGTCACAAAAGCAGAAGAATTAAAAGGCACATTATAGCGATTTCTGTAATGGAGATGGACATGATTAAGAAATAAAATCACAAGGTACCTGTCTCATAAAAGAAGGAATATTGGAACAACCACTGGTACCAGCTTGATTCACAAAACAAGTGATGGGCGTGGAAGATCAGTGAAAAGGGCAGTCTACTCCTAAACAAAGGCATGACAAGTTTTAATAAAGCAACAGCCACAATTATCAGATGTGGAAGATTAAATTGTGCGATTGTATACAACGCTACACATAGAAGTATAGGGGAAAGGGAACACCATTGTTTCTGGAGTTATTGCTGGACACAACTACATCCTGAGAACATGACCAGCCTAACAATTTAAAGTCAACAAACATCTAGATTTGTGGCACTTGACTCCCATAAGACCTAATAAGTGTATGTGCTGTAAATAACCAAAAATATTGTCCAAAGGGTGAAGACTCAAAATAATGCTATGGGCATTTACTAGTTCACTGTATCTCACACAATTGAGAATCATCCTTCTACAGGCATCTAAAGAACAATGACTTCCCATACACAGAGCTGTATTCAAGATTAAATGCTTGCCGTACTACAAAACTGCATAAAACACAGTAGGCAGCAAATGTCTACTTATCTACACTGTAATTGATTAGAAGGAACATGGAGTACACACATACTTCACATTTCCCAAGTCACGTGTAACTTAAATACCCGTTAAACAGTTTATACAGAATCCAAACCATTTGATCGTGCTTTCCACTGCATTGCTTTGTGTAGATATCTTCATCTTTGCTTACGTGCTACATAAATTATACCCTGGTTGCAACTCAAGGAAAGTCCCTTTATGCCTAATTTTCCCTTTCCTTTGAACGGGTCTTGCACTGCCACAAATGATAAAATTACAGGTACTGAGCAGCTCTGCTAGCATTTCAAAGTGAATCCCATCAGGCAATAAGTTCTCAATAATTCGTAATGGGGAGAAACTGATTATTATAGATTAATAATAGTTTACTGGGCTTGATACCATCTGAAGCACCAGGACTAGGAGATGTCAATGAAAATGTTTTTCTGCAAATTAGACAAAAATATGATCTATCACAGGCACAATGGTGACGTGCAATCCATTCGTTTACTCTATCTAAAAACACTAGATATGATCTACAGTGTAAATGTTTGTCTTCTAATAATGAACAGTTTGTTGAATGGTTGGACTTTGCACAAAATTAGAACAATAAAACCCAATCCTCCACCAGTATTAGGACTTAAGTTGGAGAGGTTATCATTAACCCAGATCCTGGGTGAGGATATGGAAACGGTGGGATGACAATGGTAGTAATAGTGCCATCCCCCACGCATTACTCTAAACATTACTGGCAGATCAGATTTTACCAAAGTTAACTCTCCCCATTTTTTATACACTATACTCAGTTATAGCTGCAAACCATACTTCACTCAACACAATTTGGTATTATTGCAGTATTGTCAAACTTACTTTTGACTCCTCATTTTAAATATCTCGATTGGACATTGCAACTGCCAATGTCGATCATTTTTACTTCCTATGGAGATTGGTACCACGATGCCACTCACTCTGTCAGCCTACCCATAGCATACATAGAAAGGCATTCAGATTTTCTTTTTTGGACGCATGGCCGTTATCACAATAATGAGGATCCCAGCCCGCATTCACTGTGATTATACTCCATTGTAACCATTTTTCAACATAGATCCGTGCATTAATGGAGTTGGTCGTTCTTTAGATTTAATCCATATGTGGGTTTTAAGATGGAGAGTGAAAATAATGTAAAGATCAAAAACGGGTTTTGGGAATGCATTCCCTTACAATGGAAACCAGACAGCAAATAAACCCCTAGTATACCTACACCCAAAAGTAGAAAGACCAGCAGAGCATTTACAAGATCACTAAAACCCCCAAGTATAAATCATGTGTCGCAGATAGGCAGCTAAAGTCTTCGTGGGAATACAAGTTGGTCCTCAGTTTATTTCCTGAAGGTTTGTGGGTCAGACAGTCCTCAAGGAGTTTCTCCAACTGACTTGTGCTGTGTGGTCTTGGGCAACCACCTATACAGGGCAACCTTTTTGGAAGGCAGAGCAACCTACCAAGGATCTGAAAAAGCAAGGAATGTAATGAAGGTTTGATTTACTGGGGCACACAATAATTGTGGACCCATCTTACCAGGAAATACCAATGGCTTCACATGGGCACACCATGATCACTTTCTTACAAATTCTACTGGCAGGAGTAAATAGGGGCAGTGGCAGAATCACCCAGATATCACATTGTATGTTCAAGGAATACGACTGAGTTATTAATTTAATGCTTACAAATGAGAAAAGGCAACTACATACAGCTTACACCAAATCAAAATCATCTGTGTCAATTAAGATGAAACTATTGGCACAGCATAGCACACAGTGCACATTAACAAGGTCTCACTGCTGAATGTTTTTTTAAAACTACTGAAATTAGGACTTTGCAGTGTCTCACAAAACACTACAGGATTGCACAGGTTCCTCATTCTACATCACATACATCTAGGGACATTATAACTCCTTTTGTTACAACATATACATTCAGCTGACAGGGATATTCTGCCTTTGCTGCCCCTAGGAGCTGACCTGTTTTAGGACTGTTGTCATTATCCCTTCTAACATGGTCATGGTGAGCTCCCATGTCTGCCATCATTCCTATTCCTTGACTGAAATGTGTGAGGACCACCGATGTGGTCCACTAGTACACAATATGGGTTGCTAGAAAAATATAAACCCTCCAACACATACAATAAGGACCCATGGCTACAAAACACAATACAGACTACACATAAGAAATATCTCATGTAAACGGGGACAGCAATATTATAAAAAAGTAATTAAACTTAAAAGTACGTAAACTGATCTAATAATGAAAAGTACCATGGTAAGCTTTGCAGCAAATGTTAAACCAACCAATATTCAATTTGTAAAAATCTGTA
Organism: Calotriton arnoldi; assembly: GCA_963921515.1. Classification (NCBI taxonomy): domain Eukaryota; kingdom Metazoa; phylum Chordata; class Amphibia; order Caudata; family Salamandridae; genus Calotriton; species Calotriton arnoldi. The sequence goes on along the minus strand of CAWUFW010003730.1, from coordinate 1,196,156 downwards.
GCTTTGATCTTGACAATCTTGAACGTGTTTAAGTGAAGGTAAAACCCCCAATAAAGAAGCCACATTTTGCTTAGAAAACAAATGAACATTCTATTTTGCAAGTCCCTTTTTACTCCGACTCCATGTACAGCTATTTTTGGTAACTCTGCTCAGATAAGGCTGCTTTTCATTGCCTCCAGAAGTTACCCTGCCAATCACTACAATGGAAACCAATACTCTCTTAACAATTACTTATGTACGTGGATTACCAAAATAATGCCTGAAATCAAAAGCCATTAGTTAAATTTACACTATACAAGAAAACAAATACATCAATTGTGCTTACACATTTGCAAATTAAGAAATGGAAATGAGCAACACAATCAGAAAAAGTCTACTTATTTCTGGTGGTGAAGATGACTGTAAATATTAAATTGTTTTTGCAAAGATTTTCCTTTCCACTGACATGTAATCTGAGCACTGGCATGTAATCTGAGCGCTGGGAAGATAAATTACACAAGAGATGCATGGAATAAAACGCTTTGGAAAAGTAGGGAAGTTGGTGTTATCGGTGTTTTTCCACATGCCCAAGCAACAAACATTCACATCTTGAGACGAACGGTCTACCCTAGGCTTCCTATGACTCTGATGATTTTGTCACAGCCAGCAAATTCTGAGAGAGTTCTACATAAATGTATCAAAATATCACACATGCACTTGTACAGACACACACGTACACAAACATTCACCACCCTCAATCACTGCTGCTAAAATTGGGCAGTTACAGCCCTCCAAGGTCTTTGAGTAAGTTTCCACCACTGTATCAAGAAATAGGACTTTTTGATGTCATTTGTTCTCAACCATGATTACAAGGCAGGTCACAGAGCGGGCACATGAGTATAAGTAAAGTAGTAATGTTTTGAGCATTGATTTGCAGAAGGTGTCAGGTACTTTTGAATCCTCATTCACATGCCAATTTGCTGTCAAAGCTCGAGAGACCGATGGCAAATGCCTGCAGTGCACACATGGGGTAGTTATAGTCCAAGGTGAAAACATCTTCAGCCACTCGTCCAAACTGCATCACTATGTAGTCAGCTGTTAAAAGAAAGAGATTTCATTGGGACATGAGAAAGAGTTCTTTACAATTTCAATTAAAAGGAAGGAAAAGAGGATAGTTTACATACATACATAAAAAATCCACAGTACAATATTTATTTTCTTATGGAGGTTCTTTCGAACTATTGCACTAAAACCTAGTTTGGAAATCCATACTCACATTACCAAATAATGAGCACTCTAAACAAAGAACTGTAGTCTCACATCAAGAGAAAAATGGGACACAGGAAACACCTCCAATGACAGAATTGAATTCTAAACTGAACAATGAATAGAGGCTCACAAAAGAACAAGTTACCCACCTTCGGTAACACTCATTCTTGTGGATACCCTATCTAGTTGCAGATTCATCACATTTAGTATAGTCCCCAGGTGCCTGGATTCTGTATCTGCATGGTTTCTCACCAGTGCTCCCTATGCAGTGCTAGGTGCTGCCGTGCGGCGCCACACTGGCTTTGTTCCACCCAGGAAGTGAATATAAGCAACAAACCCCTACATGTTGATGTCATTTTCTTGCTCGAATCTTCCCACGCTCTCAGACGCAGAGCATGAACAATTGGAGGTACCAGTGTGCAGATCTCCAATTTGAAACATTTGTAGATGGTAAAAAGGGCCACTCTACAGAGAAATGGGGAGGTGGTGAGTAATTTGTGGTTAGGAGTATCCATCCAAAGCTGAGGCCTGCCAGATAAGAACAGGCACCATGAGGCAGCATTGGCCGTGGTAGAATTAGCCCTCAGTCCATCCACAGCCTGTTTATTGGCTGTGTAGCACATCTTAATGCAGAGGTCTATCCACCTTGACAAAGTCACTTTCTGCATCACCTTACCTTTCTTTGCCCCGAGCACCACACAAAAAGCTGATCATTCACTCAATGGTCTTTGGTGAAATGGATTTAAAAAGATTAAGGCGTCCAGCCGTTGGCGTCTCTCCTCCTCTTTTGAGATGTGAAATGGAGCAGAGAATGATGGTATAGTGATGGATTGCCCAACATGAAAAGGAGTCGCAACTTTTGTCGAAAAGCCGTCCTGCTCCTCAACACCAATTTGTCCAGGAATAGTTGGTGTAGGTTGGCTGCACAGAGAGAGCTTGAAGTTCACTCATGCGACTAGCTCAAGTGATCGCAATGAGGAAGACAGTTTTGAGAGACAGAAAATGCAATGAACAATTGTGCATTGGCTCAAAAGGGGTGCACATGAGGAACATCAGGAACAAATTAAGATCCCACCGTGGCATCAAATGGTTTGGGAGGGAACGTGTGTCAAGCCTTTAATAAACCTCATCACCACAGGTGATTTAAAGGAGGATGGCTGGTCTAGCAAACATAAAAAGGCGTATGGGGACGACAAATAATCTTTAAAAGTGCCCACTGCAAGACCTTGCTGTGCAAAAGAAAAAAAGAATCAATAAAACATCTGACAGTTTGGCTTAGCGGTCCGTGTTGCAGACTCCACACCCGGTGAAAAGCGCCCGGCATCACTGGACTTTGTAGAGGGATGCCTGCCTGGGAAGATGGATTCCAACCACAATCTCATCTGGTAGATCGAACGCATTCAACTGCCGCCACTCAATCTCCATACAAGGAGGTGTGGATTGCCCAGGTTCGGGTACAGAACCCTGCCCTGCTGCTGCGATAGAAGTTTCTCTCACAATGGTAGCCTGATCACAGGACAGATGTTCATACATAGAAGGTCCGGGTACCACATACTGATGTGGAGCTGGGTTTACACCAGAGACTAGATCTCTCTGACCACATCTCTCAGATGACATCCCCAACCCTGCAGCGATGTATCCATCACACGCATCACCTCTGGGTAAGGAAGGGATAGAGGTCTGCAGCTGGTCATGCTGCGGTCGAGCAGCCACCACTGCAGATCTTTTGCAGTCTCCTCTGAAACCTGGATAACATCTCAAAGATTTCCTAGGCCAAGAAGAGTCAAAGCTGCTCTCAGTCAGATCGAGGAAACAATCTGAAACATCGGGATAATAAACCGATCGAGAATGCCAATGATGGCAACTGTTTGCAGTTTTCCACTGCAACATAAAGGCATTAAGAACCCACCCTTCTTTTCTAACACAGGTGGTGTCTGATTTAAACACTAATTAAACAATTTCACAGCCTACCTTTTCCCCTAATTTGTCATTCAAGGTGGAGATCTCATTATATGCGCTCCATGTTAAGAAGGGCATTATCTTTTTATTTAGATTGAATTAAAGAGAGTAGGAAGGTCAAACAGGTCTTTGAATATCATGGTGCTGGTCAAACAAGCCTAGCTTCTTTTAAACAGACCATACCAGGTGGATTGTTACTTGCATTACAGCCCGGTATAAGAAAAGTAATAAGCCATTACTTGACAATCCTAGGGCCCACTCCACAAGTGGGAAAGGTGGCTACTGATGCTCTAATGAGAAAAGCCCCGATCCTAGTAATTTGTAAGCCTGATACTTGGAGGTCAGTCCATACATTTGCTAAACATTTTTGTCTCAACTGCCTCTTCAGGTCAGATACCTTAGATGGTCAGGCTTTTCTTCATAATTTATTTGCGAAGATAAATTCAAATCTCTGTTTGTTTCATTGCTCCAAACATTTCAACAAGTAAACATGTGATGTAGAGGCTATAGTGAATTCCAGAATACTAATGTAATTCTCTTTAAACTCTACCAACTAAATGTGGGAAGCTTGACTCTTTGTATATAATTGGGGAAGACATATTTTGCCTTCGTTTTGGCTAACCCCTTGAATCCCAAGTCCACTTAAAAACTGACAAATCAAACCCATTTTTAATTGTTTAATAACCTTTATCGTCTCCATCTTGATAAATTCACAGCTTATTGTACTGACCTAATTCCAGGAGGCTTGTACTTATACATGTCTGAAACAGTTCAGATAGTTCAAAATAATGTGTTCAGTCTCACTCTGCTTTGGACCAGAAGTTGTTCTTACATGTAATTATATCAATAGCCACTCAGGAAGGACTGACAAAATCTTAGGATTGCTTCTGTGGCCGATCCCAATTCAGTTGCTTTATTGAGTAGCAGACAGCAGCTTCAGAAGTAAATAAATTATCCAACTTTTTTAAGGTCGATTTAGACCAGGGAAAAAGATTTAGATTGTAAGTTTCATCTGAAAACAATACATTTTGTTGCGCTCATCCTGAGCTCACTTTCACCCTTCCGCACTGTATAACTGAAACCGAATTGTTGGAGAACTTTTAAGATTACAGGCTTGAATATTTACCTCCGTCTTTACACTAGCAACTTGTATTAGAATCTCTATCTTCCGGTCATTATCATCTTTACAAATGTTTGACAAGTTTTTCATCTCTTACTTTTACTTCGCCCAACTCTAGTAATCACTCTTTTACTTTTAGGATTTTTTCCTATTACAAATCTGACGGACATTTAATGCAACTCCTTCCCTACAGGTGTCCTCAAAATGTACCTTATCAGAGACTACTTGATTAAAAAACGGAATCTCCTTCACAAAAAGCCATATCTTGCAAGTTGTTCATCAACCGCCCATTTGCTTTGCTGACCGAGTTAACCTGTCCACTAGCAATCTGACTGAAAGGACTTTGTTCCTTATTAGCACTGACTAAACTAACATCATCAGCACTGTTTGATACTATATTAGCATAGTCAATATTTCAATCGGCTAAAACTTGGGTAAAATGGTCTCAATGTACCTTGATATTAAGTGTAATTTGCCTAATACCCAGCTGCACCACTCAGTCTAATAAATTTGATTGTAAGATAATAAGGTCACTTTTTGTCTTGCAAAGACTAATCAATGTCAGGATCAAGTTAACTGTTCTTAAAAAAAAAAAAAAATCTGAGAGAAATATTTTTGCTGCTATAATGCCTGGATTAGTCAGCCTCACTGCACTTTACCTCACCATAAACTAATCAGTTAACCTTTTGGATTCACTCCTACCACTTAATAATCCATCAACCTACTACTGAATAATCAATCATCTCTTTCAACTAGTCCCGAGTATATAGTAGATCAATTTGTTTGCCATCCCCTCAATTGAAGACATTACATTAACATTCGTTAGTCTCATTTCAACAGCAAGCAAAGAGGAACATGGCACAGGATCGTGCATTAAGCAATATACTTTCAAAGTATTATGGCCGGTTTCTTTGGTGTTACTAACTGTCCCACTTAAACTTTCCTTAGGGGCATAGGTGAGTGGGGAGAAATGTTATGCATCCTCTATGTGTTGCCGTATTAATCCCTTCTGAAGCGAATGGGGGTGACATGCAGGTGTAGCATGATGACAAAGTTTGGTTTGAAGTTAAACAGGGTGTATTTGTATCTTATTTCAATATATGAGGAATGTTCATGCTCCTTTGTCCTAACAGACATTCGTGTGCATGTTTTCCTGTCCTTACATTAGGCTGGTATTAAAACCCTTTAGAGGAGAATGCCTGAGAAGTTAGTACTAATGCTTACGACTGTGCTAGATTCACATGTGGTGCACTTCTCTGCCATTTAGGGGCTGTGTCTGAAAAAATGCTTTAAAAATATTTGCGTTTTATAGGTAGTGTGTGACACAGCTTCAACACATAATGGAGTTGACAGTAAAACCACAGTGCCTCATTATGTGACCACAACTTCCAGAATTCTTTTTGCCACTTCCTTTTCTATCATGATGTACTGGCTGGATTTATATTGCTAAAAAAGAGTAATAAACATCACATTTACGTGACAAAATACAGTTGTGAGTTACAAGGTCCTTATAGGGCAAAATGCGATAATGAAAAATGCATCTTATCTGTGAACAACAGAGACTAAATATTAGTGAACCTGAAGAAATAGACTACTGAGATGCATTAAAAAAAGCTTGGTGGCACTGTCGAAGTCAAGTCAAAATAACTTTATTTTATTTAGCCCAGTATATCATTAAAGTACATTGATAAAAACATTTCAATAGCATCAGTCAAAATCCTTTAAAAACAAAACTATTTCACTTTATGAATAAGAATGAAACACCCCCGCTAGAAACCATTCTAAATTAAAACAAACATTAAAACTATCCAAACATTGAAGATACAGTAGAACAGGTCTCACTTGCATCATTGGTAAGAGGAGGGGATGAATATACTTAAAACTTAAACTAGCCACTGTAAAGTGTCCAGTGCAACAGCCATATCACATGAGTAAAGCGGAGGATCCGTACGTTTATGCCACACAGCTACAAGTTGTGCAAACAAATTCAGGCGAAAATATGTTAAGAGTCATCTGTGCAAAACTGGCATATCCAGCGTTAAATATAATTCGGGTTTACTCGCAGATCTCACCATTACATACTGTGTGCACGAACATTTTAAACAATGAACGTGTAACAGTTTTTTCCTGAATATGTGCGCGAAATGCCTCCTTCACCCAAACAACATCTGATTTAGAAATCAACAAATAGTTCTGGCCTACCCAGTTCCCCTAAAATCTCCCTAACATATTGCACCCATGGTATCTGAAAGCAATGGTCCCGACCCAGGTAAACTATTAAGATCTTCCTATTAAATTCCAGATCGCTTTTCAGTCAAACCGAAAACCACAATAATAAGGGGCAGATTTGGATATAATCAGAAATAAATCCTGCACCCAATTCATCATGCACAATCTCTGAAGGAACACTCTGGGGAATCCTCAAAATCCTCCTGAAGAATTTGTACTCCCTGACCTCGCCTGGTCACTTAATGTCACCCCATTAGTGAAAAAGGCCCGGACTGACCTCCTCAAGTGGCAAACCCTACCACTGAACCCTATGGGCAGAATAGCTCTATTTAAAATGATGGTCCTGCCCAGATTCCTTTACGTGCTTCAGAATACGCACCTCTCCTTCTCAAGGTCGTGGTTCCGAGAGCTGGACAGCATGGCCACCAAGTTCCTGTGGGGGGGTCGGAGGCCTTGGCTGGCCCTCGCCCAGTGCCGGATCCCGCCTTTTGACGGCAGCTTGGGGATGCCGAATCTCTACCTTTATTTTCTAGCGACTCGGCTCCTTACCGTGCATGATTGGTTTAACGGTGGCTGGTCAGACCCGGCATACCACTTGGAGCTGCACACCCTGGGCCTGTCTAACATTCAAGGGATGTTGTATGGGAATGCCATCCCCCAAACTCTACCCGAGGTCACCCGCGGGATACTTCTGGCCTGGCGAGCTTCGTTACGTCACACTCATTGGTCAGATAAACTGACCCAACATACCCCATTGTGGTGCGGCACATGGCTCCGGGAGGTTGCCAACCTCTCTGGCTTTCGAACGTGGGACCTCATTGGCATTTCCCTGTTGGGTGACATCCGGGGTGGGAGTCACATACGAACTTTCCAAGACTTGCAAACTCGCTACTCCCTTCACGCTTCCCAGTTCTACCGATACCTGCAGATACGCCATGCCCTCCACTCTCACATTTCAGACGGCACCTCCCTGCCCGAATACAGCCCGCCCGAAGCCCAGACCATGACCGGTAACCTAGGGAAGGGGGGGATTTCCCGTATCTATCGATCCCTTACCAATAACACCCCTAACACACTATCACACCTCAGGGACAGATGGGAGGGCTGGCTTGGGTCTTTGGATGACGCCGATTGGAGGGATGCATTGATGGCCCCCAAAACAGTCACGGCCTCAGCACGGCTTCGCCTTGTTCAAATAAACTATCTCCACACTGCCTATCTTACGCCGCTGCGTCTCTACCGCGCTGGGCTACGACCTGATGCATCCTGTCCCCGCTGCAGCCACCCACAAGCTGACTTTTATCACATGGTATGGCTTTGCTCCGTGATCATGTGCTACTGGGAGTCCGTAACTGGGGAACTCACTGAGGTTCTAGGCTGGGAGGTTCCCCCTAACCCAATGAATGTCCTGCTAGGTATCACCGAGGGGATGGATGGTTCCAGGGCTGAAAAACTCTTTCTGAACACGGCACTGATGGTGGCCAAAAGAGACATTGCGGCCAACTGGGTGAGTTCAGCTGCCCCCACCATGACGCGCTGGCGCAGAGGGGTGGATTGGTGCGCGGCTCAGGAGCGACCCCTGTACGAGGCAAGAGGTTGCCCAAAGAAATTTCGTAGAATGTGGGGTAAATGGGTTGGTGGAAGACTAATACTCTCAATGCGTGCCCGAGGACTAGAATGGGTGCGACACTGTTTTTGCTTTTGCTTTGTCTATCAATTCCTTTATGCGGGTGTAATGTCCACTTGTATTTGCCTTGCACGCCTAAATGTGCGAACAGCTGGTATTGTTTTCTTTTGTTGGTCTCTTACAAAATCAATAAACTTGGTTATCAAAAAAAAAGAATTTGTACTCTGCAACTTGTACTGGGTGACAAGACTTATAACCCAATATCTCATACTGTTGACATGTATTTAGCTTTATAGAGGTTCAACATAGACTTAATATGAACATGACCTAAGACCCTAAATAATGAGTCAATACTATGCGCTATCCTATTAAGGGCCTGTACATGTGCACTCATCAATTAGTCCTTATAGGGCAAAATGAGATGTTGAAAAAATGCATCTTATCGGTGAACCACAGGGACTAAATACTAGTGAACCTGAAGAAACAGACTACTGAGATGCATAAAAAAAAGGCTTGGTGGCACTGACTATTCCTTTATTTTCTCCCAAGCCACTGGTAAATCTAATTAATCAAACCAGGGGGCACTGTTCCAAATGAGGGGTACAAATAGTCACCCACTCGATACAGAGGTAGAGAGAGGTGTAAGTGGTCCTAGGTTTGTTGGGACCCACTTGTGAGAGGGAAGAACAAGTCTTGTCTCTTTATGCCCTCACACACCCCGAAGGATGTCATGCTTCATCATTGGGCGTTTTGCTCCTCGTCGGGCCGGCGCTGCAATGCCCTACGGGTCCCCGAAGGGTCACTTTAGCGGAGATCTTTTAAGACAAAACGCTGTTTAGTGCATGCGGGTGTGTGGTGTGGGTCCTCTAAGAGGGTGATATGGTGCGTGCAAAGTGAGTCTAAAACTGTCTAAGGGTTACCAGATGTAAAAAAAATTCATGAGAGGGTGCCCTTGACAGACTGAAAAACCCGTAGGTTAAGGGTTACCTCTATCGGCTTAATGAGCCCCAGGTAACTACAATGTGGGAGAGGTCGACATGTTTCACGCCTGTGCGGTCTCAACAGATCCGTGGCGCTTCTTCAGGACCGAGAAAGCAAGATAAAGTGTAGTGCACGTGAAGAGTGAAAGGGTTAGTACCCTCAATGGGTGTCCGGGCGGGTTTAGGGAACAATGTACCCAGCAGTCTACCTGCAAATGCAGGCAGGAGTACGGATGGGGTAGGTGCATCTGAGCCAGCACCCGAGCAAAACTCCCGGTAAAGTGCGGGCGCTCGTCTCCTACTAGCCTATGGAGCAACTAGTTTTAGACTCACGTTGCACGCACCATATCACCCTCTTAGAGGACCCACACCACACACCCGCATGCACTAAACAGCGTTTTGTCTTAAAAGATCTCCGCTAAAGTGACCCTTCGGGGGACCAGTAGGGCATTGCAGCGCCGGCCCGACGAGGAGCAAAACGCCCAATGATGAAGCATGACATCCTTCGGGGTGTGTGAGGGCATAAAGAGACAAGACTTGTTCTTCCCTCTCACAAGTGGGTCCCAACAAACCTAGGACCACTTACACCTCTCTCTACCTCTGTATCGAGTGGGTGACTATTTGTACCCCTCATTTGGAACAGTGCCCCCTGGTTTGATTAATACGGTTAACGTTAGCACGGGCACTGGACCTAAACTGGCTCCTGGTCCCCCCCTCTTTGTATGAATACACTGGTAAATCTAAAACATTTCCCCATCTACATCTATGATGGCAGGAAAATATACAGAGAGGAACTCAGCCTTGCCCACTGAAACTTCTGCCTTCTTACAAGAACACCGCAAAAGGATGGCCTTTGAATAATGTTTATTTTACAATCATCTGTTTTAAATGCTTTTTTCTGAGTTAACATCCAATTTTTGTCTTCCTCCGTTGGCACTCAAAGAGTGCCATAGCTAGAAGAACTGCAGATCAAAACAGTTCTTGGCTTCAAATGGCAAAACTATACCAATAAGTCCAAGAGCTAAATTGTGGGCTGCACTGCCAAGTCTGTGAAGGCTCTGATCACCTAACTAGACATAGCGTCCTGGAACCTTCCATCTTCCCTTAAATGAGGGCGGAGCCTCCTACAACAGAATTTAAGAGTAAAGTCACTACTAGTAACTTTTCATTTGTTGGAGATCACCACCACTGGGGTAAAGCTAAAATACGAATGTAAATTAATTTCAAATATTATTAACATGCGAATAAAACCACATTTTTACAGCCCATCAACTCATCAAATTAAATGTGTTCAATTATAAAATGTAAATATGTAAATTTTATTTATAAGTCTTTTTAAACAATTTTAAAAATTATTCACACACACACACAAACATTTTGTTTATTTAGTAAACTTAATTACAACACAATTACATCTATTATTTAACATCGTAAGTTTAATTGGTTCCAAATATAAGCAATAATTATATATTTTTGTAAATATTATATATTTTAAATGTTGAATTCATTTAATTAATTTAACAGTTTCCTTGTGGTGTTTTTTTTAATTCCCTGCCTCAATTGTTTTCTATGGGCATGTGTTGCATTAAAGTGGTTGACCATATGTGGTGCTTGACTTGCTCCACAGCCTGGCTCCAGTAAAACTGCGCCTGTCATGACATCTTTAGGGCTGTAGTAGCTTTACAAATGTATTTTATGAATTGCATTGCTTTCCCTCTTTTGGGTGTGTGATTTGAATTAGGATGTCCCTCCCTTTCCCACCACGCCCCCGGCCCTTCCCACATTTACTACTAATTTGTATGCCTACGAGTGCAGAGATCTCCACCACTGTGGGCGAGCTCTACACAGAAAAGACAGGTGAGCCAGAGGTCTTCGACAGCAAGTTTATGAATTGCATGTTGTAGTACTTGAGTAGTACTACTGTAGAATTACATTAAGTCACGGGTACTCATAGTACGGCCCACGGGCCGCCAGCGGCCCGGCAAGCCTTCCTTGGCGGCCCGCGGACCTTGCAGAGTGTCAGCAAACACCGCCGGTTGCAGCAGGGCGGACTCCGAGAGACTCTGCTCTATGGAGGCCCGGCGATTATTCCAGCCATAGTCAGAGTGGAGATGCAAGGGTGCTATGAAGAGGTGAAATACAACAAAGCCTCATTAACAAGTAAATGGTCTTTTAAAGACCTGTGAAGTACTCGGGTGCGGCTGTATGTGCGCCCGGGAAGCTGTCTCAGCCTGGGCTGACACACACGCTGGGTGAGATGACAGAGGGTGACAGAGGACAGCAGGGTGTGAGAGCTGGGTGAGGTGACGGAGGGCGCCAAAGGGGGCTTTGATCTGACAGCTCAGGGGGGGTGAGAGTCAGAATTAAAGCCAGCGACAGATGTGACCCCAGGCCCAGTGGTGGGACACAAACCCTGCAAAGCAGAGAGAAAACGAGCTGGCTTTTACATTACACAGGGAGAGGGGGGGGGGCCTGTCTCTGGGCTGGTGACGGGGACGTGTAGACACAGTACGTGTGCACTGCCCGAGGCACAGAGACAGATAGAGACAGAGACAGATAGAGACAGAAACAGACAGATAGAGATAGACAGAGACAGACAGACAGGGACAGACTGACAGAAAGAGGCAGAGACAGATAGAGACAGAGACAGATAGAGGCAGAGACAGGGGCAGACAGAGCTAGATAGAGACAGATAGAGGCAGAGACAGATAGAGGCAGAGACAGATAGAGGCAGAGACAGATAGAGGCAGAGACAGATAGAGGTAGAGACAGACAGAGATAGAGACAGGGACAGGCAGGGACAGAGAGACAGGGACAGGCAGAGACAGGGACAGACAGAGACAGGGACAGACAGAGACAGGGACAGACAGAGACAGGGACAGACAGAGACAGGGACAGACAGAGACAGGGACAGACAGGGAGAGATAGAGGCAGGGACAGGGACAGACAGAGAGGCAGAGAGATGGAGAGGGAGATAGAGGGAGGGAGACAGAGAGACAGCCTGAGACAGAGAGAGAGGGAGACAGAGAGAGTGAGACAGCGAGAGAGGGAGACAGCGAGAGAGAAACAGAGACAGAGGGAGGGAGAGAGACAGACAGAGACAGACAGAGGGACACAGACAGAGGGACAGGGACAGACAGAGGGAGACAGAAAGAGGGAGGGAGGGAGACAGAGGGAGGGAGACAGAGGGAGGGAGACAGACAGACAGAGGGAGACAGACAGACAGAGGGAGACAGACAGACAGAGGGAGACAGACAGACAGAGGGAGACAGACAGACAGAGGGAGACAGACAGACAGAGGGAGACAGACAGACAGAGGGAGACAGACAGAGGGAGGGAGGGAGACAGAGGGAGACAGACAGAGGGAGACAGACAGGGAGGAGACAGAGGGAGGGAGGGAGACAGACGGAGGGAGACAGAGGGAGGGAGACAGAGGGAGGGAGACAGACGGAGGGAGACAGGGGGAGGGAGACAGGGGGAGGGAGACAGGGGGAGGGAGACAGGGGGAGGGAGACAGGGGGAGGGAGACAGGGGGAGACAGAGGGAGGGAGACAGAGGGAGGGAGACCAAGGGAGGGAGACCAAGGGAGGGAGACCAAGGGAGGGAGACAGAGAGGGAGACAGAGAGGGAGACAGGGAGGGAGACAGGGAGGGAGACCGAGGGAGGGAGACAGGGAGGGAGGGAGACCGAGGGAGGGAGACCGAGGGAGGGAGACAGAGGGGGGGAGAGGGACAGAGGGAGGGAGAGGGACAGAGGGAGGGAGAGGGACAGAGGGAGGGAGAGGGACAGAGGGAGGGAGACAGACAGAGGGAGGGAGACAGACAGAGGGAGGGAGACAGACAGAGGGAGGGAGACAGACAGAGGGAGGGAGACAGACAGAGGGAGGGAGACAGACAGAGGGAGAGACAGACAGAGGGAGGGAGACAGACAGAGGGAGGGAGGGAGACAGACAGAGGGAGGGAGACAGACAGAGAGGGAGACAGAGGGAGGGAGACAGAGGGAGGGAGACAGAGGGAGGGAGACAGAGGGAGGGAGACAGAGGGAGGGAGACAGAGGGAGGGAGACAGAGGGAGGGAGACAGAGGGAGGGAGACAGAGGGAGGGAGACAGAGGGAGGGAGGGAGACAGAGAGGGGGAGGGAGACAGGGGGAGGGAGACAGGGGGAGGGAGATAGGGGAGGGAGACAGGGGGAGGGAGACAGGGGGAGACAGGGAGGGAGACAGGGAGGGAGACAGGGAGGGAGACAGGGAGGGAGACAGGGAGGGAGACAGGGAGGGAGGGAGACAGAGAGGGAGGGAGACAGAGAGGGAGGGAGACAGAGAGGGAGGGAGACAGAGAGGGAGGGAGACAGAGAGGGAGGGAGACCGAGGGGAGGGAGACCGAGGGAGGGAGACCGAGGGAGGGAGACCGAGGGAGGGAGACAGAGGGGGGGAGAGGGACAGAGGGAGAGGGACAGAGGGAGGGAGAGGGACAGAGGGAGGGAGAGGGACAGAGGGAGTGAGAGGGACAGAGGGAGGGAGAGGGACAGAGGGAGGGAGACAGACAGAGGGAGGGAGACAGACAGAGGGAGGGAGACACACAGAGGGAGGGAGACAGACAGAGGGAGGGAGACAGACAGAGGGAGGGAGACAGACAGAGGGAGGGAGACAGACAGAGGGAGGGAGACAGACAGAGGGAGGGAGGGAGACAGACAGAGGGAGGGAGGGAGACAGACAGAGGGAGGGAGGGAGACAGACGGAGGGGGACAGAGGGAGGGAGACAGAGGGAGGGAGACAGAGGGAGGGAGACAGAGGGAGGGAGACAGAGGGAGGGAGACAGAGGGAGGGAGACAGAGGGAGGGAGACAGAGGGAGGGAGACAGAGGGAGGGAGACAGAGGGAGGGAGACAGAGGGAGGGAGACAGAGGGAGGGAGACAGAGGGAGGGAGACAGAGGGAGGGAGACAGAGGGAGGGAGACAGAGGGAGGGGAGACAGAGGGAGGGAGACAGAGGGAGGGAGACAGAGAGAGAGGGAGACAGAGAGAGAGGGAGACAGAGAGAGAGGGAGGGAGGGAGACAGAGAGAGAGGGAGACAGAGAGAGAGGGAGAGAGAGAGGGAGGGAGGGAGGCAGAGGGAGGGAGGGAGACAGACAGAGGGAGACAGACAGGGAGGAGACAGAGGGAGGGAGGGAGAGGGAGGGAGGGAGACAGACAGAGGGAGGGAGACAGACAGAGGGAGGGAGACAGACAGAGGGAGGGAGACAGACGGAGACAGACAGAGGGAGACAGACAGAGGGAGACAGACAGAGGGAGGGAGACAGAGGGAGGGAGGGAGACAGAGGGAGGGAAAGGGAGACAGAGGGAGGGAGGGAGACAGAGGGAGGGAGGGAGACAGAGGGAGGGAGGGAGACAGAGGGAGGGAGACAGAGGGAGGGAGACAGAGGGAGGGAGACAGAGGGAGGGAGACAGAGGGAGGGAGACAGAGGGAGGGAGACAGAGGGAGGGAGACAGAGGGAGGGAGACAGAGGGAGGGAGACAGAGGGAGGGAGGGAGACAGAGAGGGGGAGACAGAGAGGGGGAGGGAGACAGGGGGAGGGAGACAGGGGGAGGGAGACAGGGGGAGGGAGACAGGGGGAGGGAGACAGGGGGAGGGAGACAGGGAGGGAGACAGGGAGGGAGACAGGGAGGGAGGGAGACAGAGAGGGAGGGAGACAGAGAGGGAGGGAGACAGAGAGGGAGGGAGACAGAGAGGGAGGGAGACCGAGGGGAGGGAGACCGAGGGAGGGAGACCGAGGGAGGGAGACCGAGAGGGAGACAGGGAGGGAGACAGGGAGGGAGACAGGGAGGGAGACAGGGAGGGAGACAGGGAGGGAGACAGGGAGGGAGACAGGGAGGGAGACAGGGGGGGAGACAGGGAGGGAGACCGAGGGAGGGAGACAGGGAGACAGACGGAGGGAGACAGACGGAGGGAGACAGGGGGAGGGAGACAGGGGGAGGGAGACAGAGGGAGGGAGACAGAGGGAGGGAGACCAAGGGAGGGAGACCAAGGGAGGGAGACAGGGAGGGAGACCAAGGGAGGGAGACAGGGAGGGAGACAGGGAGGGAGACAGGGAGGGAGACAGGGAGGGAGACAGGGAGGGAGACAGGGAGGGAGACCGAGGGAGGGAGACAGGGAGGGAGGGAGACAGGGAGGGAGGGAGACCGAGGGAGGGAGACCGAGGGAGGGAGACCGAGGGAGGGAGACCGAGGGGGGGAGAGGGACAGAGGGAGAGGGACAGAGGGAGGGAGAGGGACAGAGGGAGGGAGAGGGACAGAGGGAGGGAGAGGGACAGAGGGAGGGAGACAGACAGAGGGAGGGAGACAGAGGGAGGGAGACAGACAGAGGGAGAGACAGACAGAGGGAGGGAGACAGACAGAGGGAGGGAGACAGACAGACAGAGGGAGGGAGGGAGGGAGACAGAGAGGGGGACAGAGGGAGGGAGACAGAGGGAGGGAGACAGAGGGAGGGAGACAGAGGGAGGGAGACAGAGGGAGGGAGACAGAGGGAGGGAGACAGAGGGAGGGAGACAGAGGGAGGGAGACAGAGAGAGAGGGAGACAGAGAGAGAGGGAGGGAGGGAGACAGAGAGAGAGGGAGACAGAGAGAGAGGGAGGGAGGGAGGCAGAGGGAGGGAGGGAGACAGACAGAGGGAGACAGACAGGGAGGAGACAGAGGGAGGGAGGGAGACAGAGGGAGGGAGGGAGACAGACAGAGGGAGGGAGACAGACAGTGGGAGACAGACAGAGGGAGACAGACAGAGGGAGACAGACAGAGGGAGACAGGCAGAGGGAGACAGACAGAGGGAGACAGAGGGAGGGAGGGAGACAGAGGGAGGGAGGGAGACAGAGGGAGGGAGGGAGGCAGAGGGAGGGAGGGAGACAGAGGGAGACAGACAGAGGGAGACAGACAGGGAGGAGACAGACAGGGAGGGAGGGAGACAGAGGGAGGGAGACAGAGGGAGGGAGACAGACGGAGGGAGACAGACGGAGGGAGACAGACGGAGGGAGACAGACGGAGGGAGACAGAGGGAGGGAGACAGAGGGAGGGAGAGGGAGGGAGGGAGACAGAGAGGGGGAGGGAGACAGGGGGAGGGAGATAGGGGAGGGAGACAGGGGGAGGGAGACAGGGGGAGACAGGGAGGGAGACAGGGAGGGAGACAGGGAGGGAGGGAGACAGAGAGGGAGGGAGACAGAGAGGGAGGGAGACAGAGAGGGAGGGAGACAGAGAGGGAGGGAGACAGAGAGGGAGGGAGACCGAGGGAGGGAGACCGAGGGAGGGAGACCGAGGGAGGGAGACCGAGGGAGGGAGACCGAGGGAGGGAGACCGAGGAGGGGACAGAGGAGAGGAGAGACAGAGGGAGAGGGACAGAGGGAGGGAGAGGGACAGAGGGAGGGAGAGGGACAGAGGGAGGGAGACAGACAGAGGGAGGGAGACAGACAGAGGGAGGGAGACAGACAGAGGGAGGGAGACAGACAGAGGGAGGGAGACAGACAGAGGGAGGGAGACAGACAGAGGGAGGGAGACAGACAGAGGGAGGGAGACAGACAGAGGGAGGGAGACAGACAGAGGGAGGGAGACAGACAGAGGGAGGGAGGGAGACAGACAGAGGGAGGGAGACAGACAGAGAGGGGGACAGAGGGAGGGAGACAGAGGGAGGGAGACAGAGGGAGGGAGACAGAGGGAGGGAGACAGAGGGAGGGAGACAGAGGGAGGGAGACAGAGGGAGGGAGACAGAGGGAGGGAGACAGAGGGAGGGAGACAGAGGGAGGGAGACAGAGGGAGGGAGACAGAGGGAGGGAGACAGAGGGAGGGAGACAGAGGGAGGGAGACAGAGAGAGAGGGAGACAGAGAGAGAGGGGGAGGGAGGGAGAGAGGGAGGGAGGGAGACAGAGAGAGAGGGAGACAGAGAGAGAGGGAGAGAGAGAGGGAGGGAGGGAGGCAGAGGGAGGGAGGGAGACAGACAGAGGGAGACAGACAGGGAGGAGACAGAGGGAGGGAGGGAGACAGACAGAGGGAGGGAGACAGACAGAGGGAGGGAGACAGACAGAGGGAGGGAGACAGACGGAGGGAGACAGAGGGAGGGAGACAGAGGGAGGGAGACAGAGGGAGGGAGACAGAGGGAGGGAGGGAGACAGAGAGGGGGAGGGAGACAGGGGGAGGGAGACAGGGGGAGGGAGAGAGGGGGAGGGAGACAGGGGGAGGGAGACAGGGGGAGGGAGACAGGGGGAGGGAGACAGGGGGAGACAGGGAGGGAGACAGGGAGGGAGACAGGGAGGGAGACAGGGAGGGAGGGAGACAGAGAGGGAGGGAGACAGAGAGGGAGGGAGACAGAGAGGGAGGGAGACCGAGGGGAGGGAGACCGAGGGAGGGAGACCGAGGGAGGGAGACCGAGGGAGGGAGACCGAGGGAGGGAGACCGAGGGAGGGAGACAGAGGGGGGGAGAGGGACAGAGGGAGAGGGACAGAGGGAGGGAGAGGGACAGAGGGAGGGAGAGGGACAGAGGGAGGGAGACAGACAGAGGGAGGGAGACAGACAGAGGGAGACAGACAGAGGGAGACAGACAGAGGGAGACAGACAGAGGGAGGGAGACAGACAGAGGGAGGGAGACAGACAGAGGGAGGGAGACAGACAGAGGGAGACAGACAGAGGGAGACAGACAGAGGGAGGGAGACAGACAGAGGGAGACAGACAGAGGGAGACAGACAGAGGGAGGGAGACAGACAGAGGGAGGGAGGGAGACAGACAGAGGGAGGGAGGGAGACAGACAGAGAGGGGGACAGAGGGAGGGAGACAGAGGGAGGGAGACAGAGGGAGGGAGACAGAGGGAGGGAGACAGAGGGAGGGAGACAGAGGGAGACAGAGGGAGGGAGACAGAGGGAGGGAGACAGAGGGAGGGAGACAGAGGGAGGGAGACAGAGGGAGGGAGAGAGAGAGAGAGAGAGGAGACAGAGAGAGAGGGAGGGAGGGAGACAGAGAGAGAGGGAGACAGAGAGAGAGGGAGACAGAGAGAGAGGGAGGGAGGGAGGCAGAGGGAGGGAGACAGACAGAGGGAGACAGACAGGGAGGAGACAGAGGGAGGGAGGGAGACAGAGGGAGGGAGGGAGACAGAGGGAGGGAGGGAGACAGAGGGAGGGAGGGAGACAGACAGAGGGAGGGAGACAGACAGAGGGAGGGAGACAGACAGAGGGAGGGAGACAGACAGAGGGAGGGAGACAGACAGAGGGAGGGAGACAGACAGAGGGAGGGAGACAGACAGAGGGAGGGAGACAGAGGGAGGGAGACAGACAGAGGGAGGGAGACAGAGGGAGGGAGACAGAGGGAGGGAGGGAGACAGAGGGAGGGAGGGAGACAGAGGGAGGGAGGGAGACAGAGGGAGGGAGGGAGACAGAGGGAGGGAGGGAGACAGAGGGAGGGAGGGAGACAGAGGGAGACAGACAGAGGGAGACAGGGAGGGAGGGAGACAGAGGGAGGGAGGGAGACAGAGGGAGGGAGGGAGAGGGAGGGAGGGAGACAGAGGGAGGGAGGGAGACAGAGGGAGACAGACAGAGGGAGACAGGGAGGGAGGGAGACAGAGGGAGGGAGACAGAGGGAGGGAGACAGAGGGAGGGAGACAGAGGGAGGGAGACAGAGGGAGGGAGGGAGGGAGACAGAGAGGGGGAGGGAGACAGGGGGAGGGAGACAGGGGGAGGGAGACAGGGGGAGGGAGACAGGGGGAGGGAGACAGGGGGAGGGAGACAGGGGGAGGGAGACAGGGGGAGGGAGACAGGGGGAGGGAGACAGGGGGAGGGAGACAGGGGGAGGGAGACAGGGAGGGAGACAGGGAGGGAGACAGGGAGGGAGACAGACAGAGAGGGAGACAGACAGAGAGGGAGGGAGACAGAGAGGGAGGGAGACAGAGAGGGAGGGAGACAGAGAGGGAGGGAGACAGAGAGGGAGGGAGACAGAGAGGGAGGGAGACAGAGAGGGAGGGAGACAGAGAGGGAGGGAGACCGAGGGAGGGAGACCGAGGGAGGGAGACCGAGGGAGGGAGACAGAGGGAGGGAGAGGACAGAGGGAGGGAGAGGGACAGAGGGAGGGAGAGGGACAGAGGGAGGGAGAGGGACAGAGGGAGGGAGAGGGACAGAGGGAGGGAGAGAGACAGAGGGAGGGAGGGAGACAGAGGGAGGGAGACAGAGGGAGACAGAGAGAGAGGGAGACAGAGAGAGAGGGAGACAGAGAGAGAGGGAGACAGAGAGAGAGGGAGACAGAGAGAGAGGGAGACAGAGAGAGAGGGAGGGAGACCGAGTGAGTGAGACAGAGGGAGACCGAGTGAGTGAGACAGAGGGAGACCGAGTGAGTGAGACAGAGGGAGACCGAGTGAGTGAGACAGAGGGAGACCGAGTGAGTGAGACAGAGGGAGACCGAGTGAGTGAGACAGAGGGAGACCGAGTGAGTGAGACAGAGGGAGACCGAGTGAGTGAGACAGAGGGAGACCGAGTGAGTGAGACAGAGGGAGACCGAGTGAGTGAGACAGAGGGAGACCGAGTGAGTGAGACAGAGGGAGACCGAGTGAGTGAGACAGAGGGAGACCGAGTGAGTGAGACAGAGGGAGACCGAGTGAGTGAGACAGAGGGAGACCGAGTGAGTGAGACAGAGGGAGACCGAGTGAGTGAGACAGAGGGAGACCGAGTGAGTGAGACAGAGGGAGACCGAGTGAGTGAGACAGAGGGAGACCGAGTGAGTGAG
Source organism: Calotriton arnoldi (assembly GCA_963921515.1). NCBI lineage: Eukaryota > Metazoa > Chordata > Amphibia > Caudata > Salamandridae > Calotriton > Calotriton arnoldi. Next base: position 1,176,253 of record CAWUFW010003730.1, on the reverse strand, counting down.
ACAGAGGGAGACCGAGTGAGTGAGACAGAGGGAACAGAGTGAGTGAGACAGAGGGGGACAGAGAGAGGGAGAGAGAGAGAGGGAGGGAGAGAGAGAGAGAGAAATAGAGAGAGAGGGAGGGAGACAGAGAGAGAGAGAGAGAGGTGTGTATGCCGGGTCTGGTGGCTCAGTGGACGAAGGCGTCCGCTGCAGGGGCCTGTGTTCAACCCATGGTCACAGTTTTTTTTTGGCTCTAGCCCCGCCCCCTCCCCCACTGACCCCGCCCCCACCGGTGCGGCCCTCGGCCACAAACCACACTGTAAATTTGGCCCCCGAGAGAAAGTTTGTGAGTACCCATGCATTAAGTGCTACAAAATGCAGTTTGTGAATCGGGCTAATAATGTTCATTCTGCATGTTCTAGAGCTTCACACAATAGGATTGTTAACTTTGCTCACGTTAAAATAAGCAGTCTGGCCTGAATGTATGCTACCTGGTTGCTTTAAAGCGTGTTACCTAGTTGCTTTAAAGGGCAGACACCTCCTCAATACTTTACTCTAATTTCTGATTTAAGATATTTGAGACCAATAAAAGTTCCAATAAATAATATTGAAGTATCCACACACTTCTAATATATGTGTGGCTAAATTTATCACTTTCAGGTCTGAGCAGATAAAGAGATACCAAATAGCTCAACAAAGAATGAACGTCTATAATTGCAAGATATTTTCCATTTTTTCAAAGCGCATTTCTTATGAGCAAATCTTTTCCGGACACATTAAGGAAAATGCTACTTACCAGTATGCATCTGTTCTTGGCATGTAGAGCTGCAGATCCTCACACTGTGCATTAGATCGCCATCTGGTGTTGGGCTCGGATGCTTGCACTTTGTTGTTGTCTTCGAAGACGTCTTTTGTAGTCATGTGATAGGTGACTCCTCCTTTGGACAATAGTGCGCATGGGCATCGACTCCATCCTCAGATTGTTTTTCGCCATAATGGGGAGTGATGGAGTTAGTAGAAAAAGATGTCCATGTGTGTATATCTAAATAAGATAGGACTGGAACACATACAGGTCCCGGGGAGGTGGGTGGGCGTGTGAGGATCTGCAGCTCTACATGCCAAGAACAGATGCATACTGGTAAGTAGCATTTTCCTTTCGAGGCATGTGAGCTGCAGAGCTCACACTGTGCATAGACTGTACAGTAGTATCTCCCCTAGCGGTGGTCACCTGTATGTGTTGCAGTAGTTTGAAAAAGTGTTCTAAGGACAGCTTGGCCCACAGAAGCTTGTTGCTTGGCTTGCACATCAACACAGTAGTGTTTAGTGAAGGTGTGTGTTTTAGACCATGTGGCTGCCTTACATATGTCTTCTAGGGGGATGTTCTCTAAGAATGCCATGGAAGCCCCTAGTTTGCGTGTTGAGTGCGCTCTAGGGGGAATTGATAATGTGCGTTTGGCTTTTTGGTAGCATATTTGGATACATTTAACGATCCACCTTGCAATCCCAGCTTTTGAGATGGGGTTACCCTTATGTGGTGGAGAGAAAGCTACAAACAATTGTTTTGTTTTGCGAAATGACTTGGTTCTGTCAATGTAATACATTAGGGCTCTTTTGACATCCAGGGTGTGGAGAGCTCTTTCTGCTACAGAATCTGGGTTTTGAAAAAACACGGGTAGTTCTATAGATTGGTTAAGGTGGAAAGGCGAAATGACTTTAGGAAGGAATTTTGGGTTTGTCCTGAGAACTATTTTGTTATGATGTATTTGTAAGAAGGGCTCTTGTATAGTTAAAGCCTGGATCTCACTCACTCTCCTGAGAGAGGTGATTGCAATTAGGAACGCGACTTTCCATGTAAGGAATTGAAGTTCACATTTATGCAGGGGTTCAAATGGTGGTCCCATGAGCCTAGTAAGTACTATGTTAAGATTCCACACTGGGGAAGGTGGTAATCTGGGAGGTATGATCCGTTTAAGGCCTTCCATAAAGGCTTTAATGGCTGGGACTCTAAAGAGTGATAAGTGTTGCCTGTTCTGTAGGTAAGCAGCAAGGGCCGCTAGATGCAGACGTATGGATGAGTATGCAAGATTACATCTTTGCAAATGTAGTAAGTAGCAAATGATGTTTTGCGTGGAGGCCTGTAATGGCTGGATATTATTGTTAGTGCAGTAAATAGCGAATCTTTTCCATTTTGCTGCATAGCAAGCTCTGGTAGTAGGGCGTCTAGCCTCTTTAATAATGTTCATACAGTCTGGCGGTAGGTTAAGGTAACCGAATTCTAGGACTTCAGGAGCCAGATCGCCAGGTTCAGTTGGGATGGATCTGGGTGCGTTATCTCTCCATGGCTCTGCGTTAGCATTGATGGGGAGAGGTGTAGTTGTTGATATGGGACTACTGATAGTTCCAGCAGTGTGGTGAACCACGGTTGGCGTGCCCATGTGGGAGCTACTAGGATTATTTTTAGAGACTGTTGTCGGAGCTTGCATACCACAAGTGGAATGAGTGGTAGTGGTGGAAAAGCGTACGCAAATCTGCCGGACCAGTTCATCCATATCGCATTGCCCTTGGACTGCGGGTGTGGAAACCTGGCGGCGAAGGTTGGGCATTTTGCGTTTTGGTGTGTGGCGAACAGATCTATGTCTGGCTGGCCCCACATCTGGAAAAAAGGTAGAAGAACTTGTGGATGTAGTTCCCATTCGTGAATCTGTTGTGTTTGTCGACTTAACAGATCGGCAATCTGATTGTGAACTCCTGGTAGGTGTTCTGCTAGAAGGTATATGTTCTGTGGAATGGCCCACCTCCAAATGTCCTGTGCCAGTTGGGACAGTTGTGGAGAGTGTGTCCCCCCCTGTTTTTGTATGTAGTACATGGCTGTGATGTTGTCTGTTCGGATCAGGACAGCCTTGTTTTGTACGTGGAGTTGAAAGGATTTGAGAACTAGGAATATAGCTAGTAACTCCAGATGATTGATGTGGAGCAGCTTTTGTTGAGTGGTCCACTTGCCTTGTGTTGTATGACGTAACAGGTGTGCTCCCCATCCTGTGAGTGATGCGTCCGTTGTCAGTACTATTTGTGGAACAGGCTCTAGGAACGGCCGCCCTTTGGACAAATTTTTTGTGTTCCACCACTGCAGAGAGCGATGTGTGCGGCTGTCCACCAACACCAGATCTGTAAGTTGTCCGTGAGCCTGGTTCCATTGGTGCGCTAGACACTCTTGTAGGGGACGCATTTGAAGTTTTGCATGAGGGACGATGAAAATGCAAGATGCCATCATGCCGATTAGTTGCATGAACACTCTGGCTGGGAGAGAGTGTTGTATTTGAAACCTGGTGATGAGGGTTTGTATACTGGCTATCCTGGCTGGGCTGGGATAAGCTAGAGCTGTGGAAGTGTTTATTGTGGCTCCTAGATATTGATGTATATGGGATGGTTGGAGGTGCGACTTGGTGTAGTTGATTGTGAACCCCAAGTTGTGTAGTGTTTGTATAGTTTGATGAGTGTGTTGGACACACTGGTTGAATGATCTGGCTTTGATGAGCCAGTCGTCCAGGTATGGGAAGACATGTATTTGCTGTCTTCGTAGGTGTGCTGCTACTACTGCAAGGCATTTGGTAAACACTCTTGGAGCAGTGGTGACTCCGAATGGAAGTACATTGAACTGGTAGTGCTGTCCATCGAGTACGAACCTTAGATACTTCCTGTGAGCAGGATGTATGGGAATGTGGAAGTAGGCGTCCTTGAGGTTTAGTGTGGCAAGGAAGTCTTCTTGTTGTAATAAGGGAAGCACTTGCTGGAGAGTGATCATGTGAAAATGATCCGAATGTATATACTGATTGAGGGGTCTGAGGTCAAGAATAGGCCTTAGAGTCCCATCTTTTTGGGGGATTAGGAAATACAGGGAGTAAACCCCTGTGCCCTGGTGTAGTAGAGGGACTGGCTCTATGGCGTGCTTTTGAAGCAGGGAAAGAACTTCTTGCTTTAAAAGTATAAGATGGTCTGCGGACATTGGACGCTGCTTGGGTGGTATGTTGGGGGGGCTGCTGTAAGTTCTAGGCAGTAACCATGTTGGATAATTTGTGTCACCCACTTGTCTGTTGTAATGGAGTTCCAGACAGGTAGGAACTGTGCTAGTCGTCCCCCGACAGGAGTGGAATGGTCGGGGGAAGTGGAGGGAAGTCACTGTTTAGGAATGGGGAGGTACGGGTGTTGGTACTACCTCGGCCTCTGCCCTTACTGTTGTTGCCTCGGTAACCACCTCTAAAGTATCCTCTATTGGGAGATGTTTGGGTGGTGTTTCTGTAAGAAGAGGAATTGTCTGTGTTGGTGTTCCTAGAGCCTCCTCTGTAGAAGGAGCGGCGAAAGGAGCTACGTTGTTGTGGAGACTGCAATGCTCCCATTGATTTGGCAGTGTCAGTGTCCTTCTTCATTTTTTCAAGTGCCGTGTCTACATCCGGACCAAAGAGTTGGTTCTGATTAAACGGCTGGTTTAAAATGGTGGTTTGAACTTCTGGCTTGAAGCCTGAAATGCGTAACCAGGCATGCCTTCTAATGAGTATGATGGTGTTGACAGACCTGGCGGCGGTGTCGGCCGCATCAAGGGCGCACTTAATGGACGCATTGGAGATTAATTTGCCCTCCTGAATGAGATCATTTGCCTGCGTCTTGTACTGGTCAGGTAGGTGTTGCAATAGGGTTTCTAGCTGGTCATAGTGGGCCCTATCGTATCTTGCCAGCAGTGCCTGGGTGTTGGCTATGCGCCAGTGATTGGTGGCCTGCGCAGCCACTCGTTTGCCAGAGGCATCCAACAATTTTGACTCCTTATCAGGGGGCGGAGCGTCCCCTGAAGTCTGAGAATTAGCTCTGCTTACGAGCATTGGAGACGACCAAGGAGTCAAGAGGGAGCTGGCCTTTGATGTAGGCAGGGTCATCAGGGGCAGGTCTATATTTTTGTCGATCCTAGGGTTAAGAATCCTGGCCCGTACAGGATCTTTAAATATTTCAGGAGCATGTTTGATGACTCCTTTAATCATGGGCAAAGTCTGTACAGTTCTTTGAGACTGTTCGAAGGTATCTAAGAGGAAATCTTCCTCTGGTGGGTTGGTGTGTATATGTACCCCATGAAAGACAGCAGCCCTGTGAATAAGTTGCCCAAAACCAATGTTATCATCTGGGGGAGATGGTTTTGTGGGATATGGTGGAGGGCTTGGGAGGTCTGGAAGATCTATGGGATCATTGTAGCCCCAATCGTCCTGAGGTGGGTCGTCTGGGAATACTTCATCAGGGTCACCACCATCCCCCATGTCGTCCTGATAGTCATGTGGTGGAGATGTTACAGGCTGAGGCGGTGTAACAGGGATGTAGAGAGGAGGGGTGCTAGGTGGAAGGACAGGGGAAGAAGGAGGCATAGGGGAAGTAGCAGAGTCCTTCTTTTTGACAGGGACTGGCTCGTGGCGTGGCACAGTAGTGACATGTCCAGTTTTAGGGTTAATGTAGAGTTTATGTTGTTTAGGATCGATAGGATCTGGTTGAAACAGTTCCTCCTCCTGGAGATTTGGCTTCGGTGCCGACTTTTTCGGTTCCGAGCGCGGTGATGGCTGCTTTGTGTGCTCTTTGGCCTTAGAAGGCGTGGAAGAGTCCTTCGGCTTGGCAATCGGCTCCGACAGCTTTGGCTTAGGGGCTGTGTCGTGGAGCCTTGGTTTCGACGCCGACTTATCCGCATGCTTGGAGGCGGGTTTTGGGACCGAGGTGGATTTCGGAGCCGAGTGTTCCTTTGGCTTCGGGCGCCGAAGGTGCCGGTGGAACTGATACATGCGGCTTGGTCGGTGCCGAGGAACTGGAAGGCTTTAGTCTTTTCTTCGGTGCCGAGCCGGAAGGCGGGGCGTCCAAAGCATGTTTTCGGTCGCGACTGGGGCCAGCAGGCGAAGTCTTGACCGGTGCCTTTTGTTTTGATGGGGGGGTTGGGGCAGGGGCAGTAGTACTCACTCGTTGCCCAGGAGTGATGGAACCGTCTGAGTCCTCTGCCTCCGACACAATGGTTAGTTCCTCGGAATCTTCCTCCGGGACATCGGGGCCCTCGTTGAAGATGTCGACAGGTTCTGGAGCGGACCGCTGCGCCATAACGTGTCTTCGAGCTCGACGATCCCGAATAGTCTTCTTCGAGCGGAAGGAGGCGCAAGCTGGGCAGGTGGCCTCGTTGTGGTCGGGCGAGAGGCACAGGTTACAGACCTGGTGATGGTCACTGTGGGGGAACTTTGCTCCACACTGGGGGCATTTCCGGAAGGGCGTCCTTTCCATTAGCTGTAGGCCTTGCGGCGCCGATGGGCCCAGCGGCCCGCGTCGACGGCTGGAAAGGGGATCGAAGAAGAGACGCGTCGAGATGTGGATATCGATAGAAGTTGTAGAAGTTTTGAAGTATGAAAAAACAGTAGAAGTAAAGTTTCGAACCGGAGTGTCGAAAGTTGCATCCGAACCCGATGGCGGAAAAAAGAATCTGAGGATGGAGTCGATGCCCATGCGCACTATTGTCCAAAGGAGGAGTCACCTATCACATGACTACAAAAGACTTCTTCGAAGACAACAACAAAGTGCAAGCATCCGAGCCCAACACCAGATGGCGATCTAATGCACAGTGTGAGCTCTGCAGCTCACATGCCTCGAACATAATGTTACACCATATTCCATTCCAGAAATCTGGAGCGTTTAGTATGTGCAGAAAGACAGGTGGGCTTCTGGAGTGGAACAATGTAAGGCACAATACATATGTAACATTACTTACGGTCATTGTCATGGACAATCTGAAAGTTCTTCACTGATGCTTGTGTCACTCTCCCATGGAAGTTCAAGACGTAAGACTGTGTATCATCATTCCAAACAGGAGCTTTGTTATGCAGCTCAATTATATTCTCCAGATTTTTATTTTGCCACTTTGAGAGTAAACCTTCATTGTCCTTTTAAAGATAGAAACAAAATTATATGTAGGTCATTAGCAATATTTAACTTAACCCACATCAAAAAGTGGACGCACACACATTAATATGGTCACTGAGGTTCCCTGCTAACACTTTCCTTCCCACATAAAAGTTTCAGGATGTGACAGGTGGAAATTATGTCAGTACCCTCCTATCATTCAACTAATCTTCTCTCATTTATTTATAAAGATGTTTAGAGGGTGCAGACCTAACCAAAAGCCATCAGAGTCTTTTAATATAACCAGTACAGAATAACTGAAACATTAAAAGTAGGAGCCAAAGGGAAGGTTACAGGATAGCTTCTAGAGTAAAGAAATGTGTGCTGAGAAGGAGGGGCTTCATGTCTTTACAAAATAATATAAGGAACAGGTCGAACATTAATTCCTCAGTTAAAGTGTTCAGCAATTTCTGGGCACAGCTGGCAGTTTTTTCATTTCATTTTATCTAGGCATGTCACGAATCATGCAGGCTCTGCTCCAGGGTTCAGCTATTAGTTTCATATGTAGGTAAGATGGCTACTGTAACAGCTTCTTATCACACAGAGGGTCTCAAAAGGAGCATTTTATTCTACCAAAACGTACTACTCCCACAAGAACAATCTAACACACTAATTGTACGTTTGGTAGTATACAGAAGAGCATTACGCTGTTAAGGACGAGAACCCATAGTCACCCGAAGGTGACAGGCTTCATCATTGGGCTCCCTCCTCACACAAGGACCGCATGGTACCTTGTGTGGCCTACAACTCCCAACTGTCCTGGGAGGAGCGGAGGTATTTTTGATGAGCAGAATGGTAATATAGATGAGTGGGGGGCAGAGTGCAAAAAGAAGTGAAAAAAGAAAAAAAACATTTAAGTCAGTGTTCTAAAAACTATCTCCCGGTGGGCAAAGTACAATTTTATTCTGGTGCCCCCATTGGATAGAATTAAAAATATGCAACCATTAAACACTGCAGTTTCAGAAGAGACACTCCCCCCGCCCCTCCCCCAAAAAAACAAGTTACACTACCTAAAGAATTTTAAGATAATACAGGAAGCACCTATACTCCTTAGGTTATATGTCCTTGGAGAGCCCTTTTTGGTAAGTAAACTGCACTTTGCTAATGGGAGTAACAGTGTTATCAGAAGCCAGTATAAACAGCACCTGGACACTCAAAAGTGCACCTCTGTGCAAGCCTTCCATCAAGCCTCTCCCATGATGTAGAAATTTCTATTTGTTATTAAACTTACTGTTATTATTTCTTAATCCCTGAAATCTTTCCTTTTGAAGCAAGCTTATGCCAATTTGGTGTGATGTCCACTCTACCATTTAAGGCTGCTTCTTAATACTACATGGTTTGAATTTTTGATTTTTTTCCCCTTTTCATATCAATTGTTCTCATCAACATTTTCAATTTATAGGCTTTTTGGATATTTCTCATTTCTACATTTTTCTACTCTGAATAGCCATATAGTGTCCCATAGCAATTAGCTTATGTATTCCTAAATTCATTTTGTACATTAAATTAATAAGTGACACTGTCAGGATTTGTGACTTGCAGTTCACATGGATGTTGCTCATGATGCACTCAAATCCCAAAGCCATTTTGCTGGGACTCATAGATACATACTAAATGGCCCATTCTGTGATACCAGTTACCTTTTAGCACCCTCATACAGATGGATGCTGTTGGCTTCCCATTCGGGTTTGAACTAACATGAACTCTTGTTCAGTCAAGAAGTCATGTGCACACATTTCATACTTTACTCTGGTGCTCTCTACATAACAAGGAAGCATTTGAATTTATTTTGGTTCCCGACCACCTACTTGTGCTTGAAAACTGGGAGTATCTTTCCATCGTCGGTCAACGGACTAAATAAATTGGGAAGAACTGCACGAGTACTAAAACTGCTTCGGAACCAGTGCACATTGGTTCCCCATTTCATTATATTACGCCCTATCCCCCTTCACCCATGGAAAACTTTAAATGGGTTTCTTTACTTTTCACATTAGATCCCTGTGCCCTCCAAATCAAAGTCACTCAAAGCCATGCATTGCATGCAGGGTTATTTCTTGCAGTTATGAACTACACAGTATGCTACGTTTGTTCTCAAATCTATACTGGGGCCTTCTTCAGGCTTGCACTTTAACTTAGCTTGCCTTTGCCCCATTAACACAAAGCAACAAGCATTTGCAATGCAATAGGTCTCGCATTTACGCGAGTTTGAGCTATTGACATTGCAAATAACAATGCCTTTTATATTTGTTTTCGTTTTAAAAACAGAAATAAAAGGCATTGTCATTTACAATGCTGTTAGACTTGGCATCTTTTGGCGTGTTTCCCCTGACTTTTTGCTTTCTGACCTCCCGGTTTTGACTCTGTTTTTGCTGGTGTAATGATTCTGCGCACTTTCCTCACTGCTGTCCAGTGGGAAAGTGCAAGTGCTCCTGTATAAAATGTGTTATGGATTGGTGTTTCCATGATTGGCCTATTTGGTTTATGTGTCAGTCCCTTGTAAAGTGCACTGCGAGTGCCAGGGCCTATAGACCAAATGCTGTTGGTGGGCTGCAGCACTGGATTGTGCCACCCACGCAAACAGCCCGTAAAGTGTAACTCGGGCCTGCCATCGCAGAGCCTGTGCGCAGCCTGGGGCTGCCATGTCGACTTGGCAAGTGCACACACTTGCAAGTCCCTAAACCTTCCCTTTGCTACATGTTAGTCACCCCTAAGGTAGGCCCAAGGTACCCCTGTGGGCAGGGTGCGTTGTATGCGAAAGGTAGGACATGCCCTGGTGTGTGTGGCATGTCCTGATAGTGAATTACAGCCTAGTTCGTTTTTCACTATTGCAAGGCTACCTGTTCCCCTAGGTCAGAACGGGCAGTTTGGATTATTACAGCTGATAATCCTAACTGGCCCCGGGAACATGGTAGAAATTCGAGTTTAGTATGCCTGGACTCAGAATGATAAAATGCATCTTTTAGTGAAGTTGGTTTTAACATTCTGTGTTTGAAAATACCACTTTTAGAAAGTGGGTATTTTCTTGTCTAACCATCCAAGCCTGCCTCTGCGAGGTTGTGTATTCCTTGTCTGGAGTGTGAGTGACAGGGGCTGGGGGATGCCAGGAGACAGGGTGAGTCAGCGCAGGGCTGAATAGCAAGATCTACATGTAGATGGGTGGGAGGGGTCGCACCTGGGCCCTGAATAGGACAGTGCCTTCCCTCCACAATGCTGGCTCCACCTCCTGTGGTGCGTCTGATGTCCCTGGCCTGCTCACTGAAAGAAGGGACGGAGACTTGTCAACAAAGTGCTCCAGAACTGGTTTGGACTAGGCAAAGGCCTCTCTGCCTTCAGAGAACAAAGGAATTTGGGATATAAATATTGGGGCCCTGACCCCATGAATTTAGATCTCGCTGGAATCAAGGAACCTGCCAAGACGAAGAGCTGGAAGAGCTGCCAGGAGGAGTACTGCCCCTTTGCTGTGTTGTTGCTTTGTTGGGTTGGCCTGCAGCTGCTGCTTCTGCCTTGGGCAGTGAAAGGACTGGACGGAACTTTCTACAAACTTGTGCTGAGTATCTCCAAGGGCCTGAAACCGAGCTGGCCTCCTGTTAAGAAGTCTCAGGGACTACAAAGACTTCACAAGCCTCTGGGTACCGCTTCTGGAACGCTGTTTCAGTCGCCACAGAGGAAGGGAACTGCAACCGACTCCGTCAACCGAATCCATCCCTGGCCGGTGACCTGTTTGCACCGCAGACCGCATCGCCCCGCTTCGCATCGCAACCCTGGTCTCACCGTGGGCGACGTCCGACGCCGCCAACATCGAGCCGCTGCTTGCACCGTGACCTGTGGGCACCGCAGTTCGCATCGCTTCACTGGGCCAGCCGGACCAGACCGACACTGTCGCTGCAACTGGCTCAAGAGTCGAGACCGCACCGCATTTGGGGCACCGCTCGCACGTCTGCGACGCACCGCTCCGACTCGCACCGCTGTCCGACGCCAGCTCCCGCACTCCGGCTAGGTCGCCTGCATCGCAACCTGTCAGCACCGCATCGAGCATCGTCTCACCCTGCATCGCACGCCTTGGACTCACCGACTCCGTCTGCACGACGCTCATCGAGCCGCTGCCTGCACCGCATCGAGGGGCACCGCACCTTGCATCGCTACGTCTTGCACCGCAACCGCGACGAACGCCGACCGGCTCGTACACACCGTACCAGCCATAACGAGAAAGGTACTGTAACCGAGTCTGTTCATGACTCTGCTGGCCCGTATCGACGCGGTCGGCTGGAACTGTTAGACTCTGTGGTTTTCAGCATCGCGGTAGGCTCGGACGGAGCTACCGACTCGTACGAACTTTGCTTTTGTGCTATTCCTGCAAAGAAGAAGTTAACGTATCAAGCATTCATTCGTAGAGTATAGTATTGTGGATTTTTGTCGTAATTGGTCTTGTCTTGAGTATATAAAATATTGGTTATTTTTCTAAACTGGTGTGGTGTCCGTTTGTAGTGCTTACACTGTATTACTGTTGGTTATGTGCAAATGCTTTACACACTGCCTCTGAATTAAGCCTGACTGCTCGTGCCAAGCTACCACGAGGGTGAGCAGGGGTTACTTCACGAGTGTAACAACCCTTACCCTGACTAGGAAGAAGGGTCCCTACTTGGACAAAGGTGCAAGCCCTTGCCAACTAGAGATCCCATTTCTAACATTGGTTGTCAGCGGTGAGGATAGGACTTGTGTTTGCACTTGACTTACAGTGATTGGTGTGCACTACTACCATATCGCAGACCATTACGTACCACATACTGGTTCTTTTTCTTTGGCCTATTTTTGATCTTGCCAGTTTTCAACTCACTACGTTTGTCATGCCTGAATCAATTGCATCATCCGTTGCATCCCTGGAAGTTATCTTTGAGGAGGACAGGTTGGAATCCTACGCCGTAAAGGAGTTACGAGCGATTTGTAAAAACCTGAAAGTCCAAATTAAAGGCCTCACAAGGAAGGAGGAGCTACAGAAGGCGCTGAGGGCCTGGTAGCAGCCAGACATGCCAATGGGCAGCCTGGTGATCTCAGTGAGGAGGCGGAGGAGCCTATTTCCAGGGTGGATGTGCTTTTGGGTAGGGGGAACCCGCCAGGTCAGGCAGCAGCAGTCTGTCCCCAGAGGAGCTGGAGGACAGGCGGGAGGCAAGGCAGTTTGAGCTGCAGAAGCTCAGGCTGGAGAGTGAGCGGGAGGAGAAGAGATTGGCCATAGAGGAGAGGAAGATGCTCTTAGAGCATGAGAGAGAACTGAAGGAGCTAGAACTTAGGAGTAAGTCAGGCTCAGATGGTGGCAGCAATTCGTCCAGAAAGGCAGACAGGATTGTGCACATTCCCAAGAACGTAGGCAAGGAGTTCAAGAAGGGGGATGACATACAAAGGTGGTTTCAGGGTTATGAGGCAGCCATACACATGAATGGGGTCCCTGAGGAGAATTGGGGAGCAGGATTGTGGCCACTTTTCCCGGAAGAAGCAAGGGATGCTCTGATAGCTTTGGGTAAGGGGTATCACCTCACCTATGCTGACATGAAGGATGCCCTTCTCACGAAGTATGGTCTTACTCCTGAAAAGTACAGGGATCAGTTCAGGTCCAGTAAGAAGTCTGATGCCAACACTTGGTTGGAATGTGTGGATGTGTTCTGCAGGTCGCTGGATGGTTGGGTGAAGGGCAGTAGCGTAACAGATTTTCAGGGGCTCTACAACTTGATTGCATGGGAGCACTTGTCTAGTCTATGTTTTGCAGATCTGCGCCAGCACCTAGTTGATAGTAAGCTAACTGACACCAGGAAGCTTGCTATGGAAGCGGACCGCTGGGTGAGTACCAGGGTCCACAAGAAAGCGTTTGGGGGAGACTCAGCCAAAGGTGGGCAGGGTCCCCAGCAGAAAGGTGGGGGGACAATGGTAAAGCACAGGAGTTCTCTAAAGGGCCCCAAACTAGTACCCAGGGTAAAGGTTCCCAGCCCCCGGTGATAAGAAGAAAGGGGTCTCCACAGGGAAGCCTGTTGAGACCGGCCCCCGCAAGTGTTATGCATGTGACCAGGTAGGTCACTTTAAGGGGGACCCCAAGTGCCCGAAGGGGACACAGCCACCCACTGGTGGACAGTCCAAAGTGTTGGCTAGTGTAGCGCTTGGGGAGGAGGGGTGCCCACAGGAGGGTGGGGATCCCGCAGAAATGACCCTTGTCTCACTAGGGGACAGTGAGATGGTCCCAGGAAACCAGGTGCCCCCTAACACAAAGAAATATAGCACCTGGGTGACCATTAATGGGAACAGGGTAGAGGCTCTCAGAGATACTGGAGCCAGTGTGACCTCAGTCCGGTGTCACCTGGTGTCTGAGAAGCAAGTAGTCCCAGGAGCATTCCACCAAGTAGTGGCTGTCGACAACTCTGAGCGCCAGTGTATGGTGGCGCAGGTTCCCTTTGAATGGGGGGGTCTCAGGTCCCTTGAGGGTGGTTGTGAGCCCTACCATGCCTGTAGATTGTCTGCTAGGAAACGACCTGGAGCAGTCCTCGTGGAAGGAGGTTGAGCTCAGGTCGCACTTGGAGATGCTTGGGTTGCCAGAGTGGGCATGCGTGTCTACTCGGTCAATGGCAGCCAGAAAGGGTGATCAAGATGACTTGGAGCCTGAAACAGTGGCCCAAGTCCCTGCCAAGAGAAAGGGCAGGGGGCGCGGAAACCGGCCCCGAAGTTCCCACGGACCGGGAGGAGGCGGACCTCGAGGGGGACGCCCGGTGCCTACAGGGGAGCAGGTAGCCGAACTGGGAGACATCTCTGAGCTGACCCATTGGCAGCAAGAAGGGGGTCCCACCAGGGAGGAGTTCTGCAGGGAGCAGAACGAGTGCCCTACTCTGGAGGGTCTGCGGCGGCAGGCTGCAGACCAGGCAGCTGGTAATCAGTCCGGGTCACATCTGATCTACTGGGAGAGTGGTCTCCTATACAGTGAGCCTAAGGTTGCTGAGCCTGGGTCAGCCCGTGTGCTGGTGGTACCCCAGCGCTTCAGGACCTTCCTACTGGGTCTGGCTCATGACGTGCCTTTGGCAGGACATTTGGGGCAGGACAAGACCTTTGACAGGCTTGTCACCCACTTCTTTTGGCCCCAAATGCGAAGGCAGTCAGATGCACACTGTAGGTCTTGCCAAACTTGCCAGGCAAGTGGTAAGAGTGGGAGGAAGGTCAAAGCTCCTCTCCAACCTTTTCCGGTTGTTGGAACACCCTTTGAAAGGGTAGGGATGGATATAGTGGGGCCACTGGATCCCAAGACAGCCATGGGCAACAGGTACATCCTGGTCTTGGTGGACCATGCCACCCGGTACCCGGAGGCAATCCTCTCAGGACAACGACGGCGCCAGTGGTGGGCCGGGCGTTAATGGGGATCTTTTCCCGTGTGGGATTCCCCAGAGAGGTGGTTTCTGATAGGGGGACCAATTTCATATCCAAGTATATGACATCCCTGTGGAAGGAGTGTGGTGTAACCTACAAGTTCACCACTCCTTACCACCCACAAGGAAACGGTCTGGTGGAGAGATTCAACCAGACCTTGAAAGGCATGATCAAGGGTCTAACAGAACCCATGAGGCGTAAGTGGGACGTCCTCTTGCCATGCCTACTCTTTGCATACAGGGAGGTGCCTCAGAAGTCTCTTGGGTACAGCCCCTTTGAGCTCCTGTATGGCCACCCTGTCAGAGGACCTCTGAGTTTGGTAAAGGAAGGCTGGGAGGCAGCTCCCAGGAAAACTCCCCAGGATGTATTTAGCTACATGCTGGCCTTTAGAAACCAAACTGCCCGCTTCAGGAAACTCGCTCAGGCGAACCTAGAAGCAAGCCAGGAAGAAATGAAGAGATGGTATGACCAGAACGCCACTCTGGTCGAATTTCAACCTGGGCAAAAGTGTGGGTCATGGCCCCAGTGGCACCTTGTGCCTTGCAGGACAAGTGGACTGGGCCATATGAGGTGAAGGAGCGCAAAAGTGACGTCACCTACCTGGTGGATTTGCAGGCTCCAAGGAACCCTTTGAGGGTCCTTCACGTGAACCGCCTCAAGCACCACTTCGAGAGGTACGAAGTGAGTATGCTCTTGGCGACAGATGATGGGGTGGAAGAGGAGAGTGAGCCTCTCCCTGACCTCCTGTCTACCAAGGAGCATGATGGGTCAGTAGAGGGTGTGATCCTCTCCCCTACTCTGACTCAGGAGCAGCAGGGGGACTGTCGCCAGTTGTTGGGACAGTTCGCCCCCTGTTCTCTCTGACTCCCGGTGTTACTCACTGGTGTACCCATGACGTGGACACTGGTGACAGCCCTCCTGTGAAGCACAAGATTTACAGGTTGACTGACCGGGTCAGAGCCAGCATCAAGGAGGAGGTCTCTAAGATGTTGGCGTTAGGGGTGATTGAGCCCTCCCACAGTCCTTGGGCCAGCCCAGTGGTCTTGGTCCCAAAGGCTGCTGCGCCCGGTGCCACTCCAGAACTCCGGTTTTGTGTGGACTACCGTGGGCTCAATGCCGTCACCAGGACTGACGCGCACCCCATCCCCCGAGCTGGTGAGCTCATTGATCGGTTGGGAGCTGCCCGGTTCCTCAGCACGTTTGATTTAACGTCTGGGTACTGGCAGATTGCCTTAACCGATGGGGCCAAGGAGAGATCAGCATTCTCAACCCCAGAAGGTCATTACCAATTCCGGGTGATGCCCTTTGGGTTGAAGAATGCCCCTGCCACCTTTCAGAGGTCAATCAGGTGTTGGCTGGGCTGGAGGATTTCAGTGCCGCCTACCTGGATGACATTGCTGTGTTCAGTTCCAGCTGGGAAGAACATTTACAGCACCTTGAGAAAGTGTTGAGGGCTCTGCAAGGTGCAGGCCTCACGATCAAGGCCAGTAAGTGCCAGATCGGGCAGGGTTCTGTGGTGTACTTGGGACACCAGGTAGGAAGCGGCCAGGTGGCGCCCCTACAACCCAAGATTGACACCATTCTGGCTTGGGAGCCCCCAAGACCCAGACAGAGGTGAGAGCCTTCTTAGGTCTCACCGGCTACTATAGGAGATTTGTTAAGGGCTATGGCACCATCGTTGCCCCCTTAACAGAGCTGACCTCTAAGAGGCAGCCCAGGAAAGTGATCTGGACTGAGTCCTGCCAGAAAGCTTTTGATGCCCTGAAGGCAGCCATGTGCACAGCGCCCGTGCTGAAGGCACCTGACTTCTCCAAGGAATTTGTCGTGCAGACTGACGCTTCAGAGCATGGTGTGGGAGCGGTGCTCTCACAACTGAACGAAGAGGGCCTGGATCAGCCTGTAGTCTTCCTTAGCAGGAGACTACTTCCCAGGGAACAGAGGTGGAGTGCCATAGAAAGGGAAGCTTTTGCTGTGGTCTGGGCACTGAAGAAGTTGAGACCATACCTGTTTGGGACTCACTTCCGGGTTCAGACAGACCACAGGCCCCTCAGATGGTTGATGCAAATGAGGGGTGAGAATCCAAAACTGCTGAGGTGGTCCATCTCCCTACAGGGAATGGACTTTACGGTGGAACACCGTCCTGGTACAGAACACGCCAACGCAGATGGTCTGTCCAGGTTCTTCCGCCTTAGTGAAGAGAACTCCAATGGGGTTGGGTAGTTCTCCCTACTTTCAGCTGGAGGGGACATGTGTTAGACTTGGCATCTTTTGGCGTGTTTCCCCTGACTTTTTGCTTTCTGACCTCCCGGTTTTGACTCTGTTTTTGCTGGTGTAATGATTCTGCGCACTTTCCTCACTGCTGTCCAGTGGGAAAGTGCAAGTGCTCCTGTATAAAATGTGTTATGGATTGGTGTTTCCATGATTGGCCTATTTGGTTTATGTGTCAGTCCCTTGTAAAGTGCACTGCGAGTGCCAGGGCCTATAGACCAAATGCTGTTGGTGGGCTGCAGCACTGGATTGTGCCACCCACGCAAACAGCCCGTAAAGTGTAACTCGGGCCTGCCATCGCAGAGCCTGTGCGCAGCCTGGGGCTGCCATGTCGACTTGGCAAGTGCACACACTTGCAAGTCCCTAAACCTTCCCTTTGCTACATGTTAGTCACCCCTAAGGTAGGCCCAAGGTACCCCTGTGGGCAGGGTGCGTTGTATGCGAAAGGTAGGACATGCCCTGGTGTGTGTGGCATGTTCTGATAGTGAATTACAGCCTAGTTCGTTTTTCACTATTGCAAGGCTACCTGTTCCCCCTAGGCCAGAACGGGCAGTTTGGATTATTACAGCTGATAATCCTAACTGGCCCCGGGAACATGGTAGAAATTCGAGTTTAGTATGCCTGGACTCAGAATGATAAAATGCATCTTTTAGTGAAGTTGGTTTTAACATTCTGTGTTTGAAAATACCACTTTTAGAAAGTGGGTATTTTCTTGTCTAATCATCCAAGCCTGCCTCTGCGAGGTTGTGTATTCCTTGTCTGGAGTGTGAGTGACAGGGGCTGGGGGATGCCAGGAGACAGGGTGAGTCAGCGCAGGGCTGAATAGCAAGATCTACATGTAGATGGGTGGGAGGGGTCGCACCTGGGCCCTGAATAGGACAGTGCCTTCCCTCCACAATGCTGGCTCCACCTCCTGTGGTGCGTCTGATGTCCCTGGCCTGCTCACTGAAAGAAGGGACGGAGACTTGTCAACAAAGTGCTCCAGAACTGGTTTGGACTAGGCAAAGGCCTCTCTGCCTTCAGAGAACAAAGGAATTTGGGATATAAATATTGGGGCCCTGACCCCATGAATTTAGATCTCGCTGGAATCAAGGAACCTGCCAAGACGAAGAGCTGGAAGAGCTGCCAGGAGGAGTACTGCCCCTTTGCTGTGTTGTTGCTTTGTTGGGTTGGCCTGCAGCTGCTGCTTCTGCCTTGGGCAGTGAAAGGACTGGACGGAACTTTCTACAAACTTGTGCTGAGTATCTCCAAGGGCCTGAAACCGAGCTGGCCTCCTGTTAAGAAGTCTCAGGGACTACAAAGACTTCACAAGCCTCTGGGTACCGCTTCTGGAACGCTGTTTCAGTCGCCACAGAGGAAGGGAACTGCAACCGACTCCGTCAACCGAATCCATCCCTGGCCGGTGACCTGTTTGCACCGCAGACCGCATCGCCCCGCTTCGCATCGCAACCCTGGTCTCACCGTGGCGACGTCCGACGCCGCCAACATCGAGCCGCTGCTTGCACCGTGACCTGTGGGCACCGCAGTTCGCATCGCATCGCTTCACTGGGCCAGCCGGACCAGACCGACACTGTCGCTGCAACTGGCTCAAGAGTCGAGACCGCACCGCATTTGGGGCACCGCTCGCACGTCTGCGACGCACCGCTCCGACTCGCACCGCTGTCCGACGCCAGCTCCCGCACTCCGGCTAGGTCGCCTGCATCGCAACCTGTCAGCACCGCATCGAGCATCGTCTCACCCTGCATCGCACGCCTTGGACTCACCGACTCCGTCTGCACGACGCTCATCGAGCCGCTGCCTGCACCGCATCGAGGGACACCGCACCTTGCATCGCTACGTCTTGCACCGCAACCGCGACGAACGCCGACCGGCTCGTACACACCGTACCAGCCACAACGAGAAAGGTACTGTAACCGAGTCTGTTCATGACTCTGCTGGCCCGTATCGACGCGGTCGGCTGGAACTGTTAGACTCTGTGGTTTTCAGCATCGCGGTAGGCTCGGACGGAGCTACCGACTCGTACGAACTTTGCTTTTGTGCTATTCCTGCAAAGAAGAAGTTAACGTATCAAGCATTCATTCGTAAAGTATAGTATTGTGGATTTTTGTCGTAATTGGTCTTGTCTTGAGTATATAAAATATTGGTTATTTTTCTAAACTGGTGTGGTGTCCGTTTGTAGTGCTTACACTGTATTACTGTTGGTTATGTGCAAATGCTTTACACACTGCCTCTGAATTAAGCCTGACTGCTCGTGCCAAGCTACCACGAGGGTGAGCAGGGGTTACTTCACGAGTGTAACAACCCTTACCCTGACTAGGAAGAAGGGTCCCTACTTGGACAAAGGTGCAAGCCCTTGCCAACTAGAGATCCCATTTCTAACAAATGCCAATAGCTTTAACTCGTGTAACTGCGAGACCTATTGCATTGCAAATGCTTGTTTACTATTGTGGTGACTCCTGCAAGAGCTTTGAGAAGCCACTCTTCTCCAGAGGCTCTTAAGATTGAGAACTATAGTCATTGTTTTGAAAAGCGCTCATCGTGAGACCCTGCGCAGAAAATTGTGCCATGCTCAAGATTAAAGGTTGTATCTCCATGAGTTCAACGACCAATCAAAGATTGTCTAGGAGTGGAATACTACATTGGTACCTGGTTCAAATGCAAGTCGTAGGTGACAATTTGAAAAAGTACATACTGGGAAAAAGGGGTGCATATTGCAAATGTTATTGCATAGGCATTAAGTAGTGTACATGAGTCAGGTATATTTACACGGAGGATATTGAATGGGCATAGCAACCTCCCTGATGACGTGATGAAGACAAAACCCTTAAATGGATTTACAAATGTCTGCGTCAAACCCTTCCGGAGCAAATAGTTCTAAGGAGAGAAGGCACAAGCAGGAGGCCATATTAGGCCAGTGTAGCACGGCAAGGTAGGCATAACAACAAACCTGCTGTGCCTGACAATATTGATCTAGTATCAAATTCTACCTTACCCTTCACATATATTTTATAATGTAGCTTTTATATTTGCGTCTATCTGTAAACATTTAGAAAGAAATATGATAAAACGAAAGAAATGCGTGAAGTGATTGCTTTGCAAGGCCTTAGTCTGCCCATCTGTGCACTAATTGCAATTGTATTTGTGCAGCCCCCGCAGTATAGAGAGAAGCCGTCTTCAAGAGGGAATGGATGCAACAAGCTCTGAAGACTGGAGGGAAGAGAGGGAAGAAGGGGGGAGGAGAAGAGACTGCAGGAGAGACAGCATGAGAGGAGAGCGGAGGTACGAACGGCTGATGTCAGCAGCGAGGGGTTAAGGAGAGAAGCCGGCTTCAAGTGGGAATGGATACAACAAGCTCTGAAGACTGAAGGAGAGAGAGAGGGAAGAGCGGGAAGAAGGGCGGAGGAGAAGAGACTGCTGAGAGACATCATGAGACGAGAGCGGAGGTATGAACGGCTGATGTCAGCAGCGAGGAGTTAAGGATAGAAGACGGCTTCAAGAGGGAATGGAAGCAACAAGCTCTGACGACTGGAGGGAAGAGAGGGAAGAAGGGCGGAGGAGAAGAGACTGCTGGAGTGACACCATGAGCCGAGAGCGGAGGTATGAACGGCTGATGTCAGCAGCGAGGAGTTAAGGAGAGAAGTCATCTTCAAGTGGGAATGGAGGCAACAAGCTCTGAAGACTGGAGGGAAGAAGTGCGGAGGAGAAGAGACTGATGGAGTGACAGCATGAGCCGAGAGCGGAGGTATGAATGGCTGATGTCAGCAGCGAGGAGTTAAGTAGAGAAGTCAGCTTCAAGTGGGAATGGATACAACAAGCTCAGAAGACTGAAGGAGAGAGAGGGAAGAAGGGCGGAGGAGAAGAGACCGCTGGAGAGACAGCATGAGCCGAGAGCGGAGGTACGAACGGCTGATGTCAGCAGCAAGGAGTTAATGATAGAAGACGGCTTCCAGAGGGAATGGAAGCAACAATCTCTAAAGACTTTAGGGAAGAGAGGGAAGAAGGGTGGAGGAGAAGAGACTGCTGAGAGACTCCATGAGAGGAGAGAGGAGGTACGAGCGGCTGATGTCAGGAGCGAGGAGTTAAGGAGAGAAGCCGGCTTCAAGAGGGAATGAAAGCAAGAGCTTCCCTCTCTGAAGGGGAGAGAGGGAAGAAGGGCGGAGGAGAAGGGACTGCTGAGAGAGAGCATGAGACAAGAGCGGAGGTATGAGCGGCTGATGTCAGCAGCGAGGAGTTAAGGAGAGAAGCCGGCTTCAAGAGGGAATGGATGCAACAAGCTCTGATGACTGGAGGGGAGAGAGGGAAGAAGGGAGGAGGAGAAGAGACTGCTGAGAGACAGCGTGAGACGAGAGTGGAGGGAGGTATGAGTGGCTGATGTCAGCAGCGAGGAGTTAAGGAGAGAAGCCAGCTTCAAGAGGGAATGGATGCAACAAGCTCTGAAGACTGAAGGGGAGAGAGGGAAGAAGAGCGGAGGAGAAGAGAATGCTGGAGTGACAGCATGAGCCCAGAGCGGAGGTATGAACGGCTGATGTCAGCAGCGAGGGGTTAAGGAGAGAAGCCGGCTTCAAGAGGGAATGGATGCAACAAGCTCTGATGACTGGAGGGGAGAGAGGGAAGAAGGGAGGAGGAGAAGAGACTGCTGAGAGACAGCGTGAGACAAGAGTGGAGGGAGGTATGAGTGGCTGATGTCAGCAGCGAGGAGTTAAGGAGAGAAGCCAGCTTCAAGAGGGAATGGATGCAACAAGCTCTGAAGACTGAAGGGGAGAGAGGGAAGAAGAGCGGAGGAGAAGAGAATGCTGGAGTGACAGCATGAGCCCAGAGCGGAGGTATGAACGGCTGATGTCAGCAGCGAGGAGTTAAGGAGAGAAGCCAGCTTCAAGAGGGAATGGATGCAACAAGCTCTGAAGACTGGAGGGAAGATGAGTTTAAACAAGCCAGTAGGTGACGGAATACCGTTACTTATAGCATTTATTTCGTGCAGTGATGAGAACACCGTGATGCACAGAAATACGCGTTAATATAAAACAAGCATTGATCTCTTGTCTTTATGGGGCCATGTGTTTCTGATTAGAAACACATGGCCCCATAAAGATAAGAAAGTGCTTTGCGACAGCAGCAAAGCAGGCGACCCAGTCCGGATCGGAGGCCAAAGGGCGTCCACAAAAAACCCTCATTTCCAATGGCAGGCCACCGTTTAGCATAAACGGTGACGCCAGCCAATGGAAATGAGGGGCGGGGCTTCAAGCCCCCTTCTGAAATACCTCTCTCACAAAATCTCTCGCCGAGGCGAGCAGCGCTTTGCGCTGCAACGCGAGACCTAAAAAGTGTTCCAGTGCCGGGCTTCCCCACCTCTCCCAATACTTATAGCAAAATGAAGGACCTGACCATTATGCCTGGGTTTGGTGTTAAAACCTAAAACTTACATTTAGTGGCCTGAAAGGAATTCGGTCATGGTTCATATTCATTCCAGGTATGAGCACAGTCATTTTTCTGGGTCCCTTGAATCCTAGTACGTTGGTCTCCTGCAAACCAAACAATACATTGGTAAACACATATATTAATTTCTATAAAGACAAGCACTGGATTTCACTGTATGCACAACTATTGTGAAGTCAACAGTTTTGTTCATAAGAAATGTCAAAACAATTCCCATTGGGTGCGTAATTGTAAAATTAAAATAAAACCACTTGTAAAAGAGCAGGTACACAAACATTGTACTCCTTAGAATTACCAATGGATCAGTTTAGTCCCATTGTGTTTAGAAAGCAAGTATACAAGATGCAAAGAACCTCCTCAACCAAGACCCATTGATCTGCAGCATTCAACCTGCTTCCTTTCTCTGTCCCAACCATACCAAACTGATTAGAAAGCATCTTACACAGCAAAAAACATAACCATTTTGCTGCCGAACTGCGCTGCACTCCATACATGTCAGTCCTTTCCTCTCATGTTCCTGACCTTGTGGTGTCCCACACCTTCTCACTGCATGTTTCTCTTGCCTCCCCTTCTAATCATCATACACCACCTTTCTCTGTCTGATACAAACGTCTGTGTGGTCCTGCCTGGCCCCTGACTTTGTGCATTTTGACCACACTTTGCACCATATGGCTTCAGTTGCTTACCGCACCCAATTTGTATCCCTTTTCACATCCACTACTAGATGTTCCACATCCTTCTGGCCTGCCTGCTTCAAATGTAAATGAAAGTATAGCTGGGTCACCTTTGCAGACCCTCCTTTAGGTTTATGATCTTTCTTTTGCGATTCAACAATGAGACCATGCATTTTCCTGAGATCATGCTCAAAATGCATCTCCTTCGTTTTTAGCACTCACACTTGCACTAGTGCCTGTGGGTTGTTGTCCAAGAGAACTGGAGAGGCCACTGCATCCTTTTTCAGTAGGTTTGTGAGCCCTCATGAGCTGCTCTCTACTCCTGCTGGTGAGAGAGGGGCTGAAGAGTTTAGAATTTAACTTTGACAATCTAACAGATGAACAAGTTACTTACCTTCGGTAACGCATTATCTAATAGAGACTATATCTAGCTTCAGATTCCTTACCTTTGAGTGTGCTAGGCGTCAGGCTGGATTCGGAAACTTTTGCTGATGTTGTGGTACCTATATAGGCGCCACCCAGGCGCACGGACGTCAGTACTTTGTTTTTTTACATGCCGAAAGAACAGAACGATGAAGTAACGGACGTAGTCGTGTGCAAAACTAGGACCCTGAAAAGGGGAGTAACCCTAGCCCTACAACATTAGTCCGGAAAGCAGGGAGGCATGGGTGGAGCTGTAAGGAATCTGCAGCTAGATAGAGTCTCTACCAGATAAGGTGTTACCGAAGGTAAGTAACTTGTTCATCTGATAGAGACTTCTAGCTGCAGATTCCTTACCTTTGAATTATATACCGAAGCCATACCATCCCGGCGGTGGGCTGCGGACAATACCTCAAACTAGGAAGTCCTGCAGAAACAAACAGGCAAAACGCCCATCCCTGCAGACCCGGCTGTCCAGGCAGTAGTGTTTGGCAAACGTGTGCAAAGATGGCCATGTTGCTGCCTGACAGATGTCCAGGACTGGGACACCCAGAGCCAAGGCCGTAGTCGCAGCCTTCTCCCTAGTGGAATGGGCCCTTAATCCCTCAGGGGGCTGCTTCTTTGCCAGGGCATAGCAGATATTAATGCAGAGAACGACTGTTGGAAAACGAGGCAGTACTTGTGAGGCCTGCACAAATAACATGACTACATTTGTCCTTCACTGGGAACCAAACACCCCATTGTAGCGTTTGACTCTCAGAGGGTAGCGTTGCAGAGCAGTCGAAGGCTTACTCAAGGGAGGTGGTGTGGGCTAGTAATTGCCATTTACCAGTACGCAGGAATAACACTCAATAATTGATTGTCCAGTCTGTACTTTGCTTTATAAAAGGAAGGGTACATTTATTAAACACACACACTACTCAATACTATGCACTAATTTACAAATATACATAAGCTGTTGGAATTACTATGTGACATTGCATAACATTCCCACCCATACCGCGGGGGGGGGTCTACTACCGCCACTCCTATGTATGCACATCATCCTGCCCCAATGCAGTAGGTTGACCATAACCTGGGGTGGGGGCCTTGCCCACTGGCACCATCCCAGTGGCGACCCACCCCCTTTATCTCAACAAGCATTTAACATGGGCACACCTGCCATGGTGACACATAACCCTGACTGGGCATCTCATACTGACCATACCGTATACACCTCTACATCTTAGGGGCTAACAGTCAGTTGTTCTTCACCTAACGCAGCAGCAAGAATACATGTTTAAGCATCACTTAAAATGACAGTACCTATCATGGCTGATAACAGTTATAATGCATTGCAATTAAAGCCCCTAAAAGGCATCACAGTTATAATTACAGGATTAAGCATATACAGCCAGACACCCTAGCAGGAATGTCCAGCAACATAATCCCACTTTGCTTATGACATCACATTACACGTGACTTTCAGTCCCTCAATAGAAATAACATTGGTAAAGCCACTTCTCGTGCAATTGCACCTCTTCATCTCCAGGGAATACCCTTCTCCAGACATCCCCAGCTCAGCCCTTCACACCCTGGTGCAGTCCCCAAACACACCCCTCGGCTGAAGAACAAAAGTTCCAGCCCCAGGTTGCTGTTGACCACTGGCTGAGCTCTTGAGGGGTTACTTCCATGAAGTCCCCAGAGACTTAGGGGGGGACTTCACCTCGTCGTGCTGGGGGAGACTGCGTTGCTCCTGCAGCTCCCCCGGCACCTTGGCACACACCTGGCGGAGACCCCGTCCTCCTGGGGCTACCCTGCACAGAGCACAATCCGCTTTCCTTACAGCTCTCCTGCTGCTCCGGGGAGAGACGCGCTGCCCGTGATGGCAGCCCTGCGCCGTATTGGCCCATCGTTGGGGGGCCCGGTCCCACCCGGACCCCTCCTGCGCCCAGGTGAGTTGATTGCAGCTCAGGGAGCCCACCCCCGGCTGCCTCCCCGTCCGGCACGCACCCTGGTGTGCGGCCGCGGGAGCCAGCGTTTCACTTCTGGTCTGCCCGCTCCTGCAGGCAGACCCGGAGGCGGCTTCTTGGTGGCGGGTCTTCGGGGGAGTGCGGCGGCACCCCCCCAACCTTCCTCTTTCCACGGGGGAGTGTGGCGGCACTCGCCCTCCTCGGGGCTTCACGGGGCCCGGGGTCGAGGGTCCCCCTCCAGCAGGTCTTCAGGGGAGGCGCTTCGGCACTCCCCGGCTTCGGCCCGAATCGCCACGGGGGAGTGCGTCAACACTCCCCCCTCCACACTGAAGCCTCGGGGGGCCCGGAGTTGGGGATCCCGGGCCCCAGAATTCTTCATGGGGAGCGCGACGGTGCTCCCCGGCTTCCGCTTCTCCCTTCGGCGGCCAGGGTAGGCTCCTGGCACCCTCTGGACACCTTCATGGGGGGCGCGACTTTCCCTTTCTTCTGGGGTAGCCCCCGGGACCTGACCCACCCCGGGGGCACATCTTGGACCGGCGGCAGAGCCCCACGCGCTTCGTCGTCGGTCCTCTCAGAGGTCAAAGGTCGCCTACCTTCTGGGGGGCGTATCTCGGCTTCCAGGCAGCCGATTTGCACCATTTTGGCCTATTCTTGCTCCTGGTGGTGCGCCCCAGCCACTGGGAGCACCTTCTTTCGCCCTCCTGGTCTCAAGGAGGGTGAACTCGGCCAGAGCATTGACACCACGTCAATTGAGATGGTCGCTCTTTTTCTCAGATTATGATTTCATCATCAAGTATCGTCCTGGTCCGCAAAATGGAAAGGCGGACGCTCTTTCCCGTACTGAAGAACCAAAGGAAAGCCCTCAGGAAGGCATATCTGAGCCGCCCTCTATACTCCCAAAGACTGCGTTCCAAAGCAAAGACATCGCGTTGATTAAGTCTCAGAACTTCTTGGAGGATCTGAAGGTGTGGTTGGCTGATGTAGATGGACAGGTCTGGATACAAGAAGACCCTGAACACCGATCAGAGAAGGATGATCTGTTGTACCATTATCATGCATTGTATGTACCGGAAGATGCCTTGCAACTACAAGTATTGGCCTGGGCCCATGACTCTGTGTAGTTGGACACTTTGGAGAATACAAAACAATTTCATGCATAGAACGTTCCTTCTGGTGGCACACGCTGCGTAAAGATGCTAAGGAGTACCTCAATAACTGCGCCATCTGTGCGCAAGGAAAGGACAGTCATTCGAAACCAGCAGGACTGTTACGTCCGCTGCCTGTTCCTCCCCGTCCGTGGCATACTGTGTCAATGGATTTCATCATGGAAATGCCACCCAGCGAAGGATATACCACAATCCTGGTTGTGATAGACCACCTTACAAAGATGGGACACTTTATCCCCTTGAAACACCTGCCCACCTCCTCAGAACTGGCTATCATCTTTCTCCAGCACATAGTGCGGGCTCATGGAATACCCTGTGTTCTCATCACAGACAGAGGAACTCAGTTTACCTCTCGCTTTTGGAGAGCGCTTTGCGACACCCTGAAGGTGGAGGCCAGATTGTCCACCAGTTACCACCCTCAAACCGATGGAAAGAGAACGTCTCAACCACACGTTGGAACAATACTTACTCTGTTTTTCTATACAAAACGCCATGGAGTGGTACACATCACTCTGGATGGCTGAGTTTGCCTACAATAATGCGGAACATACCACGTTGGGCTGCTCTCCTTTCTTTTGTCTATATGGGCATCATCCTAACATGCTTCCTTTTGAATGGCCGATTGTGTCTAATCACCCTTCCATACATGAACACCATGCACATCTTAGAGCTGTGTTAATTGAGGCCAGGAACCAGTTGGCTACAGCACAAGACGCCCACAAGCTTTTCGCCGACAAGAAGCAAGCTCAGGAACCCGCTTATCGGGTGGGAGACATGGTGTGGTTGGCCACCAAGAACCTTCACCTCAAAGGGGTGGATAAGTTGAAACCAAAATATGTAGGCACCTATAGTATAGAGAGGGTGGTTAACCCCATGGCCATGAAATTGTCCTTGCCCCGTTCCTGGCACATACATCCAGTTTTTCATGTATCCTTGCTCCGTCCTTGTCCCGTCGACACTAGATTGCAGGTGAGGCCTCTTCCTCTTGAGTTAGATGGTCATGCCGAGTATGAAGTCCGGGACATTCTGGATTCCAGGCTAGTGCGAGGGAGGGTACAGTATTTGGTGGACTGGAAGGGGTTTGGTGTCGAGGATAGAACCTGGGAGCCTGTTAGCAATCTCCACTGTCCCCTGCTGTTGGACCGCTTTCACACCCTGCATCCGGGGAAGCCTGGGCGACCACCGAGTCGTCGGTCCTTGAGAGGGGGTTCTGTCATGGTCATCCACCGGAGGCTGGGGGAGAAGGGGTTAGTCGAGTCATCTCGAAGGGCTTCATTCCCCAGTATGTATGATGCAGTGAATGGTGTGAGGGTGGTGCCGCCTTCATTGGGCAATTGGCGCCCGTCATGGTACTACAGGTCCCAGAAGCCATTGGGACCCAAGGCTGGAAGGAAGATCCGGCACAGCCCGGGTTTTGATGCGCTATAAGCCCCTCCCCTTCCTGGGGTCGGGCTTGACAATCTTAACATTTCCGGGTAGACGATCCCGCCCGCGGTTGAACTACTCCCCTGCTGTCTTGGAGGTTGTCGCGTTCCGCTGCGCTGGTTTCTCGTTTCCTGTTCGGGTGAGCCAGCCGCACCGGAGTTCACCGTAAGCATTGGAGACCGCAGCTATCGTTGGCCTGAAGTCGGGAGCGACGCGCAGGAGCGCTCCTCCCGCAACCGTGACTATTGTTTACCACAGGTATTGTTGGCCGAAGTCGAGAGTGAAGCGCAGGAACGCTCCTCCCGCAACCTTGACTGTATCTTGATGCCCGGCACCGTTGTTGGTTACAGCGGGTTCGCGGGGGGGTTGGCTGTACTCGCTACGCTGTGCTTTTGGGTTTAACAGCGGAAGAGTACAGAAGGTCGCTGTGAGTCTAACAGCGTGTGTTTTCTGGCATCTGTACTTTTGGCCTCTCGCTGCGAGAGAGCCCTGCACGGTTTCTCATCTCCAAAGGATCTGGTGTCCTATTTCAGGATTTCGGCAGTATTTGGGGAATCTCTCTTTCCTGGAGGTTGCCATTGTGAGCCAGATCGTGACTTTTGTTCTTCTTATTCATGATTCATCGCGTTATCAGAGACAAACCCTCAGACTTGATCCAAACGTGTCTTTTTGATGAATAGTGTCTCTCTCTCCTGTCTACGGATTATCATTTCATTTAAGATGAAGTATATTGCTGCATAAGTGTTTGTGAGTATGCGTAGCTATAATTAACCCTCTAGTTAATTGTTGTGTATGCTATACCCCGTACTGCATCTCACATATCTCTCTTCTTTTCTGTACACAGCGCTTTCCTGTGGGGTGGCTTCTGAGGACATACCAAGATATTTGGCCAGAAATAGGTATAAGAAGACACCAGCCTGAGCAGCATCGTTTGTTGTTTTATCCACTTCCCTTTTCCCCCGGAGTGCTCCCTCTCAGAGCAGTCTGATAGTACTCTGTGGGAGGTTGCGCACAGGGGAGTAGGGGGCTTGCTTCGATCCATCCTCCCCGCTGGATGGCTTCCAAAGGTTAGTGGCACATTGTTATGTGGCATCCCGACACCCTACACGTGTGCACACGCATGTACACACATGTCTGCATGTAACCAGCCCAGTGCCCCTTACTCCGGCTGCAGCGCAGCGGCCCACCCTCAACAGGGGGACACCGGTAAAATCCACAGGCAGTCTCTTTCATCATGAGTTCACTGTGGGTGAGTCCCAACTTATGAGGCTCTCTCACAGGAAAAGCTCAAC
This sequence comes from Calotriton arnoldi, assembly GCA_963921515.1. Lineage (NCBI taxonomy): Eukaryota > Metazoa > Chordata > Amphibia > Caudata > Salamandridae > Calotriton > Calotriton arnoldi. The sequence continues at coordinate 1,147,286 of CAWUFW010003730.1, read as the reverse complement.
AATTAGGTGTTCAAAAAGCGAAAAATCCGGGCTGCTCAGATGGTCAGAACCACCTTCTAACAACGACCCAGAGAGTGATGGCCCTTTTCTGCACTGCCCTTCCCTTCTTAGCTCCCACGTACCCACAAAGAGTTGGTCGTCCACCCGGAACTCTTTTGAACGGTCAAAGCAGAACAGTAACGCTCTTGTTGGGTCCAGTTGGTGGAGACGCTCCTCCTCTTTAGAGGGATGCGAGGGGGCAAAGAAGGTGAGCAACGTGATGGATTGATCCAGATGGAATGGGGTCACCACCTTTGGTAAGAAGGAAACCCTGGTGCGAAGCACCACTTTGTCTGGAAAAGACATAACATAGGGAGGCGTGCAAGAGAATGCCTGCAACTCAGTCACCCTCCGGGTAGATGTAATCGCCACTAAAAAAAAGCTGTATTGATGGTCAACAGCCGGAGGGGACAGTTATGAAAAGGCTCGAAGGGAGCACACATTAGGTAGGTGAGGACCAAATTAAGGTCCCACTGTGGCATAACAAAGGCCGTGGGTGGAAACAACTGAGCCAGCCCTTTTAGAAACCGATTTACAATTGGAGACTTAAAGAGAGAGGGCTGGTCTGGCAGCTGCAAAAAAGCAGAGCAGAAAGGTAACCCTTGAGAGTTCCCAAAGCCGAGCCCTGCTGGCCACAGGTCAGAATAAATAAAAGTACAGTGGAAAGAGAAGCAGAAAGAGGGTCAATAGACCTTTCTGTAGAGTATAATACAAATTTCTGCCAACGGCAGGCGTATACCGTCTTAGCGGAGGGCTGCTTGGCCTCCAAAATAACGTTAAATACTTCAGGAGGAAGGTCAAAAGCCATCAACTGCTGCCGTTCAATCTACATGCATGGAGGCGCAGAATTGACAGGTTCGGGTGGAGAACCCACTCTGCGCGCTGCAACAGAAGATCCTCCTGACGGGGCAGCCTGATTGGAGGCTCGATGCTCATCTTCAGAAGTTCTGGATACCAGACTCTCCTCGCCCAGTCCGGAGCCACAAGAATGACTTCGGACCGATCGCTCTTGATCTTCTTCAGAACCTTGGGCAGGAGTGTATTGGGCGGAAAGGCGTACAGAAGGCCTGAGCTCCACTCACGATGAAAGGCGTCGCCGAGCAATAGCAGCCTTGGAAACTCCAGCGTGCAGTATTGCTGACACTGCGCGTTTTCTTCGGAGGCGAACAAATCTAACCAAGGTTCTCCCCACTGATCAAAGAGACCTTGCGCCACCTCTGACTGGAGATGCCATTCCTGATCCACTAGGCATCGACGGCTGAGTTTGTCCGCCCTGGCGTTCAGAGAACCTGCCAGGTGTTGAACCACCAGGCTTATGCCCTGCTGCTCCAGCCATGTCCAGAGATGCAGGTCCTCTAGACAAAGGGCCCACGACCCCACCCCACCCTGCTTGTTGCAGTGCCAAATAGCGGTGATGTTATCCGTGAACACCTGCACTAGATTTCCCTTGACAGAGGAAAGAAATGCTTTCAATGGCAATCGAATTGCTCCGAGATCCAACATATTTATGTGGAGCCCCGACTCTGCCGGAGACTACTGTCCCCTGATCTCCACCTCTCCCAGATGGCCGCCCCATCCCAGAAGTGACGCATCTGTCACGACTGTGAGATCTGGTTGGGGAAGAGAGAGGGGTCTGCCGTTGACACAATTGCGGTTCATCAACCACCACTGCAGATCTCTCACAGTCCCTTCCGAGATCTGGACCACGTCAGGGAGATTTCCCTGATGCTGTGCCCACTGGAACTTCAAGTCCCACTGCAGAGCCCGCATACGCCACCTGGCATGCTTTAGTAACAGGATGCAGGAGGCCATGAGGCCCAGCAGCCTTAGAGTCAGTCTTACCGAAATCCAGGATAGAGGCCGAAACATCGGAATCATAACATGAATATCCAGGACTCGCTGCTCAGGAGGATAGACCTGAAACTGCAGTGTGTCCAGAACAGCTCAGATGAAAGGGAGCTTCTGAGAAAGAGTCAGGTGTGACTTTGGCACATCTATAGAGAACTTCAGCGAATGCAGGAGGTTCGCCGTAGTCTGAAGGTGGGAGACGACAGCCTGGGGTAAGGACGCTTTCAGCAGCCAGTCGTCGAGGTTGGGGAAGACTGACACCCCTAACCTGCGCAGATGAGCTGTGACCAACGCCATCACCTTGGTGAACATCCGAGGGGCACTGGTAAGACCGAAAGGAAGCACGGTAAACTGAAAGTGCTCACGGCCTACCTTGAACTGCAGGTAACGCGGGTGGCCCGGCAAGATGGGTAAATGAAAATATGCATCCTGCAGGTCCAACGCTACCATCCAGTCTTCTTGGTCTAAGGCAGACAAGACCTGAGCTAGAGTGAGAATCTTGAATTTCTCCTTCTTGGGGAAGAGATTGACGGTCCAAAGGTCTAAAATGGGCCGCAAACCTTTGTTCTTCTTTGGAGATGATCTGCAAGACCCACTTGTCCGATGTTTTGGATCTCCAGTGGGGGAGATGATGATGGATTCTCCCGCCAACTGGAGTGGTGTGGTCTTTTCTTGCAGAGTCAGACTAGGAGTGCTTGTAGGCTGCGGCTGCCGAGGCAGGGTGGCCAACAATGTTTGGCTTCCATTCCTATGCCGCAATGAACCGCGTCCATGTCCCCCGCCCCGCTTGGGAAGCCTGCGCAGGATGGTGGCTGGGATAGGGCTGACTAGGTGAATATGAAGTCCGCTTGGACGACTTCTTCTTGTGCCTCTTCCCCGAGTGTCCCGACGACCATGAGTGAGATGAAGAGGACTTTGGGCTCCGAGAGCGGAACTGCGATCTCCTCTTCCTCATTCGGGACCGGGACCTCCGCGGAGTCACGCTTGACGGTGCCGGCATTCAGGCCGCAATGAGCTTCAAAGCCCGCTCCCATAAGGTCTTAGGAGCCAAGGCCCGATAGTCCGAGCATGACTTCAGCTCATGGTCGCGCTCGAGACACCAGAGGCAGATGAGGTGGGGATCAGTGACGGACATCGTGCGGTACAGGCCCCGCACGGCTTAAATCCTGTCTTCCGCGAAGACATCCTCACACACGATGGAAAAAATCTGAAAGTCAACAAAAGTCGAGAAAAACCCTGTCAAAAAGCGACAGAGGGGTACCTCTTCCCGGATCAGCGCTTAACTGGCGAAGAAATGAACCGACATCCGCGCGCCTGGGTGGCGCCTATATAGGTACCTTGACGTCATAACTGATGCTAACGACACCAACACACGGAGCCGAATGGAGCCACCCGATGGTGCGCGCAAGGGGTATTGCTCAGCAACAGTTTCTGGATCCAACCTGACGCCTGGGAAATTCAAAGGTAAGGAATCTGCAGCTAGAAGTCTCTATCAGATGTTCTAGCTTCAATTTCCTTCCTGCTGTGATCTAACATCTCCTGGAAGTATTTTGAACTTCTTTCAAAGACTTATGGTAAACAGAAAACGGTAATGATTAGTAGGGGCATTTTCCTGTTCCCTGAGATTTCAAAGCTACGCGACCAATCCCTTGTACCCACTCCTCCTCCTTCAGGACATCCACACTACCTCCCCCCTTCCCCGAACTCCTTCAAATTAGAAACGATAGAAAGCCATTAAATTGACCAATCGCTCATGACAGTTCAGGGGCCTCTTCCACGATTGAGGCCTCCATGTGATTTAGATGTGGGCTTAGGACAGGACATAGCTGCAAGCTCTGGCCATCGTAGACAGTTTTTGATGCAGACTTGCAAGCTAATATCTCAGGGAATTACCATTGTCTTCCAGGTGCTTTGCACTTCTTGCTGCATTAATGAGGCTGATGACTATAGAGCCATGGTAAACCTCACTTCTATTTTGCTTTATAGCATTTGTCTGGCGTAGCTCAGTTACACTATTAAACTTAGTGGCTACTTTCTCCTTCTGTTGGAAATGGCCCTTTTTGCAGGGTTATCCCCAAACTTTTTGCTTCTTCCTCCTATTTTTTCCTGACCTGTGTTTGTTGGCTATAGGACTCTGGGCACTTTACCACTGCTGATTAGTGCTAAAGTGCATATGCTCTCTGTGTAAATTGTTATTGTGATTGGTTATCCATGATTGGCGTATTTGATTTACCAGTAGGTCCCTAGTAAAGTGCACTGAGTGTGCCAGGGCTGGTAAATCAAATGCTGCTAGTGTGCCTGCAGCACTGATTGTACCACCAACATGAGTAGCCATGAAAAGATGTCTAAGGCCTGCCACAGCGGTCCCTGTGCGCAGTTTAACTGCCATGTCGACTTGGCAAGTGCACCCACATGCCAGGCCCTAACCTTCCCTTTTCTTACATATAGGGCACCCCTATTGTAGGCCCAAGGTACCCCCCCCGGGCAGGGTGCAGTGTATGTGAAAGGTAAGACATGTACTGGTGTGTGTAACATGTCCCGATAGTGAAATACTGCCAATTTCTGTTTTTCACTATTGAAAGGCTATCTTGCCCCATAGGACAAAATGGGGAATGCTTTGTAACATTTTACAAGCATATCTTCCCATAGGGATAAGATTGAAAAATTGAGTTTGGTATCCCTGAACTCAGGATTTAATAACATCTTTTAGTAAAGATGGTTTTTAAATTGTGTGTTTGAAAATACCACTTTTTGAAAGTGTCTATTTTCATGTTCAACCATCCTGTGTGCCTCTGCCTGTTTGTGGATTGACTGTCTGGCTTTGGAGTGACAGGGGCTGGGGGGGTGCAGTGGCTCCAGGAGTCTGGATGAGTAAGCACTAGGCTGAATAGGCCTGATCTGCATTTGAAGTGGTGGGAGGATTAGCACCTGTACCTGAATAGGGCTGTGCCTGCCTTCCACAATGCTGGCTCCGCCCCCTGTGGTGTGTCTGAAGCCAAGGCTCACACTGACAATGCATGTTGTGCACTTGCAGAGTGCCCCCCAGAACTGGTTTGAACTGGGCTCAGAGCCCCTTGCACAAAGAGAACAAAGACATTTTGGGGTATAAGTATCAAACCCAAAACCCCAGACTTTAGATCATTCCTGGAATTCAAGAGGAACCTTTGCCAAGTAGAAGAGCTGGAGAGACTGAGGAGAAGTACTGCCCTTGCTGTGTGTCTGGGGTTGGCCTGCAGTTGCTGTTTCTGCCAAGGAAAGGAGAAGGACTTTGCTGTGTGCTGTGTCCCCTGCTTGAAGGAGATCTCCAAGGGCCTGAAGTGTGCTGGCCTCCTGTTCTGAAGTCTCAGGGACACAAAGACTTCACCCCCAGCTCCCCTGAACTCTGCTGTTGTGAGTTCTGACCTTATCATTAAATCAAAAAGACCTGTTCATGTAAGGCTCCTCTACTTGAGGTATACGTATAAGTGGAGGCAAGGATTCCTTCACTATTAATCTACCTATCACTCCTCACTTAAAACAGAGGTAGTGTCCTACCACTTTACTGCCTAATTTTTCTAAAAACAACCATTTTGCGACTGACAGTCAAACAACCACATACCCCCTCTAAACATAGGGGTGTATCTTAATTGTTATGGAAAATACACAGGTTGCACCTATCTAGATGTTACCTTTAACAAAAAAAAAATTGTGAAAGGGCAAGATGGCACCTCACGTGCGCACCACCAGTGGAGCTTGCTGATTGGTACTCACCAGCTATGCTCACTTTTCTCATCATTGGCCACCATATTGCCCAAATAATATGTGTCCCCAAAAAATTTGTGCCAAAAATTATTGTTGTCGTGCCAATTGTAATGTGTATTTCACAATTACCACCAAAACATGACCCCGTGCAAATAAAATTGAGATAAGTAGCACAATCACCAACTTTTATTCTTCACTTGTGCACTTATTCAAATTTAAAAACCGGCTGCTTTACGCAGACCTTTGCCGCAAACATTTGCCAACATGTTTCATTGCCCCTATTACTTCAAGGCAATTTCGTCAGGGCTGGGTCATCAATCACCAATTTTGGACACTGGTAACTTGGTATAAAATGACTGTCAGAAGCAAAAAGAAAATGGCCCAATTACTGATAACATTCACTCTTCAATGATTCAAATCCACATCATTATAACATATATATTCTTTTTTAGGGCAGAATCAGAGGGGTGGAAGAGGTGGTGGCCAGGCAGGCAAAGGCCGCGGAAGGGGCAATCAGAACCAAACATGGCAAACATATCCGCCCCGGATAACACGCAGTCGGGGGAAGAGTCAATCGTGAATGACAGTGGTCAATTTATCTGACCATATCCTGACGACCAGTGAGATCAGAGTTTTAAACAAAGGGTTGGGGTTTGTTCCAACTCCCAATCATGATATGTTTAAATGCAGGGTTGAATTTCAGGAGACCATGAGAAAAATAAAACTTAAAAAGTTTTTTGCAAATAAACCACAAGATCCCCCATCTCTCTTTAGCACTACCCTAAAAAAGCCATCCCAATTTTGTCCATCGAATGTGATGGTGGGCCCTGAAGTTTCGGTATTTGAAAATAAGGTTCTGGAAGATATTACAGCACTAGAGCAAACGAATAGACAGACAAAATTTAACAACATGAGTCAGGAGGAATGGCGAGCAGTTAGGAGTCTACAGAATAATCACTTGCTCACTATAAAATCTGCCGATAAGGGCGGGGCAGTGGTTGTTATGAATACTGTGGACTATGATGCTGAGGTTTTGAGACTTCTGGGTGCACGCAATAATTACCAACCACTGGTGCGTGACCCAGGTAATGAACTTCAACATCTGATTAAAGAAATGGTAGGAATAGCTAAAGAAAAAAGATGGATTACAACAAAAGAAGCCGAGTTTCTGATAAATAATAAACCTAGAACACCGGCATTCTATATCCTGCCTAAAATTCATAAACTGCAGCGTCCTCCCCCTGGCCGCCCTATAGTGTCTGGGATTCAGTCGGTTTTAGAACCGCTTTCCCAGTTCTCGGACTTTTTTTCTTAGAGAATCTGTGGTGAATCAAAGATCTTTTATTCAGGACACCACTGATGTCTTAAATGTGCTGGAAGATACCCATTTTGACTCTTCTTGTGAACTCTTGGTCACAATTGACATAGAGTCATTGTATACCTGTATACCTCAAGATGCCGCGCTGGTGGCAGCAGCGCGTGCCTTGAAGGAACAGGAGTGGTTCTATGATACACCACAATCTTTCGTTCTTCAATGCATTGAATTGGCACTAACTCGCAATTATTTCCGTTATAAAGATGACCTGTATTTACAAACTACAGGTACTTCTATGGGCGCAACTTTTGCGCCCAGTCTGGCCTGTATATATGTAGGCCAGTTTGAGGAGAATTGCGTGTATCACCAGTCTAACCCCTTCCAGAGGCATATTCGCCTCTGGAAGAGGTATATAGACGATGTGCTATGCATTTGGGAGGGTAGAGAGGAGTCTCTGCTCGAATTTCTCAATTGGCTGAATGTCCAAGACACAAGCCTCCGGTTTACTTGGACATATAGTGACCAAAAGGTTGTATACTTGGACCTGGACATTATGGTGGAGAATGATACACTGTGTACAAGGGTACATCAAAAAATGACTGATAAAAACTCTCTCTTGCATTACAATTCATGCCATCCGAGGGCCTTACGTGATAACTTGCCGGTGGGGCAGTTTCTGCGATACCGCAGGAATTGCTCCAGCACAGCATCTTATCTAGAACAGTCAGAAGGATTATGTGAAAAATTGAGGCAGAGAAGTTACCCTCGTAAAATTGTGAATCAAGCAAGAAAAAGAGCGCTTAATACTCCACGCAGTGCTCTTTTGGAAAAGAATGTAAGGGAAAAGGACGACTGTTTATCAGTTGTTATGACCTTTGATCCATTGGCAACCCAGATTAGACAATCAATAAGGAAACACTGGACTTTACTGTCTACAACTGACTTCAAAATGCCACCCCCAAGGTTTGCTTTTAGAAGGTCCAGCAATCTTAAGGATAAATTGGTACATTCCCGTTTTAAACCATTACAGAAAGAGACCACGGTTCCTCCGGGACATTATCCTTGCGGGACATGTTCAGTATGCAATCTTACAAAAAAGACGCTGGAGGTGGTTTTGCAATCTGGAAGAACATGGTATTTTAACCAGTTCAGTAACTGTAATACGATGAATGTCGTATATAGGTTGACTTGTCAGTGTGGACTACAGTATATAGGGCTCACCACACGGAAGATCAAAGTGAGAATACAGGAACATCTGAGTACTATAAAATCCGGAAAATTGACAACTAAATCAGTACAACACTGTAATGAACATAAGCATTCCTTTACATGGGTGGTACTAGAAAAGTAGGGGGACCCATACAGTATAGACAGGGTCCTTGTGACTAAAGAGGCGCGCTGGATTTTTCAGGAAAAATGTGATCAGTTTGGGTTAAACGACTTTATTGAATGGAATAAAGTCAGAAACTAAACACTTTTGAAAGCGTTGTCTGTATCTATTGGTATTCGAGAGGGTGAGTTCTTTCATAGGTTCCCAGTGGTTTGGGCCTTACTGCATAAAAGATGGTGTGTGTTAAAAACATGGAGGAACAATAAAGGTTCTTGAGAGAACATGTTGTGAAAAAATCACAAAATAAATAGCTTAAGAAAGAAAGTAAAAGCTTAGGATGTTTTAGTAACTTCAAAAACCATCGAGAGTTAATAACATAATATGAGTGGTTTTAATTGAAAATGGAAGAGACCACCATCTCGCAGTTCGTGGTGATGAAAGATCATAATAGATTTGCAGGTTGACTAAGGGTAGTCTAAGATGGCCGCCATAGTCGAAGTCTGAGTCATGTGACATGAACTGCCAGCCCCGATAACGTGATGATCACGCCGGTGCAGCGACGTGATGTGAGGCGGAGCGGGAGGTTTTAAACCTCTGTAACTCGACTTCGGGAGCGAGGGTGGATTTAAAGCGCTCCCTGGAGAAAAAGGCGGTAAGGTGGTTGTGTGCGTAATGAGGGGCTCAGAGTAAGCTAACAATTTTAAAAAATAGGAGGCAAAGTTGGAGGTTTCGGAATTAGAACGATCCCGGTTTCAGGAGCGAAAGGTTAACAGAATGCGCTCTGTGGAAATGTAAGAGAAGGGTGTTATGAGTGACCTGGTAGAGTTACTCGGTATTGGGAGGAGACTTTGATATAACTTGTCCCATTAAAATGAAAAAGAGGGTGCTAAGTGCATGTTTAAAAGTAGGCTGACGAATGATATACGAGGGGCCAGTTTTATAAAGTATAGTAGGTCATGGAGAACAGTAATGAGGCTATGATGGGGTAATCACCGTTCAATGTGGAATGATTGAGGTGTTCGAGTTGTGGCTACATGAGAAATGAGATGTTTATCAGCTGTTTTTTTGATGTTTAGAAATTGGCACGACAATTGAGTGCACGCCTAAAAGAGAGGGATTCACGATTGGAAGTCTCCTCAAATTAACGGAGTGGAGAGCTGGTACGATTGACATAGGCTCCCACATGGTAATGAGACTTTCAATACGTTATAATGATGTGGATTTGAATCATTGAAGAGTGAATGTTATCAGTAACTGGGCCATTTTCTTTTTGCTTCTGACAGTCATTTTATACCAAGTTACCAGTGTCCAAAATTGGTGATTGATGACCCAGCCCTGACGAAATTGCCTTGAAGCAATAGGGGCAATGAAACATGTTGGCAAATGTTTGCGGCAAAGGTCTGCGTAAAGCAGCCGGTTTTTAAATTTGAATAAGTGCACAAGTGAAGAATAAAAGTTGGTGATTGTGCTACTTATCTCAATTTTATTTGCACGGGGTCATGTTTTGGTGGTAATTGTGAAATACACATTACAATTGGCACGACAACAATAATTTTTTGGCACTAATTTTTTTGGGGACACATATTATTTGGGCAATATGGTGGCCAATGATGAGAAAAGTGAGCATAGCTGGTGAGTACCAATCAGCAAGCTCCACTGGTGGTGCGCACGTGAGGTGCCATCTTGCCCTTTCACAATGTTTTTTGTTGTTGTTTTTTTTGTTAAAGGTAACATCTAGATAGGTCCAACCTGTGTATTTTCCATAACAATTAAGATACACCCCTATGTTTAGAGGGGGTATGTGGTTGTTTGACTGTCAGTCGCAAAATGGTTGTTTTTAGAAAAATTAGGCAGTAAAGTGGTAGGACACTACCTCTGTTTTAAGTGAGGAGTGATAGGTAGATTAATAGTGAAGGAATCCTTGCCTCCACTTATACGTATACCTCAAGTAGAGGAGCCTTACATGAACAGGTCTTTTTGATTTAATGATATGTTGAGAGGAGGGCGACCTGTGAATTTGTTTCCCTCTGTAGCTCCTTTTTGATCGAGTGAGTTCTGACCTGCCAAGAGGTGCCTGTGCCAGTTTTGGGCCTCTGGAGGTTGTTGCTGCTGTTTGGGAGCTGGAAGCAAGAAGAAACTCAAAGAACTACAGAAATTGACGCATCGCTCCTCTTGCGGCTGTTTTCCCGACGCATCTCCACGGCGCAAGAAGAATTTCCATGCATCGCCGCGCCGCTGCGGAAACCGCTGCAGCGCCTGTCGCCGCTGCAAGAATCGACGCATCGAGAGAACGCGGCTGAAGAGGACTGACCCAGCGCCGCTCGACGCTGCTGCATCGATCGCCACCGCATTCTGGATTTCCACGCATCGTACTTGTGCGGCAAGTTCTTCCGTCACATCACCCGCGGACCGGAACCATCACGAAGAATCGACGCATCACTCCCCGTACAGACCGGATTCGATGCAACCATTCCTCTGCGTGCAGCAGGACTGTTGCATCGCCGAGGTCTCGGGAGTGTCGCATCTCTTTGTTTTCCGACACTGCAGCTGTTTGGCTTGTGAACTTTGACACATCTACAGGTACTTTGGTGAAAAGTCACGCATCCATAGTTTTCTATGGTACAAGTTCTTGAAACCTTTTGAAAGTCATATTTTTAACTGTGCATGTTGGATTTTTGTCGTTTTGGTCTTGTTTAGTTTAGATAAAGATATTTTATTTTTCTAAACTGGTGTAGTGTCCATTTGTGGTGTTTTCACTGTGCTACTGTGAGTGTTGGTACAAATACTTTACACATTGCCTTTGGGATAAGCCTGTCTGCTCGTGCCAAGCTACCAAGGGGGTGAGCATGGGTTATCTAGAGTGTGTTTCCCCCTTACTCTGACTAGAAGCAAGGGTCCCTATTTGGACAAAGGTACCTACCTCTGCCAACTAGAGACCCCCATTTCTAACATTGGTGGTCAGCGGTGGGATTTGAACCTGTATTTGTACTTAACCCACAGTGATTGGTGTACATCACTAGTTTAGTGCAGACCACTATGCAACCACATACCGTATTTTGTTTTTGGTTCTATTTTTGAGAGACCCTTAAAGTATCCACGCATCATGTCTCAGAAGGGTAAACCAGCAAGTGATGTTGCAGAACTGGAGTTTGATATTGAAATGTTAAGTGGTTACAAAGTAGGTCAACTCAAGCAGTTCTGCAGGAGCTTTGGATGTCCCATAAAGAGCAGCTCCAGGAAGGAGGAGCTGCAGAAGGCCTTAAGGGCCTGGTGGGAGGCCAAAGAGGCTGGGGAGACAGGTGATGCAGAGGTGGATGAGGATGCACAAGGGGATGGTTTCAGGTCACAGTATCTGCCTGTGGGAAGAGCAGCCTCCAGGGCTGGCAGCAACCATTCCGCTAGAAGTTTTTCCCCAGAGGAGTTGGAGGAAAACCAAAGGGTTAGAGATCATGAGTTAGAAGTCATGAGGCTCGAGATGAAAATATTGGAAATGGAGAACCAAAAAGCTGCTATAGAGAGAGAAAAGATGGCAGAGGAGAACAGGAAGATTTATGCCTTGGAAGAAATGAAATTGACCTTGGCACATGAATTAAGAATGAGGGATCTTGATGTGGAGCTCGAGAGGCTTGAGGCCATGAGTGTCTTAGCTGAAAAGGAAATGTGTGCAGCTCATGAAGTGAGCTTGGTTGGGTTGGAGGTGGAGTCCAGCTCAGATGGTGGCAGCAAAAATGTAGTGTCTAGTGCTGAGGGAGAAGTACACACACCCATAGATGTGGCGCCTGACTTGAAGGAGGGGGTTGACATACACCAAGGGGTTCAGGGTTATGAGGTAGCTCCAGTGGTGTGCAGTGTCCCTGAGGTGGATTGGGGAACTGACACAGGGGATCATATTCCGGGTGCTGGGAGGGAGACACTACTGACTCTAGATGAGAGGTGCAGGGAGAGGGGTTCCCCCATGGTAGGAGTCCTGGTATGTGAGTGTGGAGACTGCCCAGAAGAGTGTGGGTTGAGTGACAGACAGTCAGACACTGTCTTGCCAATCTCAGGGGAAGGGTGTGGGGTACTTGTGTAAGGCACTGGATGGTGGGGCAAAGGGTAGCTTGGTTAACAACTGTGGGGGGCTGTGTGATTCAATTGTTGGAGAGCATATTTTAAGTCCCTGTTTTCCAGAGCTATGCCAACACCAGGTGGAGTGCGAGTTCTCTGATTCCAGGGAGCTTGCGCTGGAGGCAGACCTTTTGGTGGTCTGAGAGGGTCTGAAGAAGATTTTGGGAGTGATCCTGAAGGGGGTGGCTCAGGTTTTCCCCAACCAAGTGAGGTAGGGGAGGTTTGTGGGAGCCCAGATAGGTCCCAGTGTAGTGGGAGGGGTGTAGGGTCCACCGTCCTGCCTCAGAGGAGAAGGAGTGGGAGTGGGTTGTGTCCCAAGGTGCCCGAAACCCAGTCCCAGGGCTTGGTTGGTTCCATAAGTGAACACCAGGAGGGGGGCCTAGTCTGTACCGGGAGGCCATTTCCTGAGGGGGATCCCAATTTGTCAGGTGGACTAGGGGGAGCTGCTGTAACAAGCATCCCACCAGTTCTGGTGTCTGGCAGCACCGCTCCAGTGGCGCGGGTGCATGAGTCCAGAGAAAAGGGTGAGGGGGGGAGGCAGTCCCCAGTGGAAGGACCAGTAGGTCAGGCATTGCCAGCTCTGAGGTCAGAGCACCCCAAGACTGACACTGGTGAGGCCTGCCTGGGGGGTATTCATGCTCTGTCAAGTGGACAGGAGGCTGGAGACCTGCGCCAGGCAGACTCTCGTACCACTCATGAGGAGTGTGTTTCCCTTGGGGGGGGGGGGTTGGTGTACTCCCCCGGAAGTCCTGGGTTACCAGGCACAGGTCCAGCCTAAGGGTACAGAGCCTGGGTTGGAGGACCAGGTTCAGGGTGTCCCCTCCCCCCCCGTCCCTCCCCCCCCTGGTCTGGAGGAAGGGGTGACTGCTAACAGTGCCCCTACCAAGTTGTCTTCTGGGGGTACCGCTCCAGTTGGGAGGGTACAGAGCCCCAGGGAGGAAGACAGGTTGTGGGAGAGCCCACTCCAGTCTCTTGTCCAGCCGCAGGGTACAGACCCTGGGCTGGTCGGCCAGTGTCAGGATGCCATACCTGACTTGGCAGGAGGGAGAGTGGAGAAAATGTGCCAGGCACCTGGGGCTACTACCCCCCCACTTTCTAACGCCACAGAGGTTAGAGAGGCCTGAAAGGCATGAGGCCTGGCTCTCATCACTGACAGCTGTCAGTGGCCACTATGGCTGGCTGTCCTGGTGGACAGAGTTGCCCCTGGGAGGGGGGCAGGAGTCACATCCCAGGGGTGGACTGGGCCACACCACTGTGTTGGCCTTGTGGGTACCGTTTGCCTGTAGGGACACATCTGTGAGCAAAGTAAGTTTAGGCGCTGCACACCTGGGGTCCCCAGGTCAGGAGAAGGGTCCGCCATGGGTTAGTATAGTGGGCCCCGAGAGTATGGATAGAGGGATCCAACTGGGTTCAGGAAGGCGTAGAACGGGAATAGACCCCTGCTGTTTGGGCCAGGTTCCAGGTTCTGTCGCCCCAAGCCAAAAGCCCATCGAGGTATTGATTGGTCTACCCTGGCTTTAGGCTGGAAGGGGGTTGAAATGTTAGAAATGGGGGTCTCTAGTTGGCAGAGGTAGGTACATTTGTCCAAATAGGGACCCTTGCTTCTAGTCAGGGTAAGGGGGAAACACACTCTAGATAACCCGTGCTCACCCCCTTGGTAGCTTGGCACGAGCAGACAGGGTTATCCCAAAGGCAATGTGTAAAGTATTTGTACCAACACTCACAGTAACACAGTGAAAACACCACAAAGGGACACTACAGCAGTTTAGAAAAATAAAATATCTTTATCTAAACAAGACCAAAACGACAAAAATCCAACATACACAGTTAAAAATTTGACTTTTAAAAGGTTTCAAGAACTTGTACCATAGAAAACTATGAATGCGTGACTTTTCACCAAAGTTCCTGTAGATGTGTCAAAGTTCACAAGCCAAACAGCTGCAGCGTCGGAAAACAAAGAGATGCGACACTCCTGAGACCTTGGTGAGGCGATGCGACAGTCCCGCTGCACGCAGAGGAATGGTTGCGTTGAATCCGGTCTGTACGGGGAGTGATGCGTCGATTCTTCGTGACGGTTCCGGTCCGCGGGTGATGCGTCGGAAGAACTTGCCGCACAAGTACGATGCGTGGAAATCCGGGATGCGTCGGCAATCGCGGCGGCATCGAGCGGCGCTGCGTCAGTCCTCTTCAGCCGCGATCGCTCGGTGCGTCGATTCTTGCAGCGGCGACAGACGCTGCAGCGGTTTCCGTAGCGGCGCGGCGATGCGTGGAAATTCTTCTCACGCCATGGAGATGCGTCGGGGAAAAAAGCCGCAAGAATAGCGATGCGTCGATTTCTGTAGTTCTTTGAGTTTCTTCTTGCTTCCAGCTCCCAAACAGCAGCAACAACCTCCAGAGGCCCAAAACTGGCACAGACACCTCTTGGCAGGTCAGAACTCACAACAGCAGAGTTCAGGGGAGCTGGGGGTGAAGTCTTTGTGTCCCTGAGACTTCAGAACAGGAGGCAGGCACACTTCAGGCCCTTGGAGATCTCCTTCAAGCAGGGGGCACAGCACATAGCAAAGTCCTTCTACTTTCCTTGGAAGAAACAGCAACTGCAGGCCAACCCTAGACACACAGCAAGGGCAGTACTTCTCCTCAGTTTCTCCAGCTCTTCTCCTTGGCAAAGGTTCCTCTTGAATTCCAGGAATGATCTAAAGTCTGGGGTTTTGGGTCTGATACTTATACCCCAAAATGTCTTTGTTCTCTTTGTGCAAGGGGCTCTGAGCCCAGTTCAAACCAGTTCTGGGGGGCACTCTGCAAGTGCACAACATGCATTGTCAGTGTGAGCCTTGGCTTCAGACACACCACAGGGGGCGGAGCCAGCATTGTGGAAGGCAGGCACAGCCCTATTCAGGTACAGGTGCTAATCCTCCCACCACTTCAAATGCAGATCAGGCCTATTCAGCCTAGTGCTTACTCATCCAGACTCCTGGAGCCAATGCACCCCCCCAGCCCCCGTCACTCCAAAGCCAGACAGTCAATCCACAAACAGCCAGAGGCACACAGGATGGTTGAACATGAAAATAGACACTTTCAAAAAGTGGTATTTTCAAACACACAATTTAAAAACCATCTTTACTAAAAGATGTGTTATTAAATCCTGAGTTCAGGGATACCAAACTCAATTTTTCAATCTTATCCCTATGGGAAGATATGCTTGTAAAATGTTACAAAGCATTCCCCATTCTGTCCTATGGGGCAAGATAGCCTTTCAATAGTGAAAAACGAGATTGGCAGTATTTCACTATCAGGACATGTTACACACACCAGTACATGTCTTACATTTCACATACACTGCACCCTGCCCAGGGGGGGTACCTTGGGCCTACAATAGGGGTGCCCTATATGTAAGAAAAGGGAAGGTTAGGGCCTGGCACGTGGGTGCACTTGCCAAGTCGACATGGCAGTTAACAAACTGCGCACAGGCATTGCTGTGGCAGGCCTTAGACATCTTTTCATGGCTACTCATGTGGGTGGCACAATCAGTGCTGCAGGCCCACTAGTAGCATTTGATTTAGCAGCCCTGGCACACTCAGTGCACTTTACTAGGGACCTACTGGTAAATCAAATACGCCAATCATGGATAACCAATCACAATAGCAATTTACACAGAGAGCATATGCACTTTAGCACTGATCAGCAGTGGTAAAGTGCCCAGAGTCCTATAGCCAACAAACACAGGTCAGGAAAAAATAGAAGGAAGAAGCAAAAGGTTTGGGGATAACCCTGCAAAAAACCCATTTCCAACACCTTCTATGAGGCTTCCATACATGTACTAGGCCCCTGTAGTCTGGGTAGTAGATTTTGCAAGCATGGGCCCCTGCAAGGTCCTAAAGAGTTCTGTGAACGCTCTAAGTTTAGAAATATCAAAAAGGTAAGAGAGGAGACACAAGACCTATGAGGAGCATAATATGGTACCCTAAAAAAACTAAACAGTAGGGTTGCGGGCTGTCCCTAGATGACACTTAGTGGGTGGAGGGAGACTGCCAGATTACAAAGCACCTTACTCTGTCATCCCTCACTTTCCCAAATCTTACTTCAGATGAGCTCCTCCAAGCAAATTGAAAAAGATAGCTAACCTATGTAGTGCTAACACGTATCAATCTCATCGCTATATGTAGGTCTGATGCCAGTGAGACTGCAGTAATCATCTGGTACTATTGATGCTTGCTGATAATATGCTCAGGAATCTGCAATGGCGTGCATGCCCCTCGCTTTTAGAGTGGATGCGAACTCTACGGGCTCAAACTGGAGAAACTCAAACAAGGGACTGGCTACAGCTCCAAAGTGAAGAAGAACCTACACATGAATGCCTGCAGCAACCAGTGCTGTTTTGCATGCGCAGGTCCAGCATGCGCATCCTTAGTCACTTATGCAGAGTCACTCATAAAAAACCATCCAACCCTTTTCACATCATTATTACTCGTTTTCAGAGCATCAGTATAACATTTTTTTTTTAGACATTCAATACGCCTTGACTTTATCTCCAATGAGTGTTCATCAACCTCGCAGGAAGGTAGAGATTATGACAGGTTGACAGATAGAGGAGGTTCCTTTATAGTCCTCCCTTTGGCAAGGTTTTATTCTCTAGTCCACAACTGTAGTGCTTTTTTGAAAAGGGCGATTACCACAACTTGACTATTTCAAGTTCCAGAATCTTATGCCTAGTGATTGATCTACTCCAGTCTTTGGGGATGCTCGTTTAATCCGTGTAGCAGAATTAGTGGGGTGCATGATGTCATGAACTTTTCTATACTGTGTCCCAACAGAAAGTAGGTTAGATACAAGTCCATTTGATCATTTGCCAAGAGCCACTGTTGAATCCAGTAGTGCTCTTAAAAACTATTGATCTTCATTTGACTAGTACACTAGAATTAAGTTTCATGTTAAAAGAGTAGCCCATTTCTGAACACTTTTGATTTTGATGCAGTAAACTGAGTTCCCATTCTGCAACTAGCTGAGTATGTCCACATTAGCCAGGGGTGTGGAATTTAATCAAATATCTACTTGTCCATGTGGTAGGTTGCTTCATAAATCTACTTGTCCTGTAACAAAACCCACTTGCCCCTTTGGTGCCATGTAGTGCAGCGACAAATTATGGCAGCAATATCATTATAGACGAGCTCTGATATAGCCACTCTGATTATGCTATGGCTCATACCATAGTGGTGTTTGAATACTTGCAATCCCCTTATGTTGCACGTTTCCGCAGATCTACATACTGGGGCTGAAGGTAGTGATAAGAAAACAAGTTACTTACCTGTAACTTTGGTTCTCCAGTATTGGAAGCTTTCATAGATTCCCATGCTTGGAATCATTCCCCGTCGTCGAGATGGGAG
Organism: Calotriton arnoldi; assembly: GCA_963921515.1. Classification (NCBI taxonomy): domain Eukaryota; kingdom Metazoa; phylum Chordata; class Amphibia; order Caudata; family Salamandridae; genus Calotriton; species Calotriton arnoldi. The sequence goes on along the minus strand of CAWUFW010003730.1, from coordinate 1,129,525 downwards.
CCTTGGTAAATATATATATATATATAACAGTAGTAAATAACCATTACAAAAGAGAAACAGGCCTAGGCCTAATCCCATTTTGTAGTCAGACCATGTCTTTTTGTAAAAGAGACCAAAAAGACTCATTAGCCAATCAGAGCCGCCTCACCCCTTAGAACCCTGGTGAAAGAACCTCAGCTCCTCAGATTTTCGTATACGTTGTGACAACATACACAGAGATAGGCTGAGCTTTCCCAGGGGAGGAGGGTGAGTCGCATGGGAATCTATGAAAGCTTCCAATACTGGAGAACCAAAGTTACAGGTAAGTAACTTGTTTTCTTACTCCAGTATTGGAGCTTTCATAGATTCCCATGCTTGGAATCAGAGTAGCTAGCAGTAAGGATACACATTTTCCATAAGACATTACCTGTCTGAAAAAACATTCTCCAAATACATCTTTTAAAACCAGCCAAAGGCATGGATAAGTTAGTGCATTTATAAACAAGAGAAAATGTGTATAAAGCAGACAAAAGAAGGAAGGAGGGAAGCAAGGGAAAGCTCACCACTCATTGGAAGAGGTTCCTCAGGACTGCCTGTCCAACCGCCGCGTCTTCTTGAAGTGATGACTCCAGGCAGTAATGCTTTGTAAAGGTGTGAGTGCTGCTCCAAGTTGCAGCCCTACAAATGTCCTTGATCTGGACCCCAGCAAACAAGGCCACTGAAGATGCCATAGATCTTGTCGAATGTGCTCGGACAACACCCTCCAGGGGTTTGCCCGCTGCTGTGTGACAGTATCGAATTGCGCTCACAACCCAGCGAGATATCCCCTGTTTGGAAATGGGAAATCCCTTGCGGGGAGCGCTATATGATACAAAAAGCTGTGAAGATTTGCGGAAGGACTTAGTTCGATCCAAGTAAAATTTTAAACATCTTTGTAGATCCAGAGAGTGAAGAGCTCTCTCGGCCAGTGAAGTAGGCTGAGGAAAAAAAGCTTTAAGGATCACTGGTTCGTTGAGATGAAAAGAAGAAGGTACTTTAGGAATAAATTTTGGATTAGTTCTCAAGATGACAGTATTTCCCTTGAACTGAAGGAAGGGTTCCTGAATTGTAAGAGCTTGTAATTCTCCTATCCTCCTGGCTGAAGTGAGGGCCAACAACAGAGCGACCTTCCAGGAGAGAAACTTGAGATCTGACCGATGAATCGGTTCGAACGGATGCCTCATAAGTTGAGAAAGAACCAAATTTAGTTGCCACGAAGGCGGTGGAGGCTTCACTGGCGGAAACACCCTGAAGAGGCCCTTAAGAAACTGTTTGACAATTCTGCTTGACCAAAGAGAAGGCCCAGAGGACGTGCGTCGAAAACGAGAAATTGCTGCTAAGTGCACCTTAATGGAGGAATGAGCCAAACCTGCCCTAGCCAAGGCCAGGAAATACGGAAGGACCTGGTGTGGTTGTGATAAGAAAGGATCCAAATTATTGCTTAGACACCATATGCTAAAACGCTTCCATTTTAAGCGGTAGGTCCTGTTCGTGGAAGGAGCTCTTGCCTGTGAAAGAACATCTTTAACCTCCTCTGGAAGATTTAAGTGAAGAAATTCCCGCTCTTCAGGAGCCATGCTGTGAGCTGTAACGAGCGAGGATCTGGGTGTAGTATCTGACCCTGAGACATTGTAAGAAGGTGAGGAATTGGTCGCAGTGAAAGAGGATGGTCCAAGGAGAGAAGGTGAAGTTCGGTGAACCAAAACTGCCGCGGCCAGGCAGGAGCTATTAGGATCATCTTGCATCCTTCCACTTTCATCTTCTTGAGTACTCTGGGAATTAGCGGAATGGGGGAAAGGCGTAGACAAATGCGCCTGACCAGGCTATCGAAAGCGCATTCCCCAGTGACCCTCGATGGTGCAGCTTGCTGGCGTAGCACTGGCATTTCCTGTTTTCTGGTGTGGCAAACAGGTCTATGGAAGGTCTGCCCCACTGGCGAAAAACCCTCTCCAGCGTTGTCTGATCCAGTTCCCATTCGTGTGTGACAGACTTCAGCCTGCTGAGTCTGTCCGCCTTGTCGTTCAGTACTCCTGGCAAATGTTCTGCCTTCAGAGAAATTCCCTGACAGATCGCCCACTCCCAGATTATTTGGGCTTCTTGTGACAATGGCAGAGACCTGGTGCCGCCCTCCTTGTTGATGTAGTGCATAGCTGTGGTGTTGTCCGTCCGGACAAGTACCGACAGACCCTGCAACCTTGGAAGAAAAGCTTGAAGAGCTAAACGAATCGCTGTCAACTCTAAGAGGTTGATGTGAAGGAGGCGATGTTCTGGAAGCCAGTGACCACTGACCTGCAGATCCTGCAAAACTGCGCCCCAGCCCTCCAGTGACGCATCCGTAGTTACCACTTGAGGTGTTGGAGCGGTTACGAAGGATAGACCTTGGGACAAATGCTCTTGTTTTGTCCACCATCGAATGGCCTGGCGCATGTCCTGAGTGATCCGAATCTTGTCGTTGAAGGATCCGCTCACTTGTTTCCACTGTAAATCCAGAAACTCCTGCAGGGGACGCATTCGCAATCTGCAGTGAGGTATCAATGGAATGCAGGAGGACATCATACCCAGCAGGGACTTGTAGAGGCGAACAGAAAGATACTTTTTTCTTCGCACTAGGTGGCCCATTGAGATTAGATTTCTTTGTCGCTCTAGAGAGGGAAAAACCTTGCTGAGAGATGTGTTTAAAATCGCTCCCAGAAACTGAACCTTCCTGGAAGGGCGAAGATAAGATTTGGTGGTGTTTAGAGTCAAGCCCAGATTGGAGAAGAGGCAGGTGCAAGAGGCGACCGCCTCTGCTGCTGCCCCCTGGAAGGGGCCTTTAGCAACCAGTCGTCCAGGTAGGGAAAGACTTGGAAATGATGTTTCCTGAGAAATGCCGCTACCGGTGCAAGCACCTTGGAGAAGACTCTCGGAGCTGAGCGAAGGCCAAATGGAAGCACCTTGAATTGAAAATGGCTCTTGGCGACTGTAAATCGAAGAAACCTTCTGTGCGCCCGATGGATGGGTATATGGAAATACGCATCCTCGAGATCGAGAGTGGCCATAAAATCCCCAGTGTTGAGAAGACGCAGAATGTCCTGGAGAGATACCATCCGAAAGGATTGTTTTGTGAGATAAGTGTTGAGCTCCCTGAGGTCGAGAATCGGCCGCCATTTTTCCAATGTCTTCCTTACCAGGAAAAACCTGGAATAGAAACCCTTGCTCCTCTGAGAGAAAGGAACGGGCTCTACTGCCCCTTTGATCAGCAGTTGATGAACTTCGAGCCGGAGAAGACGCAGATGTTTCATGGAGGAGGCGGGAGGAGCTCTGGATGGTGGTAGGTGAATGAACTCCAGGGTGTGGCCACTCTGAATGATGTTTAGGACCCAACGGTCTGATGTAATCCGTTGCCAGTTTTGAAGGTAAAGAGAAACCCTGCCTCCTACAGATGTCTTCGAGGAGGAGGAGGGCACAGCGCAAAGAGCCAGGTCGCCGCTACTGCCTCTTAGAGGCGCCTCGTCCCTGACGATTCTGTCTTCCCCTATAATTGGATCTGGAGAAAGATGACGTCTGGCCTTGTTGCCTCTGGTTGTAAGAAGGCCGGTAAGATTGGGATGCGGGAGCATACGAGGAATATCGCTGTTGCTGATAGGATCCTCTATATGAGGGAGAACCCCTGCCTCTTGCTCCCCGAAAAGGGACATTCCGATACTGAAGGGTCCCCAATGACCTAGCCGTCTCAGTGTCTTTTTTAATGTCTTGGAGAGCATCATCTATGTGCTTCCCAAACAAAGCTTCCCCATCAAATGGGAGGTCCAGGATCTTATTCTGAACCTCTGGCCGGAACCAAGTTGCTTTGAGCCAACCTTGTCGACGAAGCACAGCTGCCCCTGCCAAAGAGCGGAAAGATGTCGTAGCTATGTCCATCGCACAGTCTATAATCTCTGCTGATGTTAGCTCTCCTTCATGCAGGATCTTTTTCGCTTCAGACTTAGCTGTATCAGGCAATTGATCAAGGTAAGGCGAAAGGTCGCACCACAATTGGCGGTCGTATCGGCCAAGTATCGCTAATGCATTAGCAGCCCTAATAACCAGACTCGCCATAGAGGAAAATCGTTTCCCTGCATTGTCTAGGCGTCTGCCTTCCTTGTCCGGTGGTGTGGTCAGAGGTACTGAAGGATTCTTAGATTTCCTCTGCGCTGCCTGGGAAATCACTGAATCTGGCTTTGGTTGACCAGTCAACGAGGCTGGGCTGTCCTCAGAAGCTTTATATTTTTTGTCTAGCCGTGGTAGGACTGGGACCACTGTAGCTGGATTCTTCATGGTCCTTATCCCCTCTTCCCATACATGATTTACAATGGGAATGGAACGTATCATCCTCCTACCCGGCTCCTTAAAATCATATAGGAAACACTCCGTTTGAACAGATGGCATAGGAAGTTCAAAACGTAACGAAGCCCTTTCCATTAGCTTGTGAAAACCCCTATATCAGCCGGAGGGGAATCCACAGGAGCAGGAATTGGAGAAGCAGGATCAGGGATCACGTAATCGTCCCACTCCTCTCCCTGATCCGTTTGCACAAGCTCACCTTCTTCCTCATCAGAAGAAACATCCTGAAGTTGAGGGACTGCCTCCGTTTGAATTTGTGGATGAGTCATTGGAGGTGGTGAAACTATCACCATGGGTTGAGGAGTATGCACAGTTTGTGGTAGGAGAATAGGTTGCGGAGGAAGCGAAGACAACCTCTGACGATAGTCAAGGAGCATCCCCTGTAAGTCCGATAACAGAGAGGTGGGAACAGAAACCATCTGTTGCTGAACATCCTCCTGCTGTGGATATTGATGATGTATAGAAACTTGTTCCTAGCAGTATTCACCCTCAGAATCAGTTTCTTGACATTTCACTAGAAGCTGAGATGGGCTGTTAGCATAGCCAAATTGACTGTCCTCACCATAAGAGTCCTCTTCCTCCTCCAATAATAATGCAGGTGGTAAAGGATCCACTCTCCTGGGTGAAAGCCTCTCCGGCGCAACCCCTTTTCTTTTTATGGAAATTGAAATTTTCCCCGTCGACGACGTCGTCGACGGTCTCGTCGACATGGAGGTCAAAACCGTCGTCGGTGACATCATCGTCGACGGGGGCACCGTCGACGAGAAAGTTACTGGAACCAGCGTCGACATCCTCGATGACGAGCTGATCGTCGACGAGACGATGGGCGTCGTCGAACCTGTTGTCGACGAGATAAGGCACACCCCTGCTGATGTCGTCATCACTGTTGCAGTCGTCATCGTCGACACTCTCGTCGTCGACGCCACAGTGGTAGACGAAACTGTAGACGCCGTCTTCGTCGACACCGCCGTCGACGGTGCTGTAGATGTGCTCGTCGACGAGCCCGTCGACACTGGGAAAAGAGACGGAGTCGACACAGGAACATTTTTAACCTGTGATTTTTGCGTTTTCGTCGACGAGGGTTTATGCTTTGTAGACGAATGGTCCGAAGAATGTGAAGAAGACTTCTTCAAAGGTTTCTCCTTGCCAGGGAGAGTCGCAGATGCAGATAATGGTTCTTCCCTCTCCTTTACACCGCAGTGAGGAGATTTCATGGAACCTTGGCCCTCAGACTCCTTTGGAATCTTCTTTGAGGCCTTAGAGGGGTGACCCAGAGATGATGAAGGGGAACCCCTACCCCTCTTGACTGACCTTCTTGAAGAAACTGCGGAAGAAGCGTCCTCACTGTCACTGGACACCGACTCTTTCCTTGACTTTAACTTGTGAAGCCAGGTAAGTAGACGACCCTCACGATCCCGGAGAGTCTTAGTCGAAAAAGTGCGGCAAATCTTGCACTCCGCAGCCTTGTGGTCCGGGTATAGGCAGTATATACAGTCCTTGTGCCTATCCTCCACATAGAGCCTCTTTTTTCCACAAGTGGAACAGGCCTTAAATAACCCTTTCTTTCCTTTCTCAGACATTTCACCAAGAAAACCTGAATAAAACAGCTGAAAAGTGTAAGAAATAGTCGAAATAGAGCAGTGCTCCAGGAGACTCCCTTCTGCACAACGTGCGGTAGAAAATCTGAGGAGCTGAGGTTCTTTCACCAGGGTTCTAAGGGGTGAGGCGGCTCTGATTGGCTAATGAGTCTTTTTGGTCTCTTTTACAAAAAGACATGGTCTGACTACAAAATGGGATTAGGCCTAGGCCTGTTTCTCTTTTGTAATGGTTATTTACTACTGTTATATATATATATATATATATATATATTTACCGAGGCTCCCATCTCGACGACGGGGAATGATTCCAAGCATGGGAATCTATGAAAGCTCCAATACTGGAGTAAGCAATAGTTCCAGGGTTAGACTGCCCTTTTGAGTCTGTGCAAACCTACTAACTTGCATGTTTTAAGGGTTTTCAACAACTCTTCTCTAATCTTTTCCCATACTGAGAAATGTTGGAAATTTACTCCTGAAAATGGCAGACGTAAACCTTCTTCCAGAATTGGGAAAAAAGTGCTTGGAGGGAAAGTGAACTTGCAAACACTCAGAATTTCGCATGAGCAAATCTACACATGCATATTTGCTCATGCTAAAATTACAGTTCACAAATATTTTCTAGGAGTACTATTTCTTGTCCTACTTCTGTAACTTCTTGGGAATTCACGAAAGCCGTATAGCTGCACTTAATGCAAGGACATATACCATGGGTGCACTTTGAGACTTTCTTTAATAAATGGGCCCCTAATTTGGTCTGGCATTGACCGTGACCTTTTGTATTTATTAAAATTCTGTCTCTCTCTGTATTGGCTGGCTTCACTGTGAGTGACAGCATTCTGCTCTTTCACAAGGAGCATATCAGCACACAAAGTAGTTTTGTTCAGTGCCAGTAACTAATGTGGCAGTGTGTGCTTTTTGAGACCAAAAATCTATTTTTGCTTTTGCCAATGTTTGTTATAATGGTGAGGGCCGGGCAGCTCCAACACCAATAAGGATTTACAAAAACCATGCCAAAACAAGTCACACATTGACAAAACGAAAAAGCTGACCACCAATTTCAGACCTACTGGCTTTGCCAATGCTTGTTTATTTTTGTTTCCCATAATCTTATAAAAACTGGTTACACAGATTTTCCATTATGAATATTTTTAGAAATACTTGTATGCATCAACACGTTACTAAATGATGCTGCAAAGAAATGGTACCTGAAATTTTACAGTAGTTTAGCAAAATGTTTTTTACTGCTTTCATTTTTTTATGCACATTTTATTTTGAAAGCAAAGAATCATCAATCTTGCGTTCAAGCGTCTGCAAATATTTGCATCAAATCAGAGAGCATTCTGGGACCATTATACATAGCCTCATATTGCTAAACTTTGAAAACGTGTGTACACATTTTTATACTGGAACCACTGTCAGTAGTGCAGTCAGAGCTTACAACATTTACTTAGAGCGCTCACCCTAATAATAAAGGCTTTCAATTATTGAGCCATGAATACAAGTTTCAACAGCATTAACATATGGGCAAAAATATTACCTTAACTGCAGACAGTGCCCTTCCCTGATCCATAATGTGGTACTGCAAACTGGCATCCAAAGGGTTTGTGCTGCAGGGGGTTGGGCCTACTTGTCCCAAGGACAAAATACACATGAAAACTTGTTGCCCTTGACCCCAAACAAATTGTCCTGGGCATCGGGCTATAGGAATTCCACATCCCTGATAGCCAATTGTTAAATTATGCGTTCAGTTATACTGACACTTCAGGTGTGTGGCTATGTTGTGAAGCATTTCTGTGACAATCTGAAAGATGGAACCTGAAAGACTGAACTTCAAATTAGTTCTGCTGATTTCCTGCCACAAATCTGAGATATTTTTTGCAAATTATCTGATTTGGTATAATTTTTAGTTTTCGCCTGCGACAGAGCATGCGCTCTCGCTTGCGAGAGGTATTGTATAGAGCAAGGTGCTTGCAGCCCTCCCATTGCTTAACATTTGTTAGCTTGTCACTCTTATTGCTTCCTTCCGATTGGCCAGCACGGGATGGCTTCACTTCCTCTTCTTTTGGCTGGACAGCTTGATGATGTCCTCCCACTAATTGTGCTGAGATTGAGGTACTACTGTTATTTTTCATTTTTCCCCCATCTTCCTTGTTGAACCTCTTGCCATTTTGTCCTTTGAAGTGGATGTGTATTGTGACTATATATGTTATCTGCTTTTATTGTGACAACAGATGTTATCTGCTTCCAAATGTATTTTCACTAAACCTTGGACATGGCACAATAGCTTTCTTTATGTGATAGGATTTTTTGCCAAATGTCATATTTTTGTATTTCATGCATGGGAAGATTAACTGATTTGCCCTGAATCACAGGGGTTTTGTGCCAAGAACTATCAAGCACTGGCAAAGCTAATGGTTCTCCTCTTTGAGGCTATTGGCTCTGCCATCGCCTTTTCTTCAAGCTGTACTGTATGGGCATTTCCGTTTTTGGTAATGATTTATAGCCATGCTGTATAACCACATGGCTAAAAATAATTTTGAAAAACACTGATGCATCCAGCGCTAAAGCAAAACACTGCAAAGCATGGCTACAAAGCATTGTCAAAGCCAATAACTCTTATAAGGGAGACCTACTGGCTCTGCCAATGCTTGTTAATGGCAGGAACTGCTGAACGTAAAGTGGCCATTTTCAAACCATGCTTTCTGACAGACTTGAAAGAACTTCAAGAATGTCCATGGGTTTTTTATTTTATATATCTTTTTACTGAAAGAGGCAAAGTGAAAATCAGGACATCATCACAGCATATTGCAATATTCATTGATGTATAGAGGTCATCAGTGCTTTAAATGGAAAAAAATAAGTGCAGGTACTCACCAAAAATAAGCAGTGGACTGGGGGTGGAGTTTGAGGCGGGACAAGGGGCGGGGCTATATTTTTTACCATTCTAAGCTTTGTCTGAACAAAAAAATTCATGTTTTTTCAGAATGTCTAACCATTTATAGAGTACTTACCAATAAATCCTTAATATTAACCAAAGTAGCCTTTTTTTTTTAGCACCCTTACAATAATAAAATAATGAGGAAAGAAACTGCAAGTTTCCTAACGTTTGATGCGTATCTTTGATGCCGGATCATGAATCACTAAACGATCTATATTAACTTGTGACCTGCAGGTAACACAATGATCTCTGTAGCAAAAACAGTAACCAACAAAGCTCTCTATATAAAAAACAACTCTGTGATCTGCATGTCTCATGCTGTGCGTCACAGCAGGCACATTGATCCTCTATGCAATTTTATGTTCATTCAAACCTTTGATTAGAAAAATGCACACAGATATTTCCAGCAAGTGCATTAACTACCAGAGTTATTAAAGTGCCATTATACCCGGGAATTTGCTGGATACGCAAAGATCTCTGTTCAAGGTAATATTTTGAAATGCAGCATGTGGTGATGAGTTAGGTGAGGCAGAATACATTTATTATCACTTTTGTCTTGTTCTCAAATTCTTTGGGGCAGATTTTTAAAAAATGATTACGTTTAGACTTTGCTCTTTGCGACTGCGCCCACTTTCTGCTGCCAACCCTTGGCCTTTGCCCTATTAATAAAGCTAGAGTTGGCCTCATGAGTAGCTATTTTTAAAGTACATTTGCCTAGAGGTGTGTGAGCCACTTGCAGGTCGAGCCAGATGCTGGGCTCTGGATCAACTCCAGGTTCTCTTGGAACTTCGAGCCCAAAATGAGCCGAAATTTCATGTGGCTTCTGCCTGCTGCACTCGCTGTGCCCTTATGCACAAAGTTAAAAACAAAACATTAACATTTGATGTAAAAAGGAGAGATAAATAGATACTCATTTAGTGGCTGATATATACAAAGTGAAACAAGAAAACCTGGGATACATCCCGGCTTCTCCACTTAACCAAGCTCTGTGATCTTAGGCAAATATTTTGCTTTACAAATCTCCCTTTTTCTTCATTTTACTTCAATATTGTATAACGTGACCTATTAATGCCAAAGCTGTACCTTATTACAAAAAATATGCATTTTTTTATTTTGAAGAGACTTTATCCTATTTTCAGTGATGTTTGTTGGATGATTTATATTCAAACAGTTCCAGGGCTCAGCTCATGCAAGTTCTCTTAGAGCCCAGCCAGACCCTTGGCTCGGCTCTCCCTGTAAATTTGTTGGCTCCCCCACCACTGCATCTGTCTTCTGAATGGTAAACCAGCTGCATCATTTGTGCACATAGCTGACATTTTCGTAAAAAGATAAACGAAATTTCACAAAATCATCAGAGAACATCATAAAAATCACAAAATTATCTCTAGAAAAGATGGAGATGAACTGTTAACACACATTCCCTACATGCAGTCTAAATACATTTGCCTCCTTTCACCACACACTTAAAAGCCCATTTCAGGCTCTCTGAATCCCGTTTAGTTTCATACAAGCACACAGTACTACTTTTCATTCTCACAGTCACACCCATGCTTGCAAACTCACACACTTATTGCTTTACTTCCTGGCCCTCACACATTCTCTTTCACACGCAGTGCCAGACAGTCAAAAACTTTAACAAGTGCAGCACAAAGTCGGGGGTCGGATTTTGTGCGGTGTACATATTCGCATACTGAAATCCTTTCAGAGACTGCCACAGATGTGTCTCATTGCTGCAAATCACCTAAGTTTATACTTATATAACAAACGTTTATGAATAAACGACCCACTAAGAAATCAGTACTAGTGCTGCAGTTTAAAAAAAAATCATGAATGATTTGATTTAAGTCTAGAGGCAGGGGTTTTCTTTCATGCAAATCCCTTATATTTAAATAGTTGATGGGCGAAGATTTGCGGGCGTTTAAAACAATGGGCATGCTAACAAGCTGTATTGCCCTGAACAATGTGTCCCACACTCGCTCGCGCCCATTCGGTTTTTGGACACCTTCCGACCTCCTCTGAAAGACACCCTGCAGCGATGCTCCTCCTCTCTTCACTTCCAGAAAGGCACAGGCAGCTCTCTGTGTTCTACTAAAGACGAAATGCGGTCCTAGCGCTTTTGAAGCAGCTCAGCCCAGGTTTCAGTTCAGTTTCAGAGGCGCTTGAAACCGTGCAGAAGGTGCTGCCAAGGATGGAGCTCAGGAGCGCAGCACCAACCACATCAAGACCGGGCCGTTATGAGTACCGGTACTCTCCTTGTCTGAGGAAAGGTCCCGGTACTCGAGGGGAGAAAATATAAAAGTGCCGGTACTCAGTACCGGTGAGTACCGGCCCATTTAAAGCACTGGAGGTCATAGAGTAATTACCGGTTCACCGCCCCTCCCATTCCCAGGAGATCGGAGCCCGATGGTTGTGGGCGGTCCCAAGCTGAGGGCATAAGTATCAGGAGAGATTGGCACAGTACACAAACTGCCTCTAACGTCGATCCATTTCCCCCAAACTTTGGCCCATTTCCCGGGGCAGCCCCTCTCTTCATAGACGGCCCTTTCCGTCAATATGCACCAATCCATATCTTTCTTCCAGGCTCACACGCTGGGCCCCTGGATGGCTCTCCATTCATGTGCAATGTTACACTGCGCTACCATCAACCCCACAGTCATGAATATTTGGTCCATGCAGGCAAGGTCAGTGGCCTCCTTTATATGGAGTAAACATCATTTCGCCGAGGCCACCCCAGCAACCCCACATACCTCATTTAAACAATAAATCACGGTACACCAATAGTTCTGAATTGGTGGGCATTCCCAGATCATAAGGAAAAATGTCCCATTTTGGTTACAACCTCGATGACAGTGAGGAAGTCGCTCTGCCCACCTGTGCCAGGGTGGTGCAGGCGTAGTAGCTGCAACGTAGAATTTTTAATTGTACAAGGCGGAATCTGGATCTAATGGCCACCTCTCGCGAGGATGCCAGCACCTCCTTCCAGTCCTCAGCCTCCATTCCTCCTAGTTCCCTGTCCCACTTCTCCTATAATCGAACTAGTGTATCAGGTCTGTTATGGAGCAGTTTCTTATATGTGAGAGAGATTGCTTTTCTGGGCATATGTTCGTCAAGGAGGCGATCTTCCAGCATGGAGGTCATCCCCTTTCTGTATCGCTGCTTGGAGTGCATGTCGGATTTGAAGATATCTGTATGACTCTTGGATGCCATGTGGTATTCTTGCTGTAGGTTGTGCGCTGCACGGACCTTTGCCACCCGTCATCTTATGGGGTCACTTGTGTACCGGGAGAGCCAGAGAGTTTATTGTGGATGGAGCATATGGGGGGGCGAATCACACAAGCAGCACTTACTGCCTCCTGCCCAAGCAGGGTGGAAAATGCCTGGAGGCCTGTCGGGTTTTCTGCCCCCAGATCCCCTTGCTGATTACTCCCTCAGTCTGGTCAGGCCAGAGCAGTCCGGGTGGGCCTCAATGTAGGCAGTCTCTTCCAGGAGAAGGCAGGGCCTAGGTAATCCGCTCCCTTATGTGGCCATCACACAGTTCACTGGCCCGGAAGGAGATAAGTAGGTTAATTATGTCCCTTTGCTCCACCCTGGGCTCCAGGAGGTAACCGCAGTTAGTTACACCAAAGGTGGGCTCAGCGCACCATGGGCGAAGCTCCTTGTGCGTAAATTTCACTGCCGGGCCGTGGGTATAGTCCTTCTGCGGGGTGGGCCGCCCAACTTTTCTCTGCAGTCGGCGCCTCCCCCGCTGGGAAGCGTGTGTATCCACACACACGGGGACTCTGGTCCCGGTCTCTCCCGACAGTGGGGTTGGAGAGTGGCAGAGCCAGGGAGGGGGGGGAATGGTGTCAGGTCTTCAGATCGCAGCGACCGTGTGCTCCCTTCCGCTAACTGAGGCCAGGGATCCGTCCGTCGCTCAGGCCGCAGCAGAGCTCAGGATCACAGCATGGCTCTTTCTTGCTCAAAAAAGCACCGCTGGCATCAGGTCGGCGAGCGCAACTCAGAAGGGTGCCGCTCGTAGTCTATAACGGATGATAAGGTGGATTACTAGGGGGTTTTGCAGACGGGCTATCGGAGCCACTCTAAGTAGGGGCCATCTTCCTTCGCAGCTAGCAACGCTCCCCCATCGATGGGTTTTAACTACAGTCTTTTCTTTCCAACAACAAAGTACAGGGAATAAATACCTCGCATGGTTCATTGGATTTGTGGGGGTATCCTTAATTATGTCTTTTATATATAGCATGCAATATCTTATCCAGAACTAGCTCGACAGTGGACTTGAAAAAGAGATGGGACATATAAAGGATTTCTTAAGATCAATTTTAAGATGTGGTCCAATTGCATAATTTATCTATCCACTTACACGTAGTTATTTTGTGTCTATGAGGCAAGCCAAAGGACTGGCCTCCACTGTCAGGCGTGTAAGTAGACTTAGACGGCTGAATGTACCTTTGTGGCTGTTGGAATGGCTGTTCCAAAAGCCCTTAACATTAACAAACAGACCACCCAATGCCACTAGAACAAAATCCCTGAGGACATTTGGATCTCTGGGCTCCGATCGATGCTCCCAACCGCCATGTGGACCTAACAGATGCCATCACAAACCTCAACATGTGGATCACCTCCTTGTGGACTCCCTGGCTCCCCTGAAAACCTCTCCCACACCTCACTCCAAGTCACATGCCAGCTGGTATCTTGAGAACCGCTGACTCACAAAGCATCACCGCAAGCAGCTGGAGTCACTGTGGCACCAATCCCATGATAACCCAGACAAAGACTCCTACAAAGCAGCTCTTTGGACCTACAACCAGTACCTCAAAACCACCAAGTACCTAGACCTCACCGAGTGGATTCATAACAGCTCCAACTCCAACAAAGAAATCTTCACCATCATGTAAGGATCTACATCCCCCTTGCCAGCTGTATGACTATCACTCCTTACCAGGAGTACTCAACTAACCAACTACTACTTGGAAAAAATAAAACCCATCTACAACAACTTCCATACCCCAACCAAACCTCTCTACTCTTGACGTCCTCTGCTCCAAAGACAGCAACACCCAGGAAACCACCAGAACTGCTGGCCAGCCATCACCACCATGGAAACCGCTAACACCATGCGCTCCATCCACTCAGGAGGACCCTCATACCCATGCCTGCACTACACCTTTGCCAAAGGTCTTAACCCCACATCTGCACAGCTGTCACACCAATACTCAACCTATCTCTCTCCACCGCCACCTACCTTTACTCCTGGAAACACAACACCAACCTACCATTCCCCAAAAAACCTTTGGCAGACTCCCTGACCATGGACAATTACAGTCTACGCTTCCTCCTCCCCTACCCAGCCAAAGGCATGAAGAAACTCATCAACACCCGCCTGGCTAACCACCTCAACACAATTCAGCACCTAGCTCCTTCACAAACTGGCTTCAGACCCAATCACAGCACCGAAACAGCCCTCATCAGAGCCAATGACATCTGTGTCATCATGGAGAAGGTGACCGAACAGCCCTCATTCTCCTAGGCCTCTGTGCAACTTTCGACACTGTCTCCCACCCCATCCTCATCCAATATCTCCAAGAGGCCAGAATTTGTGGCCCAGCACTATGATGAAACAGCTCCTTCCTTTCCAGACACACCCAATTGGTCAGTCTAGACCCTTACCTGTCTGATGCTACCAATCCGATCTGCTGCATCCCCCAGGCTCCTGCCTGACCCCCACTCTGTTCAACGTCTACATGGCCCCCTCGCCAGAACCATATGCTCCCACGTACTCAGCATCACCTCCTATGCTGACAACATATAGCTCATCCTCTCCCTATCTGTAAACAATTTTCACCACCCATGCAAACTTCGTCTGTTGCGTGACCTCGGTAGCAGACTGGATGAGCAGGAATTGCCTCAAACTCAACAGCGATAAATCCAAAGTGGTTATATTTGGCAAAGATGCATCTCTGGTCCCCAGCCTGATGGCCCTCCGAGCTAGGACCGACTCCCTCACTTCCAATGCTGCTAGGAACCTGGGCATCATGATTGACAAGCAAATTTCCAAGTCCAACCACATCAACGCGGTCGCTTCTACTTGCTCCAACACCCTCAAACGGTTCAGAAAAGTCTTTAAATGGCTGCCTTAAAATACCTGCAGATCCATCATGCAAACCCTCAATGCCAACAGGCTTAACTACGGCAACGCCCTCTACGTAGGCATCACAGCCCCAAGCACTTAAAAGACATCCACTGGCTCCCAATTCACAAGTGCTTTCTATTCAAACGCCTCACACACGCCTACAAAGCTCTACACAATCAAAGTCTTGACTACCTCAACAACCGCATCCTTTTTCACACCCCATCCAGACACCTCAGTTCGGCTACCCTGCTCCTAGCCCACGTCCCCCGCATACAGAGAGCCACAGATACTGCCTTCACTTACATAAACCCCAAATCTAGAACAAGCTTCCCTACCGCAAAAGCCAGCAGTTCAGTCCTCGAATTCTGAAAAAACCTAAAAACCTGGCTCTTCCAATAGGTCCACCTCAGACATGTACAGATCTTTATCCTTCTCAGGTGCCAGGATAGCCTCCAGGGTGATTGCGTGCCCTACAAATCTGTATAACATAAAATAACATATTATATAAACCCTAGCCGCAACAACCACCACAACAGGTTTAATATATGAAAAATTCAATGGTTCTCCTGGAAGAAGAGATTTTAACAATTTATGGTATGGTACTTGAATCAGCCAATGGTATCAACAGAGCTGTGATGCAATGAAACTAAAGATTGATGGATAGATTATAGACAGCTTAGTCACATCTCATACACAACGCAAAGTGAAATGTGTTAAAAAGTGCTCTGTGCTCACGAGTGGTGATTCACCCATAAAAAAAAAATGTAATTCATGAAAGTGTGACTACAAAGACATTTGTGTAGTGGGGAAAAACGGGAGGTCATCCAGAATGATGGTATACAGCACAGAAAATAGAATGTCTGTGTTAATTGGCTTCTAGAACAAGTGAATTGCTAGTTGACAGTGCATCAACCCTAGACAAGTGAACGAGTCATCATCAGGACATGGATTCAATTAAAAGGCCCGATGGAGACTAGAAAATAACATACACCAATTAAAAGAGTTATAAGGCAAGCCGCTGTGTTGAATGGCACTTACATAATAGGAGCCAGGGGGTATCTATAATTTATGTTATGTAATATAATGTAATGTAAATAGGTACTTATAAAGCGCACGGCTACTCCACAGAGTGTCCCGGCGCTACAAGACTACGAGACAGGCGTCAATGCTCCTACCAAAACGAGGGACATTACTATTGCAGGAAAAGCCAGGTCTTCAACTGTTTCCTGAAGGACAGAAGATCTTGCACCTGCTTAAGGGAAAATGGAAGACCATTCCATAGCCTGGAAGCCAGGACTTGAAAGGAACGCCCGCCCAAACGAGAGCGGGAAAACTTTGGGGTAGTCATCAAAAGCTGTGATGAGGATCTCAGGGCTCTCTGCGGGACATAGTGCTGAATCCTTTTCCTGACGTAGACGGCTTCTGTATCATGTAGGGCCCTAAAAGCTAAAACTAGGGCTTTGAACTGAATTCTCTTCCGGACCGGCAACCAGTGCAGAGACTTCAGATGGATGGACATACGCTCTCTGGGGCCCACCATGAGAATTGCTCTGGCCGCCGCATTCTGCACCACTTGCAGGCGGTTTAGCAAGTAGTCCGGTAGGCCCAAATACAGGACATTGACGTAGTCCAGCCTCGATACGATCAGGGCTTGGACTACAACCTTCCTGCACTTAACTGGAAGCAGAGGGAGGAAGTTTTTTTAGCATTTTTAACAGGCCAAAGCAGGTGCCGGCTACTGTTTGGATCTGAGCCTTCATAGATAAGTTGGAGTCTAGCTTGACTCCTAAGTTCTTCATAATGCTTACTGGGACAGCAGGCGGGGACATATCCTGAGGCCACCACTGGCGCCATACTTCGCTAGGTGGAGTCCGAAGAAAATGATCTCGGATTTCTCCGGATTGCACTTCAGTTGATTCCGCCTTAACCAAGAGAACACCTCAGACAGGCAGATGTTAATCTCGCCGCCTTTAAAGTCGGCGTCCTTGTCACAGGTGAACAGCAGTTGCGTGTCATCGGCGTATGATACTATTTTAGCGCTGTGAGCCTCAGCAAGCATAGCAAGGGGAGCCAAATAAACATTAAAAAGTGTCGGGCTCAGGATGGATCCCTGAGGGATCCCTACCTTCAAGTGGGGGATGGGAGCAGCGAAGGGAGGGGACCAAAATGTTTGCTGACGGTCGGTTAGAATATAAGAGAACCACTTGAATACCGTGCCACCAACGCGGCACTCCTGAAGCCTCTGAAGTAGCCGGTCATGTGGCACGGTATCAAATGCCGCAGAGAGATCCAACAGTATCAGCACCGCCTTTCCTCCTTTATCTAATGTCTCCTTAATAGCTTCGGAAACCTCCAGTAAGGCTGTTTCAGTGCTAAAATTCGCTCTAAAACCCGAATGACTCTGATGGAGTATATGGTTGGTTTCCACATATTCGGTGGTAACTCGATTCACATATTTTTCCAAAACTTTGGAAAAGAAGGGAAGAAGCGATATCAGCCTATAATTAGAGGCCATCAGAGGGTCAGCCGATGGCTTCTTTAATAGAGGGAGGATTTTAGCATTTTTCCAGGTAGCTGGCACCCGCCCCTCTTGCAGTGAGGTGTTCAGAATCCGATTAACGGCTGGATTTATAATCTTAGCTATAGAAGATAGCACTTTGGCTGGACATGGATCCGAAGGCGAGCCTGACTTAAGAGATTTCATTATTTCTAGAGATATTTCCAGGGAAATAGAAGGAAACTGGTTAAGAAAGGGGCCCGTCGCAGGATTGTCATGAGGTGGTGACCCTATCATAACTTCCTTCACCGGGTGCAAAATCTCAAAAGAGTTTTGGATAGTTTTAATTTTGTCCTGGAAAAAACATGCAAGATTATTTGTCCACTCACTGGTGGGGGTGAAGGGTATATCCACCGCACTGGGGGACGAAAAGTTTTTTACAATTTTAAATATTTCTTTACTTTTGTTTCCTGCTGACTAGATTTTAGAAGAGAAAAAATATTTCTTTTCCTCCCGAATTTTGTTATAATGGATTTTAAGGGCCTGTTTGTATCTAAAGCCGCCGAGAAAAGAATTCCATAAAGTTGGCATACATAGAAACAAATTAGTTAAAATAAGAGAAAAGCTCAAGAATTACACACTAGGTAGTGGTTGAGGAATTATCAGGAAAGTATTTAAGCTGTAGAGAGAAAAACAGGTTATGGGAGGAGTTTAATGTGAGAACAACCCCTAGTGATGGAAAAATGTGAGCTTAAGAAAATGGTATCTTATCAATGGGAACCGCGATGGGAAACAGGAGAAGGTCCAAGAAGGTTCTGGTGAAGAAACAGGACTGTAATCGGCACTGGAGAACAACTTCTGTTAACAAAGTCAGTCGTGTACAGAAAGGGGGCCAGACTTAAGGGGGAGCATTATGGGCACGGCCACTGTAAGAACAGCAGATCAATCTGCAGGAGAAAAGCCCTGCATCATCAAAAAAGTGGTACAAACCCCTGTACATAACTGCAGGCGCAGGAGTTGCAGGACAATGGTCAGCCAAAGACAGAAATTAAGAAAAAACGTGTGAAAAATGCACGAAAGTTGAGGGGATTTACGAGATCTCTTGAAAGCTTAACATTTTCTCATTAATGTTCTTTTCAATTTCTTCACTCCAAGCTCTACCGAGGACAGTCTAGATGCTCGTACTAGTGGACCTAACGAACCAGGCTCAAAGCTCAGCTATGCCAGGCTGTGATGAAAAGCCCTTTGTAGTAGTCTGAGTAGCAACTCCGTCTCTGCACTGCAGCCAACAATTATGGTCAGTCAGTGAGATGTAGGACAGACTAAAGTAATGAGAATGATCTGAGTTTTGCCCATCTTATGATTCAGGTCAACCTGGAGATCATTGGAAAGTATGAAAATTTTAATTCAACAAGGATTTCTTCAACAACTTTGTTATGTGGAAAAGTCGATACAAAGTCTGAACATTTGACATTGTCTGCCATAGCAAATGAGCAAATCACTGGAAAACTGCTACTTTGTTATGCCACTACTCTGTTCTAATTCAATCGCTTCTTAATTCGGGTACTCACTGCACCAACCAAATAGGCTTGTAATACGGCATCGAGAAGTCATTCTTAAGAGGAATCTGTATATGTATTGAACATCTACTTTTATGAATATCCCAAAGAATCATGCTTAAGAGGAATCTGTATATGCAGGTTACATAGTAATATAGAACTTGTTTTTGTAAGTTAGGTTTTGGTTTGACATATATAAATAAGTGCAGGAGGACGCTCAACGCCAAGACAGACTGGGCAGTTGTGCATGCACTTAGTGGCATTCTTTGAAGTTAAAAGATTGTACCATGACGTGAAAGCAGACCTAACCTCTGTGAGAATTAGGAACTCCAATTCGAAATATGTTTACAATACGGTTGTCTACTTTGGCTTTATTTTCTGAACCCAATATATGACCCTGTTATTTCAAAGGATTTGTAGTGTAACCCTAATTTTTGAAAACTAGTGCTCTCTAACGTTTTCAGTCCAGTATTCTCATAGGTTCCTTAACTGGCAAGACCAATACATTCAACAAAGGTACAGGAAGAGAGATCATAGTTGTGCACTGCAGTTTGATGTTTAGTGCCCTCATGACAACAAGCAGCACCTTGAAACCGACTAACTTGTTATCAAAGGCTGACTACTTTCCTTGAAGTCGACAAATCGAGCACTGATGGCTTCATCAACAAAGAGCACCTCAATAAGAAACAGGAATGATAACAGGAGGGAAAACAATGGCTAATTCAGCGGGCCACCTGATTTCGCTTTGCCCAATCTCTATTTTTCAGCTCCAGAAGAGGATCTGAATGACCCTCTGAAAATGTCCTACAAGACATCTCCCTACAAATAAAGGTTGGCACTTGTCCACATTGTGGTGGCCAGACAATAAAATGTACTTGAAGTCCAGACTTCCTACCTCATTTTTCAACCACATTTGGCATGTCTTGAAACAGGGAGCCGTATCCACACTAAAGTGCAACATTTCAGGTCTGTCGGGGGCGTGGACTGGCAACATGGCCAAGAAGACGTGAGCTCCCGAACTCTCTCCAGACTGGGTCTCTAATGGCCCCGAAATCCTGCAAAATCCTGCTATAGAAAGAGCTCCTGGAGTACACGACCTAAGTACCGTTTGGAGAAAGTGGAGGGGACCCCAGCGATCCTGTCGTGTGGGATTTTCGGTGGCATGAGGATTTGGGGCCTGTGGCACTCTCCGGCCCGCTGCACGATTAGCGGCTCGCAGCATCGTGGACTCCCAGAGACAGACGGTCCACACAAAAACAGGGAGACAAGGGCTACCCGAATCTGTGCACCTGGGAGCGGAACGATGGAACGGGAGGGGCTGCGGGAAGCGCCCGTTGCCCCAACGACCTTGGACGGCGGTGGGAGGGCCTGTCTCAGCTAAAGAAAGCGGAGTCAGCAGCAGCGGCCCCGTCAGTGGAGGACAGTGGCACTGCCTGGCCCTAGCCGAGGATTTTGGCAAACAGAGAAATAACTGACCCGAGGACTGTTCCTTCTGGACTGTGGCTGCCTCTGCCGGGTCAGTTGGCCCGGGGGAGGGCCGCGTCACAACTATCAGGAGCCGGAGATGGGGCGGGGAGCGGCCGTCCACTCAGACTGCTCCAGGAAGAGAAGGTGAGGCCGGGATAGCAGTGCAGGGGAAGAGGGGGGGACACTGAGCACGGCCGTGTGGGTGCCCTCCACTCTGGCTGAGTCCAGTGAAGCGCAAGCAGCCCAATAGAGGGGTGAAATAGGTGCCCTGCAGGCAAACCGAGCTGGACTTGCATGAAGATTCCTGGAAGTAAGGCAGATTAAGTTGGGGAGCCTGTTACTAGGAGGCCCACCCCGGACAGGGGCACTGACGTTCTGGCACCCCCACGCAAGAAAGGAAAATAAATAAGAACAAGCATTTGCAATGCAATTGGTCTTGCATTTACGCAAGTTTGAGCTATTGGCATTGTAAATGACAATGCCTTTTATTTATGTTTTGGTTTTTAAAACATAAATAAAAGACATTGTCATTTACAATGCAAATAGCTTCAACTCGCGTAAATGAGAGACCTATTGCATTGCAAATGATTGTTTCATCCCAGCTACTTGGCGCTGCCCCGCATGGGAACTCCTACCTGGAGAATGACAATGCTGTCCAGAACTGCCCATTCCTTCCCGACTTCAGTGACCTTGCATGGCCTCCACTTTTACCCTTACTTTATCAGTACTTCGAGGTTATTTTTTGCCAAAATATTCTTCTGGGGAACAGTTCCATGGATTTACAACACAATCAGTAAATCAAGGCCATTACACTACAAGTCTTTGCTCATAGGCAGGACCACTGGAATAACGAAATATTGTGGCCGCCGCGTTCTGGGAGTATTTACATATTTTACACACTTGCCGCATGATTCAGATCTTCTGTATCAGTTGCAAACATTAATTCTAGCTCAGATGGATCAAAAGAGGCTTTAAAAAGCATCAGCCGTGGTCCCCCGGGGGGACAGACGCTTTGCAAAGATTAACTGTCACCATTTCGTTGCTGATGGCTGTATTCAGGTGTGCTGCTAATGAGGAGAAACGTTTGCCCAGACAGTACTACTGTGTTGCAAAATGACAAAATAGCAAAATATTGCGACAGAATGTGCCATATTACGCTGCATCATTGCACCTCTTCTGTGTCTGATTACGTTTGTACCTCTCCAGTCCCTGCAGCACCTGTTCTGACCTGGGTCTCAGGCTCTACAACAGCTCTGCTGACATGGTTCTCTGGCTCTACAGCAGCTCTGCTGACCTGGTTCTCTGGCTCTACAGCAGCACTGCTGACCTGGTTCTCTGGCTCTACAGTGGCTCTGCGGACCTGGTTCTCAGGCTCTACAGCGGCTCTGCTGACCTGGTCTTCTGGCTCTACAGCAGCTGTGCTGACCTGGTTCTCTGGCTCTACAGCAGCTGTGCTGACCTGGTTCTCTGGCTCTACAACGGCTCTGCTGACCTGGTTCTCTGGCTCTACAACGGCTCTGCTGACCTGGTTCTCTGGCTCTACAACCGCTCTGCTGACCTGGTTCTCAGGCTCTACAGCAGCTTGCTGACCTGGTTCTCAGGCTCAAGAGTGGCTCTGCTGGCCTGGTTCTCTGGCTCTAGAGCGGCTCTGCTTACCTGGTTCTCTGGCTCTAGAGCGGCTCTGCTGACCTGGTTCTCTGGCTCTAGAGCGGCTCTGCTGACCCGGTTCTCTGGCTCTAGAGCAGCTCTGCTCACCTGGTTCTCTGGCTCTAGAGCGGCTCTGCTGACCCGGTTCTCTGGTTCTGGAGCAGCTCTGCTGACCTGGTTCTATGGGCTCTACAGCAGCTCTGCTGACCTGGGTCTCAGGCTCTACAACGGCTATGCTGACCTGGGTCTCAGGCTCTAGAGCGGCTCTGCTGACCTGGGTCTCAGGCTCTAGAGCGGCTCTGCTGAACTGGCTCTCTGGCTCTAGGGCGTGTCTGCTGACCTAGTTCTATGGCTCTACAGCAGCTCTGCTGACCTGGTTGTATGGCTCTGCAACGGCTCTGCTGACCTGGTTCTATGGCTCTACAGCAGCTCTGCTGACCTGGTTCTCTGGCTCTAGAGCGGCTCTGCTGACCTGAATCTCTGGCTCTACAGCAGCTTTGCTGACCTGGGTCTCAGGCTCCACAGCAGCTCTGCTGACTTGGTTCTCTGGCTCCACAGCAGCTCTGCTGACCTGGTTCTCTGGCTCTACAATGGCTCTGCTGACCTGGTTCTCTGGCTCGACAGCAGCTTGCTGACCTGGTTCTCCGGCTCCACAGCAGCTCTGCTGACCTGGTTCTCTGGCTCTACAATGGCTCTGCTGACCTGGTTCTCAGGCTCTACAGCAGCTCTGCTGACCTGGTTCTCTGGCTCCACAACGGCTCTGCTGACCTGGTTCTGTGGCTCTACAGCAGCTCTGCTGACCTGCTTCTCTGCCTCTACAGCAGCTTGATGACCTGCTTCTCTGGCTCTACAGCAGCTCTGCTGACCTGCTTCTCTGGCTCTACAGCAGCTTGATGACCTGCTTCTCTGGCTCTACAGCAGCTCTGCTGACCTGCTTCTCTGGCTCTACAGCAGCTTGATGACCTGCTTCTCTGGCTCTACAGCAGCTCTGCTGACCTGGTTCTCTGGCTCTAGAGTAGCTCTACTGACCTTGTTCTCTGGCTCTAGAGCAGCTCTGCTGACCTGGTTCTGGTTCTCTGGCTCTACAGCAGCTCTGCTGACCTGGTTCTCTGGCTCTACAACGGCTCTGCTGACCTGGTTCTCAGGCTCTACAGCAGCTTGCTGACCTGGTTCTCAGGCTCTACAGCAGCTTGCTGACCTGGTTCTCTGGCTCTACAGCTGCTCTGCTGACCTGGTTCTCAGGCTCTAGAGCAACTCTGCTGACCTTGTTCTCTGGCTCTACAGCGGCTCTGCTGACCTGGTCTTCTGGCTCTACAGCAGCTGTGCTGACCTGGTTCTCTGGCTCTACAGCAGCTCTGCTGACCTGGTTCTCTGGCTCTACAACGGCTCTGCTGACCTGGTTCTCAGGCTCTACAGCAGCTTGCTGACCTGGTTCTCTGGCTCAAGAGTGGCTCTGCTGGCCTGGTTCTCTGGCTCTAGAGCGGCTCTGTTGACCTGGTTCTCTGGCTCTAGAGCGGCTCTGCTGACCTGGTTCTCTGGCTCTAAAGCGGCTCTGCTCACCTGGTTCTCTGGCTCTAGAGCAGCTCTGCTGACCTGGTTCTGGTTCTCTGGCTCTACAGCAGCTCTGCTGACCTGGTTCTCTGGCTCTGGCTCTACAGCAGCTTGCTGACCTGGTTCTCTGGCTCTACAGCTGCTCTGCTGACCTGGTTCTCAGGCTCTAGAGCAACTCTGCTGACCTTGTTCTCTGGCTCTACAGCGGCTCTGCTGACCTGGTCTTCTGGCTCTACAGCAGCTGTGCTGACCTGGTTCTCTGGCTCTACAGCAGCTCTGCTGACCTGGTTCTCTGGCTCTACAACGGCTCTGCTGACCTGGTTTTCAGGCTCTATATCAGCTTGCTGACCTGGTTCTCTGGCTCTAGAGCAGCTCTGATGACCTCGTTCTCTGGCTCTACAGCAGCTCTGCTGACCTGGTTCTCAGGCTCTAGAGCAACTCTGCTGACCTTGTTCTCTGGCTCTACAGCGGCTCTGCTGGCCTGGTTCTCTGGTTCTAGAGTGGCTCTGCTGACCTGGTTCTCTGGGCTCTACAGCAGCTCTGCTGACCTGGGTCTCAGGCTCTACAACGGCTCTGCTGACCTGGGTCTCAGGCTCTAGAGCGGCTCTAGAGCGGCTCTGCTGACCTGGGTCTCAGGCTCTAGAGCGGCTCTGCTGACCTGGGTCTCAGGCTCTAGGGCGTGTCTGCTGACCTAGTTCTATGGCTCTACAGCAGCTCTGCTGACCTGGTTGTATGGCTCTGCAACGGCTCTGCTGACCTGGTTCTATGGCTCTACAGCAGCTCTGCTGACCTGGTTCTCTGGCTCTAGAGCGGCTCTGCTGACCTGAATCTCTGGCTCTACAGCAGCTTTGCTGACCTGGGTCTCAGGCTCTACAGCAGCTCTGCTGACTTGGTTCTCTGGCTCCACAGCAGCTCTGCTGACCTGGTTCTCTGGCTCTACAATGGCTCTGCTGACCTGGTTCTCTGGCTCTACAGCAGCTCTGCTGACCTGCTTCTCTGGCTCTACAGCAGCTTGATGACCTGCTTCTCTGGCTCTACAGCAGCTTGATGACCTGCTTCTCTGGCTCTACAGCAGCTCTGCTGACCTGGTTCTAAGGCTCTACAGCAGCTCTGCTGACCTGGTTCTCTGGCTCTAGAGTAGCTCTACTGACCTTGTTCTCTGGCTCTAGAGCAGCTCTGCTGACCTGGTTCTGGTTCTCTGGCTCTACAGCAGCTCTGCTGACCTGGTTCTCAGGCTCTACAGCAGCTTGCTGACCTGGTTCTCAGGCTCTACAGCAGCTTGCTGACCTGGTTCTCTGGCTCTAGAGCAGCTCTGCTGACCTGGTTCTCTGGCTCTAGAGCAGCTCTGCTGACCTGGTTCTCAGGCTCTACAGCAGCTTGCTGACCTGGTTCTCTGGCTCTAGAGCAGCTCTGATGACCTCGTTCTCTGGCTCTACAGCAGCTCTGCTGACCTGGTTCTCAGGCTCTAGAGCAACTCTGCTGACCTTGTTCTCTGGCTCTACAGCGGCTCTGCTGACCTGGTTCTGTGGCTCTACAGCAGCTCTGATGACTTGGTTCTCTGACTCCACAACAGCTCTGCTGACCTGGTTCTCTGGCTCTACAGCAGCTCTGCTGACCTGGTTCTCTAGCTCTACAGCAGCTCTGCTGACCTGGTTCTCTGGCTCTAGAGCAGCTCTGCTGACCTGGTTCTCTGGCGCTACAACGGCTCTGCTGACCCAATTCTCTGGCTCCAAAGCGGCTCTGCTGACCCAATTCTCTGGCTCCAAAGCGGCTCTGTTGACCTGGTTCTCTGGCTTTACAGCAGCTCTGCTGACCTGGTTCTCTGGCTTTACAGCAGCTCTGCTGACCTGGTTCTCTGGCTGTAGAGCGGCTCTGCTGGCCTGGTTCTCCGGCTCTGCTGACCTGGTCCTCTGCCTCTAGAGCGGCTCTGCTGACCTGGTTCTCTGGCTCTAGAGCAGCTCTGCTGACCCGGTTCTCTGGCTTTAGAGCGGCTCTGCTGACCTGGTTCTATGGCTCTACAGCAGCTCTGCTGACCTGGTTCTCTGGCTCTAGTGCGGATCAGCTGACCTGGTTCTCTGTCTCTACAGCAGCGCTGCTGACCTGGGTCTCAGGCTCTACAACGGCTCTGCTGACCTGGTTCTCTGGCTCTACAGCAGCTCTGCTGACCTGGTTCTCTGGCTCTACAGCGGTTCTGCTGACCTGGTTCTCTGGCTCTACATCTGCTCTACTGACCCGGTTCTCAGGCTCTAGAGCGGCTCTGTTGAACTGGTTCTCTGGCTCTAGAGCGTGTCTGCTGACCTGGTTCTATGGCTATACAGTAGCTCTGCTGACCTGGTTCTATGGCTCTACAACGGCTCTGCTGACCTGGTTCTATGGCTCTACAGCAGCTCTGCTGACCTGGTTCTATGGCTCTAGAGCGGCTCTGATGACCTGGTTCTCTGGCTCTGCAGCAGCTCAGCTGACCTGGGTCTCAGGCTCTACAACGACTCTGCTGACCTTGTTCTCTGGCTCTACAATGGCTCTGCTGACCTGGTTCTCTGGCTCTACAGCACCTCTGCTGACCTGGTTCTAAGGCTCTACAGCAGCTCTGCTGACCTGGTTCGCTGACCTGGTTCTCTGGCCCAGTTTTCTGGCCATAGAGCAGCTCTGCTGACCTCGTTCTCAGGCTCTAGAGCGACTCTGCTGACCTTGTTTTCTGGCTCTACCGCGGCTCTGCTGACCTGGTTCTCTGGCTCTACAGCAGCTCTGCGGACCTGGTTCTCTGGCTCTACAGCAGCTCTGCTGACCTGGTTCTCTAGCTCTACAGCAGCTCTGCTGACCTGGTTCTCTGGGTCTAGAGTGCCTCTGCTGACCTGGTTCTCTGGCTCTAGAGTAGCTCTACTGACCTTGTTCTCTGGCTCTAGAGCAGCTCTGCTGACCTGGTTCTCTGGTTCTACAACGGCTCTGCTGACCCACTTCTCTGGCTCTAGAGCGGCTCTGCTGACCCGGTTCTCTGGCTCTACAGCAGCTCTCTACTGACCTGGTTCTCTGGCCCTACAGCAGCTCTGCTGACCTGGTTCTCTGGCTCTACAGCAGCTCTGCTGACCTGGTTCTCTGGCTCTAGAGCGGCTCTGCTGACCTGGTTCTCTGGCTCTAGAGCGGCTCTGCTGACCTGGTTCTCTGGCTCTAGAGCGGCTCTGCTGACCTGGTTCTCAGGCTCTACAGCAGCTCTGCTGACCTGGTTCTCTAGTTCTAGAGCGGCTCTGCTGACCTGGTTCTCTGGCTCTAGAGCGGCTCTGCTGACCTGGTTCTCTGGCTCTAGAGCGGCTCTGCTGACCTGGTTCTCAGGCTCTACAGCAGCTCTGCTGACCTGGTTCTCTAGTTCTAGAGCAGCTCTGCTGCCCTGGTTCTCTGGCTCTACAGCAGCTCTGCTTACCTGGTTCTCTGGCTCGAGAGCGGCTCTGCTGACCTGGTTCTCTGGCTCTAGAGCGGCTCTACTGACCCGGTTCTCTGGCTCTAGAGCGGCTGTTGAACTGGTTCTCTGGCTCTAGAGCATGTCTGCTGACCTGGTTCTATGGCTATACAGCAGCTCTGCTGACCTGGTTCTATGGCTCTACAACGGCTCTGCTGACCTGGTTTTATGGCTCTACAGCAGCTCTGCTGACCTGGTTCTCTGGCTCTACAGCAGCTCTGCTGACCTGGTTCTCTGGCTCTACAGCAGCTCTGCTGACCTGGTTCTCTGGCTCTACAGCAGCTCTGCTGACCTGGTTCTCTGGCTCTACAGCAGCTCTGCTGACCTGGTTCTCTGGCTCTACAGCAGCTCTGCTGACCTGGTTCTCTGGCTCTACAGCAGCTCTGCTGACCTGGTTCTCTGGCTTCTACAGCAGCTCTGCTGACCTGGTTCTCTGGCTCTACAGCAGCTCTGCTGACCTGGTTCTCTGGCTCTACAGCAGCTCTGCTGACCTGGTTCTCTGGCTATACAGCAGCTCTGCTGACCTGGTTCTCTGGCTCTACAGCAGCTCTGCTGACCTGGTTCTCTGGCTCCACAGCAGCTCTGCTGACCTGGTTCTCTGGCTCCACAGCAGCTCTGCTGACCTGGTTCTCTGGCTCTACAGCAGCTCTGCTGACCTGGTTCTCTGGCTATACAGCAGCTCTGCTGACCTGGTTCTCTGGCTCTACAGCAGCTCTGCTGACCTGGTTCTCTGGCTCCACAGCAGCTCTGCTGACCTGGTTTTATGGCTCTACAGCAGCTCTGCTGACCTGGTTCTCTGGCTCTACAGCAGCTCTGCTGACCTGGTTCTCTGGCTCTACAGCAGCTCTGCTGACCTGGTTCTCTGGCTCTACAGCAGCTCTGCTGACCTGGTTCTCTGGCTCTACAGCAGCTCTGCTGACCTGGTTCTCTGGCTATACAGCAGCTCTGCTGACCTGGTTCTCTGGCTCTACAGCAGCTCTGCTGACCTGGTTCTCTGGCTCCACAGCAGCTCTGCTGACCTGGTTCTCTGGCTCCACAGCAGCTCTGCTGACCTGGTTCTCAGGCTCTAGAGCGGCTCTGCTGACCTGGTTTTCTGGCTCTGCAGCAGCTCTCTACTGACCTGGTTCTCAGGCTCTACAGCAGCTTGCTGACCTGGTTCTCAGGCTCTACAGCAGCTTGCTGACCTGGTTCTCTGGCTCTAGAGCAGCTCTGCTGACCTGGTTCTCTGGCTCTAGAGCAGCTCTGCTGACCTGGTTCTCTGGCTCTAGAGCAGCTCTGCTGACCTGGTTCTCAGGCTCTACAGCAGCTTGCTGACCTGGTTCTCAGGCTCTACAGCAGCTTGCTGACCTCGTTCTCTGGCTCTACAGCAGCTCTGCTGACCTGGTTCTCAGGCTCTAGAGCAACTCTGCTGACCTGGTTCTCAGGCTCTAGAGCAACTCTGCTGACCTTGTTCTCTGGCTCTACAGCGGCTCTGCTGACCTGGTTCTCTGGCTCTACAGCAGCTCTGATGACTTGGTTCTCTGACTCCACAACAGCTCTGCTGACCTGGTTCTCTGGCTCTACAGCAGCTCTGCTGACCTGGTTCTCTAGCTCTACAGCAGCTCTGCTGACCTGGTTCTCTGGCTCTAGAGCAGCTCTGCTGACCTGGTTCTCTGGCGCTACAACGGCTCTGCTGACCCAATTCTCTGGCTCCAAAGCGGCTCTGCTGACCCAATTCTCTGGCTCCAAAGCGGCTCTGTTGACCTGGTTCTCTGGCTTTACAGCAGCTCTGCTGACCTGGTTCTCTGGCTCTAGAGCGGCTCTGCTGACCTGGTTCTCTGGCTCTAGAGCAGCTCTGCTGACCCGGTTCTCTGGCTTTAGAGCGGCTCTGCTGACCTGGTTCTATGGCTCTACAGCAGCTCTGCTGACCTGGTTCTCTGGCTCTAGTGCGGATCAGCTGACCTGGTTCTCTGGCTCTACAGCAGCGCTGCTGACCTGGGTCTCAGGCTCTACAACGGCTCTGCTGACCTGGTTCTCTGGCTCTACAGCAGCTCTGCTGACCTGGTTCTCTGGCTCTACAGCGGTTCTGCTGACCTGGTTCTCTGGCTCTACATCTGCTCTACTGACCCGGTTCTCAGGCTCTAGAGCGGCTCTGTTGAACTGGTTCTCTGGCTCTAGAGCGTGTCTGCTGACCTGGTTCTATGGCTATACAGTAGCTCTGCTGACCTCGTTCTATGGCTCTACAACGGCTCTGCTGACCTGGTTCTATGGCTCTACAGCAGCTCTGCTGACCTGGTTTTCTGGCTCTAGAGCGGCTCTGATGACCTGGTTCTCTGGCTCTGCAGCAGCTCAGCTGACCTGGGTCTCAGGCTCTACAACGACTCTGCTGACCTTGTTCTCTGGCTCTACAATGGCTCTGCTGACCTGGTTCTCTGGCTCTACAGCACCTCTGCTGACCTGGTTCTAAGGCTCTACAGCAGCTCTGCTGACCTGGTTCGCTGACCTGGTTCTCTGGCCCAGTTTTCTGGCCATAGAGCATCTCTGCTGACCTCGTTCTCAGGCTCTAGAGCGACTCTGCTGACCTTGTTTTCTGGCTCTACCGCGGCTCTGCTGACCTGGTTCTCTGGCTCTACAGCAGCTCTGCAGACCTGGTTCTCTGGCTCTACAGCAGCTCTGCTGACCTTGTTCTCTAGCTCTACAGCAGCTCTGCTGACCTGGTTCTCTGGGTCTAGAGTGCCTCTGCTGACCTGGTTCTCTGGGTCTAGAGTGCCTCTGCTGACCTGGTTCCCTGGCTCTAGAGTAGCTCTACTGACCTTGTTCTCTGGCTCTAGAGCAGCTCTGCTGACCTGGTTCTCTGGTTCTACAACGGCTCTGCTGACCCACTTCTCTGGCTCTAGAGCGGCTCTGCTGACCCGGTTCTCTGGCTCTACAGCAGCTCTCTACTGACCTGGTTCTCTGGCTCTACAGCAGCTCTGCTGACCTGGTTCTCTGGCTCTACAACGGCTCTGCTGACCTGGTTCTCTGGCTCTACAGCAGCTCTGCTGACCTGGTTCTCTGGCTCTAGAGCGGCTCTGCTGACCTGGTTCTCTGGCTCTAGAGCGGCTCTGCTGACCTGGTTCTCTGGCTCTAGAGCGGCTCTGCTGACCTGGTTGTCAGGCTCTACAGCAGCTTGCTGACCTGGTTCTCTAGTTCTAGAGCAGCTCTGCTGCCCTGGTTCTCTGGCTCTACAGCAGCTCTGCTGACCTGGTTGTCTGGCTCTAGAGCGGCTCTGCTGACCTGGTTCTCTGGCTCGAGAGCGGCTCTGCTGACCTGGTTCTCTGGCTCTAGAGCGGCTCTACTGACCCAGTTCTCTGGCTCTAGAGCGGCTCTGTTGAACTGGTTCTCTGGCTCTAGAGCATGTCTGCTGACCCGGTTCTATGGCTATACAGCAGCTCTGCTGACCTGGTTCTATGGCTCTACAACGGCTCTGCTGACCTGGTTTTATGGCTCTAAAGCAGCTCTGCTGACCTGGTTCTCTGGCTCTACAGCAGCTCTGCTGACCTGGTTCTCTGGCTCTACAGCAGCTCTGCTGACCTGGTTCTCTGGCTCTACAGCAGCTCTGCTGACCTGGTTCTCTGGCTCTACAGCAGCTCTGCTGACCTGGTTCTCTGGCTCTACAGCAGCTCTGCTGACCTGGTTCTCTGGCTCTACAGCAGCTCTGCTGACCTGGTTCTCTGGCTCTACAGCAGCTCTGCTGACATGGTTCTCTGGCTCTACAGCAGCTCTGCTGACCTGGTTCTCTGGCTCCACAGCAGCTCTGCTGACCTGGTTCTCTGGCTCCACAGCAGCTCTGCTGACCTGGTTTTCAGGCTCTAGAGCGGCTCTGCTGACCTGGTTTTCTGGCTCTGCAGCAGCTCTCTACTGACCAGGTTCTCAGGCTCTACAGCAGCTTGCTGACCTGGTTCTCTGGCTCCACAGCAGCTCTGCTGACCTGGTTCTCTGGCTCTACAACGGCTCTGCTGACCTGGTTCTCAGGCTCTACAGCAGCTGGCTGACCTGGTTCTCTGGCTCTAGAGTGGCTCTGCTGGCCTGGTTCTCTGGCTCTAGAGCGGCTCTGCTGACCTGGTTCTCTGGCTCTAGAGGGGCTCTGCTGACCTGGTTCTCTGGCTCTAGAGGGGCTCTGCTGACCTGGGTCTCAGGCTCTACAGCGGCTCTGCTGACCTGGTTCTCTGGCTCTACAGCAGCTCTGCTGACCTGGTTCTCTGGCTCTACAGCAGCTCTGCTGACCTGGTTCTCTGGCTCTACAGCAGCTCTGCTGACCTGGTTCTCTGGCTCTACAGCAGCTCTGCTGACCTGGTTCTCTGGCTCTACAGCAGCTCTGCTGACCTGGTTCTCTGGCTCTACAGCAGCTCTGCTGACCTGGTTCTCTGGCTCTACAGCAGCTCTGCTGACCTGGTTCTCTGGCTCTACAGCAGCTCTGCTGACCTGGTTCTCTGGCTCTACAGCAGCTCTGCTGACCTGGTTCTCTGGCTCTACAGCAGCTCTGCTGACCTGGTTCTCTGGCTCCACAGCAGCTCTGCTGACCTGGTTCTCTGGCTCCACAGCAGCTCTGCTGACCTGGTTTTCAGGCTCTAGAGCGGCTCTGCTGACCTGGTTTTCTGGCTCTGCAGCAGCTCTCTACTGACCAGGTTCTCAGGCTCTACAGCAGCTTGCTGACCTGGTTCTCTGGCTCCACAGCAGCTCTGCTGACCTGGTTCTCTGGCTCTACAACGGCTCTGCTGACCTGGTTCTCAGGCTCTACAGCAGCTGGCTGACCTGGTTCTCTGGCTCTAGAGTGGCTCTGCTGGCCTGGTTCTCTGGCTCTAGAGCGGCTCTGCTGACCTGGTTCTCTGGCTCTAGAGCGGCTCTGCTGACCTGGTTCTCTGGCTCTAGAGGGGCTCTGCTGACCTGGTTCTCTGGCTCTAGAGGGGCTCTGCTGACCTGGGTCTCAGGCTCTACAGCGGCTCTGCTGACCTGGTTCTCTGGCTCTACAGCAGCTCTGCTGACCTGGTTCTCTGGCTCTACAGCAGCTCTGCTGACCTGGTTCTCTGGCTCTACAGCAGCTCTGCTGACCTGGCTCTCTGGCTCTACAGCAGCTCTGCTGACCTGGCTCTCTGGCTCTACAGCAGCTCTGCTGACCTGGCTCTCCAGCAGCTCTGCTGACCTGGTTCTCTGGCTCTACAACGGCTCTGCTGACCTGGTTCTCAGGCTCTACAGC
Organism: Calotriton arnoldi; assembly: GCA_963921515.1. Classification (NCBI taxonomy): domain Eukaryota; kingdom Metazoa; phylum Chordata; class Amphibia; order Caudata; family Salamandridae; genus Calotriton; species Calotriton arnoldi. The sequence goes on along the minus strand of CAWUFW010003730.1, from coordinate 1,097,092 downwards.
AGCTGGCTGACCTGGTTCTCTGGCTCTAGAGCGGCTCTGCTGACCTGGTTCTCTGGCTCTAGAGGGGCTCTGCTGACCTGGTTCTCTGGCTCTAGAGGGGCTCTGCTGACCTGGTTCTCTGGCTCTAGAGCGGCTCTGCTGACCCGGTTCTCTGGCTCTAGAGCGGCTCTGCTTTCTTGGTTCTCTGGCTTTACAGCGGCTCTGCTGACCTGGTTCTCTGGCTCTACAGCAGCTCTGCTGACCTGGTTCTCTGGCTCTACAGCAGCTCTGCTGACCTGGTTCTCTGGCTCTACAGCAGCTCTGCTGACCTGGCTCTCTGGCTCTACAGCAGCTCTGCTGACCTGGTTCTCTGTCTCTACAGCAGCTCTGCTGACCTGGCTCTCTGGCTCTACAGCAGCTCTGCTGACCTGGTTCTCTGGCTCTACAACGGCTCTGCTGACCTGGTTCTCAGGCTCTACAGCAGCTGGCTGACTTGGTTCTCTGGCTCTAGAGTGGCTCTGCTGGCCTGGTTCTCTGGCTCTAGAGCGGCTCTGCTGACCTGGTTCTCTGGCTCTAGAGGGGCTCTGCTGACCTGGTTCTCTGGCTCTAGAGGGGCTCTGCTGACCTGGGTCTCAGGCTCTACAGCGGCTCTGCTGACCTGGTTCTCTGGCTCTACAGCAGCTCTGCTGACCTGGTTCTCTGGCTCTACAGCAGCTCTGCTGACCTGGTTCTCTGGCTCTACAGCAGCTCTGCTGACCTGGTTCTCTGGCTCTACAGCAGCTCTGCTGACCTGGTTCTCTGGTTCTACAACGGCTCTGCTGACCCACTTCTCTGGCTCTAGAGCGGCTCTGCTGACCCGGTTCTCTGGCTCTACAGCAGCTCTCTACTGACCTGGTTCTCTGGCTCTACAGCAGCTCTGCTGACCTGGTTCTCTGGCTCTACAACGGCTCTCCTGACCTGGTTCTCTGGCTCTACAGCAGCTCTGCTGACCTGGTTCTCTGGCTCTAGAGCGGCTCTGCTGACCTGGTTCTCAGGCTCTACAGCAGCTTGCTGACCTGGTTCTCTAGTTCTAGAGCAGCTCTGCTGCCCTGGTTCTCTGGCTCTACAGCAGCTCTGCTGACCTGGTTGTCTGGCTCTAGAGCGGCTCTGCTGACCTGGTTCTCTGGCTCGAGAGCGGCTCTGCTGACCTGGATCTCTGGCTCTAGAGCGGCTCTACTGACCCGGTTCTCTGGCTCTAGAGCGGCTCTGTTGAACTGGTTCTCTGGCTCTAGAGCATGTCTGCTGACCTGGTTCTATGGCTATACAGCAGCTCTGCTGACCTGGTTCTATGGCTCTACAACGGCTCTGCTGACCTGGTTTTATGGCTCTACAGCAGCTCTGCTGACCTGGTTCTCTGGCTCTACAGCAGCTCTGCTGACCTGGTTCTCTGGCTCTACAGCAGCTCTGCTGACCTGGTTCTCTGGCTCTACAGCAGCTCTGCTGACCTGGTTCTCTGGCTCTACAGCAGCTCTGCTGACCTGGTTCTCTGGCTCTACAGCAGCTCTGCTGACCTGGTTCTCTGGCTCTACAGCGGCTCTGCTGACCTGGTTCTCAGGCTCTAGAGCGGCTCTGCTGACCTGGTTTTCTGGCTCTGCAGCAGCTCTCTACTGACCTGGTTCTCAGGCTCTACAGCAGCTTGCTGACCTGGTTCTCTGGCTCTAGAGCGGCTCTGCTGACCTGGTTCTCTGGCTCTAGAGGGGCTCTACTGACCTGTTTCTCTGGCTCTAGAGCGTCTCTGCTGACCCGGTTCTCTGGCTCTAGAGCGGCTCTGCTTTCTTGGTTCTCTGGCTCTACAGCATCTCTGCTGACCTGGGTCTCAGGCTCTACAGCGGCTCTGCTGACCTGGTTCTCTGGCTCTACAGCAGCTCTGCTGACCTGGTTCTCTGGCTCTACAGCAGCTCTGCTGACCTGGTTCTCTGGCTCTACAGCAGCTCTGCTGACCTGGTTCTCTGGCTCTACAGCAGCTCTGCTGACCTGGTTCTCTGGCTCTACAGCAGCTCTGCTGACCTGGTTCTCTGGCTCTACAGCAGCTCTGCTGAGCTGGTTCTCTGCCTCTACAGCAGCTCTGCTGAGCTGGTTCTCTGGCTCTACAGCAGCTCTGCTGAGCTGGTTCTCTAGCTCTACAGCAGCTCTGCTGACCTGGTTCTCTGGCTCTACAGCAGCTCTGCTGACCTGGTTCTCTGGCTCCACAACGGCTCTGCTGACCTGGTTCTCAGGCTCTACAGCAGCTTGCTGACCTGGTTCTCTGGCTCTAGAGGGGCTCTGCTGGCCTGGTTCTCTGGCTTTAGAGCGGCTCTGCTGACCTGGTTCTCTGGCTCTAGAGGGGCTCTGCTGACCTGGTTCTCTGGCTCTAGAGGGGCTCTGCTGACGTGGTTCTCTGGCTCTAGAGCGGCTCTGCTGACCCGGTTCTCTGGCTCTAGAGCGGCTCTGCTTTCTTGGTTCTCTGGCTCTACAGCGGCTCTGCTGACCTGGTTCTCTGGCTCTACAGCAGCTCTGCTGACCTGGTTCTCTGGCTCTACAGCAGCTCTGCTGACCTGGTTCTCCGGCTCTACAGCAGCTCTGCTGACCTGGCTCTCTGGCTCTACAGCAGCTCTGCTGACCTGGCTCTCTGGCTCTACAGCAGCTCTGCTGACCTGGCTCTCTGGCTCTACAGCAGCTCTGCTGACCTTGCTCTCTGGCTCTACAGCAGCTCTGCTGACCTGGTTCTCTGGCTCTACAACGGCTCTGCTGACCTGGTTCTCAGGCTCTACAGCAGCTGGCTGACCTGGTTCTCTGGCTCTAGAGTGGCTCTGCTGGCCTGGTTCTCTGGCTCTAGAGCGGCTCTGCTGGCCTGGTTCTCTGGCTCTAGAGGGGCTCTGCTGACCTGGTTCTCTGGCTCTAGAGGGGCTCTGCTGACCTGGGTCTCAGGCTCTACAGCGGCTCTGCTGACCTGGTTCTCTGGCTCTACAGCAGCTCTGCTGACCTGGTTCTCTGGCTCTACAGCAGCTCTGCTGACCTGGCTCTCTGGCTCTACAGCAGCTCTGCTGACCTGGTTCTCAGGCTCTAGAGCGGCTCTGCTGACCTGGTTTTCTGGCTCTGCAGCAGCTCTCTACTGACCTGGTTCTCAGGCTCTACAGCAGCTTGCTGACCTGGTTCTCAGGCTCTAGAGCGGCTCTGCTGACCTGGTTTTCTGGCTCTGCAGCAGCTCTCTACTGACCTGGTTCTCAGGCTCTACAGCAGCTTGCTGACCTGGTTCTCTGGCTCTAGAGTGGCTCTGCTGGCCTGGTTCTCTGGCTCTAGAGCGTCTCTGCTGACCCGGTTCTCTGGCTCTAGAGCGGCTCTGCTTTCTTGGTTCTCTGGCTCTACAGCATCTCTGCTGACCTGGGTCTCAGGCTCTACAGCGGCTCTGCTGACCTGGTTCTCTGGCTCTACAGCAGCTCTGCTGACCTGGTTCTCTGGCTCTACAGCAGCTCTGCTGACCTGGTTCTCTGGCTCTACAGCAGCTCTGCTGACCTGGTTCTCTGGCTCTAGAGCAGCTCTGCTGACCTGGTTCTCTGGCTCTACAGCAGCTCTGCTGAGCTGGTTCTCTGGCTCTACAGCAGCTCTGCTGAGCTGGTTCTCTAGCTCTACAGCAGCTCTGCTGACCTGGTTCTCTGGCTCTACAGCAGCTCTGCTGACCTGGTTCTCTGGCTCTACAGCAGCTCTGCTGACCTGGTTCTCTGGCTCCACAACGGCTCTGCTGACCTGGTTCTCAGGCTCTACAGCAGCTTGCTGACCTGGTTCTCTGGCTCTAGAGGGGCTCTGCTGGCCTGGTTCTCTGGCTTTAGAGCGGCTCTGCTGACCTGGTTCTCTGGCTTTAGAGCGGCTCTGCTGACCTGGTTCTCTGGCTCTAGAGGGGCTCTGCTGACCTGGTTCTCTGGCTCTAGAGGGGCTCTGCTGACCTGGTTCTCTGGCTCTAGAGCGGCTCTGCTGACCCGGTTCTCTGGCTCTAGAGCGGCTCTGCTTTCTTGGTTCTCTGGCTCTACAGCGGCTCTGCTGACCTGGGTCTCTGGCTCTACAGCAGCTCTGCTGACCTGGTTCTCTGGCTCTAGAGGGGCTCTGCTGACCTGGGTCTCAGGCTCTACAGCGGCTCTGCTGACCTGGTTCTCTGGCTCTACAGCAGCTCTGCTGACCTGGTTCTCTGGCTCTACAGCAGCTCTGCTGACCTGGCTCTCTGGCTCTACAGCAGCTCTGCTGACCTGGCTCTCTGGCTCTACAGCAGCTCTGCTGACCTGGCTCTCTGGCTCTACAGCAGCTCTGCTGACCTGGCTCTCTGGCTCTACAGCGGCTCTGCTGACCTGGTTCTCTGGCTCTACAACGGCTCTGCTGACCTGGTTCTCAGGCTCTACAGCAGCTGGCTGACCTGGTTCTCTGGCTCTAGAGCGGCTCTGCTGACCTGGTTCTCAGGCTCTACAGCAGCTTGCTGACCTGGTTCTCTAGTTCTAGAGCAGCTCTGCTGCCCTGGTTCTCTGGCTCTACAGCAGCTCTGCTGACCTGGTTGTCTGGCTCTAGAGCGGCTCTGCTGACCTGGTTCTCTGGCTCGAGAGCGGCTCTGCTGACCTGGATCTCTGGCTCTAGAGCGGCTCTGCTGACCTGGATCTCTGGCTCTAGAGCGGCTCTACTGACCCGGTTCTCTGGCTCTAGAGCGGCTCTGTTGAACTGGTTCTCTGGCTCTAGAGCATGTCTGCTGACCTGGTTCTATGGCTATACAGCAGCTCTGCTGACCTGGTTCTATGGCTCTACAACGGCTCTGCTGGCCTGGTTCTCTGGCTCTAGAGCGGCTCTGCTGACCTGGTTCTCTGGCTCTAGAGGGGCTCTGCTGACCTGGTTCTCTGGCTCTAGAGGGGCTCTGCTGACCTGGGTCTCAGGCTCTACAGCGGCTCTGCTGACCTGGTTCTCTGGCTCTACAGCAGCTCTGCTGACCTGGTTCTCTGGCTCTACAGCAGCTCTGCTGACCTGGCTCTCTGGCTCTACAGCAGCTCTGCTGACCTGGTTCTCAGGCTCTAGAGCGGCTCTGCTGACCTGGTTTTCTGGCTCTGCAGCAGCTCTCTACTGACCAGGTTCTCAGGCTCTACAGCAGCTTGCTGACCTGGTTCTCTGGCTCTAGAGTGGCTCTGCTGGCCTGGTTCTCTGGCTCTAGAGCGGCTCTGCTGACCTGGTTCTCTGGCTCTAGAGGGGCTCTACTGACCTGTTTCTCTGGCTCTAGAGCGTCTCTGCTGACCCGGTTCTCTGGCTCTAGAGCGGCTCTGCTTTCTTGGTTCTCTGGCTCTACAGCATCTCTGCTGACCTGGGTCTCAGGCTCTACAGCGGCTCTGCTGACCTGGTTCTCTGGCTCTACAGCAGCTCTGCTGACCTGGTTCTCTGGCTCTACAGCAGCTCTGCTGACCTGGTTCTCTGGCTCTACAGCAGCTCTGCTGACCTGGTTCTCTGGCTCTACAGCAGCTCTGCTGACCTGGTTCTCTGGCTCTACAGCAGCTCTGCTGAGCTGGTTCTCTGGCTCTACAGCAGCTCTGCTGAGCTGGTTCTCTAGCTCTACAGCAGCTCTGCTGACCTGGTTCTCTGGCTCTACAGCAGCTCTGCTGACCTGGTTCTCTGGCTCTACAGCAGCTCTGCTGACCTGGTTCTCTGGCTCCACAACGGCTCTGCTGACCTGGTTCTCAGGCTCTACAGCAGCTTGCTGACCTGGTTCTCTGGCTCTAGAGGGGCTCTGCTGGCCTGGTTCTCTGGCTTTAGAGCGGCTCTGCTGACCTGGTTCTCTGGCTCTAGAGGGGCTCTGCTGACCTGGTTCTCTGGCTCTAGAGGGGCTCTGCTGACCTGGTTCTCTGGCTCTAGAGCGGCTCTGCTGACCCGGTTCTCTGGCTCTAGAGCGGCTCTGCTTTCTTGGTTCTCTGGCTCTACAGCGGCTCTGCTGACCTGGGTCTCAGGCTCTACAGCGGCTCTGCTGACCTGGTTCTCTGGCTCTACAGCAGCTCTGCTGACCTGGTTCTCTGGCTCTACAGCAGCTCTGCTGACCTGGTTCTCTGGCTCTACAGCAGCTCTGCTGACCTGGCTCTCTGGCTCTACAGCAGCTCTGCTGACCTGGCTCTCTGGCTCTACAGCAGCTCTGCTGACCTTGCTCTCTGGCTCTACAGCAGCTCTGCTGACCTGGTTCTCTGGCTCTACAACGGCTCTGCTGACCTGGTTCTCAGGCTCTACAGCAGCTGGCTGACCTGGTTCTCTGGCTCTAGAGTGGCTCTGCTGGCCTGGTTCTCTGGCTCTAGAGCGGCTCTGCTGACCTGGTTCTCTGGCTCTAGAGGGGCTCTGCTGACCTGGTTCTCTGGCTCTAGAGGGGCTCTGCTGACCTGGGTCTCAGGCTCTACAGCGGCTCTGCTGACCTGGTTCTCTGGCTCTACAGCAGCTCTGCTGACCTGGTTCTCTGGCTCTACAGCAGCTCTGCTGACCTGGCTCTCTGGCTCTACAGCAGCTCTGCTGACCTGGCTCTCTGGCTCTACAGCAGCTCTGCTGACCTGGCTCTCTGGCTCTACAGCAGCTCTGCTGACCTGGTTCTCTGGCTCTACAACGGCTCTGCTGACCTGGTTCTCAGGCTCTACAGCAGCTGGCTGACCTGGTTCTCTGGCTCTAGAGTGGCTCTGCTGGCCTGGTTCTCTGGCTCTAGAGCGGCTCTGCTGACCTGGTTCTCTGGCTCTAGAGGGGCTCTGCTGACCTGGTTCTCTGGCTCTAGAGGGGCTCTGCTGACCTGGTTCTCTGGCTCTAGAGCGGCTCTGCTGACCCAGTTCTCTGGCTCTAGAGCGGCTCTGCTTTCTTGGTTCTCTGGCTCTACAGCGGCTCTGCTGACCTGGGTCTCAGGCTCTACAGCGGCTCTGCTGACCTGGTTCTCTGGCTCTACAGCAGCTCTGCTGACCTGGTTCTCTGGCTCTACAGCAGCTCTGCTGACCTGGTTCTCTGGCTCTACAGCAGCTCTGCTCACCTGGTTCTCTGGCTCTACAGCAGCTCTGCTGACCTGGCTCTCTGGCTCTACAGCAGCTCTGCTGACCTGGCTCTCTGGCTCTACAGCAGCTCTGCTGACCTGGCTCTCTGGCTCTACAGCAGCTCTGCTGACCTGGTTCTCTGGCTCTACAACGGCTCTGTTGACCTGGTTCTCAGGCTCTACAGCAGCTGGCTGACTTGGTTCTCTGGCTCTAGAGTGGCTCTGCTGGCCTGGTTCTCTGGCTCGAGAGCGGCTCTGCTGACCTGGTTCTCTGGCTCGAGAGCGGCTCTGCTGACCTGGTTCTCTGGCTCTAGAGGGGCTCTGCTGACCTGGTTCTCTGGCTCTAGAGGGGCTCTGCTGACCTGGGTCTCAGGCTCTACAGCGGCTCTGCTGACCTGGTTCTCTGGCTCTACAGCAGCTCTGCTGACCTGGTTCTCTGGCTCTACAGCAGCTCTGCTGACCTGGTTCTCTGGCTCTACAGCAGCTCTGCTGACCTGGCTCTCTGGCTCTACAGCAGCTCTGCTGACCTGGCTCTCTGGCTCTACAGCAGCTCTGCTGACCTGGTTCTCTGGCTCTACAACGGCTCTGCTGACCTGGTTCTCAGGCTCTACAGCAGCTGGCTGACCTGGTTCTCTGGCTCTAGAGTGGCTCTGCTGGCCTGGTTCTCTGGCTCTAGAGCGGCTCTGCTGACCTGGTTCTCTGGCTCTAGAGGGGCTCTGCTGACCTGGTTCTCTGGCTCTAGAGCGGCTCTGCTGACCCGGTTCTCTGGCTCTAGAGCGGCTCTGCTTTCTTGGTTCTATGGCTCTACAGCAGCTCTGCTGACCTGGGTCTCAGGCTCTACAGCGGCTCTGCTGACCTGGTTCTCTGGCTCTAGAGCAGCTTTGCTGACCTGGTTCTCTGGCTCTAGAGCGGCTCTGCTGACCTGGTTCTCTGGCTCTAGAGCGGCTCTGCTGACCTGGTTCTCTGGCTCTACAGCGGCTCTGCTGACCTGGTTCTCTGGCTCTACAGCAGCTCTGCTGACCTGGTTCTCCGGCTCTACAGCAGCTCTGCTGACCTGGTTCTCTGGCTCTAGAGCAGCTCTGCTGACCTGGTTCTCTGGCTCTAGAGCGGCTCTGCTGACCTGGTTCTCTGGCTCTAGAGCGGCTCTGCTGACCCGGTTCTCTGGCTCTAGAGCGGCTCTGCTGACCTGGTTCTATGGCTCTACAGCAGCTCTGCTGACCTGGGTCTCAGGCTCTACAGCGGCTCTGCTGACCTGGTTCTCTGGCTCTACAGCAGCTCTGCTGACTTGGTTCTCTGGCTCCACAGCGGCTCTGCTGACCTGGTTCTCTGGCTCTAGAGCAGCTTTGCTGACCTGGTTCTCTGGCTCTAGAGCGGCTCTGCTGACCTGGTTCTCTGGCTCTACAACAGCTCTGCTGACCTGATTCTCTGGCTCTAGAGTGTCTCCGCTGGCCTGGTTCTCTGGCTGTAGAGCGGCTCTGCTGACCTGGTTCTCTGGCTGTAGAGCGGCTCTGCTGACCTGGTTCTCTGGCTCTAGAGCAGCTCTGCTGACCTGGTTCTCCGGCTCTAGAGCAGCTCTGCTGACCCGGTTCTCTGGCTCTAAAGCAGCTCTGCTGACCTGGTTCTCTGGCTCTACAACGGCTCTGCTGACCTGGTTCTCTGGCTCTACAGCCGTGCGCTAAAACCCCGAATACAAATACCAGACAAGCTGACGCCATTGTGAAAAAAATATAGTGCTTACCGACTAATGAAGGAGACAGTGTAACGCCGCAAGTAAAAGATCCAGTCCTGATGGGCGGTCCCAAAAGGAGACAGGGCGGTAACAAGGAGGGACTAAGAAGCCTCATCAATCGGAAGCCAGCATTTACCATGGACGATGACGCCAGCCAATGAAAAATAAGGGCGGGGCTTCTACACCACTTCTAAAACATACCCTAATACAGCATGGCTCTCAAAGCGAGCAGCGCATGCGCTGCAACGCTAGGCTCGACCTAAAAAATAAAAAAAGGACAACAAAAAAAATGGAGAGGAAGGAAGAAAACAGTGATGCAACCCGAAAGCAGAGACCCCCTGCAGAAAGCGGGCCCAGCTGGGAGAGACCAGAGCGCGCAGTGAGTCAAGTGGCTGGCACAGGGAACCGGGCACGTGGGACTTAGCCTGTTTTATAAATAAAGGGGGCGGCTGCCGGAATCGTGACGCCCAGGAGGACTCTTTGCACACCAGATGGGGATGGCTACCTGAGGTGCCTGTGCATAAAGGAGAGACATCTCATTGTCCCAACATGGGCAAGGACAGAGCAGCTTGGTCCCTGGTGACCAGTACCATTACACAATACACCACCCCCAGACAGCCTCTGCATAGACTGACCAGGCAGACCGGTCCGGTGGAAGAGAGGGGGTCGGGGGGGTGGGGACCCTGCCTCGGAGCTATCCAGGGCGGAGCTCCTGGCAGCCATCCAAGGATCTCGCACAGCACTAGAGCACCAGATAGAAACAGTCTCTATAGAAGTGAGTCTCCTGAGGGCCGACTTACGCAAAGTCTCCGACAAGGTGGTGACAGCAGAATCCAACATTGAGGCTCTTCAGGGGGAGGTAACTGCGCTGACATGGCAAGTGGCCACAATGTTTACCACAATGGTTGAGCAGGGCAAGAGAGCAGAGGATGAGGAGGGCCGCTCTCGCCGCAGCAACACCAGGGTGCTGGGTTTTCCTGAAAGGGCGGAGGGAGTGTCCACCGAACAGTTCCTTGTGGACTGGATCCAGAAGGTCTTGAAACCAAAAGGCCTCTCAAAAGTATTCGTCATTGGAAGAGCGCACAGAGCCCTGCCCCCCCCCTCCGAGTGATCATTGGTAAAATCCTTAACTATAGGGACAGGGACTGCATCTTGAGAGCGGCACGGGAGCAGGAAGTACCGCGGTTTGAGAACTGTTGCATCAACATTTATCCAGATTACACAAAATTAGTCCAGGAGCAACGGGAGTCCTTCTTGGCTGTTAAGCAAAAGCTCAGAGCGATGTGACTCCGGTATATGCTACTGTACCCTGCCAAATTAAAGGTACCGTACAAAGATAAAGCACATTCCTTCGAACGGCCAGACGAGGTCTGGGAGTGGCTCGAGATCCGAGACCATGGAGGCGCTCAGGCTGGGGGCCCCTCTGGCCGAGGAGCATGGGTCACGCGCTCTCGGAGATCCCCCGTGATGAAGGCCGTCAGCCTCAGACCTGCGAACAGCTCTCCTGAGACTCCAGAGAGAATTCATATCGCGGAGGACGGAACAATGCAGTTATCTGGGCCGGGGTCCCGGAGGGCAGATATAATAGCAACATCCAGCGGGGATCCTGCCTCGGGGGTACAAAGCCCTACAGCAGAAATGATTCCCGATAGGGATATGGACGGGGGGAGAGCTGCAAAATAAATGACACAGAGAAAGGTGCGGTAGGGTGGGGAAGGGTGTTTCCTGCAAGGTGGGACACTGTGCGGTTGATATACATGCATGCATTTGCTTTATTGTGATTGAGATTTAGGGGACACGAGATGGCCCACTTATGATGCGAAGTATTGGTGGGGTTCCATAAAATAAGGTTTCACAAGCAAAGGCATAAGCAAGTATGGGGGATTCGGGAGGGGAGAGAGCCTGTTTGGAGGTGTTTTTCTTTCTTTTTTGCTGGTCCACGTTGGGTTAGCAGAGACGTTGTGTCAGTCTTCACACAGCAGTGGGTGGGCTTCCGTAGACTGATGTCGTTACTATGGTTTTCCGTGGGGGGGGGGGACTGCGAGTCCTATGTTACGTGGTTGCATTCAACTGGTTTATGGGTTGTTATTGAAGGGAAGTAGCCATCTTTTTGCTGGGGATTGTGCGGGGAAGATAAGTCACACTATAGAACAAAATGGAGAGCTCTAACAAACATAAGCTTACTACTTGGAACGTACGGGGACTTGGCACTGCAAGAAAGCGGTACAGGGTCCTGTCATTCCTCAAATGACAACACTAGCATAGTGTGCCTTCAGGAGACACATTTGACGGAGGCTGAAGCAACAAAACTTGCGAAGAAATGGAGAGGATAAACATATCATGCCACTTACTCATCCTTCTCTAGGGGGGTTTCGATATGGTTGGCCCCGGGAGTTCCATTTGGCTGAAGTACATGGATGCAGACGTGGAGGGCAGATACATACTGGTTCAGGGCACGTTGATGGGCAAGAGATAGTAATCCTGAACTCCTAGGGCCCCAATATAGACGATGTGGCCTTCTATGCCACCTATGAGAGATGTAATGCTCCCTGCAGTGGGAGTAGATGCCTTTTGGGAGGGGGACTTTAATTGTGTGATGGACGGGGGACTGGATAGCCACCCCTGACAACTCACTAAACCAAGAATGACAGCCAGCTTGTCGGAAGGGATGTCACAACTGGGGCTTGGAGATGTTTGGCGGGACATGCTCAGGTCACGAGAATACACATGTTACTCGGCCACACATGGAACATATAGCAGACTTGACAGGGTTTTGGCACCTCGCCAGATAGCTCTGAAAGTACAGGAGGTTACACACCTGCCAAGATATTTGTCCGATCATGCGCCGGTGACATGTGGGTTTCGGTGGGGGAGGAGGCCCTGGACCCTCTACTCATGGAGGTTCCCTTCAGAGATATTACAAGACCAGGTGGAGAAAGATACCATTGTGAAAGCCCTGGGGAACTACCTCGAACTAAATTGGACCACGGCGGGAAGCTGAGGGTTAGAGTGGGAGGCGCTTAAGACAGTCCTGAGGGGTAGATGTGTGAGCCTCACATGTGGAGGGCGACGCACCCTACAGGAGACACTCCTTGGAAAGGAGCGTGACTTAGCATCCCTGCAGGGGGAAGTGGGAAGGGGGGGGAACAGCAGCAGGAAATCGAAACTGAATTATTGAGACAAGTTATAGATGCACAAGACAGGTTAGAAAAATACACACTAACATCATACCGTCAGCTTCTACATCGGCAAGGGGACAAATCAGGACGACTCGTAGCCTGGATCCATAGGTGGGAGTAGCCCCACATGGAGGCGCTCCACCTTGTGAATCCCAGAGGAGGCGAAGCACGCACCCAGAACGATATAGTGGAGGTGTTCAGTGGGCATCTCGAGCAGGCATATGCCAGCTCGGGAGACCCTACTCAAAAGCAATTAGCTGAGTACCTGGGGGATCTGTTCGTCCCACAACTGGGGGAGGAAGGGAGACAAGCCCTGGACGGCCCACTAACAGTGGACGAAATACAAGCTGCCATTAAATCTCTCCCATCCGGAAAGGTGACGGGTTCACTGTGGAGTTTTATCAGGAATTCTCAACAGTGGTAGCCTGTCGCCTGCACGAATTTTATACCGAGGCATTGGAAAAAAAGGCCCCCCCCCATCATTTTGGGAAGGCATTCTAGCAATGATCTTAAAACCAGGCGCAGAGCTTTCCAATCCGGCCAACTAACGCCCAATCACAATGATAAACCTAGATATGAAGATTTTGTGCATGACTTTGGCCCAGAGACTGGGACCGGAGATGGGCAGTCGAGTCAACACAGACCAATGTGGGTTCATACCTGGTAGGAATACCACGATGAATATTAGGTGGCTCATGCATGTCATCCATGAGGTGGAGGACAGTGATCAGGACCTCGCCTCGGTATCCATTGATATAGACACGGTAAACTGGTGTTACCCCCAGGCAGTTCTGGGGAGAATGGGGTTAGGACCCAGATTCCAGTCCTGGGTGAGCCTGCTCCATACTGAGCACAGGGTGCCCTGCGCTGTCAAGACCCCAATGCACTGCCCCCCCCCGTACCCTTGCGCTGACGGACCAATTCCGATACCTGGGAATTATGGTAACCCATACCACTCAGAAACTGAAGCACTGTAATATGGACCTAGTGATGGAGGGGTTGGTTCGGTCAGTCACCTTCTGGAGCACACTCCCCTTGTCCCTTATGGGACGTGTAACGGTGGCCAAAATGGTATTTCTGCCAAGATGCCTTTACGCCCTTCAGCATTCCTTGGACACACTCCGAAGGTCAGTGTTTAAATGACTTCGCTCCCTGCTATTAAAATTGGTATGGGCGGATGGCAGGAACAAGGTGAGCCAAGAGACACTGCAGCTGCCACTGGAGGAGGGGGGGTTGGCGCTCCCTAACATGGAACTGTACTACATGGTGTTGCAGCTACAACATGCAGCACATTGGCTGATTGAAGAGAATAATTGAGAAAAAGATCTCCTGGCAGACGATGCGAGAGAAAAAACTTTGCCCCAGCTATTACATGGAGGTGGGAGGGGTCAAGGAGTAGGCCCTTATTTGTTTAGGCACACATCTGCACTGTGGGAAAGAGCGGCGAGGGTGGTTCTGAGGTGCACCCCTTTTGCTAGAGAGTTTGTGTTCTGGGACTTCCCAGCATTCCTCCACCTGGCGTCAGAGGTGGATGTTACTGGCTGGAGAGATAGGGGATGTGTGACATTAGCAGACCTTTTCCCCAACGACACATTGATTCCTTCTCTATGCGAGCATTGTCAACATAGTCGGTGATATATGGCTTACGTGCCCAGAGGCCCCCCGACTACTCAGCCCTGTTCAGGACACTCGTGGAATTTGGAGGGGGAAGACACTTGATATCCCACTTATACAATGCCATGATTACGGATACACCCAGACCAGTGTCACAAGGGAGAGTAGCCTGGGAGGAGGATCTGGGTGCGCCGATAGACACAGGGTGGAAGGACGCGTGCAAACTGGTAACAAGGGGCTCATGTTAATGCGTGGTTTAAGCTAGCTCACTTTAATTATTTGCACCGTACGTATGTCACCCCGGTGTTGCTGCACCCCATAGAACCTACAAAACCGGACCCAGATGTCAAACTACTCCGGCAACCTTTCTACACTTAGCTTGGCACTGTCCAATGGTATATGCCTACTGGGGTCGGGTGGTTGAAACACTACAGAATGTAGGAGGTGTGACACTAAGGCTAGAACCCACCACCTGTTTGCTAGGGATACTCAAACAGCATAAGGGTGGGAACATGCAATGGAGATTCATACAACTGGCACTATTGTTGGCAAAACGACATGTGGCTATAGCGTGGATGGGCACTGTGGGCCCCAATGAGCTGGGGTAGAGACGTGAAGGAATGGGCGGTAGCGGAGGAGGTCAGGCTCGTGGGTGCAGGGTAGATGAATATGCAGAAGAAGATCTGGCGACATGGAGGGAGGCCATTGCGGATTTTGAGGCAGCGGGGGGTGGGCAGGTTCTGGTGGACTCAGGATCCGACTAGGGGAGATGTAACAAGACCTGGACAGGATTCAGGAATAAGAATATAGGAGTTTGCAATATTACCTGTACTGAACACACAGCCTGTATAACTAGGGGTCTTCAGGAGGGGGGAAACTTCTCTGACAAGTGCATGGGGCGGGATGGCTACAAAGTTTGTTCTTTATTCATAAACATTGTACAGTATACAACTATGAATGTATTTCAACAACTGTGAAATTAAAAAATAAACATTTTTTTTTTTTTTTTAAAAGGCAACATTTCAGATACTAAAGGGTGACAATAGGAACTGATTAAAGAACTAGTGAACAAAAACAATACGGGGTGGTGGGCTGCAGTTACAATTTGAATCCAAAGTGTACAAAACAGCAGTGACCCATCAATGTTGTCTGAAAAAAAAAAGTGTGTAGACTGGCCTGGTACAAAAAAAACGGCGGTTGCTGGAGAGCAGGCAGCACAATTTGACATACTGCATCTGCCTGCAGCTTTTAATGCCACTAAAACTGTAATTATTTTGTTTTAGTTTCCAACTACAATCTAGAACATTTTACATAATGTGTAGCTGGACTCACAGATAAAATTGAAATATTTTGATAGTGGGTGGAGGGTAAATCCATACCTATCCTTTGATAATATTATAGTCGATCAATGAACGAAAGACAATGCATTCCATTATGGAGTAAGAGGTAGGACATGTTGTCTGGAGAGTCCTTAGGAAGTGTGCTATAGGTTTGCTGCCAGGAAGTTGCACGTGCGCACACATGTAAAAAGATGAATTTGATTAGCGTACACAATATTAAAACAATCATGATGAAATGAGGGTGATTGCCCCCCATACTTTTGTACAAGTGAGCAATTCGTTTAGGCCTATCAAAGGAAAAACGCCTCAAAGACCAGTCACCGATTTCTCAAATATAACGGCTAGAAAGAATACAACAGCGCTCTTTTACTTTTCTTCAAACCATTTTACGAATTTACTATCATTAAATATTTGACTGGATCTTTGGAGGGGTTAGATGTAGAGAAAAGGAGACGTCTCCACTTACGTAGCATATGGCTGCAAGTTCTTGTCGTGCACAGCTATCTTCCGATTGTCCCTGTGACTTTGATGGGCTTATTCCATTGTCATAAACTGTAAACTTGGTTCCCATGAGATTGGACCTAAGATGAGCAAACAAAGAAACAGGTCAAAGAAGCGAAGGTGTCATCTTGGGCATGTTTAACATTTCCATAGAGGTGTGACAAGCTTTAGCTACATCAGATATTCATAGGATCATTCACTAATGGAGACATTTCCTCCAGCTTTTCCTTCAAGAATCCTTCTTTTTGTTTAACCAAGTAGTGTGCAAAGGTATGGCATAAAAAGCATTTAGGGTCCTATTTTAACAGATGTGTGCTTAAGGATACATACACCAGCGTCTTCGTTGGGTAATGTCCACTCATCACACATAGATGACATAAAAAATCTGTGCATATGTACAACAGAACCATTGCACTTTGAAGCCACATGCACACGTACCACTCTGTTAATCACTCCTACAAGGTCTGAAAGCACTATCAGTCTCTCATAAACCAGTATGAAACATAGGCACTATTGAGTGGGAGAAATATAATGGACAAAGCAACTTGGCCCGGAAGTAACATGAATTAGCTCTCAAGAGTGCGTGATTATAAGATATTCATTATATATATATACACACATACACACATACATATATATATATATACACACATACATATATATATATATACACACATACATATATATATATATACACATACATATATATATATATATATATATATATACATATATATATATATATATATATATATATATACATATATATATATATACACATACATATACACATATATATATATATACACACACACATATGTTCACACTCACACATTTATACAACTGTGCCTCCAGAATTCACCACAAAAGCACTATACGTTTGCACTCCAGGATGTGATGATGCTTTTACTTTGTAGTAGACCCATTTCCTGAAAGTGATTTATGTATAGATAAAGGACAAAGTTCTTCAATCAATCAAACAACCTTTATTTCACTATGAAAAGCTCTACAAAACAGAGACTAACAGGTGGTGTGGGGTCACATCCCTAAATAAGTACATCGAAGTAGGCAGAGTCCCACGGGGGCTAAGGATTTTAATTATTCCAACGTATGAGAATCCACATCCTAAATATTAGAGGAATGGTTACAACTAATGGCACCTACATTTAAGGGAATTATGAGCTTGCTTTCCAAATATGCCCAGCTGGAACAGGACAATATTTGTGAGGACATTAAAAAGATGAAGGAGTTCGCTCTTTATGCAGATGACGATCTGATGTTCCTTGCAGACCCTCACATCTCAGGACCCCGCTGTCTCAAAATCCTGACCTTACTTGGTGAGGCCTCTGGCCTTCCAGGTAAACACCTCCAAGTCCTTATTCGGCCCGATCGGAGGTGATGCCAGTACTCATCAGTGGCAATCCAATATCCCAGTACGAAGTCTCTTTTAAATTCCTGGGATTTCATATCTCTCAGCTTCCTGACCTTACGAGGCACCTCAGTCTGACCCAACTGGTGTCCCTAATGAAGAGGGATATCCAGAAGTGGTTGCAGCTTCCTCTACATGTGATGGGCTGTGTCGCCCTCTTGAAAATGATTCTCCTGCGAATTTATATATATTTCAGCATTTTCACCCTCCAGGGTGGTCGTTCCAGACTGGGGTTTTCCAATGCGCGACAGCCTCCTTATGCATAGCTGCCAAGGTTTCAGATTGCTATGTGTGACATTTTCATAATTTCAGTGTAATTATGAGTGACATTTCAACGACTATGAGTGACACTTTCTCAAGCAAAATCAAGCAATGAAGACGAGGGAAACATATAAATATGATAAATTACAACCATTTGAGCAACTAGAAACTTTAAGGAGATCTTAAGAGTGCTGCAAAGCACTAGAAATGAAAGGGCACTTCCCTAGAACCCTTGTAACCCGATTGTATTGTGAAACATGTGTAACCATGAGGGCTGCCCAGACCTCTGAGGCTGTAACCTACCCCAGCCTCCACGTTATTTACACAACCCTGGAGTTGACGATTGAAGCATAGGTGCTAGTAGTGACACTTACTGCACTCTGGCAGCGGTCTGGGTCGGGCCCGCGGGTCGTCACAAACGCAGAGGCTGACTCAGTGAAGATGTATATATAGAAACATTTAGCTATGGCATGCCCAGTCATGTTTTAGCATTATTTTAGCAATAGTGGCAGTAGTAACATGCATGACAGAATCCTTGAGTGCAATAGTAGCAGGCGCAGTACAGATGTAATGCATAGGTGCCAGTAACATGCAGGACAACAGAAGCAGGTCAGCTATGGCTTGCCAGTCTTCATATTAAAAAAGAGCTCCGTGTTTTAAAGCTCCAGTGGCAGTGATGTACATGATAAAAGGATCAGTCCGTGCGTGACAGCAGCAGTTCAGGTATATCAGTGACTGACAGCAGAATCATTACTGAGTAAAACTGCAGCAACGAGACCCAACGTATGACAAAAGAAGCACACGCATAAAAGGCGGCAGTTATGTACGAGAGATTAGAACTAGTTCTGTAACCCATGCATGATACCACCAACCCACCGCCTTGAGGTTGTAACCTGCCCCAGCCTCCACATTATTACACAACCCCCGGAGATGAGGATTGAAGCGCAGGTGCTAGTAGTGACACTACTGTGCTCCAGCAGCGAGGGTCAGCGACTTAGGATCAGAATGCTCGAAAGCTAAAAGCAGCACTTTCAGCTCGGCCAACTGTGCTGTACATTTACCAAGGGACTGAGTTTGAATCAAAGTGGAGTGGAAAACTCCATCGATCATAGTGCCTACAACAATAGCGCAAGCTGCAGAATAAGTGTGCTTAGAACCAGTGGCCGGTTGTGCCGAACCATCAGTGTAAACGATACATTTATACTGATCAAGAGGAAGAAGCGAAGGCGGCAGAGGATGAACATGTTCATATTGAAGAAATTCGTGCATTTGCAAGGAAGGGTCAAAAATGAAGGAGACATCAACAGACGTCAAAGAAGTAGCCCATTGAATCCAATGTGGGGGAAGGGCTTTAGAATTAGGAACGCTAGCCTAAGGCACGCACAGGTGAAAAGGCACAGATGAGTTTACCTTGAGCGAGAGGCATTCTTTAAGGATGGCCATCCGCACTGCAGTTATAAAATTTTCAGTAGAAGAAAAACGCATTTCAGCAGGAGTGTACAGATGTGATTTATAAGCAATGGGAACAGTGTCACCCTCATTGAATGTGACATAAGTAAAACCAATTGCACCCAGTACTATCCAGATGACCAAATTTGTGCCATTAAGCCTGGTCTGTAAGAACTGCGTAGCAAGTAGATCAGACAGTAAATTGCGTAAGACTGCAGTATGTTCCGGAAGCCAGGAGGAAGCCGAAAGTCAGGTGTATCAAGGCATAAAGGGGTTTTATACACTGAGGGTAATCAGGAATGTAAGTCCTGCCGAAATTTAAAAAACCAAGCAGAGACTGGAATTTCTTGAGGGAAGAAGAGGGTTGCAATTGTGCACATTTCTGAAAAAAATGGGGAGCCAAACCCCTTCCCTCATTGATCAATTCATAACCAAGAAAAAGAACTAAAAGAAAAGCAATGTGAGACTTCGCAAAATTGAACTTGTAACCAAGTTCAGTGAATCGCGTTATGATGTGCTCAACTCTCGCGAGATGGGGATTTAATTCATCCTCGGTAAGAAATAGGTCACCGACATAGGACAAAGCTTCAGAATCAATATCATGTAAAAGGGACACTATACGTGCCACAAAAATACCGGGGCTGTTCTTATACCTCATAGGTAAACAGGCATATTGTCTCTGGGAACCGAGGGCGGTAAACGCAGACCATGCACGGCTCTCAGGAGCCAGGTTGTGACTGAAAAAAACTTTAGAATATCAAGTGTAGATTTACATTTTTTACGGACGATATTATTAATCAGAGCCACACTGTGCGTGTTCTGCACTGCAAAAGTGCGTGTATGACTATTCAAATGTCTGTAGTCCAAGACTATACAATAAGAGCGGTCAGGTTTCAAAACTGGAAAAAGGATTATTCATAGGAGAAACACAGGGTTCAATTACACCCCGATACTCCAGCTGAGTAAGAAAGTCTTTAACGGACTCTTTAGCGTCATGTTTAATTGGATATTGAGGGTGCGGCTGAGGGGTGGAACGTATTGGAATAACATGTAGCGTAGAGTCTTTATCCCAACCAGCCTGGTTGCGATATAAGGCAGGGGCCAAAGCCAAGGCCCACTCAGAAGCATAAGCATGCTTTGTCTCATCAGGGATGAGATGCGAGAAAGGGAGTATAACATCTTCACCACGAGGACAAGCGAAAACAAACGTGGGAGGTCAATCGACCTCCGCCAATAAAATGTCATAAGAAGTAGTCAAATTATCCCAGAAAATAGCATTCAATGTTCGTTTAATATCGCCTTCAATCTGAATATCTAAATGATAAAGGCGATCAGAGAGAGCAACGCGGGTGTCCGCGGTCTCAACTGTAACAAAGGTGTCAGTTGCTCTCGCCACCACAAACTGGCAGAGTGTCTGGCGCACTATGATGACTTCCGCCGCACTGTCAAGGAGAGTCACCACCCAACTCCTGTCCAGGTTCTCACTGTCTGGGGCATATTTTGCTGTTAAAGCAGCAACCTTGTTTTTTTGGAAGGGGGCTCTATATGGAGGCAGTTCCTCTCTCTTGACGTTTGCGTCAAAAGAGGGCTGCGTGTTCCGCTTGATTTGCCCGGACTCACATTGTCTGCGATCCTGACACCCATCTTTCATACTGTTGATCAGACGATTCCTGAAAGGAACGAGAAGAACGAGGATCTGAACCTGAAACCGTTCCGGAGTCTTAATTTTTAGTGCAATCACACAAATCATATCGGCGTTCATAAGTGTCCGGCAGCAGTGACCCACCACAAGACCGGGGCTTCTGTTGTTGTTGCCTAGATTTATCCCAAGACGCGCGCGAGCAAGGCTGACGCTCGCTTCTTTCATTGAAGTATTGCCGCTCTGAATGTTGTTTCAGTATTGCACTCATTTTTAATCTGATTTTAAATCCTCGTTATTTTTAAACTTGCTGTTTGCACTCTCACCCACCTCTTTGTTGCCTCTCCCCGGTCCACCGCGGGATCTTCCCGTTTGCGTGGAGGGAGACTAGGGCGACCTCCGGTCGAGAGGGAGGTTGGCGTTCTAGTGGCCTCAACCCCCTCTACAAAACCGGATGCTAGGCAAGACGCGCAGCGGACGCGCCGGCGGCGCGCCTAAGGCAAGCCCGTCTGCGCCCATCCGCGCCCTGCCGTCGCCAGGAACCTTGCCCGTTTCGCTCCTGAACAGGGCTCGATTCCCATAGTGTCTTACTCTAGCAAGGATTTACTTGACTAGAGGAAAGGCTCACCGTCCCCCTGCCTGTATCATGCTCGGGACGCAGATTGGACCTTGCCAGTACTAGAGGGCCCATTCTCCTGTATATCCTGCCGGTTTCAAAGTAATATAATAGAGACTGAACACACACACCGTGACCCTTGGCACTTTTCTCAAAACAAACGTCCCTACACCCCCAAGGACGATACCTCACCCATTTTAGAATTAGAGAAGCCGCTAAACAACTCCAACCATGGTTGGAAAGGTGTTCTAAGTAATGTTAGATCCCTACCAAAACCTGCGGTTGAGGTATGGGATCTCCTCACTTCCGAGAATCCAGATTTAGGTTTCTTGACGGAAACTTGGCTCAAGCCTAACTCCACCCCCGCCATTACAATAGCCCTGCCGGAAGGCTACAGGATCGTAAGATTGGACAGACAGCCTAAGGTGGGGGGCGGGATAGCTATAATCCATAAAGATAGTATTAAAATCTCCATACTTGAGCGACGGTGTAACGTTAATATTGAAATTCTAGTCTTCCGCATAGACTTTCTTTCACAACACCTGGAAGGGTGCCTTAGTCTATCGGCCCCCAGTCCCCCTGGCAGACTTCTCACTCCAGCTCACAGAACTGATAGCGCCCCACGTAATCTCTACCAAAAACTTTTTATTGTTGGGAGATTTCAATGTACACAGTGAATGCATTGCTAACGCCGACGCGTCGATGCTTCTAGCAGACCTTGCGCTCTTAGGCTTAGCCAAGCTCAACGACGGCCCGACACACACAGCTGGTCACACACTAGATATTATTTTTACCAACTCACCCAGTATTTCGTGTGAATCCCCCCGGCCGCTGACTTGGTCGGATCACGCATCAATTGAATTCCATATTCAAGGTCCCAGAGTGCACGACGCACCCCGTACTGCCTCTCACTGTGTCCGTAGACAATGGCATAAAATCTCCCCAGATCTCTTCCAGGCTGCTTTTTCGGCACCTTGGAATGTAGAACCTAACATAGAGGACGGTTTAGCCAGGTATAACTCCGCTGTCAAATTTGCCATCGATCAGCTTGCGCCTCTGAAATCACTCCCCAGCTCGGCTAGGCGCCCTCAGACAGCTTGGTTCTCTCCTGAGCTCCGTGCCGAAAAACGGCAGTGTAAAAATCTGGAGAGACGTTGGCGTCGAACCCATGATGAGAGGGACAAAGATAGATTTAAGAACGCTCTCTCCCACTACCATAAAAATATAAAGGCTGCGCAGAAAGCCTTTATCGCATCACAGTTAGCCCGGACAGGGAATGCCCCTAAAGCCCTACTCCAGATCCTCAAGTCCTTTACCAGTCCCAAAGCCTGTGACAATATAGAGGCCCCCTCCCAAGCCCTCTGCGATGACATTGCTCAGTACTTCACACAGAAAATTTAGCTCATTTACGACAAGATCACTTCTGCAGGGAGCCAGCAACCAGATGCTACGTTTTATATCCCACCTGCATCTGCAAAAACACAGCTGCTGGAGAGCTTCCCCCCTCTGATTTCCGAGGATGTGGAAGTGTTATTACGAACAGTAAAATCTGGCTCCACTCTTGACATTATCCCGGCCAAAATCTCTGCTTCCCTAGCTAATCAATTGTCCTCGCCCATAGGTACTCTTCTCAATCTCTCTATGAGAGAGGGCTATCATCCTTTGGAATGGAAGGCGGGACAGGTCATCCCTATTCGTAAGAACACCAAGGTCCCTATGGAAGACCTTTCCAATCTCCGTCCCATTTCTTTACTTCCTCTCTTGAGCAAGCTACTGGAAAAGTACATCAATAAACATCTGTCCGACCATGTCGAATCTACTGGCAGTTTGGATCCCTCTCAATCTGGTTTCAGGCCCAAATATAGCACAGAGTCTGCCCTGGTGGCTGTCACGGATAATATCAGGATGACCTTAGATAGCGGCCAATCTACGATTCTTGTGCTATTGGACCTCTCTGCCGCATTCAACACGGTCTCTAACCAAATCCTGCTCAGGAGATTGGAGGAAATTGGACTCAGAGGACCAGCCCTTCAGTGGATGACGAGCTTCCTTCCCTCCCGCTCTCAGACCATTAACTTAGGTCCTTTTCGGTCAAAGACGATGGAATTGACCAAGGGAGTACCTCAGGGCTCATGTTTGAGCCCTACCTTGTTCAACATTTATGTTGCTCCCCTAGCTAACCTCCTTAGGACCTGTGGCTTTACTCCTGTTTCATAAGCTGACGACACTCAGCTTCTCTTCTCATTTAATAAATCCACTCCCTCTGTTCAGTCTACTTTCTCTTCGGGAATGATAGCCATCTCCAATTGGATGAGAAGTAATTTTCTCCAATTCAATGTAGGGAAGACTGAGATAATGCTTTTCGGAGAGGCTCCTTTGCTGTGGACACCAGAGTGGTGGCCGGCGGACCTGGGTGCTCCTCCAGCCCCCAAGACCCTTGTTAAGAACCTGGGCATCCGCCTAGATCAGGCATTGACCTTGAAGGAGCACGCAGCTTATACTGCTGGCTCCTGCTTCCACGTGCTGGGTTTGTTACGGCGAGTTTTTCATTTTCTTCCAGATTCCACACGTAAAACCCTTATTCAGACAATGGTATTAAGCCGCTTGGAATACTGCAACGCTCTCCTGGTCTCAGCCAACGAGTCCTCGTTAAGCAGATTGCAGGTGGTTCAGAACACCGCAGCATGCCTTGTCTTGAATGCCTCACCGAAAACTGCCTCCCTTCCTCTCCTCCAACAGCTTCATTGGCTCCCGGTGCGTAAGCGGATTAAGTTTAAAACCTGCTGCACCGTTCACAAGGCCTTGTATAACAATGCCCCCTCCTATCTTGCTGAGAAATTTAATCACTATGTCCCCTCCAGGACTCTTCGCTCAGGAACCAAATCTCTTCTCTTGGTCCCCCGGGTCAGGAAATCAAGGTTGGGCGGGAAAGCTTTTTCCTACCTCGCCCCCCTTTATTGGAACCAGCTCCCCATCCATCTAAGACAATGTTCTGACTATCTCCAATTCAGAAAGCTTCTCAAGACCGCTCTGTTCTAAAAACTGCCCCATCAGCCTTCCTGCAGCACTGTTCGAAGCGCAGAGATACCCCTTCGGGGGTGATTCAGGCGCTATACAAAACCTATAAATAAATAAATAAATAGGAAAAACCGGACAACTATCTTTTTCAGGAGGAGGTTTGCCCAGAGATTGCGGTGATGGTCTGGAACCCAAACTATTATGACTCAAAGATGTATAAACATCAGAAATAATAACACGCGGTCGAAAGCAGCCACTGCAGAAAGGTGTTGGCGTATAATTAAGGACACTGCTTCACCTTTAACATTAGAAAGAATCATTTCGGAGACTACCGGAAAATTACCTAGTAACTTCATTCCTAAATCTAGGGCAGGACCTGCACCATGTTCATTCTGTACATGTTTGAGAACTTTCAGAAGAAAGCTCATCGAGGGGGTGCCATAACAAAGTGTATACACTGTAGCAAACACCGTCCCCCAGGTGTCGCAGTCGGCCAAGGGGGCAGACCAGACCACTAGGCAAACACATGGTAAGGATCCTATGCTTTTCCAGAAGACCCATAAGAGGAAAAACAGCATCAAGTTGATAAATTCTTTGAGCAATACAAAACTCAAAGTCTTCACGGTTAAGGAGGCGTTTGCCCATAACAGAGTTGAGAATAACAGAGATTCTAACAAGCCCTCCACCGTGTGGAGCCTGCACAGGACGCGCAGCCCCAGGTGGAGCTGCCAGAAAGGCACATGCAACAAACTGAATCAGGCGTCTAAATAGATGGACTACTTGAGCGTACAACAAATGCGCATCCGCCACAGTAGTGGTGGGATAATGTGGATACGGAGTAATAACGGCCAAGACAGGCCATGTGCCCCCGTCAATACTTAAGGGGCCCATTCGAACAGAAGCAAGAGGATGGGGAAGGGCACCATTAAACCAAATTTGGTGCGCCCAGGCCATTAGAGGAAGCTCAATGACCGCAGAAGGTTGATAAGCCACAGGAACATTGGCCACGGAATAAGAATGAAAAGTATTATCAGTCTCATCAACAGCGGGGAATGTAACCCAGGAGTAAAAAACCTCGAAGCGGTACGCAGGGTCTGCTTCGACCACAAAAATAACAGGAGACCCCCACATTGGAGACCCCATGCTGTAACAAGTGTTGAGTAACCACTGCGCAGCAATGAGCCGGATTCGCAACCGGTTGAGCCATATGGAAAAGAAAGGGACGCAAACGGCAGAACAAAAGAGGGCAAAAACCTTTTGAAATTCAAGCTTTAAAAACCTACAGCAAGAGGAAATACCTTCCAACTGAGAAGGCTAAACCCCCACACCACGGACATCTCTGGGTAACGGTGCAAGGGTATTGTAGACAGGCACAAGCGCTACTTAGGGGTCCCGCAAAAAAGTATCAGACCAAACGTTGGCGGCGCCATGTTGCAGGGATTCTGCGAAATCACAGAACTATGCTTGGGACCATAGAACCTTACTAGGCAGGGACCTACCATCTTAGTACCCATGAGCCCGGGACCGACTAGCTATAGTGTCTCACTTACCCTCCTACTCACTCACAGAGGAACAAGTGATTAGACATCCCAGAACAAAACACTCTTGACCCTCTCAGAACTCACCCTTTCGCTCACACACTCTTACTTGTCCACAATAAGATCTGACAGAGACCAGAAAAGTTTAAACTATTTATTTCAACTATCATGTTCTAGTATGCAGTTTAAGTGCCACAATAAGTAAGAAGACGCCTAACACAAATACGGTCAGCATAGTAAGTAATCCATAAATCGTAAAAGGAGCTGTCATGGTATTAGACAGGGTAAACTAACCCCCTCCCCTTCTACAGAAGCAAGGTGATTATATATCAGAAGATTTCTGGGTGTTTGAGTGGACCCCGTACCTTAGCATGCACAGATGAAAGTTCTACATCTCAGGTGTAGTTGCAATCTCTTCTGTGTAAAATCTCTCTCAAAGTGTGTCTTTACATGTCTGTGCATACCTATAAGACAAAAAGTATGTGTTCCTAAACAGTTGCATTCGTGTGTTTTGTCTAGGTGCTAGAGCCTGACCAAAACAGAATAACAAACAAGAGGCACTGTTTGACCTTGTCTACGGTGTTCAGACTAAATCCCAGGAAAGAACAGAACGCAAAAACAGCAGCAGAGTCTGTGTGAAAGTACAGCGTGGCACAAAGCAAAGTCCGTTTGCATAGTAACGTGTGTAAAGCAGAGAGCAGCCTGCAACGTGCTCATGCTAACTTAGGGAAAACAGGCCTGCACGGGACATATGATAATTCCAGAGAAACGAGAAAATAAATCTTTATTCTTCTAATAATCCAAAATAATTCTCAAAGGAAAAATCAATATCCAGAAAACAGCCTACACGTGTTTCACTCCCTTCCGGTTTGCAGGCCTGGGGCCTTTCGCAAGGCTAGCAATATGCAATACATTTGTAAAATTAAATACAATTTGAACCCACATTTGGTATGTTCATTGGCATAGAGGCCAAAGAAAAGGAACTGGAAAATCTAAGGTAAAAACCACGTGAACCCAACCCAAGAGAGCAATTAAGATCAAACAAGGGATTTCATTATCAATTTGTCAGTAGGTAAGCGAACACCCACCGTACAACACCGAATTACCAATAGTCATACGGAGGACATCACAAACCAAAATCCAAGTAAACGGACATTGAATAAAGTTATTATGTACACAATTAATTTAATCAGAGCAATAGGTCCATGTCGTCCATTAAAAATCATCTCGGGAATACAAATTAAGTGTTTAATTGTCAAGGGAAGAGCAATGTGATTATGTAAAAGACATACATAAGTGCAGATTGAATATAAAAGTGTACATACAAGTCCTGAATGCGTCAAGAGTCCAAAAAAATTCAAAGGGCATCGCACCATCAGAAGCAGATAGAGAGGAAACAAAATAGAAGAAAAAAAAAAAACAATTGCCAATGTTGAATCAGATAGCAAGATCATATGGATTGTCCCACCATCCATATGTGAATGAATCTGAGGATTGATTAGGTTTAAACCATAGATGTGAATACATGAGTTAGTCTGAAAAGGAGTACCATTTAGAACATAAGTTATAAAGTCATTATTACTGAAAGTGCCCTACACGTTCAATTCTAACAGGGCACCTGTCGGGTGGAATCACACCCCTTACTCAAGGTCAGCTGTCCTAAGCCAATGACCACGGTTCCCAGACCTAAATTGGAGAACTTTACACAAGTATGCCAACCATGGTAAGTAACAAGTAACTTAATAGCGATCCTGTGCCCATAATCATGCACCAAGAGCAGAAGTTATATCAATGTAGGAAGTCATTGGTTCTTACCATAGGTAAATAGATTCAACTAATGTATAAAATAGTTGGGTCGGTACGTGCCAAAATACACTGCAAGACAAAATTGGAGAGAACTATTAGTCTATATGTAAAGCGATGCTATCAGTACGAGTATGTTTCCCCGTTAACAGGAAACCGCTTACTTTAAACTAGGGCAGTGTGGTCACTGTTCCATCTGGCCAACGGGAATCTTCAGCGGTCCGCTGAAGTTCATAAATCTGGCACAGAAGAGAAATGGCACAATAAAGTAAAAGGGGCGCTAAATGTGCGCACTGGTGGCGGTTTTGGAAGGCATTTGCCTCTAGGTCGGTGAAAGTGTAGTCACTAGCAGTTCAGCAGGGCTTATCAAAACGAATTATTCACGGCGGTCAACCATGAAACGCTGCCGGTGCCTTCCCATTAAAATAGTCATCAAAGCTACTTGCGGATGCAACAGGCAAGGTACGTGGCCAGGGTTAATTAAGCGGCACGGGTGTTGCCATATTGGAGTGGGGGAGTAAGAGTGGCTTGAAGCAAAACAAGCTCATGGCTTACAAAGGCACTGACAATACCAAAGGGGAATCTTTACTTTGACAGCGAATAAGGTAGTGCCAAGTCAGGTACCGATCATTCAAAAGGCGAGCTTAAAATAGAAAGGTGTTAAAGGGTACCCTGGATACCGCTTAATTCCCAGATGGGCGCCATAATGGGAGTCCATGGGTGATAATATATCAATATTTATACTGAAGTAAAATAAGGATAGAAGTTGGCCTGAGTGCAGAGGAAAGGTGGAGAATATTCTAGGTCAAAATTCATATTAAGCCACCTAGGTCGTACTAAGGATGATATCCATGGGTATCGCAGCCATATTGTGGTTCGAGATATCGGAACCTGCCTGCAACATTTTGTGAATCTCAGGTTACCAGAAGAGAAAAGGCTGGTGCAGTCATGCAAGAGGACATCTCATGTCCTAAAGGAAATATTAGAGTGATTGAAGGTCCAAAGTAAAGTCTGAGTCAGCGATATTAAGTCAAGAACCGGATCAGGGGAAGAGTCTCATAAAAATCAGGAGGGATCGGTTCGACATGGCTGGATGAGCAAATTATATGCTACTTGTAAGGAGGTCATGGGGAAGTAAAAAAAAAAAAAAACTGGATCACAGAAAGGTCTCATAGGGATAAACTGAAATCAGCTTGACAGAGCAGAATAATCTATTTCGCCCCTACCTAAAAGGGTACAGAAAATCTCCAAGGCAGTTGGACAGGCAATGAGAAGTAACAATCACATGATACAAACAATCCCAATTTAATCGTTATAACCAATGATGCATTTCGCCATCCTTGTTTAGAACATTTTTCACAGTGTGGTATCTTAGAATCAGTTCGCTATCTCTTCTGTGGAGTATAAGTTCTCGATTCCCACCCGATAGGTGTTTGTTGATGATTCCTATTCCTGCAAAATAAAAAGATTTGTTGTGGAGATGTACATTATGAGAATGGTCAGTCAATGGATATCCGATAGAGAATTTGTTAATGTTCCGGTAGTGCTCTTGAATTCTGGTTTGAAGTGCTCTGACAGCACTACCAATGTACAGTTGGTTGTATGGGCTAGTCTGTAAGGTGAGGTCTTGTGTTTTGTTTACTCCTAATTTGCAGATATGGCTGTCAGGATGTCAATAGAGCTTTCACAATGCCCCTCCAAGAACACCCAAACTCTATAGTAAGTATGTCAAGCTCAAGGCGTTCCAAGGGGGGAAAGGGATAGGGAGTAAGAAGAGACAGCCCAAGACATTGGCTTCCTCTTCAGAAGATTTCTTCTTCCTTCTGTTAGTGTGTTCAACAGCATTAACCTTCCTTATGGTGAAAGAAACTGTAAGAGAAAATATAACAATCATGCATAACCTGATCTATTCTGTTCAATTGCTACTCTCTATCACTTTCTATTATTTTAGTAAACGTACCCAAAACTGTGTAAGGCTGTTGCTTCTCTTCTATGCTGTATTTGTGAATTCTTCTCTTGCTATGTTCTCATTACTCTTTGCATTGGTTAGATCTTGTTAATGCGTTTCCAAGAAATACAAGTTCACAATTATAAATTTAAAAGAAATTATTTTTCTTCCAGAGGAAGTACTTGTGTTTCAAAAATCTGCTCGAGGAAGACTTGCGGCAACTGCTCACTCTGATAAGTATTTTCTTTCTTTTCCTTTATGCTTGTATGGTTGTTTCTCCAATGTCTTCTTATTTAATTGTTTTCTTAATTTGTCTCGGTGAAAAAAGGAAGGAAGCCTTTTTAAACAGGTGAGTAATATTGCTCTTCTTTTCTCTTCCGATATTTTTTAGCGCTTCGGAATACATATACTCTTTTTGGGGAAGCGTCGGAGTTTCTTGTGAGGGACATTATCACTAGGAGCGCAAGCTCCGAACAGGAGACACTACTGAACTCTTGAGGAGTTCAAGAGCGGGTGTACAGACTCTCAATAGAGATGCTAGTCTCTTCAATGACTGGCTCAGAAGTGAGACACTACTCTCGAATCACCGTTGTATACAGAAGGTAACCGAAGTTACTAAACGACGAAATAACAAGACGCTCCTACCCTGACTAAGCTGACGCGACGGAGAGCTTAGAAAGGGAAATGCTACTTACCCAGTATGCATCTGTTCTTGGCATGTAGAGCTGTAGAATCTCATGCTTTGCATAAGATCGCCATCTAGTGTTGGGTCTGGATGTTTGCACTTTGTTTTTCTGGAAGAAGTTTTCCCTAGTCACAAGGTAGGGGACTCCTCCCTTAGGTGATAGTGCATGGTCATCGGCTCCATCTTCAGATTGTTTTCCGCAGAGGGTAAGAGAATGGAGTAGTAGTAAAGAATAGAGATGTCCATGCGTAAGTATGTGTAGTAAGACAGAGAACTACAGCAGTTACAGGTACCCGGGAGGTGGGTGGGCGCATGAGATTCTACAGCTCTACATGCCAAGAACAGATGCATACTGGGTAAGTAGCATTTTCCGTTCGAGGCATGTGAGCTGTAGATCACATGCTTTGCATAGACTATACAGCAGTCTCCCCAAAGAGGTGGCTATCCCGTAACTGTTGGAGTTGTCTGAAATAACGTTTTAAGTCCTGCTTGGCCCACACTAGCTTGCTGTCTTGCTAACACATCTACACAATAGTGTTTTGTGAATGTGTGTGGTGTGGACCATGTTGCAGCTTTGCAGATATCAGCAATAGGGATATTCCCTAAGAAAGCCATAGTAGCCCCTAACTTGCGAGTGGAATGTGCTCTAGGGGGTACTGTGAGAGTCCTTTGGCTTTTTGGTAACAAATCTGAATACACTTGACAATCCACCTAGCAATTCCTGATTTGGAGATAGGATTGCCTTTGTGAGGTGGTGCAAAAGCTACAAAGAGTTGTTTGGTTTTACGAAATGATTTTGTTCTTTCAGTGTAATACAAAAGACCTCTTCTGACATCTAAGGTATGTAAAGCTCTGCTCTGCAACAGAGTCAGGTTGAGGGAAGAACACAGGTAATTCAACCGACTGATTGATGTGAAATGCAGATACAACCTTAGGTAGGAATTTAGGGTTGGTACGAAGTACTACTTTATCTTTATGTAACTGGAAAAAGGGTTCTTCTATGGTTAGTGCCTGTAGTTCACCCAATCTCCTCAATGAAGTGATTGCAATGAGAAAAGCTGTTTTCCAAGTAAGGAACTGTAGTTCACCTTTGTGCATGGGTTCAAATGGCGGACCCATTAGCCTTGTGAGGACTATGTTAAGATTCCATACTGGGGCAGGTGGAAGTCTTGGTGGTATTACCCTTTTTAGCCCTTCCATGAATGCTTTGATGACGGGCACTCTAAATAGCGATAAGTGTTGCCTATTTTGAAGGTAAGCTGCTATGGCAGCAAGATGCAGTCTGATGGATGTATAGGCCAATGCCGACTGCTGCAAATGTAATAGGTAGCACAGTATGTTCAGTATGAAGCATCAAGAGGGTTGATATGATTGTTATTGCAATAAATAAAACGATTCCATTTGGCTGCGTAGCAGGCCCTTGTGGTAGGCTTTCTAGCCTCTTTAATAATGTTCATACAGTCTGGTGGAAGGTTGAGATAACCAAACTCTAGGACTTCAGGAGCCAGATCGCATGGTTCAGCTGTTTGGGATCTGGGTGTTTGATTTCTCCATGGCTCTGTGTGAGGAGACTGGGAGTTAAATGTAATTTTTGGTGTGGTACCAGAGAGAGTTCCAAAAGGATTCTGAACCAGGGTTGACGTGCCCATGTTGGAGCTACTAGTATTAGCGTGAGTGATGTTTGCCCCACTGATGGAATGAGTAGGAGAGGCGGAAAAGCGTAGGCAAATATTCCTGACCAGTTCATCCATAGAGCATTGCCTTTGGACAATGGGTGTGGATACCTGGAGGCGAAGCTTTGGCATTTTGCGTTTTTGGGTGTTGCGAACAGGTCTATGTGAGGGACTCCCCAAGCTTGGAAGAATGGGTGGAGAACTTGAGGGTGAAGTTGCCACTCGTGTATTTGAGAACTCTGCCTGCTGAGGTCTGCAATCTGATTGTTGACTCCTGGGAGGTGTTCTGCTAGGAGATAAATGTTGTGGTGAATAGCCCACTTCCAGATATCCTGGGCTAAGTGGGACAGTTGGAGAGAGTGTCCCTCCCTGTTTTTGTATGTAATACATAGCTGTCATGTTGTCGGTTCGGACTAACACAGCTTTGCCAGACAGGTGATCTTGAAAGGCTTTGAGAGCTAGAAAGATTGCCATGAGCTCTAAGTGATTGATGTGGAGCATCTTTTGCTGGCGACTCCACAGTCCTTGCACTGTGTGTTGTTGAAGATGAGCTCCCCAGCCAGTAAGGGATGCGTCCGCTGTTAACACGGTCTGTGGAATCGGGTCTATGAACGGCCGCCCTTTTGATAGGTTTTGTGTGTGCCACCACTGTAGAGAGCGAGGAGTACGGCCGCTTACCAACACTAGATCGGTTAATAGACCTTGAGACTGGTTCCACTGACTGGCTAAACACTCTTGAAGTGGACGCATGTGTAGCCTGGCGTGGGAAACGATCATGATGCAAGATGCCATCATTCCCAGCAGTTGCATAAACACTCGAGCCGGAAGTGACTGAGTGGGTTGAAATTTGAGAATGAGCACTTGAATGTTTCGAATTCTGGCTGCATTGGGATACGCTAGAGCCTTGTGAGTATCTAGAGTGGCTCCTAGGTAATCCTGAACTTTGTTTGGCTGAAGATGTGATTTTAACACATTGACTGAGAACCCCAGCTGTTGAAGGAGCTGAATGGTTAGTGAAGTGTGCTTGCGACATTGCTGGAATGTGCTGGCTTTGATGAGCCAGTCGTCCAGATAGGGAAAGACATGTATGCTTTGTCTTCTGAGATACGCAGCTACTACCGCCAGACATTTTGTGAAGACTCTGGGGTCAGTGGTGACTCCGAATGGGAGCACTTTGAATTGGTAGTGTTGACCTGCTACCACAAACCTGAGAAATTTGTGGTGAGCCGGATGGATTGGAATATGAAAGTAGGCGTCCTTTAAATCTAGAGTAGAAAGAAAAGCGCCTTTTTGCAAAAGAGGCAGTATTTGTTGCAGTGTTACCATGTGGAAGTGGTCTGACTGTATGTAAAGGTTGAGTTCTCCGAGATCCAGTTTGGGTCTGAGAGAGCCGTCCTTTTTTGGAATTAGAAAGTAAAAGGAGTACACGCCCGACCCTTGGTGTTGAGGTGGTACAGGCTCTATGGCTTGTTTTAGTAGCAGGGATTGGACTTCTTGTTTGAGAAGGTCTAAGTGATCCGGTGGAAGTCTGTGCGACTTTGGGGGAATATTTGGAGGAGTGTTGATGAACTCCAGGCAGTACGGGAGCAATTTAAATGGTTTGCGATCACCCATCAACTCAAGCAGCACCTTGTTGGACTGAAGGTCAGTGCCTATCCAAGAACTCTCCTTCAAATTTCTTCCTTGAGCGAGCAATTCATACCAAAGTTGCCCTTCAGAGAGACACTTGGTGCTTCCACGTGATGTCTGAAAGTGCAACACAGTGACTCAAGGAAGTAGTCACTGTTACATCTGCGACCTCAATGAGAACAGGGGATACCGCAGCATCTTTCACTTGACAGACTCAAGGACGCAAAGAAAAGGGCGCATCTATTCTTGTGTCCCACAACTGATCTGACCGCCCTGATGAAGGTGTGACCCATATTGGGTTAGACACCGAAACGCACGCTGGCGCTGGAGAACTTCGTGCCTCCGTTTGTTTCCACCTTCTATAACAAGAAGACACATGAATGACTATTGACTACTTGATGCCTATCTTGTATCTTGTACCATGAATGTAAACCAATTTGAGCCCTGACCATATCACAAATTGTGAATTCCTCTTGAGTGTGGAGAGTGTATGAGTATGGCTGTATTTGTGGTTGTTAGTTTGTATTGAGTGTTTGAATGTGGGACCTTGTGTATATTTATGTACATTGAAATGTTATCCTGTCACATGTCACTTTTATAAATTTTGATAAAATACTAGAAATAATAAACAAAAAATATATTTTCTCTATTGCCTTTCGTTTATTTGTTTGGGGGAACTTTTCTGTTTGTATAGCGATGTCTTAAAGTATCAGTGACTATGTTAGCACTCCCTTATCAGTTTTCAGGCAGCTTGGGTCTCTTTAGACTGTTTTCTGGAACTCCAGGCAGTAACCAGAATGGATAATTTGGAGAACCCATTTGTCTGTTGTTATTGACTGCCACTTTGGTAGAAATTGTGACAGTCTTCCCCCTACAGGTGTTAAGTGGTCGGGGGGAATCATGGGCCAGTCACTGTTTTGTATTGGATGGTAAGGTACGTGTGTTGGAACCTCTACCTCTGCCCTTGCAGTTGTTTCCTCTGTAATTGCCTCAGTAGAAACCCTTGGAGCCTGAGGGCTGGTTATTGCCCTTATAGGTGGATGCGGTGTCTGAGGAAGTAGTTTTAGATCCTGCTCTATAAAAGGAGCGACGAAAGGAACCACGCCCTTGTGGCGACTGAAGTGCTCCCATGGATTTAGCCACTTCAGTATCCTTCTTCATCTTATCCAATGAAGTGTCTACCACCGGTCCAAAAAGGTGTTCCTTGTCAAAGGGTGTGTTTAATATGGAAGTTTGAAACTCCTGAAATGCGCAGCCAAGCGTGTCTTCTTAAAAGAACACTAGTGTTTACAGCTCTGGCAGATGTATCAGCGGCATCTAGGGAGCATCTAATTTGGTTGTTAGAAATTAACTGCCCGTCACGAACCAGGTCTTGCGCTTTTGATTTGTGTTCTTGAGGGAGAAACAGGATGAGTTGCTCCATTTCATCCCAGTGAGCACGGTCATAGCCTGCTAGTAATGCTTGTGTATTGGAAATACGCCAGAAGTTAGCAGCCTGGGTAGCTATCCTTTTCCCTGAAGCATCAAGGAGTTTAGACTCTTTATCTGGTGGTGGTGCATCTCCAGTAGTCTGCGAGTTTGCCCTTTTCCGTGCATTAGAAACTACTAGTGAATCTAATGGTAATTGACCTTTTATATATACTGGATCTGATGGAGCAGGCTTATATTTTTTTTATCTACCCTCGGGGTAAGGATACATGACCTAACAGGATCCTTAAAAATGTTGTCTACATGTCTGGTTATGCCTTTCAACATGGGCAACATGTGTGTAGATTTTTGTGTGTTTTGTAGAGTCTCAAAAAGAAAGTCCTCTTCAAGGGATTCTTTGTGTAGTGGGACTCCATGGTAAGTAGCAGCCCTACTTAATAACTCGACAAACCCTACACTGTCATCAGGTGGAGAGGGTTTGGTAGGATATATGTCCGGGTCGTTATCAGTGGGAGAATCAGTATTATAGTTATCCCACACGTCTCCAGGCTGATCGTCATCATAGTTATCCCCATCACCCTGATTGTCAGGTGTGTGTGGTGGTGAGTGCTCAGGTGATGTTGGCACAGGTATAGTCTGGGGTGGTGAAGGAAGAGGAAGAGGAGGAGGGGAAGGATTTGTCCCAACAGTTCTCTTCTTCAAAGGTATGTGATATTCCTCTTCTGTAGTAGCACCTCTTTTTAAAGTCACTTTAGTGGTGATATGTCCAGTCTTTGGGTGTATAACCAGGATTTTTTGTTTCGGATCCGGGTTGTCGATTGGATCACCGAAAACATGTTTCTTTGGTGACTTCGGCGTCTCCGTGTGTTTCGGCTCCGAATGTTTCGGCACCGATGATTTCTTTGCCGGGGTTTTCGGATCCGAAGTTTGTTTCGGTGCCGACAGAGGATGTTCGGTGCCAGACTTTTTCTTCGGCTCCGAAGTCTTTGGCTCGGGGCCCGATTTGGCATGGGGCTTTTCGGAGCTGGAAGACTTTTTAGTATGGTTCGGTGCCGAGCCCGAAGGCAGGGCTCCGGAAGCTTGTTCTCGGCACCCACCGGGGCCCGAGGGCGCAGGTTGGTGAGGAGCCTTTTTCTTGGATGGAAGTGGAAGGTGGGGCGAGGTAGGGGCTGTACTCACAGTACGTTGTCCCTGCGGGATGTCTTCATTCTCATCGGAGCCATCTTCAGAAACGAAGATGTCTTCCTGTTCCTCATCGGCTCCGATGGGCTCGTCGCCTTCCTCCTCATCCGATTGAGGTCCGGAATGGAACCTGCTTGTTGTTTCTGCATGTCGCGTCGTCGGGCCCAACAATCGCAAAGAGTCTTTTTGGAGCCGAAAGCTCGGCACGCGTCGCAGTGGTCTTCTCTGGCGTCGGGTGACAAACACAGATTGCACACACTCGTGTGAGTCGCTGCGCGGGTATTTCGCAAGGCACAGAGGACAGAACTTGAAAGGAGTTCGTTCCATCGACTGCGAGTCGAACCAGGGGCTAGGCCCGACGGCCTACCACGAGCTCTCCGATCGAAATTTTCGTTAGGAATAACGATCCGCGGTGTAAGGGGAACACGAACGGAAACAATACCGTCGAGTGTGAATGTGATACGCGCTGAGAAGGATCGAAGGATCGACGTGGAACCGGAGCGCAGGGAGGTACATCCGAACCCAATGGCGGAAAAAAACAATCTGAAGATGGAGCCAATGACCATGCGCACTATCACCTAAGGGAGGAGCCCCCTACCTCGTGACTAGGGAAAACTTCTTCCAGAAAAACAAAGTGCAAACATCTGGACCCAACACTAGATGGCGATCTTATGCAAAGCATGTGATCTACAGCTCACATGCCTCGAACACAGTGCTACTTTGGAAATTTCCTCAGGTGAGGTACGCATTTGTTAGCTACAGCGCGTTCCACATTCTATTCAGAGTTGGGGGGGGGGGACAACTAGTGCGCTGCAGGGAAGGCTGAGCTGGCAGACATGTTGAATTTCCAGTGCGGCCAGCTCAGTCTCCAATCGTTACTCTGAGTAATCTTTTGCCACCTTTTCCTTGGTTTACACGTGGACACACTGGCCAGTATTGTGTGGTTAGCAGAAATCCTCCTAAGGATCCTGACAATTGTAGTTATGGCATAAGTGGAAACTGGCAGTTCTGTCCAAGAAGGTAGATTGATGGTTCTCGTATCCACAAATTCTGATTTACACTGCGTGCCCTTCAAAACCCCATTTCGGGAAAATTCTTGATACAATTAGAAATACATGGATTTTGACATAGGAGGTGCCAACGTCGTCTCAAGATTTTTCTTACATGCTGATGGCCATTATGGTAGTCAATAATAAAATGTAGAGATTCCTTGTTTGCCTTAGGTGTATCAGTTTAAGGTCGAAGGATCTCAGTACGTTTGATCTCCTCAATTTCATGCATAGTTTCTTTAAGGTGGTCCGAGCAAAAGCCCCGGTGTTCTAATCTGGTTACGATTTCTGCTCCTTTTTCCAGAAAGACCTCGTCCTCACTGCAGTTGCGTTTGTTTGGGATGACAGCAGTTTGCATGTAGTATAGAGTTGACTGCTTTTTCTTTTCTAAAGAGGCTGGTTTGCAATTCATTGTTGTGGATATAGAAGGTAAGATCCAGAAATCCAATTTCAGTGGTGGAAAATTTGGCAGTGGTTTTAATGTTCCAAACATTATCATCAAGTTGATTGAGAAAGGCTTTGCAGTAAGTGTACCTCTCCTTGCCAGATGCAGAAGATGTCATCTATGTAACAACCCCAAAAGTTAATATGTGATATGTAATCTGAGAATTGGTCATCCCACAGCAAGAATCATTCCACACTCCCCATAAAGATGCAAGCATATGGCAGCGCAGATTTTGCGCCCATCGCAGTCCCACATAGTATTGTTTGTTAAAGCTGAACAAGTTGTCGGTAAGGCAAAAGGTGAGCATGTTCAATATCATCTGTTTTGATTCTAAGAAGTTGGCTGGTTTTGTCCAGCGAACTCGTCACGTTGCTTCTAAGTCATCAGCATGTTTTATTGTTGAATACAGACTGACAATGTCAAATGGTGACTAGAATAAAATCTGTTTCCCACTTGATGTTTTGCAATTTGATTAACTGGTCCGTTGTGTCCTAAATATACAATGGAAGAGCCTTCATGAGTGGTTGTAAATGTTTATCAAATTCTCGCATTCTAGAAAATTCTGTGTTGATCCCTGCGATTATAGGTCTACCCGGCGGTGGATGACCTTTTTTATGGATCTTAGGTAGCAGGTAGAATGTGGGCATGGTATGGTGCGTGACATACAGGTATTTATTGTCTTCATCATTCAAGAGGTCCGGTGTACACCAACTCTCTAATAGGCTTTTGATCTGTGACTATGTCAATAGTTGGATTATGATCTAAGATTTGATAGCAGTTGGTATCAGATAGCTAGTGTGTGGCCTCCAGTATGCAGTCATCTGTGTGAAGTATGACCACATTGCCTCCCTTATCTGCTTCTTTAACTTTACGGAATTTGCCTTAATGGTTTAGAGGTTTCCCATTTTGGATATCTGAGTCTTACATGATTGTACCCAGTGAACAGAGACCAACAAACTCTGAGAGCCATTTAAGTCCTTATGGGGATGGGCTGGGGATGCTGGAACTTCGCTGCTATTATCTGGCTTCTCAGTTGATTGTGGTCAATGACTGGCTTAGTGGTGGGTGGGACGATCCAGTGTACCGAGGGGAACTTTCCCATTTGAGTTTAGTTTGCATCATGGATATGTTGTATGGTGCCCCATTACCCAACACTCTGCCCTATATTACTTGTGTGATTTTGCTTTGTTGGCGCTCCGCGTTGTGCTTTATGGGTTGGAATAGTAAACTAACGGGGATGACCCCTGTGGAGGGGCAATGGCTCCATCACTCAGCTGGCCTGGACGGATTTCAAAAATGGGATAAGATTGGCATCATGGTCCTCGGAGACGTTTGCCTTTCTGGGATTTGCAAGATCGCTACTAGTTCCACCGAACGAAATACCATAAATACCTGCAGCTTCATCATGCACTCTTGGCTAATATTCCCCCAGACACTAAGATACCCGAATTTAGGTCCCTGGAGACCAAGTTGCTGATGGGTTGCATTGGCAGAGGTGCAACCTCCCAGGTTTATCGATCGCTTATTGCGAAGGCCACACATGGTTTAAACAAGTTCCAACTCCGCTGGGAGGCCTGGGTGCATGAACTTGATGAGGCAGACTGGAGGAAGGCTAGAATGGTGCCGTGCACATTGGCTATTTCTACATGCCTTCGGCAGGTTCAACTGAACTATTTCCATACGACCTATCTGGCCCCGATTCGTCTCCACAGGGCTGGCAGGAATCCCTGTCCAACTTGCTTTCCTGGTCCTGGGGTCTCAGTAGATTTTTATCATGTTGTCTGGGCATGCCCGGTTGTCTCACTGTATTGGCAGCGAGTAGGCAATGAGCTCTCGGGGGTTTGGAGTGGGGCCTTGTTCTGGCTCCTAAGGTGGCCCTACTGGGCATGGTTGAGGAGGTGCGCGGCTCTCAGGCCCACCGCCGGTTTATAGGTGTCGTCACACTGGTGGACCACACTTATGATAAACTGTGTATAGGTGACAGAGGACTTAGCCACCCTAATGGATTTAGAAGGTGGCAACGCCAGTTGGGCCTCGAACAGGAACCTTTGCAGTCACTAGTACAAGTCATTTTAAAGCAATATCACAGTGTGATACCACCATACCACATGACAACATTGATATATTCCATGAGGTAATATGTGTCAGTTTACTAACAATCTGACACAGGCACAGAAACGGGCATTAGACACCCTTAGCGGAGACCAAACTCTGGTCCTCAAAGCTTCTGATAAGGGGGCAATGTAGTATTGTGGAACCTCAACAAGTACTTAAAGGAAACTGACAGGCAAATCAATCTTTCAGGCAGTTATGAGAGGGTCCCATACCTGGATTATAAACAATCCATTTGAGATTCTCACATCCAACTATGCAATTGGAAAGAGAAAGGAGTGCTGAGTACCAGTTTTTGTATGTCGAACCTATGGCTCCATATATCCACTTACTACCCAAGATCAACAAGCATAGTGTTAACCCACCAGGCAGACCAATTAAATCAGCTAAGAAGAGCCTTTTGGAAAATACTTCTTATTATGTTGACTACTTTCTTCCTGATGTTTTGAATTTACCTTCCTACTGTAGAGATAGTACAGATTTTATTAAAGTGAATAACATTCCTTGGAAAACTACTTACACTCTAGTTACCATAGATGTGTTTTTCCTTTACACCCGTTTTCAACATGAACTGGGCATTCATGCTGGTAGACTTTTTTATTTTTATAGAGATAAACTCATCTATATGCATGATGAATCCATGATACTGCTCAATATGTTACATTTTTGTTTGAAGATTAATTTCTTTATCTTTAATGACCAGGGGTATAAACAACTCATCAAGACTGTGATGGGTAGTTGCTTTGCGCCCAGCGATGCAGGGATCTTTATGGGCTGGTGGGAGGAAAATTTGTGTGGACTGAGGGCAATGAACATTTCACTAAACATATAGTTCTGTGAGCACACGATATTGATGATTTTATCATCTGTGATAGCCCCTGTAGGAAATTGCTTGAATTGTTTTTCATATTTCTACTGATTTAAATCTCACATTCACACATACCATTCACAAAACTCAGATTTTCTAGATGTTTCCATAACCATGAAAAATAATGTCCTACACACCAGCATATATCGTAAAAGTTCTGCAGGAAACAGCACACTGCATGTACCCAGATACCAACCCAAAAGCTTAAAATAAAGTATACCTTTTGGAGAATTTTTGAGGACTAAGTGTAACTACAGCACTCAACTGGCGTACAGAGACAGAGTAAAAAGGAAGGTAGAAAGATTTAAGGTCAGAGGCTATCCTAACAAGGTCCTCAGGAATGAAAGCAAAAGGGCGGGTCAACTCTCGAGAGAAAGACTTAGCGCAAAGGAGGAGAACCGGAGAACCACATCAAATTACATTAATTACAAGTTATATAAGCGAGTCTGCCTCCCTACGACCCATGTTTACAAAACACTAGCACCTAGTGAAGGCGGAACCAGTGATTGGAAAACTGGTTACACCACAGTCCTTTGTGACACATTGCAGGCCAAAATCTATTAGAGATACATTAGTACATAGTTATCTGAGACCACAAATCAGGGGCAGTTGGTTGAGAGAACAGCAAGGTTTCTATAAACGTGGCAAATGCAAAGCATACAAGGGCAGTACCAACAAAAAGAGTTACAAATTACCAACTGGGGAAATTGCTAACATCAGAACCTGAATCACATGTAACAGTGATTACTGTATCTATGTACTTGAATATCCCTGTGGTCTACAATATGTGGGGAGCACTAGGTTTCTTGTCAAGATAAGGATATTGTAACATCTCAGATCCATAAAACATTGTGACCACAATTACCCGGTGGCCAGACATTGGCAGGTGAAACAATCAGAACCCTGACACTCTTTCTTTTTTCCGGAATCAACAGAATTGATGTGACCACTAGAGATGGCGACAGAGAGAAGAAACTGAAGAAACTAGAATCTGAATATATCATCCGCTTGAGCACAAAGGCCCTGGCAAGGTTAAACATGGATGAAGAAATTTTTGTACATAAAGATTAGTCAAAAAAATATGGACTACCACAGACTCTCCTCAAATGTAAAAGTAATGTATTGGTGTTTGCTACGTGATTCAGTATAAAATGCATTTGGTTTTTCTAGTTGTATTTTCACACGCTGGATCAAATATACATCATGTGCAGTCTGCTGCTTGATCGGTTTTTCTTTGTTTCTTTTTTCTTCTTTAGATTTTATGTTGACAATATGTTGAAATTAGTCACAGTGAGTTTAGTTCACATTTGTCACTTTAGAATGTGGTGCGAGTTTTAGTGTCATTTGGGCATATAGGATAACCTGTATGGCGGACATGCAGTTTTTTTAAGTTTCTT
The DNA here is from genome assembly GCA_963921515.1 of Calotriton arnoldi. Lineage (NCBI taxonomy): Eukaryota > Metazoa > Chordata > Amphibia > Caudata > Salamandridae > Calotriton > Calotriton arnoldi. The sequence goes on along the minus strand of CAWUFW010003730.1, from coordinate 1,055,557 downwards.
CTGCATCACGCTATTATGTTGAGTGCTCAGCAAGGCAAATAGGCATTCTAATTGTGATTTGCCCACTAGGCCAGTGAACTTGCATTTCCATCTGCCACCGGGCTTCCAATTTCGAGCATATCCATAAGCTTAGACCAATATTCCTGAGGGGTGCGCAAGGCCGCTTATATGTATAATGATATTTCTGAACTGCATTTTCTTTTCATTGCATTATTGTATATGATGATTAATGAATTTGTGCTATTACAAAATGTCAGTGCTTCTTTGTTTGGTGGAGATGTTCTTGTATTTTTGTGCGTCAGGAACGCGTAAGCAAAATTGGCGTGAAATGCGCTCGGGGGCGTTTTGGTAAACTGCCTATCAACATGTGAAAAGGCAGGAAAACATTTAAGCATACTACTAAGCAAAATGTAGGGGGGTGGCCAAAAGGGTGGAGCTTGCAGATGATTTTGGGCGTTTGCATAATAAGGGTAATTAAAAGGGAGACCCATGGTCCCTGCTTTTATATTTTTCTAAGCGGATGGGCGCCGATTTCAGCCCTGGGGATCCCATCCCCTGAAGCCCAGCCAAAAATCAATGGGGTGGTGTGGGGTGGCGGCGTCCCTCCCCCGGGCTGATTGTATCCCCGGGGACCCCATCCCCCGGGGCCCGGACTCTTTATGCCGGGTGCTCGTGAGCCCACCCAGGGGACCCAGTCTGCAACGCTGAGAACTGCAGAGGGAGCCTTAATGCCCCCACGGTCCCGGTCGGCTCCCCGCTTCCAGCATAGGGAGCGGCAAAAAATGCAGCCCCCTGCGTGTGGGAGCAATCCTTTCATCTGTTTTCCTGCCCGTTTGAGAGCGGGCAGGGAAACAGATGAAAACTCCACTCCCATCAAGTGGGAGCACTTTGGCTTCCACCTGCTGGGAGTGGAGTTACTGTTTGCTCTCGCTTGGTAGGAGCTGTCAAATTTCAGGCCAAGCCAGAGCAAACAGCTATGTCCCAGGGGTGGGCACCCTGGGACATAGGGCCATTAGTGACTCCAGGAGGGCCCCCCCACTCCTTTTGTTTGCACAGGGCTGGCCCCCGGTAGGTGGTAGTCCCCAGGTCCGTAAATACCCCCTTCTCTTTTCTTTATGCTTTTTGTTTGGGACTTAGCGGAGTCTGAGTCCCAAGATGGCTGCCAACACTTCCTGGTTGAAGTGTTGGTAGCCAATCAGGTCTCTGCACGAGATCGAGAGGATTCGCAAAGGGTTTGCACCTCTAGATATACATATTTGTTTTTCTTTATTATCTCCAAAACTACTGAATGGATTTACACCAAATAACAACAAGCATTGGCATAGCCAATAGGTCTCGCCCTTGGGACCTTATAAGTGTTTAACCATGCAACAGTTAATGTTGTTGCACCAAGGATATTGTGCTGCATACCTAAATACTTATAAAGGTCCCAAAAGCGAGACCTATTGGCTATGCCAATGCTTGTTCTTTCTCTCGGTACATGCTGCTATGGATACTTAAACCTGTCAAGGCAAGCCTGTACCTTTAAATATCTCTTACTCACACTCCCATCCTCTCCCCTACTATCCGCTTCTCCCTGCGCACAGAGCCATTTCCTGAATGCTTCATCTGAATATGCATGCGATTATTAATGCATTCAATGTGTGTGCAGGATACTACAGGGTTGCACAGCATCGGCCATTAACATCAAACCAAGGCACCTAAAAGCAAAAAACGTTCAGCGCGCTATTTGAAAAGCACCCACTGACAAAACCACATAAGGCTTTTCGTGTTATTCCTTTAAACTCTACTATGGCCTCTGAGGACAAGATGTGCGTTGGTAGTCTCTATACATTAAGGGTTAAGTACAGAGAAAAGGAAAGACAGACAACGTGCTCTCAGGCGTTAACCTCCTAACCACAATATTGGTGCGCCGTTTCAGCAGCGACAAAGCTCTGTCCTCAGCGGACCACAAAGGCGACAATAATGCGAGTCCCAGAACCCGTCTGGCAATGGACCGAAGCAAAATACGGGCAGTCAATTAGAACTGACAGCCCATCGGCATCCCTCCACCCCCGTATTAAACGGATTAAGAAATGCAGTTGCAGACAAATATGAGAATTGAACAGGGAGCTCGAGACAGAGGAATGAAAAAAAGCCCACACCCCACTGGATGATGGAGCCGTGACGTTCGGCAGCCTGTGAAGGCAGCATCATCAGTGCCTTGGAGACGGGTACAAAATTGACGCAGCTCCTTGTCCAATCCACTCTTGAAATGGCTTTCTTCAGACAACCAATGAATGCTAAAACCTATGTCCAGAAGCACATTCGCTTTGATATCAGCGAGCCAGCCGGAGACAATGTCCCCTCCCCCTCCACGCGCAACCCTGCCCCTGGTACTACACTCGTAAAGCAGGAGGATTCCCGAGACAAAAATATGTCCCAGGGAGGCTTTACCGAATTAAATCATTTTAAAACATGCACAATACCTACATTTCGTAATTTCCTGAGCATAAAATGAAATGCATGGGCAATAGAGCGTATGATTAATAGCGCAAAGTAATGCGGAGAAGAGAAGAGGCTGGGGTGAGAGCGGAAGGAACAAGCGAGGCGAACGCGCTAATTAAAAACAGATGGTGCGCCTGCTCGTAACCGCAAGCCGTGGGCGGGTACATTTCCTGGGAAAGGTAGGACATGCACCCACCTTCACCCAATTGCGTGCTGTCTTTTTTTAGAAAGACGCACGCAAAGGCCAATAGAAAAAATACTAAAAAAAAAAACACGCACGAGCGTGTGAAAAGTCCTGAGTGATTCCAAGAGGTCGTTTGAACACTGCATCTGAACTGAGCATCGTACTACTTTTGAAAATTTTGTGAACATTCGTCATACTGCGCCAAAGTTATTGACAAAGTTATTGACAAAACAAAAAACGCTTTTCCTATGGAAACTAGGTCCTAACTATAACTACCTACTGGCAATCGCCATATATATATATATATATATATATAATGCCTTACTCTGCAGACTGGCGTATCTTTGGTGACTGGGCACCGTGGAAGCTCACGCAGAAGCGGTGAGGACTGATGTGGCTTAACAATCTTTTATTAACTGGTCTCCTCCGACCCCACGTTAAGACTTTTAATATTTCGTGTTGCACATTATATACGGAGACTTTGTAACATTAACCTGTGTTTGGCTGCAATTCTTCACAGCAACTTTCCATACATGGCTTGCACTTGAAGCCGAGGTCCCGAGTATCGAGGCAAAGTCATGTTTTCCTCGAGTGGAGTGTTTTGCAGTTTTGCTTTCATTGGGACTGCCTTTTTCGATAACACGGACTAATGTAATTAATCCTTGAACGCAAGAATGCATTCCATATGCAATATTACTGCCCATGGTTTTTGGGTGTTTGGCCACATTTCGCAAGCGATGAGTATGGGGCATTATGGGACTTGCAGTCTCAACAGGATATCTGTTATAATTGTGAGGTCAACTTGCGAGTTAAAAGTACACATTTTGTGTTTTAATCACTTATTCTGTCCCTCTATGCAAAGATGTATTGCCCCATACCCGCTTGATGTGGCTCTGAGGTTTGAGTCCAATCGGCTAGAGGTCAGGGGTGGTTCCAAAAGTAGCGCATGCTTATGGGTCATGGATTTTACCTAGATATTATATCATGCCACAGGACGAGATTTCAGGTTATTGCTGTCTCGTAATAAGTGATGAATTTATCAAATGCAACATGTTTGATTATGCCAGTAATATCTGAAGCGGTTTTGCGCTCAACTTTGGTTTTTAAATTAATGTATTTTTTGTATCACATGTCCCTGATGTAATCGGGGGTATTTATTCATGGTTAACAATGCAGTTGTGATTTTTCACAGTTAGTCTAGTGGGTCATGAATGTATTTTGCATTTAATAATCTTTATATTATACGCAATGTGTGTTTATACATATTAGTGACTACATTTCCCACTAGCCATGTGTTATGTTTCATCATGAATTTCTTTTATATCTATGAATGTGGAGTGATATAAATATTTGAATTTGATTGGCGCAGGCCAGATTGAGAAAGGCTGCTGAGTCAGCCGAAACGCGTCTCTTCAGTCGTTTGGGTCGAAGGAGGCCCTTTTAAATAAAGAAGCCTTATACCTGCAGTCTTCGAGTGCGTGCCTTCTTCTAGTGAGGAGTAAGGGTGGTTTTGGATATATATATATATATAATGCACCATAGAAGTAAGTCATCGGCTCCGCGGTTTACAGACAATCTTGGGACTCAGAAATAATGCTGTAGAAGACAGGAACGAAAATGGAGAAAGGAATATAACAATTTGGAGAAGGAGAAATACAAGCAATGTATGGCTGATTATAAGGTTTTGCTAGAAAAAGAAAAATCCTGCTAGAAAAAGAAAAATCCTGCTACTTTACACAAAATATTGAATCTTCAAAAAACTGTGTAAAAGAACGGTTTCAGACAGGTATTAAACTGTACAATATTCCTAGTAATAACCTATCTGGTAGAAGCCAATCCTTTTGCAACATCCTAGCAAACTTTTTTCAAAATAAAGTTGAACAGGTTTACAACAGGTTCTCCTTAAATAAGGTATCCATTTCAGAGGGAAACAAGTCTTCCTCTTCCTGCCCAGACAATGAAACACTCAGTGGATTCACTGCTCTTATGGTGAGCGGGTAACAGTGCTATTCAAATCTATAAAGTCTAGCTCGCCACTCGACCCATGCCCCTCTTCAGTGGCTAAATTAGCTAATAATCTTATGGGCATTTTTAATAGAATGTTTTAGGCATGCCACTTCCCTAAACAATGGAAAATAGCTTCAGTGCATCCATTGATTAAAAAATCAAATCTCAATCCTATGGACCCAAATAGCTATCGCCCAATCTCCCGACTCCTGCTACTGGTGAAGATTGTGGAGAAGGCCATGAATCAACAACTTGCCTCTTTCATACAGAATAACCATCTTCTGTATTCAACCCAGTTCGGATTCAGAAGTGGCCAAAACTGCCTTGATCATGGCAAAGGGAGATCAGGGCGGCTCTTGACCATGGAGGGAGAGCAGCCCTGGTCTTACTTGATCTATAGGCAGAATTCCATACGGTCAATCACGAATTGTTGATTGACTGTCTTCATAACATTGGGTTCAAAGGGGCCGCATTGGCCCTTCTGAGATCTTTTTCTCTCTGGGCAAGAACAATCTGTGGCACTAAAGGAGTTCATTTCAGAACACTTTTCATTGCCTTCCGTGTACCCCTTGGGGTCCTCGCTAAGCCCAACGTTGTTTAACATTTATGTACCCTCTCTAGCCACTCTGATTAGAACATTTGGATTCTCTCGGACATCCTATGCCGACGACACCCAGATTGTCGTCTCCCTCTCCAGTAGTGACAACAACACTGGAACCAAATTTCACAACTGTACTGGGGCAGTGAGTGGATGAACAATAATTGCTTAAAATTAAATTCTGGGAGGAGGAAGGTCTTCCTGTCTGACAATCAGGTCTCTTTTCGGTCCCCGTCCTGGTGGCCGCAGGAGCTAGGAACTCTCTCAACTCCAGTCAGGCAGGCAAGGAATCTGGTAGTTTTAGTTGACAACAAACGTATGTATGGTGATCAAGTTAACACTGTTATCTCCTCCTCCTTCTACACACCAAGGATAATAAATAAAAATCCTTCCATACATTCCTCCCGATTCACAGAAAATGGTAGTCACAGCATCAGTTCTTTCTAAAATAGACTATTGCAATTGTCTCTATCTAAATATGCAACAGCAACTCATGCATAAGCTCCAAACCCTGCAAAATGTCACTGCACGCTTGCTGCTAGAGGTCCCTAAATTACCATTTGCATCCCAAGCCATATGAATACTACACCGGCTACCAATCCAGCAACGGGTCGTTTTCAAGGCTCTGTGTATTGCTTATAAAGCATTGCATGAAATGGGCCCCAACTATCTGATAGGCAGCTTCGAACGGCATTGTCCAAGCACGACGTTGCACTCCTCTGGGGCCAAAAAGGCCATAGTCCCCAAGTTCAAATGCTCCTCCCTGGGCAGAAGAAGCTTTGTTATTTGCACAGCTATGGCATGGAATACACTACCTTTTCACATTAAATCCATGACTAGCCTGCTATCCTTCAGAAAAGCGTTAAAAACCTGACTGTTTGGTAATCAGTAGGCTCTCTTTCAACATGTCTAGCATAGATTGTGCCAAGACACCTCTGGGTTTTCACACACTTTAGAAGTATCTATAACATAAAATATATAACTAAAATTTTACCTAATGTACGGACGTAGTCACAAACAATATTCACTTTTAACAATCGAGTCAGAATGAATCATACACTATAGCTACAGTAGTTGCACATACTCTATTCATAGAAACAGCACAAACAATCTTACTGGCCACACCTGTATAAAACATAGCATCATCTCTTCACAGCTCAAATAACGCTGCCATGTCACCATCTAAATCCAACGGATTAACACCATCCCAAAACCTTCACACAGGGACCAATAACAGAATACAAGCACAAGCATCTGCAATGCAGTAGGTCTCGCATTTACGCAAGTTTGAGCTATTGACATTGTAAGTGACAATGCCTTTTATTTATGTTTTGGTTTTTAAAACATAAATAAAAAGGCATTGTCATTTACAATGCCAATTGCTTAAACTCTACCAATTGCGAGACCTATTGCATTCCAAATGCTTGAAGGCATCGATGAGTTGCCCTCTTCTGTCTCTCATGGTCCCTGAAGAGCTCCCAGTTTGCTACGAGTTAAATAAACAAGGTGGTGGTCACAACTGCGCACATGAGACCCTCCTGCAGTAAGGGAAAATCATAAAAAAATAGCACTTACAGACTAAAGAAGACGTACTGTGTAACAACCGAAGTAAAAGGGCCAGTCCTCATGGGAGGTTACAAATGAAGACAAGGCGGTACTAAGGAGGGACTAACAAGCCTAATAACGAATCAGAAGCCAGCATTTACAAAGGGCAATGACACAAGCCAATGACAAATATGGGGGGGGAGAGTGGGCGGGGCTTCAAGTACATACTCCAATACAGTATGGCGCTGCCCAGGCTCGACCTAATAATGTTTCAATGGCAGACAAAAAGGGGATAATCTATGGCGTGCCTGTACAATTTGACAACTTACACACTCCATTAACATAATCACCCTTCTGCAGAAGTCCTCACCTAGAGTGTGCTGCCTTCTACAGACCCTCCACTCAACAAGCCACACTACCTGGCGCATTTGAACATTGGTATTTTTTTGTTTAAAATTTGGATATACACAAAACCATCCCCCAGAAGACTTAGCACATACATAGATCCAGACAGTAGCCAGTGGATGCACATAGGAACAATAGCAGGATGCAAATCTAGGTGGTCATAATGCACAGAGATGTGGATGGATAGGGTTATGTGGTGAGTCATGGGAAGACATGTAAAAGGACGGGTAAGCATGGAAATTAGTTTTCCTTTGTGGCATTGAGATAATGAAGACCCAGATGAGAAAAGAACTGTGTGGCCCTCATATGTGGCTGGAGGGCATCTGCCTTCTTGAGGTACGTATAGCCCAAGCAGGAAGGCGAAGATAGTGTCAGTCTGGGAACAAGGGTAGTTTGTTTCAGAGTCTGTGTGCAAACATTGATTAGGACTGCTTGAATGTCTTTTCTCTATGCGGTCTCTTGGTTATTAATAGGATTAAAAGATTACATATAAAATTATGTAAATGTAAGCAAATGTTGGTACAACATAACAAAAGTGTGTCAATCCTGAAGCAGAATCAGCACAAATACTAAAGAGAATGGTTGTGCTATGATGGTCCATACTAATGTAAAGTGATTTGTGTAGTTTCCCCAAGTCGTTCAAAATGCCTACCTTAAACAATGAAAAAAAGCATCTGACAATTTGTTCATATTCTATGCAGGTTCCTCCTTGGTCTATATAGGTCCTGTCACATTCCCTGCAGGGTAAACATGCACTGTACCTTTCTTCAACTTTTTTCTCCCTTCGTGGTCACTTTGAATACTTTCATGTATATTTAAGTCCCTTTGATTCATTATAGATATTTTGTTTTATTTAAAGACCTGTTTGTGATTCATATCTTGCAAAAAGACCCTGTGAATCACGTCCATCTAAATTAACTAATATACCAGCAACCTTTAACTCTGGTTCTCATTCAAGAAAAATTAATCAGCGTTTAATCCTTGCAAATGTAATGAACTACATACTAAAAAGTGATTTACCCTTAACTCTACTTTTGCATCTTGATAGAGTGATGATGTGCTGGAACCTACCATAAAGCACTCTTGTGGGTATAACTCTTAGTATAATTAAAAATGCCTACTGTCCGTCTTGGGAAGCGGGGTGTCAGTATCAAGATATTTCAATGAAGTTGACTGGAATTTGAGCCTTCCCTGAATATCAGTGCCCTTTTCAGATAAAGCCTCAACAGTAATGTTTCCATTAGCATGCATTGATGTAAACATTCTTGATCATAAATTAATTCTCAACGTCAAACAACACAAACCTATTATTGATAAGTCACCAATTTTCTGAAAGACTTTAAAATTTAGGCACCACATGTTTAAAATAAATAAATAAACAAAGTGTGCCTTGCATCAGTGCTGCTATATTGGCTGTGTGGTATCACACAGGTGTGTAAAGCTATTGGTGCAAAGGATAGCCACTCAATGCTGATGGATGTGGCCACTGACAGTGCTGTAGGCGATCTATATTGTGGTACTTAAGTGTGTAGATTGCGGTCTATCGATTGAGAACTTAGTTACTTGGTACATTGCAACTATTAATGATCACAATTTTTGTTATTTCATTATTGAGACATTCAAATGCAGACCCAGTCTTATATACCTGTCGTTGACATTTTAGACCTGGTTAGAAACACCACCATTTTACATGCTCACATTTTTAAGGTGCCTTCTTTTCTTAATCAAGATGACATTTGACACACATTTGCTTGCATGCTTGGGCAGGATAATATTCTGTGAAATTACAGTTCCACTTCATAGGCACGTTATCACAATGCCTTGACCATTCTTTACAAGGGCTAAGTTCATGCCACAAAATGTTGTTGTTTGTTATTGTCTGTTCGGCAACAGAGCTATCCCGAAAGAATCAACAATATCGGCCTGACTGGGGCTTCAGCATGGCAACATGGATGATGCTTATTCTATAAACGACATCACTCCCTTGTTTAGAAAGAAGAACATTTTGCTGGTGCTGTGAGGTCGCCCCCGTGCTAGAATTCCAGCTCAGCTGATTCCTGATGAAGCCCAGCTCTCTATCAAGACGGGCTCCCTGATGACACTTACCCACAGGTAACTGGAGAGTTAGATCACCCTACAAGAATTTGGCAGATTCACCCACCCTAGGCACATTAGGTTAGGAAGCATTAGGTAGGAGTACAATATATTACAGTACTTATATCCAAGCATATATTCTCTGTAACAGCAAAATGGTTGGACTTTTTACCTTCTTCACCATTCTCGTAATGCTGATCACATTATTCTGTTTCCTTCTATTGATTATTGCAGTGCATGTATTTTACTCAAGAATCACAATGCTTCAATAAATATTGAAACGCCATGCAGTGTATTTCTTGTGTATCACTTTGGGTATGCATGAGTAACCAAACGAAAAGACTTCTAGATTTGTTACCACAATTTCCTAGGGGTGTCAGAGTTATCTGATATTGCTCAATCTATTTTTTACCTTGTCAGGTTTGGGGTACAGATGGTGCACTGTGAGCTAGCAGGACTAAGTCCAACATATCCTGATGGCATGCTCAGAATCAGTCTCACAGAATTTTGAAGTTTATGTTGTCCAACAAACGCACAGCTTTTACTGAGAAAGTATTAGCCATACGACATGACGCCGCCAATGCTCTAGCTTGGGTTCTTATTTAATGGATTGCTTGAGTAGTTTTCTTTTGTATTCCCAAAGAGCCCTACTCACCTAGTTACTGGAGATGTCCCTAGTGGTAGGGAAAAATCCTCCTTGACTGAGTAGGTAAACCTATGTATTGGCTGTCGGTTGTTCAAGCTTGAACCTTTCAAAGGATCACCCCATAGAGATACCCTCTCTGAATTCCACATATTCATATGGCTGAATACACAGCAATTAACATAATAGTGTACTGCAGACACAGGGTTACACAAATGCTGCAACATCATGGACTTCACCTTGCGGATGGAGATGTTACCTTAGAGGTAGAGGCCCACGAAGTGTACAGGACAAATGTATTCTATTCATGGGTTACATTTTCAGCAGTAGATATACAAACAAGAGAGCTTCACACATACACTGTGGCTGCAGTTCCTAACAACTACACAGCTTATGAAGCACTTGAAATATCACGAACATTCCAAGAACACCAAAATGGGTTTAAAGGCGACCTACCACATACAAACAACGTCAGACTAGGTCCCCTAAGTAATGAGGGAGCAACATGGCCAGTCTTAGCCGGTTAAACACCCTACCCAGATATAGCAAATCTGACAGCACCAGACCTATATATACTATATACAGATCTGGTTAGAACATACAGATGTTTGATACAATATGTGATGCGAACAATTACAATAAATCCTGCAAGGGCTGCTCCAGCTGCACAAGCACAATCGGCTAAGCCTGGAATTAGCCCAGTGACTATCAATGCAGTCATAGGTAAGGTTCCCATCAGACAGGAGGAAATTTCGTTCTGGATTGCACAAAAATCAAACCAGCTTGAAGCAGTGTTTCCCCATACGGGACCCAAAGAAAAGCACAGGATTCTCACCATATGCCTGTCAATGTGGTATGGCTGACCAGGTGGAAGACTGCACCACTTGGGCTACAGTCTTTGCTGCAGTATATATACCAGAACACATGGTACACCCTCATTAGCTGTTTTGCCAGAGGTGCTTAAACAGGTCCAAACTTAGTACAGGGCAGCGCCTGACCTGGGTTTGGGGATGAAACTGATGGGCAATTTTGCAGCAGTATCTGCCATTATTTTAAGTAACATTAAAGGGGAAGCAGCAGCGTTGGCTGTTTGCCAGCGATTCACAAATGTAGGCCCGGAAGACCAGGAACGCGAATAACCTAACATTTTTGTGGAAATCTATCCGTTGATCGAGATAATTTGGGAGCCAGACCTAGTAAAACACAAATTAAGGGTAATTCTAATAATGATAACTTGAAGCAGGCACCCGAGTCTTCTAAGAAGAAGTGGGATAATAAGAAAAATAAAGAAAAGACTAAATCACAGGGCGGATCTCCTCTACAGGAGTCCATTGAAAAACACTACAATCTGCGTAACTGTGATACTATTTGAACGCCTGGCAAGTATCAGGATACTGATACACGTTCCTCACGTTCCTTTCAGGACTCAACCGAAAAATGCTCGGAGAGAGGACGACGGTCAGAGCGCAGAACAGAGAAGTAAATGAAACCGAAGGACTCGCAATGCTCTTCAGAATTTTTGTAGAAAAAAACAAGGAAGACAAACCTAAACAGTCCAAGTCTCAATTCAAAAAGAAGGTAGCTGCCATCAAAGTCAAGCACGACACGGATATTGTGGACACTGCTTCTGAGCAGGGGAGTGGACTCTGACCATGCTGGACAGCGCAGCAGAAGTAATGATACTTCGCCGGAATCAAATGGCGATCTGGCGGCAGTAGCAACGAGTGACTATATCCAGGTGCAAACACTGGACAGGAGATTGAGTGTTCCACATCAATTATATGAATTGCAACTCCAAATGGAGGGGGATACAAAACGTACCATAAATGTTCTCTTTTGGGAGAACTTGTCATTCGGCTATGACATCCTCTTGGCTGAAATGGACTGCCCCGGGGGAGAAACGATAATTTTACCTACTTTTTCCGACCTCGTCCCAGATGCAGTTAAACATTCATATGCCAACAAGTGGGCTTTAGTGCAAGCTCGGGCGTTACACCACAACCATGTGGGGTGGGATGACATTTCCCTGTCAACCCCACAACCACAAAGAGATCCTCACACAACTTGAATACCAAGGTGCAATAGAAAGTTGCACCTCACCAATGAATAATCCTTTGTTTCCAGTAATAAAACGTGACCATTCATATCGCTTAGTCTTAGATTATAGACACTTGAACACCGCTACATGCACATTTGCTGCACAAAACGTGCACAGTGCGGCACTAATGAACAACAGTGTGGAAAAATTACAAAACCACATAAGACATTTCAAATGTTTTTTCCTGCCACAATATAGTGCCTGAAAGCAGTTACTTGACTGCATTTAGCACGCTTGGTTCTCAGAAACAGTTCTGTCCCAAGGGTATAATAACAGTCAAGGTCTGTTTTCATCCCAGGTTACAGAACTTCTACAAGATTTTGACAAACAGGCATTGTCCTATATCAATGACATATCTAACGGATGATGACCTATCAACTCACTTGGCTAGGGTAGATTGCATAGTTTGGGGATTAGCTCACATGGGCTCCAAATTTAATTTAAAAAAAAAAAATCTAAAATGGCCTATCCAAGTATCCTGTTTTTGGAAAACGAACTGTCAAGTGAAGGCAGAAGCCTGGCAACACATTTTCTTGAAAACTGTGCACATCTACAGCCACCAAACACATTGAAGAAACTCCAATCGATACTGGGCTTTCTAAATTTTGGCAGAACATAAATACCAGACTATGCAGAATGGGTAAAACCGGTCTAGGATTTGATTAGTCCAGACTTTTTAAGCACACACTGGACAGCTGAACACACAAAAATCCTACGTTGAGTACAAGCTGACATGCTAGCTTCAAAACACTTGCACACAAGTGGAAACACCACCAACTTGGCGATCCATATAATTGCGGGGGCATCAGGATACACCCATTTCATGTTCAACGAAGGAGACACTGTATCTATTGCATATGGATCAGATTTATACACCAATGCAGAGATGCATTTGCACAGACAGAGAACATTCTGATGACTGTACGGACTGCTGTAGTGAGAGAGAGATCATTGGCTCAGGGGAAACACATCATTGTTGTGACTCCGATTCCAGCCTTAGAAGCTGCCACAAAGGCCAGCAAAAGCTTTACATCCACGATGGATACAATGGGCCAACTCACTTACAGCAACAGATGTAGGTTACATATTTGATTCTACACTACAAACACAAGCTAATGCGCCCTGCTGAGCAAGTCAGCAAAGTAGATGCAGACTCCTGGAATGTACTTTGCCACGTGGAGTAAGTTGCGGCAGATGGCCCAGTGCTAGATGTGTTGCACTAGTACCGATAACTAGGGAGAATGTGTACCGCATTTAGTCTTGAGGTAATACTTGGTGGTCATGTCAGTCTTGATGAGGACTACTTTGTGCGGAATGACAAGACTGAAGGCTTTAACAGGTTGGCAAATGACTAGGCGCCCGAGGTAGTTGATGTGGTGCCCCAGTAATTGGTGGGACCACATCTCGTTACAGGTAAATTTACAATAATTTGCAAGAAATATTACATCTGCTTGTACAACACACAAATCTTGGTGAACCAAATTAACCATAATTAACTTTCAGTAAGCTCCTAAACTTAGGAGATATGCAACCTGAAGCTTTGATTAACAGGTGTGGGATACACAGTCCTGTATAGCCCCGAGTGAGGTATTTACCATGGGCAGTAACTAAGTCATATTCCAAGTTATTCCCCCTATAAATGAGGCAAAACAGCAGAACTGGTATTTAACTAATCAAATTCCGCATGTATTTATTGCCTCTTATTTAGGCCTCCAAATTTCCCTCAATACATTTTAGCAGGTTCGACAAGATAAATATGTCAGTGGAAAATATCAGGGATAATTATAGCATAATTTGAAATTCAGATCCTTGCTCCTATTTGCACAGGGATCCGAATTTATCCTCCCAGCTCATAATCAGCCCATTTTGTATTCGAAAAGGAGAACTAAAGACGCATTTCTAAACTGTAGTCACTACAAATGGTTCAACTTCGAAGTAACACCACATGAACATTCAATGATGGTGAGTTGAACAAACCAGTGCAGATAGGAATATTTTTAAACTGCATTTCAATTTATGTTATTTATGTCTTACAGTGCTCCTATAAGTGAATATATGCTAAAGTATAACACAACCGCTAATGGCGAGGATTGTGGAAAATATGCGACCTATTGTAGAGAAAGAAATGAGATATGCTGTTGTGGAGTACTGTGTTGAATTGAATGTTAAAAACTTAAATTGCACAGTGAAACCCAATTTCATAACAGGTGGCAGGGAATTTGCTGCTATGTCAGAATGAAGTTAAATTAATTTATAAAATGAACTGTGTTAATTCTGAAAAGTATATAGACTTGACGTGCAATATTTTTGATATATTTTAGTTCCAGAACGTCTATGATACTTAAGTCTGTATTTCAATGTTGATAGCATATCTAAATATATATAAACCAGCATATTGCATTACGTCCTCTACATTGAGAAAGTGACAAACTTAAAAAAATGTTCATTGAAGAATTTGAGAAAATAGGATCTGAAAGTCTAACACCGACAGAAAATAAGAATTTGTAAAGATTTGATGTGGCTAATAACTAACATGTAATTTCAAACTGTATTTTTATTGACCTTCTGTAATTGGTGCAACATTGATGAATGCACAATTGAGAAATATTTTCATAAATGATTAACTGAATACCCGATTCATTCAACATTGTTTCGAAAAGGTAATCCTTAAATTACTGTAAAGGATGGTGGGTGTGTTTACCCAGAAGATCTCGTAATTCCCTGATAAATTGACTGTTCACTGCTTAAAACGCAGAGTGATAACAGAGGGACATTAATAGATAGGCAAAATGAAAGTTTTGTACGGAGACTGACTGAGATTTTGATAAAATAAATGTATTGTGTTTATTAAGAAAAAACAAGAATGGCTGTGTGGTTGGAAAACTTTTTAGTTTACAAATACTCTTAACAGTTGTGAATTATCACTCCTGTGGTTTCCTGCAACAGCGAGCCAACCCCCACACCCCCCTACAAACCACGGCTCAAATGGCCCTAGGTACAAACTCTGCACATCAGAAGGTGCACATATAGCTCATGGACAATATGTACAAAATATCTGCATGTAACCTTAAGGGCATTCATTGAAGGCCAACTCAAACTTTCCCCTCTGACAAGTAAGTTAAATGAGTTTGTCTGTGATCTGTAAAAATCTAATATTGCCTGAAAAGAAACGATTCTGATTGTTTCCATGTATCATAAAAGGGCATAACTAGTACAAAGCAGCAAATGCACATTACATATAAAGTACAGTGAGAATCTATTAGCTTCTTGGCCTCAACTAAAGACAATGCACATTTGGAGGGGATTTCTAAAGAGTGAATTCAACTATAACGCAACTGAATGAGATACAGGAAAGGCTTTACATATGTGTTATGTTATGCTATATTCTGTTTATATAGCGCACGTTCACCGACAGGTTTCTTGGCACTGGGTTGAGAGGCCATCATCTAAGGCAGGTTCTTAGCTATATGCTTGTGAGAATAGCCATGTTTTCAGCATCCTTCTGAAACACATGTAGTAGTTTTCTGCTAGTATGATTATAGTTGGGAGTGCATTCCAGACCTGGGGACCTAGAACTGAAAGCTTGTTCCTCCCAATCTTTTTCGTTTAAATCTCGGCACCATTAAGAGGTTCATTTGGGCAGACCTGAGATTGCGCTTCGGGATATAGCTCTGGATTCTTGCAGATATGTACTTTGGACTTTTGTTGTGGACTGATTTTAACATAATACAACCTGTTTTAAATATGGTCCGTTGAGCCACCAGGAGCCAGTGCAGCTTCTTCATCAGTGGCTTAATATGGCAGTGTTTTGGTTGCTGGAAGACAATTCTTGCTGCTTGATTTTGCGCCATTTGAAGTCTATGGTTGAGGCCTTAAGGGAGTCCCAGGTAGAGGGCGTCTGCATAGTCAATTCTTCATATGACTAGTGCAATGATGATTTGGATAGTTGCTTCCACTGAGAAGAATTTCCTGATTTCACTAATTTTCCTGAGTTGGTAGAAACATGAGGACGTTACAGTACTTATCTGGGGTTTCATTGAAAGATTCGAATCAATTTGAATGCCTAGACTTTTTACGGCTGTCTCTGGAGTTGGGGGAGAGCCCGTCACTGTTGGCCAATAAGTGGGATTCCAGTGGCTTATCTTGTTGTTAGTTATGACAATGTCTGTCTTATCAGAGTTGAGTTTTAACTGATTGCTATTCATCCAGTCCCTGATATATAACATGGTGTTCTGGAAGAACTCCTTTGAGTCTGATGTATCATCGATGGTAAAGATCAACTGCATGTCATCAGTATAAATGTATATTTTCACCTTCTTCTGCTGGAGAGTGTTCATCAAGGGACGGATATAAAGATTGAAGAGATGGGGGGGTAGAGAAGATTGCTGTGGTACTACGCAGTTCAAATTAACTTTAGCTGAGCAGTAAGGAAAGAGGCAGACTGACTAGGTAAGTTCTTTAAGGAAGGATTTCATCCAATCGAGGACAGCCCCTTTTAAGCCTGCTGCTTCGATTCGGTTGATCAGAATCCTATGACCCACCGTGTCAAATGCCGCGGATAGGTCAAGTAAAACCAATGCCTGAGTACTACCTTTGTCTGCTTTGACTCTCATGTCGTCCACCACTGAGAGGATGGCCGATTCGGTTGAGTGAGAGGGGCGGAAGCCTGCCTGGTGAGGGACATATGATGTATGTGTAGGGAGGGCATACCAGGAGAGAGTAGCAGGTGGAGAGGAAATGAATGAGTTACGTACCTTCAGTAACGCTCTTTCTGGTGCATAGCTAACCACAGATTCCTCACTTTTAGAAAATCCCCAGACGGCAGACTGGATCAGGAAGATTTTGCAGCATAGCTCCTGCGCGCCGTTAGGTGGACCCATGCTGACTCCACTGCGCCCCAGGAGAGACAACTGGAGCTGTATAAAGGAACAACCTAGGCATGCCGTTCTCAGTTTCTTTCTGGGCCTCATCCACACCCTTGGACGCAGATCCCAATAGCAATCAATTGTGCCAGTGTGCAGATATCCAATTTGTGACCTTTTTAGATGATAAAAGAGCTCACATTACAGATGATCAGGCAAGTGGGAGGGCAGTTAGGAATCTGCAGTTAGAGTATCCACCAGAAAGAGCATTACTGAAGTTAAGTAACTTGTTATTCTGATGGACACTTCTAACTGCAGATTCCTGACCTTTAAAATAGATACCAAAAAAGTACCTCCTAATGTGGTGGGTCTGTGGAATGGCTCAGACCAACAAGTCCTGCAGGCAACAATGTCCAAAATACCCTTCCAGTTGGACCTAGCTGTCAAGACAGTTGTGCTTGGTGGTAGTGGGGGGAGAATGTGGCGTTATGCCCAGAGCTGAAGTCTTTAAAACTGAGGAAGCAGATTAGAGTCTTGTCCTGTCTCTCTGGGCAAATCACTGAATCTCCCCTGCCTAAGAAATGATTGTGGCCTTGAGCAATGTAACTAGTGTCCATGCAAAGCACTCCCTTACTTTCAGGTCGAGTTTGCACTATCTAAAACTACAAAAGAAAATGTGAGCACTGGTACCCATGTCCCACCCTGACAGATATCCAGGACAGGCACTCCACGTGCCAACGCAGTGGTAGAAGCCTTGGCGCTGATGGAAAGGGCCCTCAACCCACCCTGGAGGATGCTTCTTCAACATTGTGTATCATAACTTAATACAGAGGAATTTCAAATCTGGACAAAGTCCGCTTCTGCACAAATTTGCCTTTCTTTGCCCCATACAGAATCTTACAAAGAGCTGATCGTCCACCCGATGGACTTTGGTATGATCGATGTAAAATCTGAGCACACTTTTGGGGTCCAAATGATGGAGTCTCACCTCCTCTTCTGAAGCATGAATGTCTGAATAGTGATGGATTGACTGACGTGAAAAGGTCACAAACTTAGGAAGAAATGTTTCTCTGTTCTTCAGCACCAAATTGTCCGAAAAGAAAGCGGTGTAGGGAGGCTGAACTAACAGAGCATGAAGCTCACTCGTGATTAGAAGACGTTACCGCGACGGGCAGAACAGTCTTCAGGGTTGGCAGATGTAGGGGACAGCTATGTAGCAGCTCAAAGGGGTTACACTTTGGGAAAGTAAGGACCAAGTGAGAGACACACTGTGGCATCACAAAAGATTTCCCAAATGTTTGAGAAAACACATCACAAATGGTGATTAGAACAAGGACAGTTGGTCCGGCAACCACAAAATGGCTGAAAGGGCAGACAAATAATGTTTAATAGTGCCCATTGCAACAACTAGCTGGCCAAAGGCAAAATGCACAGTAACACAGCTGACAATTTTGCTTGTAATGGGCCTGTATTAAGGGTGCTACATCAAGCCACAAACCAGTTCCAGTATCCTGCTTAAATGGATTTTGTAGAAGGTCGCCTTTCCGCCAGGATGACATCCACTACTTCAGGAAGTAGATCAAATGCTTGCCGCTCAATCTCCACACATGAAGGTGTATGTTGCACACACCCAGGTGCTTGACCCTGCATTGTTGCTACAACAGAATATCCTCCAGAAGTGACAGCCTGATCAGAGGATAGATGATCAAGCCCAGACGTTTCACATACCCCACGCTCTCCTGGCCCAATACGGAACCACTAGGATAATTTGGCCCAGTCACTCTTGATTAGGCTATCTGGTTTTAGGTTTAAACCTATAATAACTGATAAAACCCCACCGAAAGGAAAATAGCCATCACCAGTGTAAACATATAAACAATGAAAAAACACCTTCGCAACCACAAACTAAGTGCCATTCAAAGGAAGGAAAAGATGAGTGAAAGAGTCTTTATTTCTTCATGAAGGGCCCAATACAATGTAACTTTGTTATACAAGGCCGCAGCAAGAAAGACTGGGCTAACATAATTCTGCTTGAGTTTTGTTGTTTAGGGATGTCACTAAAGCACAAGTTACTAACTTGTGTAACGATATATCTGTAAGAGACAGTAGTTAGTGATAGATTCCTTACCTTAGAATATCCCCAGGCGTCAGGCTGGATCCGGAAAGTTTTGCGTAGCAGTACCCTTGCGCGTCGGTAGGCGGCGTCGTGCGGCTCCGCGTCCGTCGTCGGCGTCGTGATCGCCGGGATGACGTCGCGGGCAGCACTTAGGCGCCGCCCCTGCGCGCTGACGTCAGTTCTGTACACGACTTTCCGCGCCAGGAACGCAGAGCCATGCAAGAAGCTGACACAGGTGTCTGAAAAATACTAGGGCCCTGAAAGGGATGTCCTTAACCCTAGAAATCAGTTCGCAGAACGGGGAGGATGGGTGGGGCGGTAAGGAATCTATCACTAACTACTGTCTCTTACAGATATATCGTTACACAAGTTAGTAACTTGTGCATCTGAAAGAGACACGTTAGTGATAGATTCCTTACCTTAGAATAGATACCCCAGCAATACCAACCCCGGTGGTGGGTCTGCGAACAAAGATCAGACAAGGAAGTCCTGGAGGACAGAACGGCCAAAGAAGCCGTCCCTCCGGACCTGACTGTCAAGGCAGTAATGCTTAGTAAACGTGTGCAGCGAGGCCCACGTAGCTGCCTGACAGATAACCGGCAGCGGAACACCGCGGCCCAAGGCCGTGGTAGCAGCCGTTGCCCTGGTGGAATGGGCACGCAGCCCAACAGGAGGCTCCTTCTTAGCCAAAGAATAGCAGGTCTTGATGCACAAGGTAACCCAGCGGGAGATGGTCCTCTTGTGCACCGCCCGACCTTTTTGGCGCCCACGTAGCCAACAAAGAGCTGGTCATCCACCCGGAAGTGTTTTGTGCGGTCGATATAGAAGGAGAGCGCACGTTTTGGGTCCAGACGGTGGAGCCTCTCTTCCTCTCTGGAAGGATGCGGAGGCGGAAAGAAGGTGGGCAAAGTGATGGTCTGCCCAATGTGGAAAGCAGTAACCACCTTTGGCAAGAAGGACGGACGCGTCCGAAGAACAACCTTGTCTGGATGAACAGACAGAAAGGGAGGTTTGCAAGAAAGAGCCTGGAGCTCACTCACCCGCCGAGCGGAGGTGATGGCCACCAGAAAGGCTGCCTTTAGAGTCAGAAGACGAAGAGGACAGTTATGCAGAGGCTCAAAGGGAGCGCACATTAAAAAGGTAAGAACCAAGTTCAAGTCCCACTGAGGCATTACAAACGGAACAGGAGGGAAGAGGTGAGTAATGCCTTTTAAGAACCTGTTAACAACAGGGGACTTGAAAAGGGAGGGCTGATCAGGGAGCCTGAGGAAGGCCGAGATAGCACAAAGATAACCCTTGATGGTACCCAGGGCAGAACCCTGTTGGGCCAGAGAGAGAAGGAACAGAAGGACCTCAGAAAGAGGGGCAGAAAGGGGATCCACAGCCTTTGCTGTGCACCATGCCACAAATTTGTTCCACCTGCAGGCGTATACCACCTTAGTGGAGGGACGCCTGGCTGCCAGAATCACATCACAAACTTCGGGAGGCAAGTCGAAAGGAATCAACTGCCGCCGCTCAATCTCCACGCAAGCAGGTGTAGACTGGACAGGTTCGGGTGGAGGACCGTCCCCTGCTGCTGCGACAGAAGATCCTCCCGAAGAGGCAGACGGATCGGGGGATCTATGCTCATATTGAGTAGCTCGGGATACCAAACTCTTCGAGCCCAGTCCGGAGCCACAAGAATGACTTGGGCCCGGTCGTGCTGAATCTTCTTCAACACTCTGGGTAGAAGTGGTATAGGCGGAAAGGCGTACAACAGACCGCAACTCCACTCGCGACGAAAAGCGTCGCCGAGCGAGAGCCGCCTTGGAAATTCCAACGCGCAGAACTGATGACATTGCGCGTTCTCTTCGGTGGCGAATAGATCTAACCAAGGCTCTCCCCACTGTAGAAAGAGTCCTTGCGCCACTTCCGAGTGAAGACGCCATTCGTGATCCATCATGCACCTGCGGCTGAGTTCGTCCGCCCTGGCGTTCAGAGAACCTGCCAGGTGTTGAACCATCAGGAACATGCCCCGATGTTCCAGCCATGTCCAGAGGCGCAGAGCCTCCTGACAAAGGGTCCAAGACCCCACCCCGCCCTGTTTGTTGCAGTACCACATGGCGGTGGTGTTGTCTGTGAACACCTGCACTACCTTCCCTTTGACAGAGGGAAGGAATGCCTTGAGTGCAAGCCGGATCGCCCGGAGCTCCAGAAGGTTGATATGGAGCAGGGACTCCGCCGGAGACCAGAGGCCTCTGATCTCCGCCTCTCCCATGTGACCGCCCCATCCCAGAAGGGACGCGTCCGTCACAACTGTATGCTCTGGCTGGGGAAGGGAGAGGGATCTGCCCATGACCCATTGCCGGTTCGAGAGCCACCACTGCAACTGTTTTGCAGTCCCCTCCGAGATCTGGACGTGATCGGACAGGTTGCCCTGGTGCTGCGCCCACTGGAACTTCAGGTCCCACTGCAGAGCCCGCATATGCCATCTGGCATGATTGACCAGCAGGATGCAGGAGGCCATGAGGCCCAGCAGCCTCAGGGTCATCCTTACCGAAACCCAGGATAAAGGCCGAAAGATCGGAATCATAGCCTGAATATCCCGGACTCGCCGTTCGGGAGGATAGGCCCGAAACTGCGTCGTGTCCAGAACTGCTCCGATGAAAAGGAGCTGTGGAGAAGGAATCAGATGCGACTTCGGCACATTGATGGAGAACCCCAGCGAGTGCAGGAGTTCGGCCGTAGTCTGGAGGTGGGAGACGACTGCCTGGGACGAGCCCGCCTTCAGCAGCCAGTCGTCGAGGTAGGGGAAGACTGAAACCCCTGCCCGGCGCAGATGAGCCGCGACCACCGCCATCACTTTCGTGAACACCCGAGGGGCACTTGTAAGGCCAAAGGGGAGCACGGTGAACTGAAAATGCTCGTGGCCTACCGTGAACCGAAGGTAACGCCGGTGGGCCGGCAGGACGGGGATGTGGAAATATGCGTCCTGCAAGTCCAACGCTACCAACCAGTCTCCAGGGTCGAGGGCAGTCAAGACCTGAGCTAGGGTGAGCATCTTGAACTTCTCCTTCCGGAGGAAGCGATTGACGTTCCGGAGGTCCAAGATAGGACGCATGTCCTCCTTGTCCTTCTTGGGCACCAGAAAGTAGTGGGAGTAGCAACCACGCCCTACTTCTGGGGTCGGAACATGCTCGATGGCCCTCTTGGTCAAGAGGGCCGTGACTTCCTTCTGTAGAAGCACCAAGTGATCCCCTGACATGCGGTGGAGTTGAGGTGGCATGGCTGGGGGGTGGTCTCGAAGGGGAGGGAGTAGCCCCTTCGGACAATGTCCAAGACCCACCTGTCCGAGGTGATGGTGCGCCAGTGGGGAAGGTGATGGCGGACCCTGCCCCCTACTGGCGTGCCGTGCACCTGAAAGGAGGGACTAGGAGGGCTTGGAGGCCGCGGACGGGTTGGAGGTGGTGGCCTGACCCGCACGCTGGTTGCCCGATCCGCCACGGCGGAATCCACGTCCTCGGCCACGCGAAGACGCCTGCTGCGCGGGCCGGTGGCTGGGCTGCTGACGTGAAGGGCGCCCCTACCGTGGCCACGATAGGGGCGAAAAGCAGAAGGCAGCGGAGGGCGTGTAGCAGAAAGGCCCAGGGACTTGGCAGTAGCCCGTGAGTCCTTAAAGCGCTCCAACGCATGGTCTGCTTTGGACCCAAAAAGACCGACTCCATCAAAGGGCATGTCCATGAGAGTATCCTGGACATCCCCTGAAAAACCAGTGGTTCTCAGCCAGGCGTGGCGGCGGAGCGCCACCGTCGTTGCAATCGACCTGCCCAGCGAGTCGGCGGTGTCAAGGCCACAACGGATAGTGTATTTGGCCGCATCCCTTCCTTCCGCAATGGCGCGGGAAAGCAGTGCCTGGACCTCCTCAGGGCACTGGGGCAAAACATCCGCCACCGAATCCCACAGAGAGTGGGTATAGCGGCCCAAAAGACAAGCGGTGTTAACGGACCGCAAGCCAGCACTGGAGGAAGAAAAACCTTGCTTCCCAAACTGATCCAGGCGTTTGGATTCCCTATCCGGAGGAGCGGTAGGGAAGGCGGTTTGGGAAGCGGAGGCTGGGACAACCAAGCTCTCAGGAGTGGGGTGGACAGAAAGAAACAGGGGGTCGCCCGGAGCGGGGCGATGGCGTCGTGACACGTTCCGATCCACAGGAGCCCCTGTGTTGGGCTTGGACCAGGCGCCCAAAAGAACGTCTGTGAGGGCGTCGTTAAACGGCAGCACAGTCTCCGCAGAGGAGGCTGCCGGCTGAAGCACCTCTGTCAAGATGTTAGGCTTGACCGTCAAAGTAGGGAGCCGGAGACGTAAGGCCCCAGCAGCCCTACGCAACACCGTACCAAAATTGGCCCCCTCCTCCGTAGCCACGGGAGGAGACAGCATGCCAGTGTCAGGAGAAGTATCCAGACCACTGGCCTCCCTAGACTCTCTGTCCAGTCCTCATCATACTGACAGTTGCGAGTCAGAGGGTCATCAGACCCCTCCCAGTCCTCCTGGTCCTCCTCTGGTTCAAAATAAGGAGGAGAAGGGACAGTTGGGACCCAAGGGCCCATGGGCGCCGGAGCCGGCGTCGAGCGACGTCGCTCCGGGTCCATGTCCGGAGCCGGAAGGAACTGGGGGACGACGCCGCCCGGAGCCCAGGGCGGCGTCGAGAACGGCACCGGAGACATCGGCGCCGGCGGAGGTGTCGTGAGGTCGACCGGCGTCGATGGGGGTTGTGGAGCCGGGATCGAGGCCGGGGCCGAAGCCGGAGCCGGGATCGAGGCTGGAGGCTCGGGCGACGCCGGAGCCGCCGGCGACGCCGGAGCAACCCCATCAGGGCCCGCGGGGCCCGAAGGCGCACCGGAGGGGCCTGAAGGCCCGAAGAGGCGGGCCATGGCCGACAGGAACTCCTGTACCTTGGCCGGATCCGCCCCCGAACCCGGGAAGGGCGGGTATGACGGGGGCGACTCCACAGGCAAGTCCGGGGCCGCGGGGGCGGGACGGTGCCGGGAGGGGCCTCAGCCGAGTCGCGAGACCGGCGAGGCGAAGTCCGAGAGCGACGATGCTTCTTGGACTTCTTGTGCTTAGACTTACCGGACGAAGAAGACTTCGACGCCGGCGACCGGTGTGCACTCCGCGAGCGACCCCTGGACCTCCCACGCGACCGGGGCCTCCGTGGAGCCGAATGCCGGGCCTCGAGGAGCTTTCGAGACCGCTCTCGCAAAGCTTTCGGGTTGAGGGCCTGGCATTCGGGACAAGACTCGGTGTCGTGGCCTCGGCCGAGGCAGAAGAGACACTCCCAATGCGGGTCGGTGACGGACATCATCCGCGCACAGGCGCCGCATCGCTTGAAGCCGGGCATCCCTACGACACCGTAAGATGGAAAAAACAGTGAAAAAATCACCAAAAATAATGGTCAAAAATTGACCAGGGCACTGCTCTTCCCGGATCTGCGCTTGCTGGCGCGGAAAAAGAAGAACTGACGTCAGCGCGCAGGGGCGGCGCCTAAGTGCTGCCCGCGACGTCATCCCGGCGATCACGACGCCGACGACGGACGCGGAGCCGCACGACGCCGCCTACCGACGCGCAAGGGTACTGCTACGCAAAACTTTCCGGATCCAGCCTGACGCCTGGGGATATTCTAAGGTAAGGAATCTATCACTAACGTGTCTCTTTCAGATATATTGTTTCTTCTTCCTTCTATTTTTTTCAGTTTTGTGGTCTTTGGTCTAAAGATGCAGTCATTAGAAGCTTGTTTTAGGTCTAAATTTTTTTTTTTTTTTAAACTGTAGAGAATCAGGAAATATCAAAATCATATTTGATATTTTGGCTACATTTGATTTCACTGATAGGTAAATTGGCTGGTTTCATAAGAATCTTTCCCAATATGTACCATCACATTTACCCACGGACAGAGAATGGGTGAAATTCTTTGATATATCAGCCCTCTTTTCAAGTGAGTCAGTATTGATTGTAGGTGAATTGCCAAACACCCCAGGCTTTAAACATTCAATGCAAGGTGTAGTGACAGGTATATGTGAAAAGAGTGTTGTCACCCAGCATCTGAGATAGTGGTGAAAACATGACACCAGATGTTTGGTAAGCATGGAACGCAATGTCACTTGGAATGCTGCTGCAAAAGTTCCCACCAAGTTCAATATAGATTGGAATTATATTGTTTGTATTTGTAGTAATTCAGCTATGTATATGAAAAAGTTGTATGATGACCTATCAAAATCAATACCTGATCTGAAGTGCTTCCCTGTAAGAGACCCTTGTCACTTGCTAGATGGTATGCTGAAAGCATCTTTACAATTTTCAGAGTTAATGAAGAATGCTATTGACTTTGTGGTCCATTCTAGTGCACTGTTTTGTTCTGCCCAGGAACTAAAATGCAAATATTTCTCATTTTGTTCTTTGTGTGGCATCAAAGAAAGATTCATCCTAACTGTGTCACTTAGCCGGTGGTTCTCAGTCCTAGAGGTTGTGAATGCTATATTATCCATGTGGCGACCGTTTACAGAATCTTTGCTCAGTGATGATGCCAAAGGCAAGAAATGTGATGATCTTTGGTCACATATTGATAATGATGTGAAAAAAGTACAGTCTACTGCATGATTAGGTTTTTACAGGAAAACAGGACTGTTGTAGTGGATATAATCAAAACTAGAGTATGAAAACACCCTTGTCTACCAATGTTTAGCGTAATTGGTGTAGATGTGAAACATCTTTGAGATTAGGCTGGTCGACCCTTTTAGTGACTTTGGCACTGCAACATGCTCCATGTTAGAATTCTTGCCACTTGGTAAGCAAAGAAATGTTGAGGAGCAATTCAGGAAATTTTATTTTACAGTGTATGGGAAATGGCTTGCAATGATGCATAGAAATATTCCTTCACCAACCATGGCATTTGAAGTTAATGAAGCCTCACTGAGGTACTCTGCACAAGTTCTAGATCCCTTCTGAATTTTCTCCAGACTTTGAAAAGTACTGCTTCATTTTTGACCGCTTCAATAACTGAGGGCATATGCGCCCAATTCAATGCATATGTTGCAGAACATGTACTAGAGAATCACAATCTTCAGATGCACCTGTATTGGCATGGAAAGCTATGTCATTGGCCAGAGTTAGCAAATTGTGTACTGGCTGTTTTGGCGTTGCCCCTTAGAAGTGCCAATGTTGAGAGGGCCTTTTCACAGATAAACGTTTACATGGGAAGGAAAGAGCAAGCGCGCATGACCAAAGACTAACTAAAGAAGTATTGTATGGTGTACTACAATAAGTTTGATTTATAAAACTGTATTTGGACCTCATATACCCTGTACACACACACTGTCTATACACTATCAGTGCAGAAAGCAAGCAATAATTAAAAGCAAAACATTCCATAAACACCGGAAAAACACTGCTTCTGTTGTTTTTAATGGCGTGAAAATGTGTAACCACTGATAACCACTGATTTTTTAAGGTATTGAAAACACTGGAAAAAACCCCACCAGAATTTACCAAAAATAGAAACTGAAAACAGGAAAGCCTACTCTTGATTTTCTTCAGCACCTGGGGCAGTGGAGGGACTGGCGGAAAGTCATTCCTGAGCTGCTCTCTAATGGGTCTCCGAGAGAGAGCCTTCTTGGGAACTCCAACAAGCAAAACTATTGACACTTACGTGTTCTCTGTGGTATTGATGAGATCGAGCCATGGTTCTCCCCTCTGGGTGTAGTCGCAATCCATGATCTGCTACGTATCGCCAGCCAGCTTTTGCTCTGGCGTTTAAAAATCCTGCCAGGTGGTGTACAATCACGGAGATGCCCTGACGATTCTTGGCACAGAGTCCAGGATCTGTATGAGAAGTCAGTGCACACCTATTAAGCGAAAGATATTTTAGTGCTAAATAACTACCACAGGATTGCGTGCTACCCAGTGTGAGGCAGCCAGCCTCTAATTGCAAATGACTTGTCTGGTGAATGATCACCAGTATACTGGATGCACAGCTTAGATATATGAATCAATACTTAAACAATCATAAACTACCAACAATAAACAAAATCTTTCAGTATCTTGCACTCGGATTTAATGTTGAACCACAAAATCCTTGAAACAATCTTTTTTAGTTGCAGCAACACATGCTGTCTAATTGAATACTCAACAGAATTCAAAGCAATTTTTGAAAAAAATCAAAAATCAAAACATGATACGCTCTCATTATTAATATCATTACAAATTACAACTCAATTACCCAGCCCAGCCCAATGCATTTCGGGATTGATTCCATCCCTTCTTCAGGGGCCACTGTAAGAAAAAACATCATATCAACCATTTTAAACTCAGTATTGTGAAAATAAACAATCTGTTTCAAGAAACGCATTCAATGCTCAGTGGAGGAATGAACGTGCCTGCACATGTGTTTGCGTACGGCAATACAAGCAAAAAGAATACATAGATCAAACTTGTGATCCAACATAAAAACGATTATGTTAGATGACGGTAATGTGCAAAGCGAGATCCAAAAAGTTGCGCTAAAAACCACTTCACCAAAGTAAAAAAACCAGAGTAGAAAGAATTCACCAATCACCCGTGATTGAAGAAAAATGATGAACAAAAATATGGTGTAACCATAAAAACTACACCTGTGCTTCAAACCCACAACAGCGTGAAACTACAATAATTGTCAGATCGACCACAAATAAAGTGAACTGTACTCACTTACTATGAACTGAGGTATCAAAACCACACTAATCTTGTAGTTTAAAAACGAAGAACGATAAGTGAGAAGCTGGAAAAGACAACAGCAATGTCTTACTAACACAAGCCTGGTAAAATAAAGTACATGATTCACTGAATGGACATGTTGTATGGCCATGACTAAATACTTCAGTCACAACCTCCTCTGTTATGAATACCTACAAACCTACCTACTACAAACTCCCAAAAGAAGCTTACCCCTATGCTCCAAATAGCGACCCTTCAGGTGTATTAATTGCCGCATTTCAATATTCCCAAAATATTCGCTCATAAAACCTAAACATGCTGCCCAGTTCACGTTATAGTTCTAAATTGTAAACTGTGTCACGTACATCCAATCACTAAACTTACATATGCCTGGATGTTCCGTATATAACCTTCCCGGATGCTGAAATTGAACGATCCAATTCACCTCGTCTCGATACTCCAGAAATATCCCCACCTGCAAACAGGACATTTGATCGTGTAGATTACATAGCTAGAATTGCAATCTCCATTGTACCTGAATCCAATGTGTTTACCTGAATGTGGGTGATTGATGCTATTACCTGGGATTACATTGTTACAATTAACACAGTTATAGCATCTGCGCATCCCCATGTAATAGCATCAATCACCCGCAATTAAGATTTACTGTGTTAGAATCATTAACTTGTAAAACTGGCTGTGACAATTCCAAACTGTTATCACAAAGGGAGGTGTGGTGGATTAAAATGTTACAGACAATGATGCCAGGCGGTCTCAATGACAAATTGGAGATGTCCTGTTTTCTCTGATGATCGTACTTTGTTTCTCAGTTCTTTTTAGATTGTGAGCGCATGGTTTTCGCACGGCAACCACAATGGTTTTTTAATTTTTTTCAGGTGGTTCTTGTCATTACAATTATTTTCATTTTCATTCTTTTCATGAGTTTCACTTTTTTGCACGTTAACAATTTTTTAACTTTGTTGCTTTTAACGTATTCGCAAGGTTTGTGGTTATGGTGGTATTGGTAATAATTAGAATATTTTCATTATGGTTTTGCTGTTCATCAGTACATTTGATGAATTGTTGTGGACATTACTACGAGCAGTGTGGTCTGATTACACTTATGGCAGTGCGTGTCTACGAGAATTGTTGATTCTCGGTAATTTACACGTGATATTTTTATTAGCTAGTCAGCACATCCTGGATTCAAGTTCGAGCAGTCTGAGGTTCCCCTCGTTCGTGTTTTTCACATCAGTTTCGGTATTTACTGGCCCAAGATGGCGATCTCAGTTTTCTTCGAGTTAGTCTCTTTTATTTTTACTTATAGGCAGGCATGATTTCACCCGGAAGAGTATTGAGGCTATGCTTTCAAATAACAGCAGAAAGGCACCTGGCATGTAATGCGCCAGTTTGAAAGACGCGATAGTCCTGTGGAGTTTTTTAGGCGCTTCAGTTTTCGATTCATAGGTGAGTGGTATCCACGCGTCCAGTTGCATAAGTTTGGTTTGCAGAGAGGAGTGTGAGTGAGAGTAGTTTCGGTATACAGTGAGGAGCTCAATTTAGATTAGATGTTATGTCTTGTTTGCAGGTGGGGATATTTCTGGAGTATCGAGACGAGGTGAATTGGATCGTTCAATTTCAGCATCCGGGAAGGTTATATACGGAACATCCAGGCATATGTAAGTTTAGTGATTGGATGTACGTGACACAGTTTACAATTTAGAACTATAACGTGAACTGGGCAGCATGTTTAGGTTTTATGAGCGAATATTTTGGGAATATTGAAATGCGGCAATTAATACACCTGAAGGGTCGCTATTTGGAGCATAGGGGTAAGCTTCTTTTGGGAGTTTGTAGTAGGTAGGTTTGTAGGTATTCATAACAGAGGAGGTTGTGACTGAAGTATTTAGTCATGGCCGTACAACATGTCCATTCAGTGAATCATGTACTTTATTTTACCAGGCTTGTGTTAGTAAGACATTGCTGTTGTCTTTTCCAGCTTCTCACTCATCGTTCTTCGTTTTTAAACTACAAGATTAGTGTGGTTTTGATACCTCAGTTCATAGTAAGTGAGTACAGTTCACTTTATTTGTGGTCGATCTGACAATTATTGTAGTTTCACGCTGTTGTGGGTTTGAAGCACAGGTGTAGTTTTTATGGTTACACCATATTTTTGTTCATCATTTTTCTTCAATCACGGGTGATTGGTGAATTCTTTCTACTCTGGTTTTTTTACTTTGGTGAAGTGGTTTTTAGCGCAACTTTTTTGGATCTCGCTTTGCACATTACCGTCATCTAACATAATCGTTTTTATGTTGGATCACAAGTTTGATCTATGTATTCTTTTTGCTTGTATTGCCGTACGCAAACACATGTGCAGGCACGTTCATTCCTCCACTGAGCATTGAATGCGTTTCTTGAAACAGATTGTTTATTTTCACAATACTGAGTTTAAAATGGTTGATATGATGTTTTTTCTTACAGTGGCCCCTGAAGAAGGGATGGAATCAATCCCGAAATGCATTGGGCTGGGCAATTGAGTTGTAATTTGTAATGATATTAATAATGAGAGCGTATCATGTTTTGATTTTTTTCAAAAATTGCTTTGAATTCTGTTGAGTATTCAATTAGACAGCATGTGTTGCTGCAACTAAAAAAGATTGTTTCAAGGATTTTGTGGTTCAACATTAAATCCGAGTGAAAGATTTTGTTTATTGTTGGTCGTTTATGATTGTTTAAGTATTGATTCATATATCTAAGCTGTGCATCCAGTATACTGGTGATCATTCACCAGACAAGTCATTTACAGAGTCCAGGATCCCACTCTGCCCAGCTTGTTACAATACCCACATGACAGTGGTGTTGTCCGTGAGGACCTGAACAGCCTTCTCTCGATGGACAGCAGTAAGGCTTTACTCCTCATGCCCTTAGTCCTTTTAATGTCCCAAATCTTCCGAAGTTTTCAGAGAGCTGTATAAACACTCCAATTATTATCACTAAACTTAAGCAGTTGTGAATTACTGTGAATGTGTGTACAATTCCTTTTCTGCTTATAGGTCCAGGGTATTTGTGTCATAAAACTAGAAACATAGAATAAATATGACTGACGGTTAGATTTTACAATCTAATGGTCAAGATCTGATTTTTCTATTAAAGTAAATTGCAAAGCAGTGCGTATTTCTTCACTGGAAATGTGTGGGAAAAACCTTCCCAGCTACACCGAACATGGCAGTGATCTCATTCCTATGCTGGTGAGTAATTAGGTGATGACTCAGAAAATGGATGTGTACACAAAAGGACAAGTTATTTACTTGTAGTCCTGGTTCTGCATTGTAGGTATCTAAGTTGAATTCAAAGCGCGGTCCCCACTTGATATGACAGATGCTCTCAACCACAGACCTTGAACACAAAGTTCGCCTAGATGGGTTCCCCAGCCCAATATTGATTAGTCTACGACTATCATCTGCTAAGGCAGCTCCTGTCTGAAAAGCATGATTTGCAGAATATTATTATTTTTCCACGACTCTATGAGAGGCTGCTTTACTAAAATCAAAAGTTGATGTCTGTTGTCCCATTTGTCCTTCCATTGAGACCATTGATCTTCCAGACAATGTTGAAGTGGTCTCAAATGCAGACTTACATGGAGGACAATGAAAATGCAAAAAGCCATGGAACCCAGCAAGGATGAGATATGACGAGTTGTTAGACGAGTTGTTAGAATGGGATTCCTAAAGAGGAGTTGACTCTTCTAGATTGATAATACTCTCTCCTTCAAAGGAAAGACTTTTCCTTGTGCTCCCAGATCAAACAGAACCTGTACATGGGTTATCAATGGCTTTTGAAGGTTTACTTGCAAGCCCAAGCGGTGCAATAGGAATATTGTTGTCAGCAAGTCCTGGCCCATTTTCCGTGGATTGTGAGCTCTTAATAGCTAATTGTCCAGATATGGCTAGATGAATGTTCTCTGTTGATAGAT
Organism: Calotriton arnoldi; assembly: GCA_963921515.1. Lineage (NCBI taxonomy): Eukaryota > Metazoa > Chordata > Amphibia > Caudata > Salamandridae > Calotriton > Calotriton arnoldi. The sequence goes on along the minus strand of CAWUFW010003730.1, from coordinate 1,023,821 downwards.
GAGCTGCCACTATTGCCTGCACTTGGATAAAGCCCAAGGGGAGGACTTCAGACCAAAAGGTAGCACTGCCTAGTAGACGTGGTAATGACCTACTACAAATCACAGAAACTTTGTGTCTGTATGCTACAAAAACATGGGCGTAGGAGCCCTGCATGTCCTCAGCGTACATCTACTCTGACAGTGTGAGATGTGGAATAAAGTGACTGCGTGATAGCATGTGAAATTTCTCTCTTTTGATCCACTTGTTTGCAAAGTGCAGATCTAGGACTGGTCTGAATTCAGTCTTTGGGGTTTTTTTCTGAACAAGGAAATGTTTCCAATAGATGCCGTTCTCCCTGTAGGAAAGGGAAACTTGCTCTATTGCTCCTTTCCGCATTAGCACTTTAGTCTCCCTTGTGCAGATTGGCTAAATGGAACTTCGACAATGGCGATGGTTGAACAGCCAGTGGAGGTGCTTTGAGATGCATAGAGTGCCAAACCTTTACAATAGGCAACACCCATATATCATCTATGACCTTTTGCCACTCTTTTGGATGTTTCATCACAGAGGAGGAAGGAAAAGTCACTAGTGACTATTAGGGGGTGGTCACACAGTATTAGACAGAGTGGGTTGATTCTTGAGCCCCATTTCTTTTGGTATGGATACCTGTGACATCGTGTTGGGGGTCGGGGGCTAGCGGCGGTCTCTATGCCTGCACTGTGACCCGGTAGAATTTCTTCCTCTCCTCAAGACTAACTGTTACAAAAGTCTCAGCCTAGTTCTTAATTCAGGTCATTGCTTCCTGTGTGATAACCAAACAAAGAAGAGACAAAAATGTTTTGATTGTCCATCTGACTTTAAAGAAGTGAGGCATAAACATGAAGAACACTATGAAGTGACTGTGACCTGCGACTGCCAACTTTGCTGAATCTAAGGAAGCACTGATAATTTGGTTCGAGAACAGGAGGCCTAAACAAACCACTTCCACAAAGTCTTGCCTGCAATGTTTTGGCAGGTCTTCCAACAAAGACTTAATACTATCCCACGTTTGGAAGTCGTAACGACCCAATAAACCAGACATACTTGCAGTTTTCAGGGTTGTAGCTGCAATCATGCACATCTTCTTACCAACAGTGTACATTATTTTACTCTCCCTATCAGGAGGCGCAGACGACTCCATTACCGAAGCATGTCTTCTCCTAAGAGCAGAGAAGATCGGCAAATCTTGCTTGGGTATGCATTTAGAAACTCCGGGTCATAATGTGGAGGTCTGCAGTCCTTTATTAAGCAATGAATTCACTTTCGTCACAGCAAGTGTAAGGAATTTATCCATTGACAACTCCATTAAGCCTGGTACCAACAAAAAAAGGCCAGGGACAGGCTCTAGGTTGTAAGGCCACCATTACAACTAAAAATGATGTAAATCGAGTCTCAATAGGGATGTTCACAATAAAACATATTGCGCGAAGATATCATGAAATGTGGTAATGCTGTCCACTGGGAAGACCCTTAAAGGAGATCCCATGAAAGAAGTCTCTATAATCTGGAAAAGATTTTGGCGAATGAGAGGGCAATCTGATAAGTCTATGGTTTCTAGGGTATGTGGCAGGTCAACATCTCGTGATGGAGAAGGGAGAGCTTGCAGACACTGCGATCTCTCAGGCGCTGATTGTCGGTTTGTGTATGTGACATGGAGGTTTACCAATAAATCACCTTAGAAGACTATGCCAAATTCAGAGACGACTGTAGCGCTGTAAGAAGATTTTCCAGTAGGATGATAGGCCGCAGAGGTCCTAGCGGCTGAAGAAATTGATTTAGAGAATGCAAAAGCCTCAATCTCGTCTTTGGAGTATAGACAGCATCTTGAAGTAGGCTCAGTGTCGAAAGCCTCGATGTCAAGCAGTGGACCAACTGCGATAAGATTGACATTGAGCAATGAAGCAACAATTAACCTATTGACGTTGTATATGAAAGAGACATCCGACAGGAGTGCTTTGATGTAAAAGGCTTGTCTGAATGGCGTCAATGGTGATGTTTCACACTGAAAGCAAGCCTGTTCATGACGGTTAAAAATTCTGCGCTGATGCTTTCAGTGAAGATAGCGACTGTGATGGATGTGGACACAAAGGGCTGTTGGCAAAGTTTTCAACTTTTTTTCCTGCTTGATCTGCTCTGGTGGGATACCTTCTGTTGGAGTCCTTACAGAAAACAGATCTTCAAGAAGAAGGGTGCATTTTAACTCTTCAAATTAAAAGTCCATCATGCTGCTCTTTTCCTCTTTATTTATACATAAAAGGCAACAGGTTGTACTATAGATACTGCAATGTAATTTTGAAAAGAGGTTTGTCGATATATTTATTTATTGAACAGTCTACAAATTCTGAAATGTTTGCCTGAAAAGGCTCTTTCAGGGCGATTCTCTGCATTTGGTCATGTTTAGCTTGTCAACCATAGTCTCCTATACTGAATGAAAAGCATTCAAGTCCTCACATGCAGCAGAAAATTATTCTAAGGTTAATGACCATCAAAGAAGATCCCACAATGCATAACACTCTGTACTTTCATATAATAGTTGTAAGAAATTGGCTTATTGGTTGAGGAGGGTGAAAGCTCTACTTGAGCAACAACCACAATGCTTGTTAGGGTGAACCGCAAAAGTAACTAAATTAACCTGTGCCGAACCCTCTGGTAGGTTGGCACAAAGCAGCCAAGCTTAACTTAGAGGCAACATATAAAGTATTTATGTAGCACACAAACAGAAATAAAGTGAAAACACAAGAAAAATCACAAACCAATTTAGGAAAATAGCTTAAATTTTAATAAATAAAATGACACCTGAATGACAAAAAATCCAATCAGTCCCCGTACCAGCTCTACCTGTGACAGTTCTGTCCAGCTTGCCCGCAGTCCGCTACCCTCTGCTGCCCGTCCACCGGCTGCCCTCTGCTTGTGCCTACTCCACTCGTTTTTATGCCCTCTGCTTTGCCTTTTCTGCTAATTTTTCTTCCCTCTGTTTTGCCTTTTCTGCTAGTTATTCTGCTCTCTATATAGACTTTTCTGCTCGTTTCTTCCCTCATCCAGCCGTTTTAATCCTCCTGCCACCCAGCTTTCTGCCATACCCCCAGGACCTACTTAATGCAGGCCGCAACGCGACCCCATTGAGCAGGTCTTCATGCCAGCTCCCGCTGCGACAGTTCTCCTGTCCAGCTTGCTCGCAGTCCACTACCCTCTGCTGCTTGTCTACCTGCTACCCTCTGTTTGTGCATTCTCTGCTCGTTTCTGCCTTTTCTGGCTGGTTTTTCTGCCCTCTGTTCTGCCTTTCCTGCTTGTTTTACTGCCCTCTTTTTTGCCTTTTCTGCTCATTTTTCTGCCCTTCGTTTTGCCTTTTCTGCTTGTTTTTCTGCCCTGTTTTGGCCTTTTCTGCTCTGTTTTGCCTTTTCTGCTAGTTTTTCCTGTGATCTGTTTTGCCTTTTTCTACTAGTTTCTTCCCTCGTCCAGCTGTTTTCCTCTACCCACCAACCAGAAACACGACGTACCCCCAGGACCTACTTAATGGAGGCCGCAGCGCGACCCCATTAAGCAGGTCCCTGTACCAGCTCCCCCTGTCACAGCTCTCCTGTCCAGCTTCCCCACAGTCCGCTACTCTCTTCTGCCTGTCTACCTGGTGCCCTCTGTTTGCACCTCCTCTGCTCGTTTCTTGCTCTGTTTTGCCTTTCCTGCTAATTTTTCTGCCCTCTGTTTTGCCTTTTCTGCTAGTTATTTTGCTCTCTATATAGACTTTTCTGCTCGTTTCTTCCCTCATCCAGCCGTTTTAATCCTCCTGCCACCCAGCTTTCTGCCATACCCCCAGGACCTACTTAATGGAGGCCGCAACACGACCCCATTGAGCAGGTCTTCACGCCAGCTCCCCCTGCGACAGTCCTCCTGTCCAGCTTGCTCGCAGTCCGCTACCCTCTGCTGCTTGTCTACCTGCTACCCTCCGTTTGTGCCTTCTCTGCTCGTTTCTCACTCTGTTTTGCCTTTTTCTGCTGGTTTTTCTGCTCTCTGTTCTTCCTTTCCTGCTTGTTTTACTGCCCTCTTTTTTGCCTTTTCTGCTCATTTTTCTGCCCTTCGTTTTGCCTTTTTTGCTTGTTTTCTGCCCTGTTTTGGCCTTTTCTGCTCTGTTTTGCCTTTTCTGCTAGTTTTTCCTGCCATCTGTTATGCCTTTTTCTACTAGTTTCTTCCCTCTTCCAGCTGTTTTCCTCTTCCCACCAACCAGAGCAACGACGTACCCCCAGGACCTACTTAATGGAGTCCGCAGTGCGACCCCATTAAGCAGGTCCCTGTTCCAGCTCCCCCTGTCACAGTTCTCCAGTCCAGCTTCCCCACAGTCCGCTACCCTCTTCTGCCTGTCTACCTGGTGCCCTCTGTTTGAACCTCCTCTGCTCGTTTCTTGCTCTGTTTTGCCTTTTCTGCTAGCTTTTCTGCCCTCTGTTCTGCCTTTCCTGCTTGTTTTACTGCCCTCTGTTTTGCCTTTTCTGCTGGTTTTGCTGCTCTCGGTTTTGCCTTTTCTGCTCGTTTTTCTGCCCCCATTTTGCCCTCTTCTGCCTTTTGTGCTCGTTTTTCTGCCCTCTGTTTTGTCTTTTGTGCTTGTTTTTCTGCCCTCGTTTTTGCCTTTTTCAGCTCATTTCTTTCCTCTTCCCACCTTTGCCCTCCTCCTGCCACCCAGCGCCCTGCCCTTCCCTCAGGACCTACTTAATGGAGGCCGCAGCGCATCACCATTGAGCAGGTCCTCGTGCCAGCTCCCTCTGCAACATTTCTCACATCTACCTAGCCCGCAGTCCGCCACCCTCTGCTGCCAGTCTACCTGCTGCCCTCGGTTTCTTCCTCTGCTGCTCGTTTCTCGCTATGTTTTGCCTTTTTCTGCCCTCTGTTTTGCATTTTCTGCTCCTTTTTTCTGCCCTCGTTTTTTTTCTCTTCTGCGGTTTTGCCTTTTCTGCTCGTTTTTCTGAGCTCAGTTTCGCCTTTTCTGCTTGTTTTCTGCTCTCTGTTTTGTCCTCTTCTGCTCTGTTTTGCCTTTTCTGCTCGTGTTTCAGCCCTCTGTTTGGCCTTTTTCTACTTGTTTCTTCCCTCTTCCCGCCATTTCATCAAGACCTAGCTTTTCAACAGAGACCTTGCACCCCAGCACCCAAATACCCCCAGGGGAGACAGCGCCGCTCCACAAATGTGGATTGATTGACCGGAGATATGCAATTGCAAAGTTTTAGGTAGATATCGTGTCTAAAAGCACAAAGCACCACTCACGGTCATCTGGTCGTGCTATACCTTGTGAAAGGCACAAGTTCAGGCCGACCACGATTGAGCGCGGGCCAGGTACAAGGGCTAGGTTAGTACTGCTGAAAAAAAGTTACCTTCTCAAAGTTGTACTGGAAGAGTTCAGTTCCCTGTGGAGGAGGCCCCAAGGAGAAGGAAGACAATGGTCCTAGACTTATATAGAGTTACGGCCTAGTTGCATGAAACATTTATACAACAGCATACCATTGATGCACCATTAGTTTTTTGTTTAGCATTCAAAAATGTATATATCCTCAGAATACAGAAGGCACACACTATTACTTTGTAGGTGACACTTATTTTATTCGGTCACTTTTCATAACATATTGTCAAGTTCAATGATTAGGATAGAAAAGGTTGCTCCAAGGGGGGAATGTGAAAGAAGAGAAGGTGCTTGTGGGGTAGGGTAGAGTAAACAAGAAGGGAATCCAATCAGACAGATTAGTGGTTCATCATTTTATACATTGTAGTCTCATTAGTAAAACTGGTAGTGGTTCATGTAGGCACCAGTTCTACATTGGAGCCTGTCCCTTAGATAGTTGGTGGTTATTCATTTTGTTGTTTCTGCTCGAGCAGACCAGCTGGATTCCCCCGGGCTGCCTGGAGATGATTTATTGAGACGCCATGGGCGATTTTCTCACCCTATGATTGAATCTTTCATCATTAACTGTTGAACAGCCTCTAACAAGCCGCAATTCTATTGCGGACCTTTATACTCATGCTAAAGGGCGGTACCTTAACTGCACGTCATCCATGACCAGTTGCTCCCCCCACCCCCTTCTGTCCTGAGGAAGACCCGCTTGCTGAGGATATAAACTGCCCTCACTGCACTAGGGTCGAAACGTCGACATTCTCCCCAGTTCGGCGCCTGTACCTGACATTATCCCAGCCCTGCCCATCCACAGACGAATGCTGTTGGTTAATATTGAAGAAACAACGAAATGAATAACCACAAACTATCTAAGGGACAGGCTCCAATGTAGAACTGGTGCCTACATGAACCACTACCAGTTTTACTAATGAGACTACAATGTATAAAATGATGAACCACTAATCTGTCTGATTGGATTCACTTCTTGTTTACTCTACCCTACCCCACGAGCACCGTCTCTTCTTTCACATTCCCCCCTTGGAGCAACCTTTTCTATCCTAATCATCGAACTTGACAATATGTTATGAAAAGTGACCGGATAAAATAAGTGTCACCTACAAAGTAATAGTGTGTGCCTTCTGTATTCTGAGGATATATACATTTTTGAATGCTAAACAAAAAACTAATGGTGCATCAATGATATGCTGTTGTATAAATGTTTCATGCAACTAGGCCTTAACTCTATATAAGTCTAGGACCATTTTTTCCTATATCGATCACTACCCAGGTCCATTGACTTTTATGGGTTCCCCCATTATATCTTAATGGCCAATGAGAAGGAAGAGCGTCGCGGATGGCTGTCCCTGTAGCACAAGGAGTAGGTGAGCCGTCACAGACAGTCATTGCTTGAGTGCGGTGATCCAGTCAGGCGTTGTGGACGCGCGTTGCTGGAGCTTCGCGTTGGTAGTCACCGCAGTCTGTAACTCGAAGTGCAGATCTCACGTTGCCAGTCATCGTTGGCGGTGGCTATAGCGTGAAGAGTCTGGTTCACCCGAGCGTCATGTGGGCGATCGTCACTGGACTCTCGGTGCAGCCGGGCCCATTCAGAGTCGTGAAGGGCCCAAAACCTCAGGGTTTTACCTTTCTTATGAAGGACCTGGTGTCGTACCTCTTGGTGATCAGGAACTCACTCAAGAAGAGGTCAGGCAGGTTCATTTGCAGGTCCAGTGCAGCAGGTCAGCAGGGACATTGCAGGGAGGCCTGGGGAGTTTGTTCTGTCCCTGTAGCTTAAACAGGAGGTCAGCCAAATGACCCTTAGAGTCACTCATGTTAGCCGGGGATGGAGGAAGCAGGTCCAGTCCACCTTCTCAGAGAGCAAGGCTGTCCTCTGATAGCAGCTGGGCATTCCTTCCTCTGTAAAATCAACAGGTTCAGGAGTGTACTGATGAGTGGCTCTGGAGGTCCAATATTTATACCTGGTGCAAGCCTCTGATGTGGGAGAATTCTGGAAAGTTCTTCCCCTTTCCCTTGTCATGGCTCCAATTAGTCTCGGGTGACAAAAGGAGGGTGTCAGGGTCCTTTGTGCGTGCTGGAGGCAAGCCCTTTGACGTGTAAGTGTGGCAGGGCACAGCTCCGCCCCCAGCCACCTTAATGGCCCATCCTGTCCACACCTAGTCCCTTTTAAGTCACTGACCAAGGACACTGACAGAAGCCACACATGGTTAGGACAAGAAAAAGTAAACTTTATAAAAGTAGCCTTTATAGAAATTTGACTTTAAATCTAACTTTAGCATTAAAGGGGATTTTAAATAACAATTCATTGGGGGCACACGGCAAGATGGCTGCACCCTAGTGTAGCTCTGCCCGGCTGAGCCACAATCCGACCATAATCCGCCCTAAAACACTGCATCTGCACCCCTTTCTGGGCTGGGCTGTGTAGCCCCCCTGCCGGCGTTGGGGGTGAAGAGGAGAATTTTCTGCCACCGCAGCGCTTGAAATCTGGCCCGTGTCTGCACTGGCGAGCGCTCGCAAAATGGCGCCCGCTGCATGATCCTGAAGTGGAGCACGTTTGCTAGAGCCCCTGCTGTGGGAACTGAGTGCGGGCGTACAGCTCCTTTGTTAAAAATCGTCGTGGTGTCCTGACTCGCTTGGCTTCCTCTGGAGCAGGAGCGACGGAGGCGGAGGAGTCGAGCGTGTGTGCACTGGTGTCCGCCATCAGGCAGTGAAGCGTGGAGCTGTGAGCGGAGTGGAGCGGCTGCCCGACTAAACTCCCTGCGACCTGGACGATCCTGGAGGGAGCTAGCTGTCAATCGATTCGCTCCCGGTGCCGGCGGTGGTAAGTGGGGTGCGGCGCTGTCTGGGCCCTAGGCTGCGGCGGCGGGTGGGGGCCCTAGGCTGGTGTTGCGCTCTGCGAGCTGCGGCGGTTGCCGGTGGAAGCGCGCATTGAGCGAGGCGGCTGGCTCTGGGTGCTGCGTGGGCCTGGAGTGCCGCGTTGCCTGTGGCTGCCGGTTGAAGTGTGGAGACGCGCTGAGGCCTGGGTCTATGCTGCAATGCCTGGTCCCTTCTTCATACGCTTCACTGGGGATCTTCTTCATACGCTTCACTGGGGATCGGTCGCCTTTGAGCACCGCATTGGCTGGCCAATACTGTCCTGTACCTGCACCTGGCTGTAAACTACCATTGGGGAAGAGACTAATACGTTGGGCCTTTATCGGCTGCCTGGCGGAGTATTGTGCCTATCTGAAGTGATCGCCTGTTGGGCCTAGCGTTCCAGGCTGCTCTATTGTGTGGCAGGTGGTTAGGGACCCCCCCTGCTGTGCCCCGTTTTTCAGTGTGCTAGCTGGATCTTGGGGTTCGGGCACTGTTTAGTGGTGGGCCTCTATCTGTACCTGGTTCGCGCTGCACCTTCCTGTTAGAACTGGGGGTCTCTAGTTGGCAATGGTATACACCTTTGTCCAAATAGGGACCCTTGCTGCTAAGTCAGGGAAAGGGGATTACACTATTGGATAACCCCTGCTCACCCCCTTGGTAGCTTGGCACGAGCAGACAGGCTTATCTCAGAGGCAGTGTGTTAAGCATTTGTGAACACATACAGTAATACAGTGAAAGCACTACAGATGGACACCACACAGGTTTTATCAAAATAAGTATTCTTTATATAGACTTAACACAAGACCACAAACGACAAAAATCCACAATACTGTACTCAAAATAGACTTAAAGATGGTAGAAGTAACTTAGTTCAAGATGATGATAAATGCGACACGTTTCTCACAAAAGTACCTTGGATGCGTAACGCAAAACAAACAAAAGGGTACGCAGGGAGGGCAATGCGGCGAGCAGGCGCCTCGATGCGATGCGACGATCAGGTGCGATGCGATGAGTGCACCCTTGATGCGATGCGACGACGTGAAGATGATGCGTGCACGCCCGACGGCCGTGCGGCGAACTCTGTACCTTTGGAGCTGCGACAGGCCCTGCGACACGCCTCTCCGGTGATGCGACGGCAGGCAGCTGCGACGGCGTCATGCTTCTCCGGTGATGCGACGGCGACCCTTGCGGTGGCGACACGCTTCCCCGGTGATGCGACGGCAGGCAGTTGCGACGAAGACATGTTTCTCTGGTGATGCGGCAGCGGCGACACGCTTCTCCGCTGATGCGACGGCAACAGCTGCGACAGCGACACGCTTCTTCTCGTTGAGTCACGCTTCCAGCTCCCAGCGACACGCAGGCTTCTGCAGACAGAATCCCCAGCAAGGGAATTCAGGAGGGAGCTTGTGGTGAAGTCTTGTAGCCCTGAGACTTCAGCAGGAGGCAAGCTCTAGTTCAAGCCCTTGGAGAAATATTCTGCAAGATGATGAAAGTTCCTTCTCCTTTCCTTGGCAATGAAGACCACTGTAGGCCAACCCAGCAAACAGCACACTGGCAGAGGGGCAGTCCAAACTCCTGCAGCTTCCTTGGTTCTTCTCCTTGGCAAAGGTTCGTCTTGTTGTTCCAGAAGTGATCTAAAGTTCTGGGGTCTAGGCCCCACTATTTATACCAGTAAATCCTTTGTCCTCTGAAGGCAGAGGGTCCTGTACCTAGTCCAAACCAGTTCTGGGTGCATTCTGCCAGTGCACAACTTCTTCCTTTGTCAGTGTGGGCCAGGGTCATCAGACCCACCACAGGAGGTGGACCCAGCATTGTGGAAGGCAGGCACAGCCCTATTCAGGCCCAGGTGCTACTCCTCCCACCACTCCTCATGCAGATAGATCTATTCAGCCTAGTGCTGACTCACCCTGTCTCCTGGAGTTCCCCAGCCCCTGTCACTCACAAAACCAGACATACAATACACAAGCTAGCAGAGGCAGGCTGGATAGTTAGGCAAGAAAATACCTACTTTCTAAAAGTGGTATTTTCAAACACAGAATGTTAAAACCAACTTCACTAAAAGATGTATTTTATCATTCTGAGTTCAGGCATACTAAACTCGAATTTCTACCATGTTCCCTGGGTCAGTTAGGATTATAAGATGTTATAATCAAACTGCCCATTCTGGCCTATGGGGACAGGTAGCCTTGCAATAGTGAAAAACGAAATAGGCTGTAATTCACTATCAGGTCATGCCACACACATCAGGGCAGGACCTACCTTTTACATACAATGCACCCTGCCCTAGGGCCTACCTTAGGGGTGTCTAATATGCAGAAAAGGGAAGGTTTAGGGACTGGCAAGTGGGGGCACTTGCCAAGTCGACATGGCAGTCACAGACTGCACACAGGCTCTGCAATGGCAGGCCTGAGCTACACTTTACAAGCTGCTTCTGTGGGTGGCACAACCAGTGCTGCAAGCCCACCAGCAGCATTTGATTTACAGGCCCTTGGCACCCATTGTGCACTATACTAGGGTCTGACAAGTAAATCAAATAATCCAATCATGGAGTCACTAATCCATACATCAATTTACAATAGGGAGCACTTGCACTGTGGCACTGAATAGCAGTGGCACAGTGCCCAAAGCATCTAAACCAGCAACACATATCAAAAACAGAGGAGGCAATCAGTGAAAAAATGGAAGGGAGACTCACGCCAATGGTACCAGGTCTAATACGTGTCCCCTCCAGCTGAAATGTGGGGAGGACTACCCAACCCCTTGGGAGTTCTCTTCACTAAGGCGGAAGAATCTGGACAGATCATCAGCACTGGCGTGTTCTGTACCAGGGCGGTGTTCCACCGTGAAGTCCATCCCCTGTAGGGAAATGGACCACCTCAACAGCTTTGGATTCTCACCCCTCATCTGCATCAACCATCTGAGGGGCCTGTGGTCTGTCTAAACCCGGAAGTGAGTCCCAAACAGGTATGGTCTCAACTTCTTCAATGCCCAGACCACAGCAAATGCCTCACGCTCAATTGCACTCCACCTCTGTTCCCGTGGAAGTAACCTCCTACTGATGAAGGCTACAGGTTGGTCTAGGCCCTCCTCATTAATCTGTGATGGAACAGCCCCTACACCATGCTCTGAAGCGTCTGTTTGGACAATAAATTCCTTTGAGAAGTTGGGTGCCTGAAGCACGGGTGCTGTGCACATGGCAGTCTTCAGGGCGTCAAAAGCCTTTTGACAGGTGTCAGTCCAGTTCACTTTCTTGGGCTGCTTCCTGGAAGTCAGCTCAGTCAAGGGTGCAACAATGTTGCCATACCCCTTGACAAACCTCCTGTAGTACCCTGTGAGTCCTAAAAAGGCTCTCACCTGTGTCTGGGTCTTGGGGGGGTTCCCATGCCAGGATGGTATCAATCTTGGGTTGTAGGGGCGCCACCTGGCCGCTCCCTACCTGGTGCCCCAAGTACACCTGAACCCTGCCCGATCTGGCACTTACTCGCCTTGATCGTGAGGCCTGCCTTTCGCAGTGCCATCAACACTTCCCAGAGGTGGCGCAGATGTTCTTCCCAACTGGCGCTGAACACTGCAATGTCATCCAGGTAAGCGGCACTGAAATCCTCCAGTCCAGCCAACACCTGGTTGACCAACCTCTGAAAGGTGGCAGGGGCATTCTTCATCCCAAAGGGCATAACCCGGAATTGGTAGTGCCCATCTGGTGTGGAGAATGCTGACCTCTCTTTGGCCCCATCAGTTAAGGCGATCTGCCAGTACCCAGACGTTAAATCAAACGTGCTGAGGTACCGGGCAGCCCCCAACCGATCAATGAGCTCATGAGCTCTGGGGATGGGGTGCGCGTCAGTCCTAGTGACTGAATTGAGTCCTCGGTAGTCCACACAGAAGCGGAGTTCGGGTGTGGCACCAGGCGCGGCAGCTTTTGGGACCAAGACCACTGGGCTGGCCCAAGGGCTGTGAGAGGACTCAATCACCCCTAAGGCAAACATCTTGGAGATCTCCTCCTTGATGTGAGCTCTGACCCTGTCAGTCACTCTGTAAGCCTTGTGCTTCACAGGAGGACTGTCCCCAGTATCCACGTCATGGACGCACCACTCAGTGACACCAGGAACCAGGGAGAACAAATCAGAGAATTGTCCCAACAATTGGCGGCAATCTTGCTGCTGTTCCGGGGTCAGTGTGGCAGAGAGGCTGACACCTTCCACTGACCCATCTTGCTCTGTTGCAGACAGGAGGTCAGGAAGAGGCTCAGTCTCCTCCTCCATTCCATCATCTGTCGCTAGGAGCATGCCCACTTTGGACCTTTCTAAGTGGGGCTTCAGGCGGTTAACATGCAGGACCCACAAAGGGTTCCTAGGAGACCGCAAGTTCACCAGGTAGGTGACATCACTCTTGCGCTCCACCACCTCAAATAGTCCGGTCCCCCTGTCCTGGAGCGCACAGGGCTCTACAGGGGCCATGACCCAAACTTTCTGCCCAGGTTGAAGCTCAATCAGAGTGGCATTCTGATCGTACCACCGCTTCATTTCCTCCTGGCTGGCTTCCAGATTCGCCTGAGCGAGTTGAGTTGTCTGAATCGCCTAGTCTGGTTCCTGAAGGCCAGCATGTAACTGTATACATCCTGGGGAGGTTTCCTGGGAGATTGCTCCCAGCCTTCCTTGACCAGACTCAAAGGTCCTCTTACCGGGTGACCATACAGCAGTTCAAAGGGGCTGAACCCGAAGGACTTCTGTGGCACCCCACGGTAAGCAAAAAGCAGGCATGGCAAGAGGACGTCCCACTTACGCCTCATAGGTTCAAGACCCATGATCATGCCTTTAAGGGTCCGGTTGAATCTCTCAACCAGCCCATTACCTTGGGGGTGGTAAGGAGTGGTGAACTTATAGGTAACACCGCACACCTGCCACAGGGACTTCATATAGTTAGATATGAAGTTTGTACCACGGTCTGATACCACCTCTCTGGGGAACCCCACATGGGAGAAAATCCCCATCAGTGCACGTCCCACCACGGGGGACGTCACTGTCCTGAGCGGGATGGCTTCCGGGTACCGGGTAGCATGGTCCACCAAGACCAGGATAAGAAAACAAGTTACTTACCTGTAACTTTGGTTCTCCAGTATTGGAAGCTTTCATAGATTCCCATGCTTAGAATCATTCCCCGTCGTCGAGATGGGAGTCTCGGTAAAATAAAATAGTAGTAAATAACTATTACAAAAGAGAAACAGGCCTAGGCCTGAACTCATTTTGCAACCAGACCATGTCTTTTTGTAAAAGAGACCAAAAAGAACAGGCAACCAATCAGAGTAGCCTCACCCTCTAGAACCTTGGTGAAAGAACCTCAGCCCCTCAGATTTTCGTGTACGTTGTACAATAATCACGTCGAAAGAGGCTGAGCTTTCCCAGGGAGGAGGGTGGGTCGCATGGGAATCTATGAAAGCTTCCAATACTGGAGAACCAAAGTTACAGGTAAGTAACTTGTTTTCTTACTCCAGTATTGGAGCTTTCATAGATTCCCATGCTTAGAATCAGAGTAGCTAGCAGTAAATATATATATATATATATATATATACACACATTTTGTAATGGAGCATAACCCTTTGATAAATGTTTGTTAAAACATATTTCTACATGAATAATATGCAGAAAGATAGTTACCACTGACTATGCCATAAACAGGGTAATAGCAAATGAATTCAGAAACAAGATAAAATGTGTAAAAGGTAAAAAGAAGGAAGGAGGGATGCAAAGGAAAGCTCACCACTCATTGGAATAGGTTCCTCAGAACTGCTTGGCCCACAGCCGTGTCATCTCGCAGTGAAGCGTCCAGGCAGTAATGTTTCGTGAATGTGTGAGTGCTGCTCCAGGTAGCAGCTCTACAAATGTCTTTAATCTGGACACCAGCAAACAGAGCCGTAGAGGATGCCACAGACCTTGTGGAATGAGCCCGGACTCTACCCTCCAGGGGTTTGCCCGCTGCTGTATGACAGAATCGAATAGCGCTAACAACCCACCGAGCTATCCCCTGTTTGGAAAGGGGAAAACCCTTGCGGGGAGCGCTAAATGACACAAAAAGTTGAGAAGTCTTACGGAAGGACTTAGTTCGGTCTAAATAGAATTTCAGGCACCTCTGTACGTCCAGAGAATGAAGAGCTCTCTCAGCAGGAGAAGAAGGCTGAGGGAAGAAGGTCTTAAGAATCACTGGCTCGTTGAGATGAAAAGTAGAAGGCACTTTAGGAATGAATTTAGGATTAGTTCTCATGATCACTGTATTGTTTTTGAACTGAAGAAAAGGTTCCTGAATTGTAAGAGCCTGCAATTCTCCAATCCTCCTAGCTGAAGTCAGTGCCAGCAACAAAGAAAGTTTCCAGGAGAGGAACTTTAAATCCGTTCGATGAATAGGTTCGAATGGGTGCCTCATTAGTTGAGAAAGAACTAAGTTCAAATGCCACGTGGGAGGTGGAGGTCTCACTGGTGGAAATACTCTGAAGAGGCCCTTGAGAAATTGCTGAACAATTCTGGCTGACCACAGGGACGGCCCAGATGAGGTGCGCCGAAAGCGAGAGACCGCTGCCAGGTGCACTTTAATGGAAGAGTGAGCCAAACCTGCTTTAGCCAAGGACAGGAAATAAGGAAGAACCTGGTGTGGATGCGACCGGAAAGGATCCAACCCTGCTCCATGACACCAGATGCAGAATCGCTTCCATTTCAAGCGGTAAGTTTTGTTAGTGGAAGGAGCCCTCGCCTGCGAAAGGACATCTTTAACCTCCTCTGGAAGATCTAAGTCCAGAAATTCTCGCTGCTCAGGAGCCAAGCTGAGAGCTGTAACGAGCGAGGATCCGGGTGCCAAACCTGACCCTGAAACATCGTGAGGAGGTGCGGAATCTGCTGCAATGGGTGAGGACGATCCAAGGAGAGAAGGTGAAGTTCGGTGAACCAGAACTGTCTCGGCCATGCTGGAGCTATGAGGATCATCTTGCACGGTTCTGCTTTCATCTTCATGAGCAACCTGGGAATCAGCGGAATGGGGGAAAAGCGTATACAAATGCGCCTGACCAAGCGATCGAAAGCGCATTCCCCAGAGACCCTCGATGGTGTAGCCTGCTGGCGTAAGACCGGCATTTCCTGTTCTCTGGTGTGGCAAACAGGTCTATGGAGGGTCTGCCCCACCGGTGAAAGACTCTGTCCAGCGTAGCTTGATCCAGTTCCCACTCGTGGGTGACCGATTTCAGCCTGCTGAGCCAGTCCGCTTTGTCGTTGAGCACTCCTGGCAAGTGTTCTGCTTTCAGAGAAATTCTGTGCAGGATAGCCCACTCCCAAATCGCCTGGGCTTCTTGTGACAAGGGGAAGGACCTGGTGCCGCCTTCCTTGTTGATGTAATGCATGGCTGTGGTGTTGTCCGTCCGGACAAGAACCGACAACCCCTGCAATCTTGGAAGAAAAGCCTGAAGGGCTAGGCGAATCGCTCGAAGCTCTAAGATGTTGATGTGTAGGAGGCGATGTTCCGGCAGCCAATGACCACTGACCTGCAGATCCTGCAATACTGCGCCCCAACCCTCCAGAGAGGCATCCGTCGTCACCACTTGAGGCGCTGGAGTGTTTACGAAGGATAGACCTTGGGACAAATTCCTTATTCTTGTCCACCAGAGGATGGCTCGCTTCATTGCGTGAGTGATCACTAGCTGGTCGTCGAAAGAACCTGTCACCTGCTTCCACTGCAAGTTTAGGTGCTCCTGCAAGGGACGCATTCTCAGTCTGCAATGAGGTATTAAAGGAATGCATGATGACATCATCCCTAGAAGGGATTTGAATCGGCGAACAGAAAGACACTTTCTTCCTCGCACTAAATGAGCCATGGAAATTAGATTTCTTTGTCTGTCCAGAGATGGAAAAACCTTGTTGAGAGATGTGTTCAAGACTGCTCCCAGAAATTGAACCTTCCTGGACGGAAGGAGAGAAGACTTGGCGTTGTTGAGAGTGAGGCCCAGATTGGAGAAGAGACCAGTGCAAGCATTGACCGCTTCCTCTGCTGCCTCCCTGGACGAAGCTTTTAGCAACCAATCGTCCAGGTAAGGAAAGACCTGGAAATGCTGCTTCCTGAGGAAAGCTGCTACTGGTGCCAGCACCTTGGAGAAAACTCTCGGAGCTGAGCGAAGACCAAACGGCAGCACTTTGAACTGGTAATGGCTCTTGGCGACTGTAAAACGTAGAAACCTCCTGTGGGCCGAATGAATGGGGATGTGGAAATACGCATCCTCTAGGTCTAGAGTGGCCATAAAATCTCCCTTGTTGAGAAGACGTAGAATGTCTTGGAGAGATACCATCCGAAACGATAGCTTCGTGAGATAAGTGTTGAGCTCCCTGAGGTCTAGAATGGGGCGCCATTTCTCCAATGTTTTCTTCACCAGAAAAAATCTGGAATAAAACCCCTTTCCTCTCTGTGAGAGAGGGACCGGCTCCACTGCTCCCTTGATCAGAAGCTGATGGACTTCCAGCCGGAGGAGATGTAGGTGTTTTACGGAGTTGGCGGCAGGGGCCTTGGATGGTGGAAGATGAGTGAACTCCAGAGTGTGACCACACTGAATGATGTTCAGGACCCAACGATCTGTTGTTATACGTTCCCAGTTTTGGAGGTATTGAGATACCCTGCCTCCTACAGATGTCTTGGAGGAAGAGGAGGGCACAGCGCAAAGAGCAAGATCGCCGCTATTGTCTCTTAGGGGCGTCCCGTCCGGGACGATTCTGCTTCCCTCTAGTGTTTGCTCTAGAGAAAGTCGACGTCTGGCCTTGCCTCTGATAAGGACGGTAAGATTGTTGTGTGGAGCCATAAGAGGAGTATCTCTGTTGTTGGTAAGATCCCCTATAGGATGGAGCTCCTCTGCCTCTCGCTCCACGGAATGGCGCTTTTTTGTATTGAAGGGTCCCCAAGGACCGAGCAGTCTCCGTATCCTTCTTGATGTTTTGAAGGGTATCGTCTATGTGCTTGCCGAACAATTCCTCTCCGTCAAAGGGAAGATCCAGGATCTTATTCTGGATCTCAGGACGAAACCACGTGGCCTTTAGCCAACCCTGGCGACGAAGCACAGCTGCACCAGCCAGGGACCGGAAAGCTGTTGTGGCAATGTCCATTGCGCAATCGATGACCTCAGTGGACGTAACCTCCCCTTCTTGCAAGATCTTCTTTGCCTCCGACTTGGAAGGATCAGATAACTGGTCCAGGTAAGGCGCAAGGTCACACCACATCTGGCGGTCGTATCTTCCAAGAATTGCTAAAGCGTTCGCAGCTCTGATGACAAGGCTGGCCATGGAGGAGAACCTTTTCCCCGCGTTGTCTAGGCGTCTGCCCTCTTTGTCCGGTGGTGTAGATAACGGCGCTGAAGGATTCCTTGACTTCCTCTGCGCTGCTTGCGAAATGACCGAGTCGGGTCGTGGCTGACCCGTCAAGGAAGCTGGGCTGTCATTTGGAGCCTTATACTTCTTATCCAGACGCGGCAAGACTGGAACTACAGTGGCCGGGTTCTTCATGACTTTAATGCCTTCTTCCCAGACATGCCCCACGATAGGAATAGATCGCACCACTCTCTTACTTGGTTCTTTAAAATCATAAAGAAAGCACTCTGTTTGGAGTGAGGGCATAGCAAGCTCGAAACGTAGAGACGCTCTCTCCATCAATTTGTGAAAACCCCCAATGTCAGCAGGGGGAGAATCAATCGGGGCCGGAGCCGGAGAAGCGGGATCAGGGATTACATAATCATCCCATTCATCACCTTGATCTTGATTAACCAGCTCTCCCTCTTCTTCCTCAGAGGAGACATCCTGGTGTTGATCTGGAGGAAGGACATCAGAAGATGCATGAAATTGGGTATGCAGTCGAGCAGATGGAGGTGGTGAACTCCTCACCGTATCAGGAGGAGGAGGCAGAGTTGAGGACAAGAGAGCGGGTTGTGGAGGTGGAGTACGAGTTGAACATCTCCGTTGATAGTCCAAAAGCATCCCCTGTAAATCCGCCAAAAGAGAAGTTGGTACAGACATCATCTCTTGTTGAGTGTTCTCTTGACGTGCAAAGGGTTGTTGGTATGACTGATCTTGATAATAACCCTCCGAATCCGTCTCCTGACATTTGACAATAAGCTGAGAAGGGCTATTGGCATCCCCAAAATGACTATAGCCTCCATCAGAGTCCTCCTCCTCCTCGAGAAGTAATGCAGGAGGTAAAGAATCCACCATTCTAGGGGACGTCATTTCTGGTGATATTTGTCTTCTTCTCACCAAGATGGAAATTTTTTCCGTCGACGACGCCGTCGACGGATCCGTCGACGCCGAAGCGAATTTCTTCGTCGACGACAGTGTCGACGGAATCACCGTAGACGAGGATGCAGATAGAGCCACCGTCGACGGAAGAGGTGTGCAGACCGTCGTCGACATGATGGGTGTCGTAGACATCGTCGACGAGACAGTCAATGTCCCTGCTGAAGTCGTCGTCAGTGTAGACGCAGTCGTCGTCGACACTCTCGTCGTCGACGCCATAGTCGACGACACTCTCGTCGTCGACGCCATCGTCGTCGACGCCATCGTCGATGACATTTTCGTCGCTCTAGAAGAAGTGCTCGTCGACGAGCCCGTCGACACCGGAATAGAAGAGGTCGTCGACCCTCCCGTCGACGCCGGAGCACTTTTAGCCTGCGATTTTGGAGGCTTCGTCGTCGAGGGCTTGCGCAGCGTCGATGACGAATGACCACTCTTTCCAGAAGACTGTGAAGAGGGTTTTTTAAAAGATTTGTCCTGGCCAGGGACTGTCGCAGGTGGTGTACTTAGTCCTTCCCTCTCCTTTACACCGCAGTGAGGAGATTTGATAGGACCCTGAACCTCAGACTCCTTCAGGGTCTTTTTTGAGGCCTTAGAGGGGAAATCCACAGATGGTGAAGGGGAACTCCTACCCCTTTTGACTGACCTTCTTGATGAGGCGACAGAAGACGACTCCTCACTCTCGCTTGACAGTGGATCTTTCCTGGTCTTCAGTCTGTGGAGCCAGGTTAACAGACGACCCTCACGGTCCCGGAGAGTCTTGGTGGAAAAGGTGCGGCAAATCTTGCACTCCGCAGCCTTGTGATCCGGGTAGAGGCAATATATGCAGTCCTTATGTCTATCTTCAACATATAGCCTCTTCTTGCCACAAGTGGCACAAGCCTGAAATAAAGCTTTCTTCCCTTTATCAGACATTTCCACAGGCTTTAGAGAGAAAACCTGAAGAAAAAACGCTAGAAAAAACAGTTGAAAGAGTTCAAATAGAGCAAAGCTCAAGGAGACTCCTGTAGCACAACGTGCGGTAGAAAATCTGAGGGGCTGAGGTTCTTTCACCAAGGTTCTAGAGGGTGAGGCTACTCTGATTGGTTGCCTGTTCTTTTTGGTCTCTTTTACAAAAAGACATGGTCTGGTTGCAAAATGAGTTCAGGCCTAGGCCTGTTTCTCTTTTGTAATAGTTATTTACTACTATTTTATTTTACCGAGACTCCCATCTCGACGACGGGGAATGATTCTAAGCATGGGAATCTATGAAAGCTCCAATACTGGAGTAAACCTGTTGCCCATGGCTGTCTTGGGGTCCAGAGGCCCCACAATGTCAATGCCCACCCGTTCAAAGGGGGTACTGACTACAGGGAAAGGTTGGAGAGGAGCCTTGCGCTTCCTTCCACTTTTCCCACTTGCCTGGCAAGTTTGACAAGTCCTACAATGAGTATCTGAACTCTTGCGCATCTGGGGCCAATAAAAGTGGGTGACAAGCCTTTCAAAGGTCTTGTCCTGCCCCAGATGTCCAGCTAAAGGCACATCATGAGCCAAACCCAGTAGGAAGGCTCTGAAACGCTGGGGTACCACCAGCACACGGGCTGACCCAGGCTCAGCAACCTTAGGCTCACTATACAGGAGACCATTCTCCCAGTAGATCCAATGTGATCCAGACTGATCACCTGCTACCTGGTTTGTGGCCTGTTGCTGCAAACCCATAAGAGAAGGGCACTTCTTCTGCTCCTCACAAAATTCCTCCCTGGAGGGGCCTCCTTCTTGCTGCCAATGGGTCAGCTCGGGCAGGTCCCCCAGTTCGGCCACTTGTTCCCCTGTAGGTTCCAGGGCATCCCCCTCAAGGTCTGCCTCCTCCTGGACCATGGGAACTATGGGGGCCGGTTTCCCACGCCCCCTACCTCTTCTCTTTAAGGCAGGGGTCTGGGCCATATTTTCAGGCTCCAGAACCTCTTCAACACCCTTACTTGCTGCCATAGACCGAGTGGTCACACACGCCCGCTCAGGCAGACCCAACATCTCCAGATGAGACCTTCTCTCCACCTTAGCCCAAGGGGAGCTCTCTAAATCATTGCCCAACAGACAATCAACAGGCATGGCTGGCCTCACAGCTACTTGAAGAGTACCTGAGACCCCCCCACTCAAAGGGAACTTGAGCCACCTCACACTGGCTCTCCGAGTTGTCCGCGGCAACTACAGGGAAGAATGCATGGGGGATAACCTGCTCTCTGGACACCAGCCGGCAATTGACAGCTGTCACACTAGCCCCAGTGTCTCTGGAGAGCTTCCACCCTATGGCCATTGATGGTCACCCACTGCCTGTACTTCTTAGTGTTATCAGGCAGCTGGGTCTCAGGGACCATCTCAAAGTCTCCTAGCGAGACAAGGGACATTTCTGCGGGACCCCACCCACCTTGGGCACCCATCTCCTCCCCCCCCCCAGGGCTACACTCGCCATCTGACGGGGTGGTGCACGTGGTGGTGCTTTAGAATCCCTCATGCGACACTGTGCATCATACCAACGGTGGCCCATTTGACCACACAAAGCACTTAGAGGGGCCCCTGTGAACAGGTTTACCTGTCGGGGCCTCTTGCTTTTTCTCAGGGGGAGGCTGGGAACCCTTCCCTTGGTTCCCTTGGGAATTACTTTGGGGCCCTTTCTGGAACTCCCTCCGTTTACCCTTGTCCCCCCACTCTTCTGCTGGGGACCCTGCCCACCTTTGGCGAAGTCTCCCACGTGACCCTTGTGGACCCGGGTGCTGACCCAGCGGTCCGCCTCCTCAGCAAGCTTCCTAGGGTTAGTTAACTTGCTATCAATAAGGTGCTGGCATAGCTCTGGAAAACAATTAGCAGACAAGTGCTCCCATGCAAACAAATCATAGAGCGCTTCAAAAGTATCCACTTTGCTACCCTTCACCCAACCATCCATAGCTCTGCAAAAGAAAGACTGATACTCCACCCAGGTAGTTGCCTCCAGCTTCTTACAATTCCTGAACCTCTGTCTATAGAGTTCTGGGGTCAAACCATACCTTGTCATCAGGGCTGCCTTCATGTGGGCATAAGACATCCTATTCTCACTGGGTAGCTCTAACAACGTATCCCTCCCCTCACTCACAAAGCGGCCCCACAACCCCGCTCCCCAATCTTTCTCAGGGACCCGGTGGGCCAACATTGCTATCTCATAGGCTGCAAACCACTGCCCAATATCTTCCTGTCTATGGAATTCCTTTATGACATCCTTGGGGATATGGACTCGGCTTTCTGCAGGCACAGATGGTGCGCTGCCACCAGAGGGATTGATTTCTAAGCCTTTTGCTTTGAGCTCTAACTCCCTCAACATTCTCTCATGTTCCAACCTCATTCTCTGTCTCTCCAAGGACAACCTGCTATTCTCTAGGTCCCTCTGACCCTCCATTTTGAGCCTGGCCATCTCCAGCTTGTGCACCCTGTCTCTTTCCCTGTCTTCCAGCTCTCCTGGGGACGGGCCTTTGGAAGAGACGCTACTGCCAGGCGGGGACGGTACCCCTTCCCTGGCTGGAATCAATGGTATATTCAGCTGCCCCTCTGCATCCCCAACTGGCTCCACCACCAGTTCAGGGGTATTTCTTGCTTCCACCCAGGCCCTCAGCGCCTTTTGGTATTCATCCTTTTTGGCAATGCCTGGGGTAGCAATTTTAAATTTTTTGCAAAAGCGCTTTAGCTGTTTCACATTGTAGGTTTCCAACCTCTCTTCCTCAAAATCTAGATCCATAGATGCAACAGATGCTGGTCGGCTCATGGTAGTAAGAATTGGCAGTTCTCAGAAAAAATAACAGTCCAAGGAGAAAAAATTCTACCAAAAAGTATGTGGTTGCGTTTGGTCTGCACTCACTAGTAGTGTACACCAATCACTGTATATGAGTCACAAATGCAAGTCCAGAATCCTCACCGCTGACCACCAATGTTAGAACTGGGGGTCTCTAGTTGGCAATGGTATACACCTTTGTCCAAATAGGGACCCTTGCTTCTAAGTCAGGGAAAGGGGATTACACTACTGGATAACCCCTGCTCACCCCCTTGGTAGCTTGGCACGAGCAGACAGGCTTATCTCAGAGGCAGTGTGTTAAGCATTTGTGAACACATACAGTAATACAGTGAAAGCACTACAGATGGACACCACACAGGTTTTATAAAAATAAGTATTCTTTATATAGACTTAACACAAGACCACAAACGACAAAAATCCACAATATTGTACTCAAAATAGACTTAAAGATGGTAGAAGTAACTTAGTTCAAGATGATGATAAATGCGACACGTTTCTCACAAAAGTACCTTGGATGCGTAACGCAAAACAAACAAAAGGGTCCGCAGGGAGGGCAATGCGGCGAGCAGGCGCCTCGATGCGATGCGACGATCCGGTGCGATGCGATGAGAGTGCGCCCTTGATGCGATGCGACGACGTGAAGATGATGCGGGCACGCCCAACGGCCGCGCGGCGAACTCTGTACCTTTGGAGCTGCGACAGGCCCTGCGACACGCCTCTCCGGTGATGCGACGGCAGGCAGCTGCGACGGCGACACGCTTCTCCGGTGATGCGACGGCGACCCTTGCGGTGGCGACACGCTTCCCCGGTGATGCGACGGCAGGCAGTTGCGACGAAGACACGCTTCTCCGGTGATGCGACGGCAGGCAGCTGCGACGAAGACACGCTTCTCTGGTGATGCCGCGGCGGCCTCTGCGGCGGCGACACGCTTCTCCGGCGATGCGACGGCAACAGCTGCGACAGCGACACGCTTCTTCTCGTTGAGTCGCGCTTCCAGCTCCCAGCGACACGCAGGCTTCTGAAGACAGAATCCCCAGCAAGGGAATTCAGGAGGGAGCTGGTGGTGATGTCTTGTAGCCCTGAGACTTCAGCAGGAGGCAAGCTCTAGTTCAAGCCCTTGGAGAAATATTCTGCAAGTTGATGAAAGTTCCTTGAAAGTTCCTTCTCCTTTCCTTGGCAATGAAGACCACTGCAGGCCAACCCAGCAAACAGCACACTGGCAGAGGGGCAGTCCAAACTCCTGCAGCTTCCTTGGTTCTTCTCCTTGGCAAAGGTTTGTCTTGTTATTCCAGAAGTGATCTAAAGTTCTGGGGTCTGGACCCCACTATTTATACCAGTAAATCCTTTGTCCTCTGAAGGCAGAGGGTCCTGTACCTAGTCCAAACCAGTTCTGGGTGCATTCTGCCAGTGCACAACTTCTTCCTTTGTCAGTGTGGGCCAGGGTCATCAGACACACCACAGGAGGTGGAGCCAGCATTGTGGAAGGCAGGCACAGCCCTATTCAGGCCCAGGTGCTACTCCTCCCACCACTCCTCAATGCAGATAGGTCTATTCAGCCTAGTGCTGACTCACCCTGTCTCCTGGAGTTCCCCAGCCCCTGTCACTCACAAAACCAGACATACAATACACAAGCTAGCAGAGGCAGGCTGGATGGTTAGGCAAGAAAATACCTACTTTCTAAAAGTGGTATTTTCAAACACAGAATGTTAAAACCAACTTCACTAAAAGATGTATTTTATCATTCTGAGTTCAGGCATACTAAACTCGAATTTCTACCATGTTCCCTGGGTCAGTTAGGATTATAAGATGTTATAATCAAACTGCCCATTCTGGCCTATGGGGACAGGTAGCCTTGCAATAGTGAAAAACGAAATAGGCTGTAATTCACTATCAGGTCATGCCACACACATCAGGGCATGACCTACCTTTTACATACAATGCACCCTGCCCTAGGGCCTACCTTAGGGGTGTCTGATATGCAGAAAAGGGAAGGTTTAGGGACTGGCAAGTGGGGGCACTTGCCAAGTCGACATGGCAGTCACAGACTGCACACAGGCTCTGCAATGGCAGGCCTGAGCTACACTTTACAAGCTGCTTCTGTGGGTGGCACAACCAGTGCTGCAAGCCCAGCAGAAGCATTTGATTTACAGGCCCTGGGCACCCCTGGTGCACTATACTAGGGTCTGACAAGTAAATCAAATAATTCAATCATGGAGTCACTAATCCATACATCAATTTACAATAGGGAGCACTTGCACTGTGGCACTGAATAGCAGTGGCACAGTGCCCAAAGCATCTAAACCAGCAACACATATCAAAAACAGAGGAGGCAATCAGTGAAAAAATGGAAGGGAGACTCACGCCAATGGTACCAGGTCTAACACTTCCCATGCTGGCACTTGTCGGGTAGGCTCCCCAGATTTTAGTAGGCTAGGAAGCTCTCTGCTGGGATCACTTGTCTCAACAGCCCTCAATTGGAGTTGCGATTGTGGAGTGCGCACTTCTTCGTGTTTGTACTACAGCGCTACCGGAATAGGAGGTGCATCTAAGTGTGTTTGCAATGGGGAGAACTGATAAAACCCAGCCGCGCCTCACGTTTGAGGCACGAAAACCTGGTAAAACATCACAGAAGGCGGCCTCGGAGGCGGACGCCCCAGGCGACACCCTTCCCCCTCTCGAAACCACGCTGCTGGCAATGCAGCGCAGCCTTCAATCCATTGAGGGCACGATGGCGGCGGTGAACCACCGTCTAGATCACATGTCTGCGCAGCTGGAGAAACAGAATACCCGCATGGGGGAAGTTGAACAACGAGTCTCTGCGACGGAAGATGGGTTGAGTGAAGTTGCTGGAAAGGCGCTCAATATGGAGAAGGTACTGTCCCTCATTCAGGCCAAGAATGAGGTTTTGGAAGCGCGATCCCGGCGCAATAACATCAGGCTCACGGGGCTGCCGGAGTCCACAAATGTGGGGAAAATGGAGACGTTTATGGAGAACCTCATCAAGGACATCTTTGGCACTGAGCAACTTTCCAGTATGTTTATCATCGAGCGGGACCACCGCTCTCTCGTGGCGAGACCTGTCCCAGGAGCCCCACCTCGCCCAATAATAGCAAGACTATTAAACGATAGGGACTGTGACACTATTTTGCGGATGGCCAGAGACAAAGAGAATATTGAGCACCAGGGTAACACATTAGCCTTCTTTCGGACTTTACTGTGGCTGAACAGTCAGCCAGAAGGGAATTTGGTGCAGTGAAAAAATGTTTGCAGTCTGAGGGGGTCCCATATGCAATGTTATATCCCGCTCGTTTACGCATAGGTCCTGACGGAGACTCTAAAATTTTCTCCAATCCCAAGGCTGCCCTCGAGCATGCTAAACAGTTGAAACGCAGGCGGCGTGAGTCCAGCACTGCCCGAAAGGATGAGGATCAATAGGGGGATGTGTCAGTTATTTGCTGTATTGTAACCTCACTCCTTAATTCAGGATTGTATCATGCACACAATATTGTTAATCATATATGTGTTTGCTTACAGGTTGGACCAACTGTGCTCCCTGGTGATAGTGTGCTCAAGTTATGATGTGCGCTGTGGTGGATGGGGACAGAAATGTTGGCTCAGTTAATAGACCTGCTCAGCCACCTCCTACTGGTTGGGAGGCTAGTAGCACTCTGACGCCCCCAAATGGGTGTACCCCAAATGCAAATTTCTCATGTTTGGTTTTGTTGGGGATGGGTTCTATGACATTGGGATGGCTTTGGCGAGTTGGGGACGCTGAAGTGGGTGGGGGGGGGGAGTGCGACTTGGGGGGGGGGTGGGGGGGGGTAAGCCGGCATTACTTTTCTATTGTGAAACTGATGTTGAGTCACGTTATGTTAGCATGGTGTGCTATACTGTGTTTGTATCATCTTACTAGTGTATGGACGGAATGAGTGGTAGAGTTAAGTTTCTTACCTGGAACGTGCGTGGACTAAACACCCCTAAAAAAATACGTTCTGTACTGGCGTACTTGGATAGGATGGATGTGCAAGTGGCCTTACTTCAAGAGACGCACCTCACTAAGGAATCGGCACAAAAAGTGGGTGCACGCTGGGCAGGTGTGAGAATTGCATCGTCTTACTCTACTTATGCTAGGGGTGTGATGGTCCTTGTTAAAAAAGGGGTCCCCTTTACTATAGTTCGGACTGACACGGATGAGCATGGGTGAGTGGCAATAGTCCATGGTCAATTGGGTGGCATGAGTGTATTATTGGTCAATGTATATGGGCCAAATACTGACGATCCGTCGTTTTTTGCGTATGTATGGCGCCGTATCTATGGGTTTCCTCCGGCCAAGATAATTTGGGGAGGCGACTTCAATGTCTGTCTAGATGTCGCCCTAGATAGGGTTAGAAGTGGAATGGTGAGGCTTAAGCAGGCAGCGGAGACGCTACTGGGGATATTGGACGCTGGCAAACTGCATGATGTCTGGCGACTTCAACACCCTGAGGGGCGGGAGAGCACATTTGTATCCTCTGTACATGGCACGTGGTCCCGCATAGATTTCTGGCTTGTTTCCGAGGTCGTTTGCACTTGGGTGGAGGGTCAGGCACATGGCTCGAACACTCTCAGATCATTCCCCGGTGGTTCTTGAGTTACAGGTACCCACATGTGAGAGGCCACCCTTTGCATGGCGACTGCAGCAGACTGCGCTAACTGACCCGGTTTTTAAACAAACTATTGCGGAGGCAATTTATAACTTTTTTTGCGAGAATGAGGGCTCAGTAGAGAGTGCCGGAGTGCTTTGGGAGGCATTCAAGGTGACCATCAGGGGTGCTTGCATAGGCGCGCAGTCGGGAGTGTTGCGGGACCTCAGACGCAGAATACACAAATTGGCGGCTGACATCTCCACACTAGAGCGCGACTACGAGAAAAATCCCTCTCCAACGACGTTAGCTGCAATACGGGACCTTGTCACAGAACACAATGAAACCGCTGACCAGGAGTTATTACACTGATCCAGACGCAGTACTGCTCGCCACTATGGTGAGGGGGGTCGTCCAAGCCGCTCTTTGGCGCAAAAGCTGGCAGCGCCGCGTAGTCAGGAGTGTATTACGGAACTACTGGAGGACGATGGGGTCGCGCACTACACAACTCCCGAGATTTCTGACATAGTCCTCCAATTTTACACAACGCGGCTAGGGGTACAGCACCGACTGAGGAGATAGACTCTTACCTTGAAGATGTTGCATTGGGGTGCTCTCCCAAGCACAACGGGAATATATTACACAGCCATTTGATATTGAGGACGTTAAATTAGCCATAATGTCATTACCTACATGTAAGGCCGCCGGGTTGGACGGGCTCCCTAGCGAGTTTTATAAGACTTATGTGGACGACCTCGCCCCTAGGCTCCTTGCAGTATATGCGGAGGCATACGAGGAGGGGAGACTTCCGCCTACCCTCAAAGAGGCCCTGTTGGTGACCCTGTTAAAACCAGACAAGACCGCTAATCGGTGCGACTCTTATAGGCCTCTTCCATTATTAATATAGATGCCAAGATCCTGGCAAAGATGATAGCCAACAGGCTTCAACCGCTGGTTCCCCTCCTGGTCCTACCGGACCAGTCGGGATTTGTGTCTGCCAGATCTACAGCACATAACCTACGCACGGTGTTTTCCACACTGCATTACTTTGCTCCAGATTTTCAGGCAGTGGCTGTGCTGCTTGATGCAGCAAAGGCTTTCGATTCCCTTCAATGGGGCTACATGTTCACGGTTTTAACCAGGATGGGCCTTCCCCAGTTTGTTCTTCAGTGGATCAAGGTGCTGTACACGGAACCTGTGGCTCGAGTAAGCGTTAATGGATGGGTGTCTACGGCTTTTCCCATAGAGAGAGGCACGCGGCAGGGGTGCCCCTTATCGCCGATGCTGTTCTCGTTGGCACTGGAGCCTCTGGCTTGTAAACTTCGACAGAGGCATGCAGCGGCTGCATTGCGCTTTCGGCAGAGACCACTCGTGGTCTCACTGTATGCCGATGACATGCTATTGTATGTTCGCGATCCCGCTACTTTCTTACCAGAACTGCTCCGGGAGTATGTTAAATTTGAGCGGTACTCCGGCCTAGGGATTAATTGGGCAAAGTCGGTGGTGTTCCCGCTGACGGCTGGTACGAGAGAGGTGGAGCTGGACTTCCCGCTGACGTGGACTCATGATCCAGTGAAGTATCTGGGGATATGGTTGCACAGAGATCCGGATAAGGTGATCTCTGAGAACTATGGCCGAGCTATCACGCGGATCACTGAGCAGGCGGAGCGGTGGGCGCGCTTGCCTCTCTCGCTCGCAGATCGGATAGCGGTTATAAAAATGGCTATCCTGCCTAAGCTGCTCTATCTTTTTGTTAATATCCCTATTAAGTTGAATATTGCGCTGTTTAAGACGCTTCAGTCGGCAATACTCACATTTGTATGGGGTGGTATGAAGCCCAGATGGGTTGTCCTGGTGCAGCCATTTGATCGTGGCGGGTTTGAGGCTCCTGACCTCCAACTATATTTTCTGTGCGCGCAGGCGCAGTTTGCACACTACTGGCATTTTCCGCAGAGATTTCAACCCCATATTGCTATTGAATCGGATGCTGTTCTTCCAATGCCACTGCAGGCAGCAACTCTCTCTGGGGGTTCGGGAGGCCCTAGGACTGAAATTAACCCTGTGCAGTGTACTGCATGGCCTTGGAGGATGCTAGCTAAAAGGTCCCAGCTTCCTTACCTTTACGCCCCATTGCTGCCATTGGCCTCGCATCCAGACATTTCGGTGGCACAGGAAAGGTCCGCGCTGCGGGAGTTGGCGGCTGTCGGGATCACCCGGATGGGGGACATGTATAAACAGGGTCAGTTCCGGTCATTACAGGATGTACAGGGGGGTAAGAATCGTGGATTTATGTTGAGTTTTATTTATGTCAGAGTCCGGCAAGCTGTTAGAGATATTTACCCGAATTATCCGGCTGAACCCACAACTCTGCTGGCGCTGCAGGCGGTGCTGGCAGGGTAAGAGAGAAAGGGCCTGATCACCAAGCTATATAACGCCTCCCTGCGCGAGCAGGAGTCAGGAGAACACCCCTCGTATCTTCGATGGAATGCTGCGCTGGGGTCCACACTCACACTACATCTATGGAAAGCTTTCTGTGAGCTAACGGGTCGCCTCACGGCGAATTGTAATCTTCGCATAATCCACTTTAAATATTTACACCAGCTATACTATACTCCTCTACAACTCTGTAGGTTTGGTTTGCGCGAGACTGCTTGCTGCGTGAGGTGTGGGCAGGCTGATGCTGATTTCCTGCATGTGGCATGGATGTGTGCAGGTATATTTGCATTTTGGTCCAAGGTGGCGAGTGTGCTTACTGATATTGTGTTGGAACCTGTGCACTGTGCTCCAGAGATCTGTCTCCTTGCATATGTGAAACGTCTGAAGCCCTGTAATCGACGCATAGTTGCGGTTTCAACCTTGTTGGCCAAAAGGGCTGGGGGGCGAAAACCACTCTGACTGTAAAAAAATGGATCCGGGATTTACTTTACTGTAGAGACCAGTTGGGGGTCTATGCGGACGAACTACCCGAGGCTTCACGCCCCAAAGATTTCTGGGCCCCACTTACTGTATACTTGCTGACTCACCCAGACCTGATATAACCTGTTGTTCACATGCCTCTTAGTGTTTGGGCAACAGTTGCTTTACTATGGAAGTACGACCATTGATTATGTTTATGCTACTCCACTCATGTTTGTCTGTGACGCACAGGATTCTTCACATTCACAATGTATTGTCATCTGCTATGCCGGGGAGGGGGTTTGTCTATTGCTGGATATTGCTATTTGACTTGCATCTCTATGTCTGTTACTATGTTTGTTGGAAATTAATAAACATACTATAAAAAAAAAATAACAATTCATTGGAATCCACATAGCATATTTGTACCTTCTTCCAATTCAAATGTATCACATATTAAATGTAATAAGGTCCCCCAGCGTTAATCAATGGGAAAGATGGGCCTTACAGCAGTGGAAAACAACCTTAGGAATTTTTCATTACTAGGCCATGTAAAACTTGAGCACATGTCCTACTTTTTAAATACAATATGACTATTTAGGCCTGGCGAAAGGTTTATTTTGCCAGGTCGAAATGTCAGTTTAAAACTGCACTACAGGCTGCAGTGGCAGGCCTGAGGCATGTCTGAAAATGCTATTTTAGTATGTGGCGCAATGAACACTGCAGGCTCACTAGTAGAATTTAGTTTACAGGCCCTGGATACACGTAGAAGCATTTAGTAGGGACTTACAAGTAAATAAAATGTGAAAATTAGATGGAGGCCAATTTTACCATGTTTAAAGGGGCGAACACCAGCACTTTATCGAGGCAGGGAAAAAGTGCACAGATTATGAATGCCAACAAAAACAGGTTCGGCAACAGAAGGGAAAAATATCTGACTCGGCATAAAGGGCCAGGACCAACAATGGTTCTATCAGAAATTATTGCTTGTTGCTATACCAGGAACACATGGACTCACTGAACAGGAACATTAAGGGGTGCGGCAGCCCCCAAAGCTGTGGATGGTCACTGTATGTGGTAGAGTGTGGATTATCAGTGGGGCAGTGTAGGTTTAATGTGTTTCTATATGTCCGTATAGGTGTATGTTAGCAGGGTCAGAATCTATAGTAATACAACCAGATACAGAGGTATTATTTGGCCTATTTGGTTATTCTGCAAGGGACAGTATGTGAGCACTGCTAGAACAGCAATGGTATTACCATGTTGATGGGCTGCTGCGTGCACTTAGTTTGGTAAGCTGTGGGGTGCAGCAATGCTGGCTACTCCGGTCTGCGTTGGTGAAAGGCAGAGGCTGACCAGTGTATGCAGGTTGCAAGTTTAGGAATGTACACAGAAAATGGACTAAAATTGATGCATCCCAGGTAGGTGGCAATTAAGGCGCGTCTGCGCCTTATCAAATATAAAATCCTTCACAGGGTCTATTATGATCGGGCCTGACTACATAAGATTGGGCGGGCTGCAAACCCGAACTGTCTGAGATGTGGACAAGACCCAGGGAACTTCCACCACACAGTATGGGGCTACCCACTCATACAGACCTACTGGAACGAGATCATAGCAGAACTCAGTAAAGTAATGCAGACGTGCATCCCCCTAGACTCGAAATGTATATTATTAGGGATCCCCAGCGACGTAGATATAGACAGACCACAATTGATAAGCAGTACACTATCCCCGGTAGTCGCGAAAAGAGACATGGCAAGGCATTGGGGCGCTCCGGCCCCGCCGACATTACACTAATGGAAGGCAGGAATGGATATATACATGGCAGCGGAAAGGGTCACATATAAGGGTAGAGGCTGCCCGGAGAAATTTCACAAGATATGGGACAGATGGATGAAACAGTACGGACTTGACCTACTGGACAAAGACACGCAGACCACCAACGACAGGGAAAAGAATAGCTATCCCTACAACACTTACCCAGGGACGATAGGATACTCTAAAATGGTGATTAGAATGGACATCACATGTTTCGGGTAAGGGAGAGGTACTACTGGGGTGTTTCAGACATACTACAATAGAATATGTACTATGCTCGTGTATGTTTCACGGAACCGTGAAGTTTCTGACAAAGGTTGTTTATGTCAATGTGCGATGACAGTTGTGTTTTCTACTGTTTCTTTCTTTTATGGAATTGAAAACCAATAAACATATTCCCTTCCCCCACCCCCAAAAAAGAAAATGGACTAAAATTATCTTATATGAGAGAACAGGAGTAAACGAAACAAAAGCAGGGTGAATGTGGGAAGTGTACTGATCAGGTGGAATATGTTATTGAAGCTGTATGCCAAGTATGGGGAAGGTGTGTGTATGTGGTCGCATCTTTAGAGCATGAGGGGTTGTGTGTGTGGAGGGTCATGCTTGTACATGCATGTTTGTTGTCTCGTTTTGCTTTGTGAACCAGATTAGTGATGATTGTTTGTGACTGGCATGGAGTAAAGGCTTGTGTTATACATGAATGCCCTTGGTTAATGCATATACAGCGGCAATTGGAGCCTAACAGCTAACTGTCCAGACGTATGCTGGGTGTTGCCTGTTACAGTGAACCAGATCTGTGGTTTTGTTCCACAGACTCAGATGCCCAACCAGAAACAGGTTGATAGGATTTGAATTATCCTTGCCAGGCACCTAACTCACAAAATGAGCCTCAATCTAGTAACCCCCGATAGCTTAGCCCTCTACCTGAGCTCCTCACCAAATTCAGTCTCAACCACTAAAACTTGAAGAGCTCAGCATATGAGGAAATATGATAAAATGGACATAGAAAAAAGCAAAGCTAGGTAACTATAGTCCTTTAACCTCAGTTCCTCACAGCCCTTACTGCAGCATACTACAAGGCTCAACCATCTCTCAACTCCTCCTTTATCATGGCCTCATGCGTTTATAGGGCCTGAGTATATCATTCAATGTCACATGTTACTAGAACACAGATGGCATGCAGATCATCCTAAAACTGGAAAATTCCATAGACATAAATATAGCCAAGCCTACATGACACCGTCATTGACGAAAGGATGATGACCAACCATCTTAGGCTCAACTCCACAAAAACAGATTATGAACAGTGGATTCTGGAACAACCATCAGACTATAATGATACAGTTCAAATAATTGGAAGTCAACCAGCAACATCAAGGGAGGTGATAAACCTTGGAGTGGCCATGGACTCAAACCTATCATCAGCTGTTCATTTTAATGACAGTACTAGGAATACCCTTCACACAATACAAGCACTAAATGTGCATCCTGCCCTCTTTCTGAATTATCACTAATTACAGGACAACTTTCATAATTAGCATCTTGACTGGTAGCCCATGCCTTTAAGAGGACATCCATTGGAGGATTTGCCTTCTCATTACAGGCAGCAAAAGTCTAATTCCTTGCCAGCCAAGCTACAAAGCATACATGAGCACCTAAAAATTCCAAAAGAAGCGAAAACGTAGCAATTCCCAAGGTAAACAGCCACCTGGGCAACAAGATCCTCTGGTGTCCGCATCAAATAAGAGCACTAATCACTACACTACCGAGAGTGGCCATGGTCCCAGCAACGCTGTGATTTGATCAGTTATGATGGGCACAGCACACACTGTCCAACAAGGACCAAAAGACTGTGTAAGGCACACTATGATCCTCTCATGGCTCGCTGCAATTCAGGCAGGCTGCACCAACAGTAGTGCACAAACTGAACAGGAACTACTGCACTAATGAGCATCAAGGCCATCCTTCATGGCTGGCAGTAAGCAATAAATACCAGACAACTATACAGAACTACAAAGGAAATCGCAACTAGAGGGTAAATAGCCTGCTTTATTCAGTACGGGCTTTAAAAAACCTCTACACCATGGTGGACTGCTAAGCATCCATAACAGACATAGAACTGCTTTGGGACATGCTGCAGCTTAAGAAATCCCATATCAACTTATTTTAACCAACCGCCTAACAGCAAAAATGGGCAGGCATCCAATGGCTGAAGAGATCTACTGCACATGGCTGGTACATTGGAAGACTCCAATATAATCCATTCCAGGAGTCCCCCAAACACCATACTGCCCAACCAACCTTAGCTATCTCATAAATGTATAATGGACAAGTGTAGCGCAGGCCATCCATGCATCTTCATGTCTCTTACTCCCAACTTCTTTTCCCTCCACATGCACAAGATAATAGTGGTTGAATCAACTGCTGCAATTAGCATGGGAATGAAACAAAAATAATGAAAATCATAAGCACAACACAGGACCTGTGGAGTAAATTATGAATGCCAGATAACTGCATTTATAATTTGAGTGGCTCATTCCATCACACTACTAGGGATGACGCTCCAAGACCAGAACACCACTCTAGTCACTCACACATGGCACCAAGACATTTCTCACATAGGTAAAAACAACACTCTTCTAACGCACTTCTCCATGTCGTAGCGTGCTACCCATCTGCTCTTCAGTGCCCCATAATGGGTATGAGGCTCTATCCAAGTGTTACAATGCAATAGAATACAACTATGCAGATGACAGGCAAATCTTACTAATGCTTGAAAATCCATCAGACAATGCCTACCAAGGATCAATCACTGGATGCTACTGAACTACCTCAAAAATTCAACAACTCAAACACTGAATTGCTAAAATGGCAAATTAACCAACTTTCATCCTACAAACACCAGGTCCCAAGCATTAGGGCCACCAACATTCCACTCAAGAGCAGTTATGAATTTAAGGGTGCGTGTGGACCACAAATAAATCAAGGTTGCAAAACAAAGTTTCTACAGGATGAGATTTCTGTGGAGAATGTTCCACCACCTTGGCTTCTCTTCAACAGTTGAAGGGCGATGGCCTTGGGGCTCTCCCACCTAGACTATGCTTACAGAACCAGCACTGGAGCACATCTCAATGCTTTAAAAATTACAGAGGAATCAGAATACAGTTGCCAGAACCTCAAATTCTCCATCCAGAATCACATCAGACCAGGCAACATAGTCTAAAACTGGCTGACTTTAGCTAGATGCATCGCCTTCAAGCAATGCGACCACTTTCCCTTTAACAAAAACGCTGTAACTACTGCCAAACAATAGCTGTCATGTTCATACTGGCCCATGCAAGAAGGCTCCCAGAAACCAGGTGTAAACGGAAGCACGTTGTGACCCCGCCATAGGTAAAGAAGCACTATAAAAGTTGCACTATGGAATACAAATAAGTCCCTAAACTATAAAAGATCAAAGTGTATATCATAAAATAAGTCCAAACATTCAGTTATCTTCCACTACAAAATAAAAGAAATATTCTGTAGTGCACATTATATAAACAGTAAGTACTTGGCTGTGGTCCTTCACACAGGAGGTACTCCAATTATATGGCAGCAAAGCCAGATGACATTTAAGAGTAACTCCATTTTATGGTGCAGAACTGACTAATACAATTTCAGTCGACTCTGTAAGCTGTTGTACTGTTATTTTCTTCCCATTCCAGATGTTTTGGTAAAAGGCATAAAAATCAGGTCAGAACAATAGTTTGACTATCCTGTGGCACATCAAATTATAAAAAGTAGTTGATGGTGATATAAAAATGAAGCATAAATAGAAAATTGAATACTAAGTAAAAAATGCCAGAGAGGACAAAAATAATCTTTGCATAGGTTTGTAAAAACCTCTGCACAATAGCAAAAGTACAACCATAACACCTCCACACATTCAGAGAAAACAAAGCATTCAACAAAAAGGCAAGGAACATTCCAGCTAGAAATGTCTAATGAACCTAGTGTGAGAGTGGAAACAAAAAACCTGAAGAAGCCTTAATAAGAGCTTTCTTTTACATAAGAGGCACTCCTTTATCCAAAGGAGGCTTATAAAATAAAGAGAATCACTTCTGCAATGTGCTCCAAGAGTATTTCACCTAACACCACCTAAAGCGTAGTGCGCTTAATAAATACATTTAGTTCACCACGCACAAACACACCAAATGGCCACCTT
This sequence comes from Calotriton arnoldi, assembly GCA_963921515.1. Lineage (NCBI taxonomy): Eukaryota > Metazoa > Chordata > Amphibia > Caudata > Salamandridae > Calotriton > Calotriton arnoldi. The sequence goes on along the minus strand of CAWUFW010003730.1, from coordinate 987,924 downwards.
CCATATTTTTGCATGACTCTTTGGGCTGTACATTGGAAAACCTAGTATATGAAACTAACAAATATTTCAAATGGGACTGATCAGTGAACAACAGTATAAAAGCTTGGGATGAGAGAAACTCCCAAGGACAGTAAAAGCCTCTTAAAATACAACGCTTATTTATATTAGGCTGTCCTTTTGCAACTCCGCTACAAAGGACTGTTGTAGGGACGTGCTATGTTAGTAGAGATTTGACATGATGCAGAGTGGAAGACAAAACAATGCATATAAATGATTTTGCAAGCCAGTGTTCCAAGTCAACTTTATTTCACCTCCCGAAGTTGCTAAACAACAGTAGCTTAGGATGCTGACCTCAATTTGCCAATGAAACTTTCAGCCTCACGTGATAAGTCTGTTGGATCAACAGAGATGAGATAGTTGGAGGTTTTGCTCTTCTTACGCTTCCTTCCAGCAAGCAAGAATGTCTGAAAAACACAACACCTCAATTACTATAAGTACCTGGAATGCTGTGAACAAACTGTGTGGCCTCAAACAACATTTGCCACATTCCCCCATCGTCCATTTGTGAACAAGTCAGTCTGTTTTTAGGATTTCATAATTTGCTCAAACTCAAAGCTCTAAAACTTACCAATAGCAATGATCATTTAGAGTTAATATCTTCTTTATAATTATTGCAGTGCTACACGTCTAGGGGAGAAGTTTGGCATGCAGCTAATCCCACCATTCAAGGCCCAACATGCAGAATTTGTGAAAGGAAAACCTTAAAATGGAGCCCCCTTTTGTAGATCAACAATATTTTTGATAAAAGTGTCACAAAGACGATGAACAAGTTGCTTACCCTCAGTAACGCACTTTCTGGTGGATACTCTACCAAACCGCAGGTTTTTGACGTGAATACCCCAAGCTGCCAGACTGAATATGGATATTTTTCTGAGCATTGCTCCCACACACCAGCAAGTGGCGTCATGCAGCTTCTTACCACTCCAGAAGTGACGCCAGAGCCATATAAATGTGCCACCCCTGCAGGCTGATATTTTGACTGTCTGAGCCATCAGACGCAGAGCTTACAAACTGATCAGATGTGACAGTGTGCAGATCCATAAAGTGGGATCCTTTTATGGAAGATGAAATGAGTTCGTTCCACAGAACGGGCAGATGGAAGCTTGGTGAGGAATCTGCAGTTAGCTAGAATATCCACCAGAAAGAGCGCTACTGAAGATAAGTAACTTATTCTTGTGATGGAAACTTCTAACCGCAGAATTATCACCTTGTGAATACATACCACAGCAGTACCTTCCAAAGAGGCGAGTCTGTGGAATTGCTTAACCCAGAAAGTCCTGCATGACCGAACAAGCAAAGTGCCCTTTTTGCCGGATCTGGCTATCAAGATAGTAGTGCTAAATGAAAGTATGGATTTACGCCCACGCCGTGAGCTGGCAGACGTCCAGAACAGGCACTCTGTGTGCCAATGAAGCGGTAGTAGCCTTGGCTCTGGCTGAATGAGCCCTCTGCCCCTCCAGGCTCTGCTTATTGGCCAATGCCTAGCCGATTTTTATACAGAGGACTATTCACCTCGATATGGGCCTTTGCTAGACTACCTTCCCCTTCTTCACCCCAGCAAAAAGCACAAAGAGCAGATCGTCCAATCAATGGTGATGGAGCAAGGTTTCGGACATGAGACTTGCTCGGAAGCAGTACTCTCGTTTTAACTTACTAGCGAATTACTAACAACGTGTTTTGTGATTAATAATACGCATTTCCATCATACGCGGGAAAAGAATGAAGCTTGCCTATGTGTTTATTAACTGTAATAACACGGACGTAGGACTAGAATGCATTCTAACACGGAATCTTTACTGCGCATGCGTCTACTACATCTACGTAGTATGACGTATTAATGCTTGGAGGGAAATTTCTGGCGATTGCGCAAATAGCTCTAAAATGGCCGCTTGAAGCTCACATGCATGGCACCTGCTTGCTGAAATTTAGAAATTGAGTTTACATTAACGCAAATGCAGAAAGAAAAATAATAAATGGTATGGGCTAGAGTAGAGGTTGGTGGTATACAGTGAAATCATTTATTTTTGAGAATAACATTTCTCCTTTTGACTTTATTATTAGTGCGTATTTGGGCCTGTTAAAGTTGTCTGAGCCGAGCAGACTGACGTGGTGCAACGCATGCGCCCTGGTGTGGATGCTTGAAAGGATGACTAAGGACTTGTCACGCGTCCAAGGTCGGCGGAGATGTGCCCTGGGAACATGAGGGTGAAGAGTTCATATGAAGGAACTTATTCAAGAAAAACTGTTACATTTATATTAATAAAGTTTAAAGATGTATGGGAAAGGAAGGGCGGAATAAAAGTTTGAGGGGAGGAGTTTGGAAACAATGGTTTAAAGAAATAAATGAAGTATAAGTATGGTGTGATGATCATCCCCGCAACAAGATGAGGGCTGTGATTGAAGCTCCATCATGATCGCCGTCATACAAAGAACCAGAGATTATCGCCCACTACCACCTAGCTGAACCGAAAGGGAGCGATTATAGGTTACCAAGTTTTTTGCTGAAGAGCGGCTTCCCTTTATTAAGTGAATGGCCTAGCATTAACTGGGATAGGCCGTAACCCAGCAACACCTATGGAGCAAGTGCTGATATCGCTACCACCAAATGGTTCATATTTTAAAATAATCAGCATCTACCCTTTTCTGCGCTCTCCTTGCACTGCGCTTCCACCGCACATTGGGCAACCCACGTGGTGCAGATATCCCTTGCTGTTTTGCTGTGTGACCACGCCCGCCTGACCGAGCTCATCCTTCCAGACCGCTCGGAAGAACCAGTAAGAGCGGCAGAACGTGTGCACCGGTGGTGAGGCCTGCTAATTGCACCCGGTCGGAGCAGTCACGGCCGAGCTCAAATTCATAGAAATATAGACACGACCCACACGCCTCCTCATAAAAGAGAGAGGGCATTTTGTGCCCAAAATCTCTGCATGTAGCCCAGGACCATGCAGTGAATTAGATTATTCAGACCACTCACACTGGTACCACCGCTGTAAGTTTAGCTCAGTTTGGTGTGACCCAGCGAGGTACCGTCACAATGCAGGTGAGCGGGAGAATCCTTGACAAGTCACAACCTGCAGCAAAGTACCATCACAGAGCAGGCAAGCAGGAGAATCCTTGATCAAGTCACAACCCTCTGGCAGTTGTTATCGAAGTCCCTCCTCTCCTGCGCTCACTCAGGATAAAGTCACCTGCGAAGTGTAAAGAAGGATTAGTTACTTACCTGTAATCCTAGTTCTCATCCAGGGGTATACTCATCATAGTCATAATCTATGAATAATCCCCGCCCACGTGCGGGATCCCGGAGTATATAGAAATATATATATATATATATAAATATATATATACACATATGTGAAACATATAAATGCAGCCTAAAAAGTTTCCAACATGGCAGAACTGCCGAAATTACATAGGTTTGCATTGTAAAACAAATACTCTCCTAACCCATAAGGAAAAGAGTACATTCACAGCATAATTGTGATATACCAATGCTTTATTGCCACAAGGAAAAACTTGTAATTGCAGGCATTCGCCTGTAGGCTGCATTGCAGAGTAATAATGAAACAAGACAAAAAGAAAAACTGGCACCTTGCCTTTAAGGCTTCCAAGGGTTAGGGTACCGTGCCTTTAAGGCCTGCCAGAGACCCTCTGCTCCCATCATGCACCACAGGTGACAGTTAGGTCAGTTCTTTTGACGGTGTATAATGTAGAGACACCTGAGTAGAGGATGCAATAACATAGAAGAACTCCAGTGATGCTCGTCCGGGGAGGAGGGAGGGTCGCTTATGACTATGATGAGTATACCCCTGGATGAGAACTAGGATTACAGGTAAGTAACTAATCCTTCTCATCCAGGGGATACTCATCAATAGTCATAATCTATGAATAGAGTAGCAAGCCCATACCCAGTACCTTGTGGACGAGCAACGGAGTATACAGAACATTACATTCAAATTGCAATCATGCAAACAAATTCCTCAAAGAGGCCTGCCCCACCTGGGCATCGGCCTGTGCATCAGAATCTAGACAGTAATGACGTGTGAAGGTATGAACCGACCGCCATGTGGCTGCCTTACAGATTTCAGACATTGGCACATTGCGAAGGAGAGCTGTGGTAGAGGCTTTCCCTCTGGTAGAGTGCGCTTTAGGTCTGCCTGGTAAGGTCTTGTTAGCTAACTGGTAGGATAAAGCTATACAAGAGACAATCCATCGAGAGATGGATCTTTTAGATGCAGCTAGACCGGTGTTAGTAGAACCGTAGTTAATAAAAAGCCGGTCAGACTTCCTAAGTGTGTGAGTTTTATCAAGGTAAAACTTCAGCACTCTCCGGAGATCTAAAGAGTGTAATGATCTCTCGGGGGGAGTTGAAGGTTTAGGAAAGAAAGTGGGCAGCGTAATAACCTGATTGATGTGAAAATCCGAGACCACCTTCGGGAGGAAGCTCGGATGTGTACGTAGCACCACCCTATTGGCATGAAAAACAGTATAAGGTGCCTTACAGCACAGGGCCTGAATCTCACTCACCCTGCGTGCAGAAGTGATGGCTACCAAAAAGCAGCCTTCCAGGTCAAATGCTGCAAAGATGCCTTATGAATAGGCTCGAAAGGAGCACCCATAAGTTTCGTAAGCACAATGTTAAGTTCCCAGGGAGGAGAGGGAGATCTCACTGGGGGTAAACCTTCCTGAGACCCTCTAGAAAATCCTTTACCACTGGCATCTGAAAGAATGAACCCTGGGTCGGGGACTTCCTGTAAGCTGTTATAGCAGCTAGGTGAACCCTGATGGAGGGATATTGTAGGCCTGACTTTGCCAAGTATAACAAGTAGGGAAGAATCACTTGCTCCTGACCTTTAGTCGGATCAAACTGGTTGTCCTTGCACCACAGGTAGAATCTCTTCCACTTGAAAGCATAAGATTTCCTAGTGGAGGGTCTCTTTGCTTCCTTGAGAATAGACATACAATCAGCAGGAAGGTCTAAATGTCCATACTGTATGACTTCAGGAGCCATGCAGTCAAACGCAGAGACGAGAGGTTGGGATAAAATACTCTCCCTCGTTCTTGGTCAACAGGTCCGGTTGACAGGGAAGCCTCCGGTGTGGGACTTCGGACAGCTGCAGGAGATCCGGATACCACCACTGGCGCGGCCACTCTGGTGCTATCAGGATCATTCTGGCATTGGTCCTGTAAAACTTCTGTATGACCGCAGGGATCAGAGGGAGAGGTGGAAAAGCGTACAGCAATGTCTGCGACCATCCTATCAAAAGTGCATTCCCCGTGATCCTTGTTGTGGGAATCTGGACGCGAAGACGGGGCATTTTGTATTTGCCGCGTCTGCGAACAGGTCGATGTCTGGCACTCCCCATTGCCGAAAAATGTCCTGAGCGACTTCTTCGTTTAACACCCAGTCGTGTGCTTCTACGAAGTCTCTGCTGAGAACATCTGCCTGCACGTTCAAGGTTCCTGGAAGGTGAACGGCTACGATCGTGAGACTCCTCGCCAGAAGCCACTTCCATATGGTCTGTGACTCCAGAGACAGGACCCGTGACCTGGTGCCTCCCTGCTTGTTCAGATAGTACATTGTTGTTGTGTTGTCTGTCTGAATCTGAATGGAGCTGGACTGTAGGGACGGGTACAGCGACTTGAGAGCCAGATGGACTGCCCTTAGCTCCAAAAAGTTGATGTGATAACTTTTCTCTGTCTCGGACCAGAGACCTTGTACCTGAAGCTGGCCCATGTGCGCTCCCCAACCCTGCAGTGAGGCATCTGTAACTACAGTTTGTGTCGGAGGTACTTGGTGAAAGGGGACCCCTTGCAGAAGGTGAGAACGTTTCATCCACCATTTGATGGAGTCCCTGGCCGCCTGAGGAAGAGAGACACGATCTTCCCAACGGCCTGAGTGCTGAGTCCATTGATCTTCGAGGGACTGCTGTAGAGGCCGCATGTAAAGCCTGGCATTTGGCACAATGAAGATGCATGAGGCCATCGATCCCAGCAGTGATGACACCTGCCTTGCTGTAGGATGTATAGTGCTGAGAAGTGCGCGGCACTTGATCAACATTGAGGACAACCTCTCCTCCGAAGGACACACGCTTGCCGTTGCGGTGTCTAGGGATGCTCCCAGATAATGTATTTTCTGCGTGGGGTTGAGAACTGACTTCTTGTAGTTGACTTGCAACCCCAGTGAGTGAAGCAGGTTGAGACAGTAAGTGAGATGGCTCTGGAGTAGAGAAGGTGTTGAACTCTTCAGGAGCCAGTCGTCTAGGTAGGGGTAGACGAAGATTTTCCTCTTGCGGAGGAAAGCGGCTACCACCGCCATGCACTTGGAGAACGTCCGGGAGCGGATTTGAGACCGAATGGAAGTACTCGGTACTGATAGTGCTGACGAGACACCTGGAACCTGAGGAACTTGCGATGTTTCACTGAAACAGGAATGTGAAAGTAGGCGTCCTGCAGGTCGATGGCACACATCCAGTCTCCCAGATGAAGATGTGGGAAAATCTGGTGCAGGGCTAGCATCCGAAATCTTTCTTTTCTTATAAACCTGTTCAGCAGGCGCAGGTCGAGGATGGGCCTGTACTCTTTGGCTACTCCTCGTTTTTGGACCAGAAAGTACCGTGAGTATACCCCTTGATTTTGCTGGTGAGGTGGGACCTCTTCCATAGCCTTTTTGGAGAGGAGGGTACACACTTCGCCCTGTAACAATACATTGTGTTGAGGAAGGCACGTCAAATGAGGGGCAACTTGCGGAGGAGGGGTCTTGAACCTCAGCAAGTAGCCATGCTGTACAATATTTAGCACCCATCTGTCTTTTGTTATTGTTTCCCACTCTTCCAGGTGAAAACGATACTCCCTCCTACCGGAGTGGCAAACGGGTGCGGAGGAAGCAATGTCTCACTGTTTAGGAGGCTGCTTGGAGGAGGACTGCTGTTGCTTATTGTTCCCTCTGCCCCTGCCAGGACGCTTGTTCTGGTATTGGAACTTTTGTTGGTTTTGGGAGGACCATTGAGGGGTTTGAACCCTCTGTTGGAAGGGCCGCTTGTCGTTCTGACGGAAGCGTTTTCGAAACTCCTTCCGCTTCTCCAGTCCAACTGCTTTGACTGTGTCTAGCTCGGCCTTCATCTTTGTCATCTCCTCATCAGCATGAGAACCGAATAAGGAGGAGCCGTTGAAAGGAAGGTTTAGGATCTTCTTCTGGGCGTCCGGTTTTAGACCTGTGAGGCGCAACCACGCTGAGCGCCGTGAACAGATGCCCTGTGAGTAGCCGTGTGCGGCGAGATCTGAGGCGTCAGCCGCCGCGCTGATGATTTGATTGGCTACTAAGCCGCCCTCTTGCAAGATTTCATGAAAGTCTTGTCTATCTTCTTTGGGAAGCTTGTCGGTAAACCTAGACAGGGAGTCCCAAAGAGACCTATCATAGCGCCCAAGAAGGGCTGAAGCACTTGCAATCTTCATCGATGATGCCGAAGTATTGCACATCTTCCTGCCATAAGAGTCCATTTGTTTACTGTCCTTTTCTGGAGGAACAGAAGCGGATGAGGCTGCGGAGTGCGCTTTTCCTGGCGGCTGCCACAATGATTGAATCCGCCGGAGGATCAGACCTAAGGAACAAGGGATCCTGGTCTGGAGCTTTGTATTTTTTGCAATCCTCGACGGAACTGATCCCACTGTGGCTGGAGTAAGGAACGTGGTCATGGCTGGTTCTAAAAACCTGGCACCAGAGGTAGCAGCGGTCTGGGAGCTGTACGATGGTGCAATGTCTCGAAAATGACCGATGTAGGGATCACAGGAGTACATAAACTGATGTTTAGTTTATTAGCTCCTCTGCCCAGTACGTCAGAGGAAGTCCCAATGTCATCAATAGGAGACACCCTTGAAGGTGGTGTAGATGAGAAAGTTGGCGAGTAGTGCCGAATGGAAGACGAAGAACAGGTAGAAGATGCTCTGCGCCTCTTATGTGGATGATCGTGCGAGCTGTGACGACCTCCTGACCGAGATCGGCGTGTAGAAGGCGACCTTGGTCTTCTGGAAGGCGACTTAGAAAGTCTCGTTGCGTAGTCGTCCGAGCCCGGACCTCTGCGGGCACCTGTTCCGACCCTGTGCAGCCAGCGAGGGGACAGGCCGCAAAGATTCTTTTCAGCAACTGTAGGAGATTTCTCTGGTGAAATCTGTACAATATTCAGCCCTGGAGATGACTGCCTTGACGTCGAACGGGATGTCGACAAGGTCTGCGTCACCCTCGTCGTCGATCTGCGCTCTGATCTTGATCTCGACGTCGACCGCCCACGGCGATGGGGGGACTTTGACGTCGACTGTCGGCGTCGACGGGGAGACTTCGACGTCGCCCTTGACGCTGCCGCCGATCTCCTCGACGGCGAATGATCAGTAACAGGTCTCGACGTCGACCGCCCACGTCGATGGGGGGCCCTGATGGTAGCCTGACGGCGCCGATGGGGGATCTCGACGTCGACCTCCTCGATGTCATCGACCTCCTCGACGTCGAATGATGGGACCTCGACGATGCTCTCGACGTCGGTACGTCCCCTCGCGTCATCGCCTTCGACGGTGACTCTCTCAACGTCGACCCCCTTGAGGGTGGCGGAGAATGCCTCGACGTCGGTATGTCCCCTCGCGGCATGGTCTTCGCCGGCGAGTCTCTCAACGCCGATCCCCTCGAGGTTGGCGGAGTGTGCCTCGACGTCGACGGAAGCCTCGACGTCGACGGAGTTTTGGACAGTCTCTCAGTAACCACAGCCTTCGAGCCTGAAGTGCTGAGCGCCGACTTACTTGGCTTGTCCCTTGACGTTGAAGAATGTCTCGGCCTCTTCGACGGCGATCTCGACGTCGACGGCGAACATTCAGGCACCTGCTTCTTCCTGGACTCAGGAGAGGTGGAGCGATGCCGTTTTCGGTGTTTACTTGAAGAGGGAGCTCTATCTCTATCCCTCTCCAGTAGGGCATGAAGCTTGATGCGTTCTCTGTCGCGCTGGGTCCTCTTCGAAAACTTCTGGCAATGATAACACTGGTCAGGATTGTGTGACGATGGAAGGCACACAATACACACCGAGTGTGGATCTGACAGTGCCATCTTCTTGCCACAGGAAGGACATTTCCGAAATAAAGCAGGCATTCTGACTGGAAAGATTTTTGGAACAAAAAAATGCCAAAAGCCAGCCGAATATACCTCTAGGTATCAGAAAATGTCAAAAATTCCAAGATTTAATACAAAAAATTATCTTTCAGTCAAAAACTGAAGAGCAAAAACTCCAGGATCCTCACAGAAGGAGCCGGAAAAAAGAACTGACCTAACTGTCACCTGTGGTGCATGATGGGAGCAGAGGGTCTCTGGCAGGCCTTAAAGGCACGGTACCCTAACCCTTGGAAGCCTTAAAGGCAAGGTGCCAGTTTTTCTTTTTGTCTTGTTTCATTATTACTCTGCAATGCAGCCTACAGGCGAATGCCTGCAATTACAAGTTTTTCCTTGTGGCAATAAAGCATTGGTATATCACAATTATGCTGTGAATGTACTCTTTTCCTTATGGGTTAGGAGAGTATTTGTTTTACAATGCAAACCTATGTAATTTCGGCAGTTCTGCCATGTTGGAAACTTTTTAGGCTGCATTTATATGTTTCACATATGTGTATATATATATTTATATATATATATATATATTTCTATATACTCCGGGATCCCGCACGTGGGCGGGGATTATTCATAGATTATGACTATTGATGAGTATCCCCTGGATGAGAACATCCACAATCCATAAAGATACCAGAGGCCTGAAACCCTCACAAACAGTCTAAAATTTACTTTAAACCACATAAGCATTATAGTGGTACTAATATCAGTAATTTCATAATCCTGCACCCGCCCCACAATTAGCTCAGTGCCTTCGCAGGATATCACTCCACTGACACTATACCATATATGTTACAACGGAGTACATAAGCGCGCAAGCAAGGCTATAAATGCATAAGTCATATGAAAGCACAAAATGCACAATACCACCAGCTAAAGACCATACAAAATTACCCTGAAGGCATTTGTCTCCTGTATTTTGTACCTCTTATACCTTCACGCCATTCAACAAAATTTTGGACGGTTTAGTATTCCAACATTGCAGGTTTGTTCTTATTAGTCTATGATCAGAAAAGAACCTGGAAATTCTCAACACCTCTGACCAAGCCGGCTATAAACTCAGCTCAGCTGCAATTACCTGCAATAACCAGAGGGGTCAAGGCATCAAGATGGCTGAAAAGGATTCAAAATCTGCATCAAAAGGACAAAGTAGGAACCACCAACACCAGAATCACCCATCAAAAACAATACTGAGTTCAAAGACACAATGGACTCCATCCTTAACTTGCCCAAACCACAAAGGTTAGCCTGGACTTAATGTAGCAAGATGTGGCAGGTATGAGATCCGATATTAAACAAATACCCAATAAACTATATGCAGCCGAACAGAGCATTAACGATCTGCAGGATAAATCTCACTGTAAAAAAGGTCTCAGCTCTCTTCACAAAAACTCAATCCTGATGCAACACTCCATTGCTAAATTGGAAGATAGAAACAAGAGGGGCAACATAAGATTCTTTGGCTTTCCTGAAAACTGTGAAAGGAAACATGGTTCTTGCATCACCTTTCTGGAGGACAGGATCCCTCGCAATACTAACATTTCCTTCGACAAATGATTTGAGCTTGAGAGCACATCACATCCCAACAAGACAAAATGACCATGCAACCTCAACTAGGCCACCCAGACAGATAATCTGCAAACCCCTCAGATACCAGCACGTGGAACTAATTCTAGAATTCATACGCAAACAAACATCTCATGGAAAGGCCTCTGAATCACCATCTCACAAGACTACTCTAAACCCAAGGTCCAAGCCAGAAAAGGCTTCCTCTCTCACAGGTCTAGACTATGAAGTATGAGCATTCCCTTCTTATTCTCGGGCCCTGCAAGATTTCGTATCTTCCACAAAGGTACAGCACACTTGTTCCACGACCAACGGAACCTGGCCTCCTTCCTAGACAACATCCAAGAGGCCGAGATGGACACTTTTTCCAACACAGGGACGTTGTAAAGTATCATTTTCTATGCCACCCTTTCTGCAATATGTGTTGAGGAGGCAGTTGTTCTGTGCCCACAATACCATAGGCTTTCTCACATCCAATTGCTATTTGATAATATATGATGTCTCTCATGTCCGATAAGATGTTATGTCATGAAGTCTCTGTTCCAAGATATCCGTTCTAGGATTGCAAGTACATGCCTCCACAGACATATCCAAGTTTCAGCTTTCAATGCACTCATCCAATGAATAACTTCCATGCACGTACACTATATATAAGCCAATAGGCTGTCACAAGATAATGCACTGGTATAGATGCTATAGGTGTCATACTACGATACTCTATGTTTGTTCAATTTAAGGTAGACACCATCAGTAGAACGTTGATTGGATGACTTCCTGCCAAAAGATAGCACCGCGTGATCCAGCGACAAACGACAAACTGTTCCATCAATTTCTTGCTTGGCTAATAACCGTCAAATTTTTAGTTGTTACAACCTACCAAATGTTGGGCCAGCAGGTCCTCTTACTTGATTTTTATAACCGTTCTTAGCTTCTGCCATTGGCATATCAGAACTTCTCTCATACTTTTATTGCCCTGGTTATTCGCGTACCGCAAGATACAGCTTTTCCCAATGCACTATTGTTTTGGCTTATTAAATATTTACGAGCCTACATCATGGCACCTTGGAGATGGTTAGTCTCCTCCTTTGGGTCCCATGCAAATCCTATTCCAGGTGGGGGGAGGATGGGGGGATGAGTTTTGGAAATGGTGGGCTCTCATTACTTATGTTATTGTTTTCTTTCTTCTCTTCTCTTTCATTTTCTGGTGATTACCCCAACCTCTTATCTATATCCAGGTCGATCCTGGATTGCATTAGATACAATGGATTGGTGAATCTAGCCCGTCCCATGAAAATCTCATCAGGCGGAGACCCAACTCACAACACGTTGGGATGACTCCACTTATCCACATGTCTCATCACTATCACTCATGTCAAAGTGTGATGCCTTACGAATTATTTCCCTAAGTACAAAAAGGTTGAACCATCCAGTTAAGAGGAAAATTATTCAGTACACTTACAAATTTAAAATATTACTTAATACTCCTGCAGGAATCTAAGCTCGCCTCTTCAGACATATCCCCCTTTAAAGCTCCATGGTTCTCAGAGGTCATAGGTTCACCCGCTCACAAAAAGAAAAATTAAGTTCTTACCATCATAACCAAACAAGCAAAAATTACTGTTTTGGACACACTCTCTGATCAAAATGGGAGATGGATACTTAATAAATTATATAAATATGGAAAATAATTTTATCTACTGAATATCTATGCACCAAACACTAATGACACTCGATTGCAGGTCTTCCCAGTGGCTTCCAAGTGAGAATAGGGGAAGACTTCAACCTTCCACTTGACCCATTATTGACTGTGACTCGAGAGTCAAATTTAGACCATCACCATCCCATAGATTACTTCATAAAATATGTTCTAGCTTTTCTCTGGTAGACAAATGGTGTATCCAACCCACAGATACAAGGGATTACACTTTCTACTCCCCAGCACACCAATCATTCTCTAGAATCAACCACATATTAGTATCCAACAACATGGCGAGAATGAACTCAGAATCATCCATAGAACCCAGATTGGTCTCTGATCATTCAGCCATACTAGCATCTTTGGACTGAGCAAAACCACACCTGAAGTCAAATCCCGGAGACTCAACGCTGATATCTTGCAAGATAAAAACCACCTAGAAACGATCTGCCAAGCCATCACAAACGTTTTGTCTTGAAACACCCCCCCTACGACTTCCCACCCCAAATGACCTGGGAAGCCATTAAGGCCACTGTTAGAGGGGTAATAATAGGCATCAGCCCTTATATTAACAAATCTGCAAATACCCAATTAGAAAAGTTAGAAACTGATAAAACAACTAGAAGTGAGACACTATCCGGAAAAGGGCACACTCCTGTTAGACAACCTACCCTTGAAAAAATATGAATATAACAAACTCCTAAGCTCTAGGGCTGGCCAATTGGTGACTAAATTAAATTCGATAAAATTGTGTGCAGGCAACACTGCTGGGAAAAATTTAGCCTGCTATCTAAAGAACAACTCACAATTGACTCCTGTCAGGGACAAACAGGGACAACTACATTTATACCCCTCACAACATTTCTAATGTTTTCTTGGAGCTCAACAGACCACTGTAAAATGAAAACACTAGCATTAACCCGGCAGACAGCTTGACCTACCTAAATAAGCTCACCCTACCCAAACTAGATGACCATCACCAGTTCTTACTGATCCAGACCATTACCGACTCTGAAATAAAATCAGCAATCAGGTCCCTCAAAGTTGGGAAGGCCCCTGGACCAGATGGCCTTATTGCCCAATTCTATAAATCATAGTTGCGTAAACCCCTACTAACCCTCTTTCATGAATATGCGGACACAGGACACATCCGAGGCACTACTGTGGAAGCTACCATAGCCCTGCAACCTAAAGAAGGAAAAGTCCACATACACCCTAAAAACTATAGGCCAATATCGCTCATCAATTTGGACTGTAAACTTACACTAAAATTCTGGCTAAATGTATCGAAGCGATACTGCCACTCCTGATCAAACCATACCAAGCCGGTTTCCTCAAAGGCAGACTGTCCAATGATATTAGACTTTTCCGACATGTCCTGTAGATCTCAAAACCCAAGAACTCCCCAGTTGCCGCAATAGCACTTGATGCTGAAAGAGCATTCGATAAGGTTGCGTGACCCTTCTTGAGAACCTTGTCTTGCTTTAATCTATGTGTGTCATTCATGAAAATGGTAATGGCACTATACTCAAATCTCAGTGCTAAAATAAGGTCCAACGGAGTATTGTTGGACTCATTCCCACTCAAACAAGGTAAAAGGCAGGGTTGCCCCCCATCCTCCCCCTTCCTCTTCCTACTAGCCATCGAACCACTTTTGCTGTTGCTTAATGAACAAAACAACTCCATAGGCATAAATTATTAAGGGCGGATCTTTTAAAAAAGGCAGCATATGCGGACAATATTTTAATCACTCAAATTATGACCAAAATCGATGACTGTGCTGCAGCTTCAGGTTATACCATTAATAAGGATAAGTCGGAGGTTCATCCACTGAATATTCTTTGCACCAAAGAAATCTTGGGAAACTCAGGTTTAGCCTGGCAACCTAAATTCCTTAATTATTTAGGACACTAATTCAATGACAACCTTACCGAATCTATTGGACACAATGAATCCCTAAAGCTCCAAAAAGTTCAACATTTTTTTTAGAAGGCTTGTCATCAAAATTTCTGACCTGGTGGGGCAAGCTTGAATCCATAAAAATGGTTATTACTCAGATTTCTAACTACTTACTAAGCATGTCCCCCATTCTTTGGTCGGACACATTTTTCTATAACTTAGACCGCCTTCTCAACAAAACCATTTGGAACTCTAAAAAGCCACGTATCTCCTTAAAGAAACTTCGTCTACCTAAACTCTTAGGCAGTTCCTATCTTGCTGATTTCAGAAAACACCAATTAGCCTTTCTGGCTGCTCAAGGGACGAAATAGTTTGACAACACTCCTGACTTTACAGCTCCATGGCTCTCTTTAGAGCGGTTGCCAATACACAATCTCCCTCTGACATGCCTCCTAACAATTTATAAAGATCATCATGTCCTTGATTACTAGATTTTAAATCACACTAGACGTATCTTATCACATCTTGATCTTGGTCTTTCAGCTGTAAAAATCAAACACTCCCTACAGTCCTCAATCTGGTTCAATGATGACATCAAACTTGACCCAAATGTCCCCATTGACAGCTGATGGAAGTCAAAAGGGATCTCTACAGTGGGTGAGCTTGATCGTTCTATATTTTAAAAAAAATAATGGAATACCGCTTTCCGATTTTTAAAACTTCCTCAAATTGAAAGTCGCAGTCTTTAAATACAAAGCTTTCCCTTTTAAACCTGCCCCGCTCCTGATTCTCTTAACAATATTTCAAAGAGGCAGTCATGTGGTCTCCAAGATCTATATCAAGCAGAGACCCGTATCTACCTCACTATGTGACGCCATTCAACAGAAATGGCAGAAGGACTGGTCTTAGGATGGCCTACGCAAACAGTCTGACATTGACTGGCTGGCTTAAGTTATGGACTTCCCCATTCACCAAAAGAATAACCCCAAACCTTGCCCAGACCAAACTACATATCCTACACAGAACTTATTATACCCCACACCAACTTACAACACTGGGCCTTCTAGATAAGGATAACTGCTGGAGCTGCAATTTACCGCATGCAGATCTTCGTCCCAAGCTATATGATTGCCCCCTGCTACACAACTATTGGATTATAGTCCATGACATCACTGACGATATCCTACAAACTAAACTACCTTGGGAACTTTTCATTCTCCATATGCAGAACCTTCAACCCTCCATACACAATGGGCTTACAATGAGAAGATTTATAATTAGCTGGATTATTCACCCTCGCCTACAAATCCATTCTCTCCTCCTGGAAGTCATTGGGAAATGCCTCTAATAACACCTGGGGGGAGTGGTTGAGATACATTAGGGGCGCACACTCTATCCTCTATACCCAATACCCCTGGATCTCGGCTAACAAGGCTCTATGGAACAGCCTCGACCGATAACTAGAGGTAATTAATCCCGACATGAGATAAATTTACTATTTCTGTCCTAACCAGCCCACTGATACAATGCTGTATTGGTTCACATTTAAACCCCCCTCACCTCGTTATGCTGACCTGTTGTCACTCCCTGCAAGGTACGGACAGGATCCCTAATCCATCCTCAAGATAAGGTTGGGTAATCACCCCTTTGTCTATCAATCAATCATGTCACTTATAAAGCGCACTACATACCCGCGAGGGTCTCAAGGCGCTGGGGGAAGAGGGGGGTGGTGCTGCTACTGATCGAAGAGCCAGGTCTTGAGGAGTCTTCTGAAGGCCAGTAGGTCTTGGGTCTGTCGGAGGTTGGTGGGGAGGGTGTTCCAGGTCTTGGCGGCGAGGTGGGAGAAGGATCTGCCGCCGGCGGTCGTTTTCCGGATGTGGGGGACTGTGGCGAGGGCGAGGCTGGTCGAGCGGAGCTGGCGGGTGGGGGTGTAGAAGCTGAGTCGTCTGTTGAGGTAGGCTGGTCCGGAGTTGTGGAGTGCTTTGTGTGCGTGGGTGAGGAGCTTGAAGGTTATCCTCTTGTTGACAGGGAGCCAGTGCAGGTCTCTCAGGTGGGGTGTGATGTGGCTGCGTCGGGGGATGTCGAGGATAAGACGTGCAGAGGCGTTCTGGATGCGTTGCAGCCGCTCTCAGGAGCTTAGCCGTCGTTCCTGCGTAGAGGGCGTTTCCGTAGTCCAGCCTGCTGGTGACGAGGGCCTGGGTGACTGTTTTTCTTGTTTTGGGGGGATCCACTTGAAGATCCTGCGGAGCATTCGGAGGATGTTGAAGCAGGATGAGGAAACGGCGTTGACCTGCTTAGTCATGGAGAGGGTGGGGTCGAGGATGACCCCTAGGTTGCGTACGTGGTCGGTGGGTGGCGGGGCTGTTCCCAGTGATGTTGGCCACCAGGAGTCGTCCCAGGCTGAAGGGTTGGAACCAAGGATGAGGACCTCCGTCTTGTCCGAGTTCAGCTTCAGGCGGCTGGTCCTCATCCATTCGGCGACGGCCTTCATTCCTTCGTGGAGGTGGGCTTTGGCGGTGTGAGGGTCTTTGGTGAGGGAGAGGATCAGCTGGGTGTCGTCGGCGTAGGAGATGATGTTGAGGTTGTGCTGTCGGGCGACGTGGGCGAGGGGTGCCATGTAGATGTTGAACAGCGTTGGGCTGAGGGAGGAGCCTTGGGGTACGCCGCAGATGATCTTGGTGGCCTTGGATCGGAAGGGGGCGAGGCGGACGCTTTGTGTTCTGCCGGAAAGGAAGGATGTGGTCCAGTCCAGGGCCTTCTCTTGGATCCCGGCGTCGTGAAGGCGTGTTCGTAGTGTGTGGTGGCAGACCGTGTCGAAGGCGGCTGATAGGTCCAGGAGGATGAGGGCTGCTGTTTCTCCGTTGTCTAGCAGGGTCCTGATGTCATCGGTGGCGGCGATGAGGGCGGTTTCGGTGCTGTGGTTGCTGCGGAAGCCGGACTGGGAAGGGTCCAGGATGTTGTTCTCCTCGAGGTAGCGGGTCAGTTGTTTGTCTAGCTCTTCCCTGCACTCTCTCTTTCCTACTTTCTCTATCCACTTCTTTTCTTTCTTTCCCAAATCACGGTTGTGCAATAGAGATACTCTTCCCTAGCTGAGCTCTTCAATAACTGTATACCAGCATTTGTACCATCAAGAATACAATTGTGAAAACATACTCTGTACAGAATGTACTCAGCTCTTGATTGTATGCCAACCGTATGTTTTGTGTATTTAAACTTTCAATAAAAGCTTTTGAAATAAAAGTAAAATTAAGAGGTGAGGGTACAATTTCTAAAAGAGCACAAACATAAGGACTGCATTTCTTCTTCGCCCCGTATGCTGGTCACCACTACATCATCAATTGAATCTACAAAATTCAGATGTGGTTCTAAAGGTTTACTGATGCACTCTTGAATCAGCAACAATGAAGACACTAACTAGGGTGTTACTTATGTTGCTGAAATGATCCTGTGGGACTGATGCTGTGTTCAACTAAGGAAGAACTGAGTCCAAAGAATGATAGTATGAAGCAGAGAAGCTCCAGAGCCTGTCACTTGACCTACCACCCCTTTGCAGTTTTCTCTTGTGCTTCTTTAAAGACAGAGAAATCAATTAGACCAATTGTGGTGTAAGTAACGCAGCAGGCTTCAGCAGAGGGATTGTACAGGGCAAAATGAAACAATGCACTTTTAAGTGACTTGATGATGGCATGATGAATCCTAAAACAACAACAAGCTATCAGAATCTCAAAAGATGACCACTCAACTGATGGCCAATAGTGGTATTTCAATGCTGCCATATCTATAATTCCTTCTGGTGTGGCTGAACCCAGAACAGCTCCAGCTTAATCTCCTTTTGTTTTGAATCCAGGGTAGAAAAATAACTAGATCATGAGCAGACCATTTGTTTTGTGCCAGTAGAGTCAATATCTTTCAAATAAATAAACTCAATCTTTCAAGAATGATTCTTACAGACAAAAGACAGGACAGATATCACCACCAAAGGACTGATAATTGCCCTTTAAGGGCTACCTTAACCCCTGCACCAATGGATACTACTTATTGCTATTCAAAACCAACAAAAGGATAATCTCAGGGTCTGAAACATTAAAAAAAAAGTTCTTGGACTACATAAGAGTTCATAGTATGTGTACACTCAGACGAGTGCTATTTATGAACACTCACACTTTAACGTACTCTGAATTCAAACCACTGCTGTGTTCCTTTCAATGCATGGGAGAGTGATTATGTGTGTATGTATCTATCCTTGGCAGAGAGATGTGGAAGAGTGACAGATCCAACCAATTTCATTGGCACAGAGCACAATCACACACAAGGGAGAAACATGCAAGATAAATACTAAATGTTCTCTAAATATTTTCAAGTTTTAAGTTTAATGATTTTATTTTAGGCAATTTAGTCTATAAAAGTAAAATGCAGCTTAAAAATTATAAAATTGTAATAAATGTATGCAGTACATTAAAAGAAGCACTTCCTGAGTAAGGGGAAACGGTTCATAAAAAAGTTCAGCCATAGAATAGGGCATGGCAACATAGTGCTAACAGGTGAATTACAAGTTCTCAACGGGACTACGAACGTTACAGCAATTACATGTTATGCTGCCTTATCGCATGTGTATTAATTATCGTTTCACTTGGGTGTATGGATTGATACCATTCAAGGTCCGGATTGTATTTAAGTGCAAGCGTTAATTATAACCAGTGAGGCCAATCCAAAGGATCAATTGGTAAGGTGCTGCGTGCATTAACTCGTGGGCAAGGCTACATCGAGAAGTGAGGTAAGAGGTCCTATGGTTAATAAATACTTAAGACAGGGGTGATTAAAAAATCTAATGTTTCGGCTGAATGTACTAAAATCAGATGTGTATTTGTGCAGAGGGCTAAGAAATGCCTGGTTATTGTTACCGTAATGTTACAGAGGACTGGTAGCATTACTTATACTGGGCACCCAACAGAGGCAGGGGAGCAGGATAATTGGGGGTCAGAAAGGGTGGTGGCCAATATAACTTGCGGCCACGATGGTCTGGCTTAGCTCGCCTAACAACCAACTCGTGGTGACTTCTCAGAGGAGGGGGAGAGCGATGGCTTGCGCACCCAGCCTTATAGAGATTTTTCATGGTGGTGGCATATTCCATGTTGAATCTCATGTGGATCTAATTAGATTGGGGGCATGTAGTGTCAAGGTCGAAGGTGCTTTGTGCTGTAGTCTAAAAAGACCTGAGGGCTGGTTATGGCAGTGTTGCAAAGCCTAACAGCTTAGCCTGGGTCAAGGCGTCGGCAGCTAAAATTTGGAGCAGGGAATGATGAGTAAAAAAGTCTATGACCATGACCTACTGGCCTGGTTATCTAGCAGCGAGCCAGTGGAGTATAAATGCTATCAAGGAATGTGTGAGTTCGTACACACAGGCTCATGAAATAGAGATCACATTAAAACAAATGCATGCATAACATCTTACAGCCTGATAGAGGTTAGAGCTAAGATTGAGTCTCTTAACATTTTATCCACTGTGGTCAAGAATTTAACCAAACCAGAGATTGCTGGGGGATGGGAGTCATTCAAAAGGAAATCAACAGCTGCCTCTATTGTCAGAGTCCCTTGTTTGATCGTTCTGCTATCATCAGTTAGTACTGGGCAGATTCAGAGAAAATGAGGAAAAGACTCCTGGGGCTGACTGAAAAGGCAACACTTACTGGTGGAAAGGTGAGTAGACCATGGCGGGAGGAGGTCTAGTGAAGAAAAGTTTCCCATCCTGATTAGACAGAACTTGATTTTGTGGTGCACAGAGAAAGTGTCAGTGATGTATTTTTGCACTCCTCTTTTGTCGTAACTCCTCAGTACAAGGTGTGCATGCTCTCTGAGCCTGAAAGTCCGGTGATCCTGTTAAAAGGATTCTGTATGGAGCGCTTTGTTTAGCGCCATTTTGAAATGCTGGTGGAGGTGGTTTTGATTCCAAAGGGCTGCAGCAGTTTTGAGTTCCAAAGCTTCCAGGAAGGCATGCTTCCAGGGATTTTGAGAACCTGGGTTATTCCCTGAAGATGCTTCCAGCCAGATTAAGTTCTTCAATGTTCCTGCTTTTGTGGCAAACGTTGAGCGTAGATATTTAAGGATGCAGAATTTCTGTGCCAGAACTTGATTGCACAGTATAAATTCCAATCAGATCTGGGCTGCGGAGGAGTATTGGGGGAGCTTGAATAGTGACCTGAAGACAGAACTCTGGGATTTCAAGAAAGTGCCCAGTTTCCCATGGAAAGCTTCAAAAAAGTAGTCCAGTGTGGGAATGAGTTTAGCTTTTACTATCTTCAGCAGAGGCTCTATAGTGGGCTGCTTTGTTCGTTTGAAGATAGTTTGAAAAGTAAATTGTAGTGAGGCGGCTTTAGGGTTTAAAGAATTTTAGTGGGTTGAGTGCCCTCCCTTGTCTAACCAGCATCCGAGGTACTTGTATCTTGGGACTCCTGTCAAGCAGTTTTTTTTTTTAGATGACATGTTCCGGGTTTGCTCCTTTTCCGGGTCAAAGATCACGATGTTAGTCTTTTCGAAATTCACAGTCATTCCGTTCGTGCTACTGTGCTGGTGTAAGACGCCAATCAGCCTTTGTAGTCCCTTTGCTGTTTGGCTTAAAAGGACTACGTCATCGGAGAAAGGCAAGGAAGTGATAGGGCGATTTCCCAGTTTCGGTGCGTCGCTGACTACCGCGTCCAGCGCAGGAACCAGATCGCTCATTAGTACGTTGAAAAGGGCTGGGGCTAAGACACATCCTTGCTTAACTTCTTACTCCATCTTTATTTTGTCGGAGACTGATGAGTTATCTAATTTCACTCTGGCCCATGTTTCTGAGTAAAGTAGTTTAATTCCTCGGAGCAGTGGCTCTGGAATGTTCCATGCTTTAAGTTTTGACTAGAGTAGTTGACGATGGCTTTCTTAAGTGCACAGTTAATTAAAACCTTTTGCATGAAGTACCAAAGTTTAAAAAAACTTTACAAGAAGAGTGACATAAAACAGTAATTGTAAAAGACAACATGTTAAGAGCGATATGTAAATTCCTGGGGTACTAAAAAGCATTTTCAGGGTCTATGTGTCATTTTGATGGATTTCAGCTACTGTCCCTTGTGTTGCTCCAGACGCAGCTATTCGCTACTGCACTGCCATTGTTCGTGTTCAATTACTAAAATCATTACGTGTTGGGGGTGCTCAAATTTAGGGCCCATGTGTAGTCTTCAGCAGAGTTCTTGGAGCTGAGCTGTGTGCAGTGCAGTTAGAATTATATTGATAAACTTCCCTGCCCTCGCTAAAATTTGAGCTGTGTTGTTAGTGAAGCACAAGTAGGATGCTTCTATGCAGCATCTAAGGAACTTGCCCCGAAAGAGTGGGAGCAGAAGGCGGCGTCGATCATGGACAAGGTGAGGGCAGCAACACAGCAGGTGTAGCCAAGACTCGTGCTGGTAGTTGCAAAGCCTGCAAGATAGCAGCCCGTTCTTCTATGCCCAGAGCAGGTTGAAATCGTAGATTGGAAGGGCTAGCATCCTCATAGGTGATCCTGTTACAGGTCTGCGGTTAGAGGAAGTAACTGAAGTAAGGTAGTGCTTTCCCCTTAATGTACGAGGCGTCCAGGGCTGTAAAAAGGGGTTTTTTGTGGAACCATTGCAATGTCTCTCTCAAATGATACTTGATTGATTTGTTTTTTTATTGTTCTTTTCCACATTGACAAGGGTATGTTTGGATTAGACAGATTAGTAGATTCAATCTTTAGTGTGACAGTAGCCAATTGCAGCTGTGAGTGCCAGGGGAAGAGATCGACCGTGAACGTAGATTGTAGTTGTGCTTTCAGGGATTGGGCTGGGGCAACCAGGATGCAGATGTAAAATTAAATTAAGTTGCCTAAACAGTGAAGGTCTGCGCTTGCCAGGCCCAACTCCAGCCTCAGCCTGGCCCTCCTTGCATGCTGGGGAAAGGAGAGTATTTTCTTGTAGGCCATTATTTGATAGTTCGCAAGGCATGGGCCCATTTTACCTGGGAAGGCCAAATGGCCGTAGGAAAGAGCTGGCAGCAGTTTGGCACGTAGGACATTTAAAATTGGCTCAGCTGAAGGGCTGTCCAGTTGATGGTTTAAGCACCTCAGGCTGTGTATCACCCCGGCTCCCTTGGACCCGAGGTGCTTGAAGTGGGCCACTTGGTTTGCCCTTTCATTAAACCAGACTCCCAGATAGTTGTAACTGGTACATGTTACGATTCGCGATCCACCTACACACTAGAGCAGGGTTTTCTTTCTTGGATGGTTCCCGAAAACCATAACTTTGGTTTTTGACTGGTTCACGAGGAGTTTGTTGTATAGTAAGTATTGAGGGTGTTGAGGGCTCTTTGTAAACCTGTTCTTGTATGGTCCATGATGACGATATCGTCGGCATATTGCATGGTCTGGAGACGTGCACCCCCGAGTTTAGGAGCAACCAGGCTTGCATCTACCAGTGATTTAGGCAAGTCGGCGGTATAGAGGTTAAAAAGCAGCGGGGCTAATACGCATCCTTGTTTTAGGCCATTGTTTGATGGAATTTTTACGGATACTGTTGTGGCACTGGTTTTGAGCCTCACCCAGGTCTCCTAATGAAGTGACGTTAATGCATATTGGAGTGTGTGGGGTATCCCCCAGGAGTTTAGTTTATGCTATTGAGTTCCCCAGTCGACTCTGTCAAACGCCGCGCTATAGTCCACAAAGCAGCAGAATAGAGGTAGCTGTTTATTCTGAGTGGCTCTCCAGGATAAGTATGCCAATGCAGTTAAGTTATCTGTTGTTGGACTGCCCGACCTGAATCCTGACTGGGTGTGGGGAAGGATGCATTTTTCTATGGCCCAGGTTTCTAGTTCGGCCAGTAGGATGCGGGCATAGGCCTTAGCTTCAATACCCAGTAACGCTATTAGCCGATAATTGGCCGGGTTTGAGCGGTTGCCCTTTTTATGGATTGGATGCAATATTGAGCCCTGCCATGTGGGTGGAATAGTGGCTGTTAAAAAGGTGTGTTTAAAGAGCGGCGTGAGAAGCCCTGCCCAGAAGGTTTGATTCAATTTAAAAACGGTCTCAGGCTTTAAGTTTTGACTAGAGTAGTTGACGATGGACATGGTCAAAGGCCTTGCTGTAGTCTACAAAGAAGCTGTTTTTTCCTTATCTGTTTTGCCACGAGCATCCTGATTGCCACTAGGTTATCAGTGGTGCCCAGCATGGGCCTGAAGCCAGTTTGGTTAAGAGGGATCAGATTTTTTTTTTAATTTGCCCATGCATCCAGGTCTTTTGGTAGTTAAAGAGGCAAAATATTTGTCTTCGCCATCTAAGAGATTCGCCACTGGGCCTTTTTTGTAGATAGGGTGCAGAACGGATCCTTGCCAAGATGGGGGGCAGGGGGGAAGCGGGAATGACGTCTGTGGTAAGGAAAGTTATAAATAGCTTTTCCAGCAATTGTAACCAGAGCTCAATGTCCTGTTTGGAGACTGAAGAAAGGATGCCATTTGGGTCAGGGGCGCCGTCGGCTCTGCTTTTTTTGATTAGAGTGGCGATTCTTTTAGCCGTGATGGTTGACGCATATTGATGCCTTTGTGCTTCGACAGCCTCGAGGCTTCCCAAGGTCTGGCTGGGTTTGAGATGGGAAATTGAGATGTCTGAGCAGCTGAGTTTGGTAAATTGTGATTATGGGTAAGGTCCAATGATCAGCCGTGACATTGTTTCCATTTTGTTTGACAGGTTTGATTTCACCGTTTAGTCGATGAATTTTGATCCAGAATTCTTTTGAATTTTTTGTTTGACAAGCCATGAACAGCTGTAACTGAAATGCTTCTTCGTGCCTCTTTTTTGTTTGCCAGATTCGTTGTTTATACAGCCCGCGAAGGTTGTTAATTTCTTCCAAGATGACGATGTTCGACCCAGATTTCAGCGATCTGATCTTTTTATTCAGGGTGCGTTTCAGGTTTTTAAGATCTTTGGAAACCACGGTCGAGACGTGGTGGGTCAAGAGGACCTTGGGCCAAGGCCAGTTTGCAGGGCGGTGGTGAGGGCTGGAAGAATCTGTTGCACAAGAGGTTCCCAGTCTTGTGCTGTGTACCACTACAGGATGTTTTGATTGTTCAGATTGGATTTCCACGTCGAGTATTTCTCTGGAACTTCGCAGACCATTTTATCTGCTTCCAGTTTTGGTACATGCCCCTAGAGCCAGCGGTCTGTAGGATGTTATGTGCCTTGTTCTGATGCTCTAAGGTCAGCCTCTGGGGCATATGGTCGCTTTCGCAGCATGTTAAGAAGTCAAAGGACTTGACACTGTTGATCAAGGGGATTGACCAAAGCGTGTTGTCTTAGTCAGCGGATCTATGCGGGGAGAAGTGTGTGTGTAATGAGATGGCTGGTCTTCGGGGAAGCAACTGTCCAGGGCAATCAGAGACATACCCTCTAGAGCGGCTAGCAGCACTTGTCCTACGTAATCGGTTCTTTGTGATGTTATCTGCGAAGGGATCAACCACCGGGAGTCCGCTATAACGGTGGAGAGGTTTCAAAAAGGGTTGCGAAGTAAGTTTAGGTTCGATTCGCCAGTCGGAAGTAGATGGTCATTTGGATGGGTGGATCGAATGTCTAGGATTAGAAGTGAGGCTATTGCACTGTATGATGGTAGATCACTTTTGGGCTGGCGTTGTTGGACCGGCTAGACCTGCAAGGTAGTTGCAAGTAGAGCATCGGTCTCTAGCATGGCCGGGGTGGTGTTTGGACAGGTTCTTGAAGTGATGTTGGTTTGGCAGGGAGCTCTACAGCGGTTGTAATGTCCCTGCCCTGCAGGTTCGTTGGTGTGGCTGATTCCGCATGGGGCTCTTTCCTTAACGGGAGGAAGAAGCTCTTTATCTTGGAGGCGTGGTCTGCCGCTTTCAGAATGTTATACTGCTTTTCGTTTTGTTTTCTGAGATGCTTTCTCTTGCGTTTCATAAGTTGAGAGGTAGGGTCACTTACATATATGTTTACGTGGGATTGCAGTTGGGGGGGGAGGGGTAATTCGGGTGAACTTTCAATATGAGTTCTACTCCCTTGTTTAAGGCCAGCGCTGTTTGAAGTGGCGCCATTGTTGCCAGCATTTTGTGCTACTGGGCGCGAGTGGTCTGTAAGTGGCGCAGCCATTTGTGAGCAAGGCGAGGGAGCCTTGGCTTTGACGATCAGTTTGACTTCCTGAAGTAGGTCACCAACTATGGCTGGTAAGGCGAATAACTTGTCTAGCCGGATTGTGCAGACAGATTCTTGTGAGCTGAGCTTGATGGAGGTGAATTGAAAAGGATCAGTGGAATTCTGGGCGTTTGATACCAAACCACTGACCGTGGCCCTTCAGGCGCTCAAAGAGTGAATCAATGGATGAAGTGTACTGGGCTAGTGCCTCTAACAAGGAAATTTGAATATCAAACTTGTTTGGTACTCCAGTGCCTGAACGGTGGTGTCGAGTATGTTAATGAGTTGTTGCCAAGTCCTTTGTCGAAAGGTGAGCTCAGATTAAAATTTCGAATTGGAGACTCAACGGCAAAGTCGCTGATAAATGTTGATTTGTGTGAAGAGGAGGCAGAGGCAAGGACCTTCCAGGAGAGGAGGATGGCTGATTTTTGTCGGCTTGAAGTTTACAAGAAAGCCCGGGATTGATTGTACGCAGTTCTTTTTGAGTCGCAGGGGAAGAAGTTGAGTTAGAGGAATTACCTCAGATGCATCGTGTTTAATACTGTGCTTTAATTCCTCAGAAGCTTTAGGTGTCATCTGATCGTGGATTGATTGCGAAATTGATTGGTCTGCTAGGACAGTTTGTTGGGAAATTATTGCTCGAGTCGGAAAAGCAGGTAAGATTCTAAACGGTTGT
Source organism: Calotriton arnoldi (assembly GCA_963921515.1). NCBI lineage: Eukaryota > Metazoa > Chordata > Amphibia > Caudata > Salamandridae > Calotriton > Calotriton arnoldi. Next base: position 961,709 of record CAWUFW010003730.1, on the reverse strand, counting down.
TACTCTGACAATACGTTTGAATTGGGAGGAGAGAGGTAGAACGAAGGTTGCTGGTTAGTTAAATTGCTGGTTTATGTCTGTGGCCCAGGATTGGCGTCCTTATCAAATGTGCCCAGTTGAGGGGTTGTAGGGGGCTGTAGCACAGGCAGTACCTCTCTAACACCCTCCGGTGATGGGTAAAGAATGGCACTCATCTTTCATAAAGGTGAATTTTGACAGGTTGTTTTTTGGACTTTGGGCCATGAGGGGAATGCGCTGGTTGCTTGCATAGTGAAAGGTGAAACTAATATGTTGCCCTTTGACGATGGGGGTAAAGGTGATGATTGTGAGCTTTCCTCTGACTTAAGTGGTTGAGGGGGAGAGTTGGAGGCTTTTTGATCCCTCTTTTTGCGCTGTGTCGGCAGTGGCGTTTCTATTGATCTGCCAAATGTCATTATTGGTGAAAGGGTTGCCTCCTAAAAAGAATCAGCGCGTTTAAACTTAAGGAAAGGCCGTCGGTAGCGGCTTCAGTCGGTTGATGTGATGCTAAAGGGAAAATGCTACTTACCCAGTATGCATCTGTTCTTGGCATATAGAGCTGTAGAATCATATGCTTTAGCATAGATCGCCATCTAGTGTTGGGTCCGGATGTTTGCACTTTGTTTTTCTTTGAAGAAGTCTTTCTAGTCACGAGGTAGGTGACTCCTCCTTTCGGTGATAGTGTGCATGGGCATCGACTCCATCCTTAGATTGTTTTGCCTTAAAGGGTGATGATGGAGTTAGTAAGAGTAGTAAAGAGATGTCCATGTGTAATGTATCTAAGTAAGATAATACTGCAACAGATAAAGGTACCCGGGGAGGCGCATATGATTCTACAGCTCTATATGCCAAGAACAGATGCATACTGGGTAAGTAGCATTTTCCGTTCGAGGCATATGAGCTGTAGATCATATGCTTTAGCATAGACTATACAGCAGTTATCTCCCAAGCGGTGGCTAACCTGTAGCTGTTGCAGTGGTTTGAAATAGTGTTTGTAAAACTGCCTGGCCCACACTAGCTTGCGGTCTTGCTAACACATCTACACAATAGTGTTTTGTGAATGTGTGTGGTGTAGACCATGTTGCAGCCCTGCAGATATCATCTAGGGGTATATTTCCTAAGAATGCCATAGAAGCCCCTAGTTTGCGTGTAGAATGCGCTCTAGGGGAATTGTTAATGTGCGCTTAGCTTTAATGTAGCATATTTGAATACACTTAACTATCCACCTTGCAATACCCGCTTTTGATATGGGATTGCGTTTATGTGGTGGTGCAAAAGCAACAAAAAGTTGTTTGGTTTTCCTAAAAGGTTTTGTTCTTTCTATGTAGTTTAGTAACGCTCTTTTAACATCTAATGCGTCAAGAGCACGCTCTGCCACTGAATCTGGTTGAGGGAAGAATACAGGCAACTCAACAGACTGATTGATGTGAAAGGCAGAGACGACTTTGGGTAAAAATTTGGGATTAGTCCTAAGAACCACTTGGTTTTGGTGTATTTGTAAAAATGGTTCTTGTATAGTTAGTGCCTGAAGCTCACCCACTCTTCTTAGAGATGTGATGGCTATGAGGAAGGCTACTTTCCAGGTAAGAAATTGTAGTTCACATTTGTGCAGCGGCTCAAAGGGTGGACCCATGAGTCTTGTAAGAACTATGTTGAGGTTCCACACAGGAGAAGGTGGAAGTCTAGGAGAAATGATTCTTTCAAGTCCTTCCATAAAAGCTTTAATAGCAGGCACTCTAAACAAAGACAAGTGTTGTCTGGTTTGTAGGTATGCAGCTATGGCAGCAAGATGTAAGCGTATGGATGTATACGCTAAATTAGAACGCTGTAGGTGTAATAAATAACAAATGATGTTTTGAATGGAAGCATCTAGAGGATTTTTGTGATTGTTGTTACAGTAAACAACGAATCGCTTCCATTTTGCTGCGTAGCATGCTCTCGTGGTAGGGCGTCTAGCTTCTGTGATGACATTCATACAGTCTGGCGGAAGATTAAGGTAGCCAAACTCTAGGATTTCAGGTGCCAGATCGCAAGGTTGAGATGACTGGGATCTGGAGGTCTGATCTCTCCATGGTTCTGAGTGAGAAGCCTGGGGGAGAGGTGTAGTTTTTGGTGGGGAACTACTGATAGTTCTAACAAGGTTGTGAACCAGGGTTGTCGAGCCCATGTGGGAGCAACTAGGATCAGTGTCAGGGAATGCTGTTTGAGTTTCCGTACCACTAACGGAATTAGCGGGAGAGGTGGAAAAGCATAAGCAAATATTCCTGACCAATTCATCCATAGCGCATTGCCTTTGGACAATGGGTGTGGGTACCTGGACGCGAAGCTTGGGCATTTTGCGTTGAGGTGTGTGGCGAACAGATCTATTTCTGGGTCGCCCCACATCTGGAAGAATGGGAGAAGAACTTGAGGATGTAGTTCCCATTCATTGACGACTGAGTAGATCTGCAATCTGGTTGTTTACTCCTGGGAGGTGTTCTGCCAGGAGATATATTTTTTGAGGTATGGCCCATCTCCAGATGCTTTGAGCTAGCTGTGAAAGCTGTAGAGAGCGTGTGTCCCCCTGTTTTTGTATGTAGTACATTGCTGTCATGTTGTCTGTACGAACTAAGACCGCTTTGCCTACTAGATGCAATTGAAAGGCTTTCAATGCTAGAAGAATTGCTAGTAGTTCCAGATGGTTTATGTGGAGTTGTTTTTGTTGTACAGTCCACATGCCCTGAATGGTATGTTCTTGAAGATGAGCTCCCCAACCAGTGAGCGATGCGCGTCTGCTGTTAGCACTATCTGTGGAACCGGATCGACGAATGGCCGCCCCTTGGAAAGGTTTTGTATATTCCACCACTGCAGAGAGCGATGGGTGCGTCCGTCTACCAACACTAGATCTGTTAACTGACCTTGAGCCTGGTTCCACTGATGTTCTAAGCATTCCTGTAGGGGACGCATTTGGAGCCTTGCATAAGGAACGATTAGAATGCAAGAAGCCATCATTCCGATCAATTGCATGAACACTCGAGCTGGTAGTGAGTGTTGGGGAAGAAATTGTGACAATAGATTTTGCATGTTGCGTATCCTGACTGGGTTGGGGGATGCTAGAGCTTTGCAAGTAACTATTGTTGCTCCTAGATACGTTTGTGTGTTGGATGGTTGGAGGTGAGACTTGGTGAGGTTTAGAGAACCCCAAGTCGTGAAGCAGTTGAACTGTTCTGTGAGTGTGGCGTAGGCAGCTGTGTTGCGATCTGGCTTTTATTAGCCAGTCGTCTAGATAAGGGAAGACGTGAATGTGCTGTCTTCTTAAGTGAGCTGTGACTACTGCTAGACACTTGGTGAATACTCTGGGTGCTGTAGTTACCCCGAATGATAATGTTGTCCGTCTACCACGAACCTGAGATATTTTCTGTGAGCTGGGTGAATGGGATTATGGAAGTAGGCATCCTTTAAATCCAGAGTGGATAGAAAGTCGCCTTGCTGAAGTAGTGGGAGCACCTGTTGAAGTGTGACCATGTGGAAGTGGTCTGACAATGTAAAGATTTAGCTGTCTGAGGTCTAATATAGGCCTGAGAGAGCCGTCTTTCTTGGGGATTATGAAATACAGGGAGTATACTCCGGTCCCCTGATGATGAAACAGGACTGGTTCTATAGCATGTTTTTCCAAGAGAGACAGAACCTCTTGTTTTAAGAGGGTGAGATGTTCTGGTGACATTACATGTGCTCTTGGACGAATAGTTGGGGGAAGTGCTTGTAAGCTCCAGGCAGTAACCATACTGGATAATTTGTAGTACCCATTTGTCTGAGGTGATTGAGTTCCAGACGGGTAGGAATTGTGAAAGACGTCCCCCGACAGGTGAAGAATGATCGGGGGTAGCGGAGGGAAGTCACTGTTTGTTTGCGCGGGAAGTGCGTGTGGAGTTACCCTTGCCTCTTCCTCTAGCATTGTTTCCTCTATACCCTCCTCGATAATAACCTCTGGAAGAGGGGGATTGGTTGTTACCCTTGTACGAGGAGGAGGGAGTTTCGGTGGACACAGTTTTGGAGCCACCCCTGTAAAAGAAGCGACGAAAGGAACCCCTATTAGTAGGCAGTTGTAAAGCCCCCATAGATTTTGCGACCTCAGTGTCTTTCTTCATCTTTTCCAGCGAGGTATCAACAGCTGGTCCGAAAAGATGCTCCTTATCAAAAGGTTGGTTAAGTATGGAGGATTGTACCTTCTGCTTGAATCCAGAAATTCTAAGCCAAGCGTGTCTGCGCAATAGCACACTAGTATTGATGGCACGAGCTGCTGTGTCTGCTGCATCCAGTGCACATTTAATGGAAGTGTTAGTGATAAGTTTACCTTCCTGGATAAGGTCATTAGCTTTTGCTTTGTACTCATCTGGTAAGTGTTGCATGAGTTTCTCTAATCCATCGTAATGAGCCCTATCATAGCGTGCTAGCAGAGCCTGAGCGTTGGCAATACGCCAATGATTTGCAGCCTGTGAAGCCACTCTTTTGCCAGAGGCATCAATGAGCTTGGACTCCTTATCAGGAGGGGGGCTTTGCCTGTTGTTTGAGACTTAGCTCTCTTGCAAGCATTAGATACTACAAGAGAGTCTAAAGGCAACTGACCTTTGATGTAAGCAGGATCAGTAGGCGCAGGTTTGTATTTCTGGTCTACTCTGGGTGTGAGTATTCTTGCCCTAACTGGGTCTTTAAATACTTCGTCCATGTGCTTTAACATGTCCTTCAGCATAGGTAAAGTGTGAGTAGACCTTTGTGAATGAGTGAGTGTTTCAAAGAGGAAATCCTCTTCTAAAGGTTCTTTATGGAGTTCCGCCCCGTGATATTGAGCAGCCCTGTTAATAAGCTGAAGGTATCCAATGTTGTCATCAGAGGGGGGGGGCCCTTTAGGTGTCGAGGATTTCGGCTCCAAGGTCTTCGGTGTCGAAGGTGCCTTCGGTGGTGTGGTGACTGGCAGATGCTTCGACTTATGTTTCGGTGCCGAAGGTGTTGGTTCAGCACCGGAATGGGGCCGGCCCGAGCCGGAAGGCTTCTCTTTGTGTTTTGTAGCCGGGCTGGAGGGCGGGGCATCTGAAACGTTTTCTCGGTGCCGACCTGAGCCCGGGGGCGAAGGTGGTACCGGAGCCTTTGATTTAGATTGACTCGGCACAGGGGATCTGTACTCACGGTACGCTGACCTGGAGTGATGTTCTGTTCTTCTTCCATGTCGGAGTCAGCTTTCGGACACGGAGACCAGTTCTTCGTCCTCGGCTTCTTCAGCTGGACGGTGGATATCGGAATCTTCGCGAACATGTCCGGTACGGAGCCGCTGCCGCGTTGCATCTCGTGGCGTCGAGCCCGACAATCACGAAGAGTCTTCTTCGATCGGAACGATCGACACGCGTCACAGTCCTTTTCGTCTTGTTCCGGGGATAAGCTGATGTTGCACACCTCGTGCAAGTCAGTGCGTGGGAATTTAGCACAACACCAACAAAAGAGGGGGACTATGGGCTTTTGAGAGGTCCAGCATACATGCCCTAAATAGACTTGCAAAGAAAAAGGTATGCAGTTCCTGTTGTGAGGGGAATAGGAAGGCAGGGGAAGGGACTCGCAAAGTCCCTAACTACAAGTAGGTAGTGTTAGTGGGAAAGGAGGGGGACTTGGAAGTCCTTCCTTTTGGAATGAGGGCCCTCACACACCCAGCCTGCTGGGTGTCATGCTTCATCATCGGGCATGCTCCTCGTCGGGTCGGCGCTGCAATACCCGACGGGCACCCTATGCAGGGGCTCTTTGGCGGAGATCTTTTATTCCTTGCCGTATGGTGCAGTGGGTGTAAGGGGCCTTAGAAGTGTAGAAATGCAAATGTGTGGATTAAAACAGGGAATGGAAGAGTCAGGTAAATTAGACTTTAATGATCCTGCCTTCCCCCTGATTAAAAATGGAGTTGGCGACTCACTGCAAATATGCTGCAGCGTGTTATGCTCAATCTCGTGCGGTCAACATGTTTCTTGCCTGTTTAGTCAGGTAGATCTAGCGGCAATTCCTCAGGACCTTGTGAAAATAGTTAATCTACACTCAAATATGGTGAGACTGATGTTCTAGCCTATTATTACCACAAGTGACACCAAGAGGTAAAGTACCTGTTGATGCGGCAGCCAATCTGAAATGGAAAATGGCAAAATGAAAGCAAATCATATCAGAAAACAATCATGCTGTAAATACTCCTGCCCTCGTATCCCTCAATAGTGACACCAGATTGTGCACTTTAACAAAATGCGGTGAGCATAGTCAAAAAATAGTCACACATGTCAACCAAAATTGCCCCGCTGTGGTCGATGCCTTCGTATGTATATATGTGAAACGCAGCGGGTTCAAACCATGCGGTGAGTGATTAAAAATGATTAAAAACTAAGAAGTAGCAACATGGTGAGGTAACAACAACTCACCTAAAACTATCTTGAGATTGGCCCCTTCAAATCCCGGCAAGTGTAGGACACAGTAAGGTGTTTGTGTCCTGGGGAGGGAGCCCAAAAGAGGAAAAGATAGTTTGAGCGCCTAGTGTAGAATGCGCGTAAGTTGGTAGATAGGGGGTGGTAGCCTCTGGTGTAGCGAGAGGCAGGAGTGAGGTGGCTATCAAGCAGGGCCCCGCGTCGTGGATCGTTACTCACGGACAGATAGGCGCAACACCCAGCCCGTCTGCCGGCGTGACGGGAGGTCGCCCCTCAATGAGAGGCGCCCGCTCCGTCCGCCGAACGAGCAGTACGCCGAGGACCGCCATCTGTGATAGAGAATTCGTAGGGTACGCCCCCAGGATCGCGGGTGTGCTGCTGGTGCCGAAAATCGGCGTGCAAGCCTGTGCCTTAAAGAATTTCTCGTACAGGCAGAAATCCGACCAGTGTTCCTCCAGTCCCAGGAGGAAAATAGTACTCACCAAATGACTGCGCCCAGGTGACGAGTGACCTACCCTGCACTGCCGGATCCGGGAGGTAATGGTCCCAACCAGGCTGAGGTTTAAATAATAGTGGAAATGGCGTGCAGGGCGGGAACATCTCCTAAAGGGAGCCGGAGACTAGTGTGTACTTCGCCCCTGGTGGAGAGGAGTGGAGATGTATGGTGGCCATTTTGGGGGAATATCAAAAGTCACAGCGGGCGCCATCTTGGAGTGGCCAAAAAATGGGACGTGACTATGGCAGAAACTAATTGTCATGGATAGATGTAAACATCGGGGTGTTACTACGTTACGTTAAGGCTACTCCAGGGGATATCTTCGTTGAGCCCATGTTTATCAGTGGCCAGACGAAAAATCCATCTTTGTTCAATCCTAAAGAGTGCCCCTGGAGAGATGGCAGGATGTGCTTCCAAAATCAGCCAACTCAAGTTGTCGCAGGTATGTCCAGCAGTCTCAAAATGTGTGTACAATTTGGTAGTTACTCTGCGGCACCGTATATTGCTTTTGTGTTCGCCGATACGTGTTTTTACAGTCCTCGTGGTCATACCCACATACCAGAGATTGCATGGACATGAAAGTAAGTAGATGCAATTGGTACTGTTGCAGTTGGTGTGTTTGGTTAGTTTCCATGTAAAGTTGTTGGAAAAAATTATTTCTTTGGTGGGTTTGGTCAATGTGCATGCAACACAAGAACCACACGGGTAGTGTCCTGAGACTGGTGGCAGGTCCCATAGAGCTCTCTGTGTAGGTTTAGTTTTGGTTATTGGTCTAGTATGAATCAATATGTCTTTGAGGTTACTGGTTCTTTTGAACGCAAACCTTGGAGTAGGTAGTTCTAAGTCCCCAGTGTTGAGGATACCTCAATGTTTGCGGATAATGTTTCTAATCCTATTGGAGTCTGGAGTAAAGGATGTGACGCACGTCAGTGTCTCTATGTGTTCTTTATGGTTGGTTTCCAATAGGGCCTCTCTGTTATTGTGCCTCGCCCTCTTCATGGCTTGTGCTACCTTATGTTGTGGATATTCTCGTGCATGTAGGTTAGCCATTAGATTCTTGGCTTCTAATTTGTAGTCCTCAACAGAGCTACAATTCCTCCTGATCCGGAGGAATTGGCCAACCGGTAGGTTCTCTTTGAGGGCCCTAGGATGGTGGCTACTAAACAGGAGGAGGCTATTACTGTCCGTGGGCTTTTTGTACAATTTGGTACTTAAGCGACCCTCATTCAGGATAATGTTGAGGTCAAGGAAGGGGACCATACAATCTGAGATGGTGTGGGTAAATTTAAGGTAGGGGTTTAAAGTGTTGACCCATACACAAAATTCATCACAGGTAGTCCTATCTCCCTTCCAAAAGATCAGGATATCGTCGATGTAACGCTTCCACAATATAAGGTTATTTAAGTAGGGGTTGCCAACATCGAAGATAAGTCTAGTCTCAAAAGCAGCCACGTACAGGCAAGCCACACTTGGAGCGAATGTACTGCCCATGGAAGTGCCCTGTGTTTGGTGGTAGAGTTTGTTGTTATACTCAAAAAGTTCTCGGTAAGGGCAAGGGTGGCACATTCCATGATAAAGGGAACAGGTGTAGGTGAGTTCCAGTCGGTGGAGTTGAGAGCATCCTCAATCACCTCTAGAGTGGCACGTTGAGGGATGTTGGTATACAACGCCTCTACGTCCAGGGTTACCAACATATTTATTTCATCCTGACCTTGGAATCCCTCAATCAAACGGAGTACATCAGTGGTATCTAGAAGGAATGATGGAGTCTCCTTAACTAGAGGCTGTAGGAAATAATCACAGAACCTGGACAACGGTTCTAGCAATGAGCCGATGCCTGACACGATGGGCCTCCCTGGGACTGGTCTCACGCCCTTGTGTATTTTTGGTAGGATATAAAAGTACGGCGTTATGCGATCTTTTGTGACCAGGAATTCAGCCTCTTTTTTGCTTAACCAGCCTTCTGTTTCTGCTGTAAAAACCATGGTGGCGATTAGGGTGGTCAGTCTTTTGGTTGGGTTCACCGAAATCGGGGTGTAATATTCTACCTTACTGAGTTGTCGTAAGCATTCAGTCTCGTAGTCACTAGTGGCCATGATTACAGTGGCCCCTCCTTTGTCCGCCTGTTTGATGGTTATGCTAGAGTCATCAGCGAGGGATCTAGCTGCTGACCATTCATCATTGGAGAAATTGTGAAAGGGGGTAATTGACCTACCCTCTGTCACGTCTTTAAGCACTGCCTGCTCAAAGGTTAAAATTTCATTGGGCACCATGCTATTGTTAGGTGTAAAGGTAGAGGGATTATGTAACCCCGTATCATTCCTAGTTGGTGTTGGTCTGTCTTTGAAAAATGCATTGAGCCTCACCTTACGGAAGAAGCTATGTATTTCGCATTGATCTCTGAACTGGTCAATTCGGGGGGTGGGAGTGGGAACGTAGCCTAGACCTTTTCGCAGGACTGTTAATTCTGTCTCCGTGAGATTCCTAGGGGAGAGATTCACTATTAGTTTTTCTTCCCCCTGCTCATACTCCTGGTCTCTACGGAGTTCTGGGTCTGTTCCTGCCAATGTACTTGTTTGGCGGTCCCTCTTCTTCGCCCTTTTCCTCTGCCCCAGCCTCTTCCTAAAAAAGGCTGGTTGTTGCCAGCGAAGAATTGTGGTGGCCCCTGTGGGTAACATGGTGGACCCTGCGGGTACCCTGGAAATTGCCACATTGGAGGACCTTGGTAGGGTTGCATGGGGTAATGGGGGAATCCCGGTCGTGGTGTGCGTCTGGGATTATTATTACCCCAACTGCCTGTGCTTGAGTCACTACTCGAGGAGGAGCCCCTCCTTATTTGCATAGTACCCTCATCTGAGGAGTAACTAGTTTTGTTGAAAATAAAGTCGGCCTTGAGGTAGGGGTAGACTTTTTCTTTGTCGAACCTTTGAATATCTTTTTGCAGTTTACTGATCTTTTGTTTCATCAGAAACTCTTTGTTTTCAGCGATCTCGTTGTTAATTTCAGTAAGCTTGCCCTTAAATATTGTCATCACGATCGTGGTCTTAAGGTTACTCTCGGCTATTTGTATCCTGACAAGGAGGGCGTCTGCTAATCTTTTCGCTGTGTTGATAATCAGAATGAGTAAGTCCCTAGTGCATTTCCATGACACTAGGGACCATTCATTTTTAAAAACTGTGTCATCCAAAAAGAGGCGGGGAAAGTTGTTAATTATGAGACCATTAGGGGCTATATTGGGTTGCAAATACTCGGTCATCATAGCACCGTGCAAGGTAATTTTTAACCATTCCCGTTTCATGGCCGTTAGTGAGGACCAGTCATCTGTCTGGCTACCTGAGGCAGAAGTGCCGTTGGTGCTCAGGATTGAGGGTGTCTTTAAAATTTCTGCTGCTACTTCATCACCGAAGCTAAGTCCCTGAACTCCCTCCATGATATCACAGTGGAGTCCGGGGATCCAGATCTCGCGAGTTGATCAGTGATCGACTCGAAGTTGTGCAATGGGCCAGGGAATGCAATTTGCGTTCCTGGTAACCTAAAGTCCCACGGTACCAAGCCGTACTGGGAATCCAACAAAAGAGGGGGACTATGGGCTTTTGAGAGGTCCAGCATACATGCCCTAAATAGACTTGCAAAGAAAAAGGTATGCAGTTCCTGTTGTGAGGGGAATAGGAAGGCAGGGGAAGGGACTCGCAAAGTCCCTAACTACAAGTAGGTAGTGTTAGTGGGAAAGGAGGGGGACTGGGAAGTCCTTCCTTTTGGAATGAGGGCCCTCACACACCCAGCCTGCTGGGTGTCATGCTTCATCATCGGGCATGCTCCTCGTCGGGTCGGCGCTGCAAAACCCGACGGGCACCCTATGCAGGGGCTCTTTGGCGGAGATCTTTTATTCCTTGCTGTATGGTGCAGTGGGTGTAAGGGGCCTTAGAAGTGTAGAAATGCAAATGTGTGGATTAAAACAGGGAATGGAAGAGTCAGGTAAATTAGACTTTAATGATCCTGCCTTCCCCCTGATTAAAAATGGAGTTGGCGACTCACTGCAAATATGCTGCAGCGTATTATGCTCAATCTCGTGCGGTCAACATGTTTCTTGCCTGTTTAGTCAGGTGGATCTAGCGGCAATTCCTCAGGACCTTGTGAAAATAGTTAATCTACACTCAAATATGGTGAGACTGTGATGTTCTAGCCTATTATTACCACAAGTGACACCAAAGGGTAAAGTACCTGTTGATGCGGCAGCCAATCTGAAATGGAAAATGGCAAAATGAAAGCAAATCATATCAGAAAACAATCATGCTGTAAATACTCCTGCCCTCGTATCCCTCAATAGTGACACCAGATTGTGCACTTTAACAAAATGCGGTGAGCATAGTCAAAAAATGGTCACACATGTCAACCAAAATTGCCCCACTGTGGTCGATGCCTTCGTATGTATATATGTGAAACGCAGCGGGTTCAAACCATGCGGTGAGTGATTAAAAATGATTAAAAACTAAGAAGTAGCAATCAATCAATCATGTCACTTATAAAGCGCACTACATACCCGCGAGGGTCTCAAGGCGCTGGGGGAAGAGGGGGGTGGTGCTGCTACTGATCGAAGAGCCAGGTCTTGAGGAGTCTTCTGAAGGCCAGTAGGTCTTGGGTCTGCCGAAGGTTGGTGGGGAGGGTGTTCCAGGTCTTGGCGGCGAGGTGGGAGAAGGATCTGCCGCCGGCGGTCGTTTTCCGGATGCGGGGGACTGTGGCGAGGGCGAGGCTGGTGGAGCGGAGCTGGCGGGTGGGGGTGTAGAAGCTGAGTCGTCTGTTGAGGTAGGCTGGTCCGGAGTTGTGGAGTGCTTTGTGTGCGTGGGTGAGGAGCTTGAAGGTTATCCTCTTGTTGACAGGGAGCCAGTGCAGGTCTCTCAGGTGGGGTGTGATGTGGCTGCGTCGGGGGATGTCGAGGATAAGACGTGCAGAGGCGTTCTGGATGCGTTGCAGCCGTCTCAGGAGCTTAGCCGTCGTTCCTGCGTAGAGGGCGTTTCCGTAGTCCAGCCTGCTGGTGACGAGGGCCTGGGTGACTGTTTTCTTGTTTCGGTGGGGATCCACTTGAAGATCCTGCGGAGCATTCGGAGGGTGTTGAAGCAGGATGAGGAAACGGCGTTGACCTGCTTAGTCATGGAGAGGGTGGGGTCGAGGATGACCCCTAGGTTGCGTGCGTGGTCGGTGGGTGTCGGGGCTGTTCCCAGTGATGTTGGCCACCAGGAGTCGTCCCATGCTGAAGGGTTGGAACCAAGGATGAGGACCTCCGTCTTGTCCGAGTTCAGCTTCAGGCGGCTGGTACTCATCCATTCGGCGACGGCCTTCATTCCTTCGTGGAGGTGGGCTTTGGCGGTGTGAGGGTCTTTGGTGAGGGAGAGGATCAGCTGGGTGTCGTCGGCGTAGGAGATGATGTTGAGGTTGTGCTGTCGGGCGACGTGGGCGAGGGGTGCCATGTAGATGTTGAACAGCGTTGGGCTGAGGGAGGAGCCTTGGGGTGCGCCGCAGATGATCTTGGTGGCTTTGGATCGGAAGGGGGCGAGGCGGACGCTTTGTGTTCTGCCGGAGAGGAAGGATGTGGTCCAGTCCAGGGCCTTCTCTTGGATCCCGGCGTCGTGAAGGCGTGTTCGTAGTGTGTGGTGGCAGACCGTGTCGAAGGCGGCTGATAGGTCCAGGAGGATGAGGGCTGCTGTTTCTCCGTTGTCTAGCAGGGTCCTGATGTCATCGGTGGCGGCGATGAGGGCGGTTTCGGTGCTGTGGTTGCTGCGGAAGCCGGACTGGGAAGGGTCCAGGATGTTGTTCTCCTCGAGGTAGCGGGTCAGTTGTTTGTTGACGATTTTCTCGGTGACCTTCGCGGGGAACGGGAGCAGAGAGATGGGTCGGAAGTTCTTGAGGTCCTTGGGGTCTGCCTTGGGTTTCTTGAGTAAGGCGGTGATCTCGGCGTGCTTCCAGCTTTCCGGGAAGGTTGCTGTCTCGAAGGAGATGTTGATTATTTTCCGGAGATGGGGCGCGATGGCTGTACTGGCTTTGTTGAAGACGTGGTGAGGGCACGGGTCTAGCGGTGAGCCGGAGTGGATGGTGTTCATGATCTCGCTGGTGTCCTCGTCGTTGATGTTGGTCCAGGAGAGCAGGCGGTTGGTGGTTGTGGGGGCAGTGGTCTCGGTGGTTGCCGGGGCGGTCGTGGTGTTGAAGCTGTCGTGGATGTCGGCGATTTTGCGGTGGAAGAAGGTGGCCAGTGAGTCGCACAGGTCTCGCGACGGCGGGATGTCGTTGGTGTTGGAGCTGGGGTTGGAGAGTTCCTTCACGATGTTGAAGAGCTCTTTGCTGTTGTGTGCGTTGTTGTCTAGGCGGTCTTTGAGTGAGGCCCTTTTGGCGGATCTGATGAGGTGATGGTGACTGCGGGTGGCGCTCTTGTGGGCGGCGTAGCTGTCCGCTGTCCGTTCGTGGAGCCAGATCTTCTCCAGTTTTCGGCATGTTCGTTTGGAGGCCTGGAGGTCTTCGGTGAACCAGGTGGCTTTCTTGCTGGTGTGGCTGTTGGGCGGATTCTTGAGCGGGGCGAGGGTGTTGGCGCAGTCGTCGATCCACTGTCTGAGGTTGCGGGCGGCGGTGTCGGGGTCGGAGGGTTCGGCGGGTGGGCTCAGGGCGAGGGTTGTGGTTAGCTGGTCTTCGGTGACTCTGCTCCAGCAGCGGCGAGGCATTTGTTCGGTGCGGTGGTGCGTGGTGGGCTTCCTGTTGGTGAAGTGGATGCAGTGGTGGTCAGTCCAGTGGGGTTCGGAGGTGTGGTTGAAGGAGACGTGTGGGCTTGCGGAAAAGATGGAGTCTAGCGTGTGGCCGGCGGCGAGGGTGGGTGTAGTCACGAGCTGTCTGAGCCCGAGGGTGGCGAGGTTGTCGATCAGGGTGATGTAACATGGTGAGGTAACAACAACTCACCTAAAACTATCTTGAGATTGGCCCCTTCAAATCCCGGCAAGTGTAGGACACAGTAAGGTGTTTGTGTCCTGGGGAGGGAGCCCAAAAGAGGAAAAGATAGTTTGAGCGCCTAGTGTAGAATGCGCGTAAGTTGGTAGATAGGGGGTGGTAGCCTCTGGTGTAGCGAGAGGCAGGAGTGAGGTGGCTATCAAGCAGGGCCCCGCGTCGTGGATCGTTACTCACGGACAGATAGGCGCAACACCCAGCCCCTGTCTGCCGGCGTGACGGGAGGTCGCCCCTCAATGAGAGGCGCCCGCTCCGTCCGCCGAACGAGCAGTGCGCCGAGGACCGCCATCTGTGATAGAGAATTCGTAGGGTACGCCCCCAGGATCGCGGGTGTGCTGCTGGTGCCGAAAATCGGCGTCCAAGCCTGTGCCTCAAAGAATTTCTCGTACAGGCAGAAATCCGACCAGTGTTCCTCCAGTCCTAGGAGGAAAATAGTACTCACCAAATGACTGCGCCCAGGTGACTAGTGACCTACCCTGCACTGCCGGATCCGGGAGGTAATGGTCCCAACCAGGCTGAGGTTTAAATAATAGTGGAAATGGCGCGCAGGGCGGGAACATCTCCTAAAGGGAGCCGGAGACTAGTGTGTACTTCGCCCCTGGTGGAGAGGAGTGGAGATGTATGGTGGCCATTTTGGGGGAATATCAAAAGTCACAGCGGGCGCCATCTTGGAGTGGCCAAAAAATGGGACGTGACTATGGCAGAAACTAATTGTCATGGATAGATGTAAACATCGGGGTGTTACTACGTTACGTTAAGGCTACTCAAGGGGATATCTTCGCTGAGCCCATGTTTATCAGTGGCCAGACGAAAAATCCATCTTTGTTCAATCCTAAAGAGTGCCCCTGGAGAGATGGCAGGATGTGCTTCCAAAATCACCCAACTCAAGTTGTCGCAGGTATGTCCAGCAGTCTCAAAATGTGTGTACAATTTGGTAGTTACTCTGCGGCACCGTATATTGCTTTTGTGTTCGCCGATACGTGTTTTTACAGTCCTCGTGGTCATACCCACATACCAGAGATTGCATGGACATGAAAGTAAGTAGATGCAATTAGCACGACACCCAAGACATAGTTTAAATGGAGTCCGTTCCATCGACTGCTAGCGTGGTCGGCACGGGTAGGCCCGACGGCCCGCCTCAAGTTTTTCGATCGAAGGTTTTCGCAGTTGAACAAGGAGCGTCGAATGGGGAACCGCGAACGATAGACAATACCGTTGAGGGTAGAGGATTGCGTGTCGAAGGGGTTCGAAAACTATACCGAACCGGAGTGCAGCAATACACATCCAAACCCGATGGTGGAAAAAAACAATCTAAGGATGGAGTCAATGCCCATGCGCACTATCACCGAAAGGAGGAGTCACCTACCTCGTGACTAGAAAGACTTCTTCGAAGAAAAACAAAGTGCAATCATCCGGACCCAACACTAGATGGCGATCTATGCTAAAGCATATGATCTACAGCTCATATGCCTCGAACATGTAGTTATTCTGAAATTTAAAGGATCCTAGGGTCGAGCGAGGCGCTTCAGAGCCCGGCAAGCTGCACCCAGTCCTGGCTAGAATGCTTCCGCAGGGTTCGGGGCCCATTCTCAGAAGTGGCTGCCTACGGTCACTGCGCTTGCCCACAGTCAGCCCCAATTAGTTTGCTGCGGGGGGTCCGCTGCAATACCGAGGAGCCCCTTGCAACTTAATACAAATTCAGGGAGGTGAAATAGTGGGAACGAAGAGCGGGGCTCCAACGAAAACACAGTGCGTCCGCCCCCCCGACGAGCCTTGCTAGGGCTAGGTTAAAGCAGTTGGATTGCTGTAGGATGTGGGACAGAGGCCGCTTAAACTTTCACAGCTTGGGGTCCACTAGACCTAGAGCAGGAGGCCAGGCAGGCAGCTAGAAGAGGGCGCAGGTAGGCGAAGGGGGACTGGAAGAGAGGATTGGGCGGGGCTCACCGGATGCCCCCGAAAGCCGCACCCAGACCTAGCTGGGCCGCTTCTGCAGAGGGTGGGGGGGGGGGGATTTGAGGCGCTTACTCTGTGGTGACCGTCTACAGGTCACCGCGCTCACCCCCAGCATTGGCGGCAGCTGACTTGGTCCTCAGAGAGACCTTAAGATAGGGTTTCAGGCCTGGGGCACCTTCCCCTCTGCTCCTTATTTTGACTCGCCTCATCAGGTGCTGGCGGTGGTGATGGGAAGGTGCCTTAAACATGCCGCGAGAAAGTCCACCGGCAGCTTACTCAGACCTTTGCTGCCTCGGTCTCTCCCCTGCCCCTCTGATTACGCCAAGCCTGCTCACCAGGCCCGCTCGATGTAGCCCAGCTCCAAGCTCGGGTCCGAACTCGGTCCTGGCACCGACTGCGGCATCTGTAGGTGCCAGGGGGCAAGGAGGCTAGTGACCGGCCGGCCTGGAGCTTGGGGCCGCTCGCAGCCTTGCCTCACAGAAACACAGCGGAGACGCAGCGTGTGACGTCAGTAGGTGGAGGATACGGTCCAGGCGGCTCTCACATTCGATTGCACAAGGATACAAGGTGCTAATATTTTAAGTACAAATTAAATAACCACAAGATCACACGCCTTGATGTAATAGAACCCAAATTTTCTGGGTCAGTAATTTATCATCTAGGGCAGTATTTTTCCCTTTTCTCTAATTTGTTTGGTCATTTCTTCGTTCACCGCCTCATTCCTTTCATCATCCTCATCCTCCTTCCTTCATCTTTTCTTTGTTTCAACTATTTCCTTTTTATCCTTTCCTTTATCTCCTCCATCCTTATTTCACACCAACATTTCTTTGTCGACTGCCTCCTTTCGTTACGACACCTTCATTTTCATCTATTCCTATCATCCTTCCTTTCTTTAGTGCTCCCCTTTTCTTCGTTTTCATCATTTTCTTCATTTATTTACTACGTTCTGCTATTTTTCTGTCCCTTTACAGATTCTGTGATACATTTCATCATCCCTTTCTTTCTTATTCCCAGCCTTCATCTCCTCCTCCTTTGTATTATCAGGTCTTTCATCCATTGCTTTCTTTATTCCATCTTGATCTATTTCATATTTTTCTCTCCATTTGTTCTACCACTTTTTACATCTGTTCCGCCCTTTTATTTCTTATTTTATTTCTCCATCTCATCTTTCCTTGCAGCCTGTCTCAACTCACATGATTTCATTTTCCTCCCTCATCCAAGTTCTGGTTTCTCTTCCCCAATACCACTCAAACAGGACCCACTAACATAGGTCACTGTGTAGGGTTTTGCACATTGAATTTTTTTTGGGGATACAATAGCTTGTGAAATCACTCAATTTGAAATCATCTCTGGCAGATATCTGCATGTATTCACAGACTCAACTTGTCAGATCCTGATGGAGTCGACTCAGCCATCCATTCTTTCCAAGTCCATTATATTTTACTGCCAACTGATTGTAATTTGTTAAAGCATTTTACCTCAAATTAGTTTTCCACAGCAGCTGTTCTGTGCAGTACATTTCTAAATACAATTACCATTTTCATAGTCCCCAGTGGCTAGATGACTTCAGAGGTGGATGAGAAGTAGGGGCAGACCCTACTTTAAGGGCAATTTAGCAGCTCCCATTTTGCAGCGAGGAGGCCTGAGGGATGAGAATGAAGGGTGCAAATAGCCAAGATATCTAATTGGGAAGGCTTATGCCCCTCTGATAGGCTAAGGTATAGGGCCCAGCTACCAATCCAAAGGTCTTGGAAAAGCTCCCTTTGCTGGCATGGCGCCCAGTTTGTAAGAGTAATGGTGTGGGACGGAGCGGAGAACAGTGCCAGATTCAGCACTGTTGACAATGAGTACCTGCACCATCGACGAGATGCAGCGGATCATGGTAGCTGTTGGTGGAAGAGCTCAATCAGTAGATTTATGTAGCGCTACTTGTCACCCAAGAAGGTATCCAGGCGCTGGCAGGGTCTAGTCGATTAGCCGAACGGCCAGGTCTTCAGGGACTTTCAGAACTTTGGAAGAGATGGGGAGGTCCGTAGTTGAGAGGGAGAAGGGAGCTCGTTCCAAGTCTTTGCTGCTAGGTAGAAGGAGCGACCTTCACATCTGCTACGTTGGATGCAAAAGGGGAGGGGGGGGCAGGGAGGGTTAGAGAAAAGGGTACGGAGCAGGGGTGTCTGGTGGGCTGATGGAAGTTCAGGCGGTGGTTCAAGTAGGCAGGTCCACAGTTGTGTAGAGAATTGTATGCATGGGTCAAGAGCTTGAAGTGGCATCTTTTCTGCACAGGGAGCCAGTGGAGTTCCATGCGGTAGGTGATGATGTGGGTTCGTCTAGCGAGATCCAGGACGAGTCTGACTGTGGCGTTCTGTATGGCCTGTTGTCGTCAGAAGAGGTGAGATGCGATCCCTGTGTAGGGAGCGTTGCCGTCGTCCAGTCAGCTAGAGATGAGGGCCTGGGTAACGGTGTGTCTCGAACTTTGGGGTAGCAATTTGAAGATCTGACTATGCATGTGGAGGATGAAGAAGCAGGAAGACGAGACTAAGTTGACCTGATCGTCATGGTTAGCTTGTTGTCCAGAATGATGCCTAGTTTCCTAGCGTGGTCAGTGGGGGTAGGAATATATCTTTCCGAAAATCAGTACCCGTCTTGTCAGTGTTGAGTTTCAGGCGGTTGTCCTTCATTCAGTTGGCGACGTCTATCTTGCAGTTGCAGAGGTTGGTCTCTGTGTTGGTGGTGTCGTCAGAGAGGGAGAGGATGAGTTATGTGTCGTCATAGGATATGATGTTGAGTCCATGGGTTTTGGTGATGCTGGCCAGAGGTGTCAAAAGTGTTCAAGAGGGTGTGGCTGAGCGAGGATCCTTGTGGTACTCCACAGACAATTTCCTTGGGTTCGGATGTGAAGGGGGCGGGGGGAAGGCAGACTTTTTGCGTCTTCCAGTGAGGAAAGAAGCAATCAATATGAGAGCAGCTCTATGGATGCCTATGTTGTTCAACCTTGTGATGAGTGTGTAGTGGGAGACCGTATCAAAGGCTGCCAAGAGGTCTAGGAGGATCAGAGCCGTAGTCTCTCCTCGGTTGAGTAGTGTTCGGATGTCGTCGGTAGCCGCGATGAGGGTGGTCTTGGTGCTGTGGTTGCTACGGAATCCGGACTGGGAAATGTCGAGGAGGTTCCATTCCAGACATGAGGAGAAAAGTTGGTTTGTGGCTTTTTCTAATACTTAGCTGGGAAAAGTGGCAGGGTGATCGTACTGAGGTGGCAGTTGTTGAGGTCGCTGGGGTCTGCCGATGGTTTCTTTAGTAGGGCGTTGACTTCTGTGCTTCCCCAGTCCTCGGGGGAAGGTGGCCATGGCAACTGAGGTGCTGAACATGGTGGTGCATACATGGCCGATTCTAGCTTTGCCTAGGATGAAGATGTGGTGAGGGCATGGGTCGGTTGGGGTCCCTGAGTGGACCGAGTTCATGATGGAGGCGGTGTCCTCTGGGGCGAGCTGGCTCCATTTGGTTAGTCGGTTGCCTGTGTTGGTAGTGGGGTTGTTGGGTTGCTTGAAGAAGTTGGTGGCCTTGGGCTGGGGTTTAAAGTTTCTGTAGATGTTGGGGATCTTGTTGTGGAAGAAGTATGCAAGGTTGTCGCAGGGTTCCTGTGAGGGGTTAATGTTTATTGCAGCTGAGGGGTTGGAGAATTCTTTGACAATGTTGAAGAGTTCTTTGCTTTTATTGGAGCTTGATTCGATGTGTAAGGCTAAGGCCTTTTTCTTCTATTCTCTCAACTGTCTGGGGTAGAAGTTGAGGGCTGTCTAGAAGGCGGTCTTGTTGGTCGTGTCCTTGCTGTTGCGCCATCTCCTTTCCAGTTGTTTACAGTGTAATTTAGCAGTTTTTAGGTCGTACGTGTACCAGATAGTCTGCTTGGTGGCCCCTCTGTGGGTGTTGTTTTCGATAGGAGTGACAGTGTCAGTGCAGTTGGTGATCCAATTGTTGAAGTTTCCAACGTTCTGGTCTAGGTTGTTGGAGAAGATGAGATCGAATGGGGGGTGTTGAGGGTGTGGATCCACGTGTCTTTTGAGACTTTGCTCAAGCTGCGGTGTTGGGGGGGGCATTGGGCAGACTGGGGCAGACGTCCATGAGCTGGTGATGTTGAAATAGATGATGGAGTGGTCAGTCCAAGTGAGTTCTGTGTTCTGGCTGTTCCTGATGCAGACACTGGAGGTGAAGATTAGGTATAGCATATGGCCTGCGGTTTGAGTGGGGTCGTGGACAAGTTGAGCGAGTCCGATGTTGTTCATGCTGTCGAGGAGGTTGGTAATGTTGAAGTCATTGTGGTCATTGAGATGGAAGTTGAGGTCGCCAAGGAAAATGTAGTTGTTGAATTCTATGGGGGCTGAGGGGGGGCGATGAAGTCGGCAATGAAGTTGCAGAAGGCTAGATGTGGTCCTCGAGGATGGTAGGCAAGGGTGTGCCTCATGTGGTTGTGCTGTCTGTTTGGATTCAGAAGTTGAGGTGTTCCATGGCTGGGGTGATGTTGTCATTGGTGGTGGCGCATTGGATGGATTCCTTGTCTATGATGGCGATCCCTCTGCCAGACTTGTTGATGCCGTCGTGGTGGGTGATCTTTTATCCTTCGGGTATTGCAGTGGCAATGTCGAGTGCGGAAGTGGGATTGAGCCAGGTCTCAGCAAGGAAGACGTCGGGTGTAAGGGTGGAGATGTGGTCCCAAATCTCAGTGGTGTGCTTGCATAGTGAGCTTTGTTGAGGAGGGCACATGCCAGTTGGTGTTTTTGTTCAGGTGGTGCTTGTGGTGTGTTCGGGGTGGGGCTGATCAATGGGCTGGTGTGTGTGCTGTGGCAGGTGAAGTGGCAGTGGGTGCAGGTGAAAAGACCTACCGTGGAGCGTGGGTTGGCGTGGTGGCAGTGTTTCTTGCTGCGTCGAGGGTGTAGAGCTCGGCAATGGTGTATCTTCGGGGGACGGGAGGGCCAGCGGTCGTGATGCCGGGCGCGGTCCAGGCACGGACAGGAACTAACAGGCTTACCTTTGGCTTGTCTTTGGTGCGACAGCAGTGCGCGCCCGCTGTGCGGTCGCGCTGCGGCCTTCATTAAGTAGGTCCTGGGGTGGGCGGGGCTTCTGTTGCCGGAAAGAACGTCGAGAGGGAAAACCCGGGCAGCCACTGTGTCACTGGGTCAGGCTAGAACAAGCTGGAACTGGAGGCCACAGGCAGGTGGCAGGCTAGATGTCCAGGTGCTTACCTGAGCTAAGAGCTGAAAGGGGGTTGTGGATCTGGGACTATGTCAACACCGTGAGTAAACAATGTGGACGGACCCACTAGAAAACAAAATATCTAGACTCACAGGTGCTAAAAGTCATAGCAGTGCCTGGGAACCATTAGGTTTTCTTAAAAGACCCCTCACACATCAACCTAGTTGGTGTCATGCTTCATCATTGGGGTCCCAACCGGGCAGCCGAATGCCACCGGGTTGTGCTACAATGCCTGATTACAGCGGAGCGGGTGTGGTGTGATAGTGTGAAGTGCGTGGTGCAAGTTAAAATTATCTCTGGGAATCCTTGCCCAATGTAGTTTATTGTTGGCGGCCCAGGATAAGGTTAAAAATGTCAAGGGCAACTATTGGAGAGGATTACTCCAAGTTGTCAAAAAGGTCTACATGTTTCAGCCCCCAGGAAAAGATAAAAGGGCTTTCTTCAGGACCGGGTGAATAAGTGAGTGGCAAAATTTACGCCACGTGACAGTGAATTTCAACACACGCGCTAAGGTGTGTTGTGGTGTTGGTGGTGTCGTTATACTTACAGACCCACTTAAAAAACCTGTATGGAGAAAAAAAGACAAGACAAGACACGACACATAATGAAACAATGCAACATAAAATGCAATCTTTTTAGCAGTGATTAGCGCCACTACGCGTGTCTCGGGTAAGTGGGCACAATCGTGAGTCGATCTGTAGGTCAAAGCCGGGTGGAAATGCATGCTGTTCCGGCACTTTGTGCTCATATTGCATGCAGCAACTCTAAGGCAGTGACTCTGTCGCAGCATGCTGAGTCACTACAACGCACTGTATTGCGGAGAAAGACTATTGTGAAGCATGTTGTGAACAAAGGGGCTGGAATAAGCCCAGTGAGTACCCTAGGTACATTTTAGCATAGGTACTGGTGTGCCAGGTAATCGGTGTGACAAGGCACATGATGCTGATGTGGGCGCTAGTTACTGGCATAATGCATAAACAGTGCGGCCACTACAGGAAAATATTAAAATTAGATTGCGTGCAAAGAAACATAAAAGGTTAAAAAACGACATAGTTACACTAGATTGGTGTTGTAAGTGGCAATATTTCAGAGCCCGGGAGGGGTAGCCATCTGTAGTCACACACTACATGTGGAAAAAGAGGGGAAACTGAATGAAAGAGTTACCGGAATGGTATGGCTTTGTTTTGGCAAGAGGGAGGTCCCGCTAGCCGTCAAAATGAAAGGAAAATCTTACTTCGTCAAGATGGTCTGCCCGCAAGAACCTATTCCGGTCTCCCGCGGTCCTGGATGCTTGGCGGACCCGAGAGCGAGGTATGTTTAAAGTACCGGAGAATGGCTGTGACGTGTGGGCGTCAACGCGGTCGCGTGGCGTCCAAAGTTCAAGGAAGACTAGACCAGTAGGCTCAGAGTGGCGGAGGCGCGTGTGATGGGCGCCATATTGCCTATGAGAAAACCGGGGTATAGGCATTACCTATGATGGTGGCGAGATAAGGGCGCCATCTTAGAGCATATTAATGCTCGTGTCAAATGGGGCACAATACTAAATTGCGTAAAAGTGCGAAAGCCAATTTGCATTGAATGGCGGTTGTAAATGGCATAAATGTCAGATGTGCACATAAGGGTATTATGGCATAGAAATGGGTATGCACATAAAAAAACAATTCAGGAGATTAGAGTAATTCAGAGAGGGCAGTGCACAGAGCGTGAAGGTGGAGCTCAGTTGTGCTGGAAACTATCGAGCAACACACCAGGATGTGGTCTGGTATGGAGGCCTGGATGTAACGCGGCTTCATAAGGGAGCTGATGGCATCCCATAGGAGATATCTGTATGTGTACCTGCCGCAAAAAGAATATGCTGGTCTAGAGTGAGTGCACTCTAAGTGTAAATGCATTACAGTAGCTGGTAGTGTCATACAGTGGGAAGTGTGCAGATGACTCAGTGTAGAGATTGTGCTCTGGGAAGACTCAGTGTGCTAAGTCCCTACCAGGGGTGCTGTTCGGAGGCTTATGCCCCGCATGAGGAACAGATGTAGTGCAAGGGGCTGATCCCGTGGGTTCATGGAGGTCTACTCAAGGAATTCCACGGGATATTGTCATTCAGACCCGTCACATGGGTGGACAAGCGGTAAATCCACCGCTGTTCCTTCTCCAGAAGGCGGCTCTGCAAGTTGGGCAGTCTGGTGTCAAGTGTTTCTATCACGACCCACCGCATATCATTGGTAGTATGGCCTGCCTCCAGGAAATGATTGGTCATACGCGTGGTGCTCTTTTTGCATCGGATGGTGCTGCGATGCTCGCATATGCGGGTCTTGATTTTGCGGCTGGTCATGCCGATGTATGCACGTCCCCAAGGGCAAACAATGCGATAGATTGCGTTCGCAGTGTTGCAATTGGTATGCCTCCTGATGTGCCATGTCTTATCGGGTTCCAGTTGGAGACTTTTTGTGGTTTCAGTGAGATGACAGACACTGCAATTCCCACATGGGAAATGGCCCACTATGTTGGGAAGGCCCCATGCATTGAAAACTGTACTCGCTGGTGTTCGGGGTTGGACAGGGCGTGTAGATACCAGTGTGACTTTGATGGTTCTAGCCCTCCTATATGAGAGTAAAGGTTTCTCCCATTGGAGTTTGCCTGTGTTCAGTATTTCCCACTGTTTCTTGATAATGTGGGCAACTTTGTTGGAAACCGTATTGAAGGTGGTAACGCATGTAAGGGGAATGGGCGTTGATGTGCGTTGTGTGGTTTCTAACAGTCCTCGGTTTAGGTTGCGTGCCCGTTTTCTAGCCTTTTCTGTGATCCTCTTGGGATAGCCGCGTTGCTGTAATCTAGTGCACAGGGAATTTGCTTGATCCTTAAAGTCTTGGATTTCGCTGCAGTTTCTGCGCAGGCGGAGAAATTGCCCGAATGGGAGGTTTTCTCCTAATGCTTTAGGATGAAAACTCGTGTTAGTGTAGTAAAGAATTGCGGGCAGTGGGCTTGAAGTGGGTTTTGGTCGTAAGTCTCCCCCCTGTCGCTTGGATCTCCAAGTCCAAGAAAATCATATTCTGCCTGTGGACATTATGGGTGAACTTGAGGTTGGGGTCACAGCCGTTAATCCATTGGCAAAAAGCTTGAAAGGACTCTATGTTCCCTTCCCAGATCAATAGGATGTCGTCAATGTAGCGCTTGTAAAATCTGATCTGGGGGACTTGTGGCATGTTGGGTTTGAACAGGTATGTCATCTCGAAGTGGTAAACATACAGTCCTGCACGCTAGGAGCGAAAACGCTTCCCATGGAAGTTCCAAACCTTTGGAGGTAAATCTCTCCTTCAATCTCAAAGTAATTATCTTCGAGTGCCACAGTCGCACATTCCAATATAAATGATTTGGGTGTATGGTAGTTCCATGTCGTGCTATCCAGTGCCAGTTGTAGCACAGCCAGAGTGTCGTCTCGTGGCAGACTAGTTTAGAGGCTTTCGACGTCGAGGCTGACTAGAAATGATGTTTCCGGATTGTAAGTCAAAGTACTGATGAGTCCTAGGAGGTCTTTGGTATCCTTTAAGTAGGTGCTCGTGGACTGCACTATTGGTTGTAAAAAGAAGTCACAGTAACGTGAAAGAGGTTCCAACAGGGACCCTATGCCTGAAACGAAAGGGCGTCCGAGTGGTGGTATCTTGTTTTTATGTATTTTTGGAACTGTGTAAAAATACGGGATTTTCCCTGGAGTTGTAGTGAGAAACTGAGCTTCTTGTTTAGTGATATGTCCAGAGGTTTCTGCTTCCTCAACTAGGTTGTGAATTCTGATTTTCAAGGATTCACTTGGATCTTGTGTCAGTCTTTGGTAGTTCTTAACGTCGCTCAAAAGGTGTTTGCATTCAGTGCGGTAGTCCTCCTTGTTCAAGATGACAACGCCACCGCCTTTATCGGCTGGTTTGATGATTATTGCGTCATTAGACTTGAGTGCTTTTAGGGCTTCCCGCTCCCTGTTGCTGGTGTTTTGGAATGTGTGGTCTTCCTCGCTCTCTCCTCTGTTTACCCACTATGTCAACACCAACAGTGTCCTCTGCATTTCCGCATGGAGCAGCAATCACATTTTTAACTCCCTCCCCAGTAAGTCAGTCGGCCATTGGTCAACGCTTGGGAGGGTTGTAAAGGACCCTTCCCCAGCAGTCCAAGTCAGTTTTTTTGTTTTTTTATGAAACAACAATCAGCATGCAGTGAGCTGAACAGCTCATTTCACTTTCACTGAATCAGTGCTCAAGGGCATATCTGAGCCCTCCAATCACCTATTTGTATTGGGGAGATATAATTAGAAATGGGAGAATCTCCCCTTTCAATGAGATCTTCACCAATTGATCCCTGTTTGGAGGGGAGGCTAGCTGTTGCCGCAGCAGGGCGATCCCCAAGCAGGGATCAACCCACTAGACACTAGGGATAATGATTGCAGGGGTGGGAGAGAGCGCTCCCCACCTCCCCCACAGGCATGGGCCTCTGCTACCCCACCACACGTTTTTCTGCTGTTCTGGGGGGTGGACTCCTCCCAGGAGGACTCCCATTGACCCTGGTTTGATTTGCTCCTATCTTGGGCACTAGGCCCAGCCACACAAGTGGGATAGCGCCTTTATCGGAACAAGTGGTGGGACGCTGGGTGGTAGAAATTTTGTGGAGTTTACGTCACAGCAATGCAAGGAAAATGTGCAATTTTAGTCAAAGTTTGAGGTTGTCAAGGCACTGTGGGTAAGAAACAATCATTGGTATCCATGCAAGGCACACCACCCTAGACTCCCCTGGGTGTCTAGTTTTCAGAAATGTCTGGGTTGGGTAGCCTTCCCTGGATGGCTGCTGAACTTGGGACTAAAAATCAAAGCTAATCTTTTTGCCAAATCAGGTCATTTTTTTTTTTTTTACAGGAAATGTTGATGTCTCTACATTGCGTTTTGGGCCCTTAGCTATTGCGGGCACTAGGCCCACTCATACAAGCGAGGTACCATTTTTATCAGGAGACGCTGGATGGGTGTGGTTCTCCACAGATTTCAGAACTTTATGTTTCAGAAATGTGAGGAAAATGTGCATTTTTAGACAAAGTTGGAGGTGTGCAAGCACTTCTGGGTAAAAAAAACCTTGATAACCATTCAAGTCACGCCTTGCTGGACACCTCAGGGGGTCTAGTTTTCAGAAATATCTTAGTATAATATATTTTCTCAGGTGACAAATGAGGTAGAGCCAAACATCTGCAGCTACCCATGTTGTAAAAAAAACATGGATTCTGCTTGGTAAAATAGGTCTCCAGGTTGAGTTTGGGGTGTATTGTTCCTCAGGCGCTAGGCCCAGCCACACAAGCGAGGTACCTTTATTATCAGATGATGTGTGGGAACACAGAATAGTAAAACATGTGTCATTAGCGATTCAATTTCTCTACATTTGTGCCTTCCAAATGTACGCCCGTGTGCTAGAAAAAATTAATTTTGCAAACATCCACCTGAATCGCATACCAGTATGGGTACCATAAATTCAGAGATGTACAAATAACCACTGTTCCTATACTCAGTATCTGGTGTACATTTCAGGAATATATAGGTTTCATTCATACCGATTTTTCACTCTTTAGACTTTACCATATGAAGTGCTCAGTACACAATTGCAAGGTGCAGGTCAGTTGTTGGCTCGGTTTACCTTGGGTTCTTGGAGGACCTACAAACCCGATATATCACCATGACCAGAAGGGTCTAACGGACGTAACAATATATAGCTTTTGTAAACTGACCATCATGACAAGTTGTTACACATAATAATTAGGTCATAAATGGCTGTTTTTCCAACACATTTTCAATTTTTTTTTATTTCAACAGTTACGTTTCTTTGTAATTACCTTGAGGGATCTAGAGAACCGACCCATTGCTGAATTCAGAATTTTGTCTACTTTTCAGAAATGTGTACGGCCCCAACAGCGCTGGGATGCCTGGCTTCACCCTGGGGGTGCCCAGGAGTGGACATTTTCACAGGGAAAAGCCAGGAAAGGTTCCACAGCGGTATGCGTACAGCGCCTGGACACCCCTTTGGGGGCATGGGTGCGCTTTACAAGTACAAATTTCATTTCATTTCACTGGTAATCACTCGGGCTGCATCCCAGTCCATGGTTATTTTGGACACAGCCAGAGTCTGAGATTAATTCAAGCATTCCATCCATCACTTTTGTATACTTCAGTGTGTCACCCTAAGTGGGACTGTTATGCCCAGAGACATGGGATCCCATGCACAACTGTCACTGGAACCAAGCTATAACTGGCTGATGGTCCCCAGCTAGGGCGAAACCAGTCCTAGGTTGTTTGTGCTCCGATTCAGGGAAGACCTGGCTTGGCAGTTCGCAAGACTGATTTGCATATGGCTGTGTCCAAACTGAGGTGGCATGGTGTGAAAATAACGATAGACTGGTATGTGGCCAGAGTAGTTACCAGAAACTGAGCATTCCATCCATCACTTTTTGTATACTTCAATTTGCTATATTTACAAAGCACAGCTTATATCACAGAAAGTGATCTCATAGCACACATACTATGCCACTCTATATAATCAACATATGTTCCCAAGGAGTAGATTCTTTACTTTTAATATTTGGAATACTGACCATTAGTCATGTATCTATGCCTTTGGGACTGGCACTGTTGTGGTATTCATTTCCTCTCCATGCATTATTTCCAAAGTAAACCACAAATTTGGTGGGACCCATGATATACATTTTCCTCTCCATTTAGCATTGTCACAAATCCACTTGTAAATCTTAAATTCAGCGCCATCCACCTAAACTTGAGGCTTGTCATTTAAAAACAATTGTGCATTCTTGGTTATTACTTAGCGAGGAAACTTGAGTCTGGAATCGCGTTTCTTTGCAATGAGTCCTGGTGCACATTTGACCCCTTGTGCAAATGCAATGCCATATGTTACATGTCACTGTTAGTGCCATGCACATGTTTCTTCAGCATTGTTTCTGCTCTTAAGGATCACCTGGAACTCAAGTGTTTTTTTGCCCAAAGCTACTTCATATCAATCATTTTCTAAATGGCATAATATTGAGGCATGCTGCATGATATTTTGAGACACCCTCTCTATACCATAGTATTTAAGCCTAGAATGTATGTCTTTATTGTAGATTTGTTTGCAGTCTGGATATAAAAAATAATATTTTTACTCCAGGCTCTTCATCTTTGAAAAGGGAAGCATTTCCTCTGATTCTGAACAGACTGCGATGGTATCTCAAGATTTTTTTGTTTTACTGGTATCTGCACAATTCTTTTTTTCTAATGTGCAAATAGAAGTTCCTACTATGTACATTGTTGACTGTACGGATTAAGGTCCTCTACTAATAACCCTTAAGGGGCTGAAATATTGGCACTGAAGTTTTGAATAGACTGTTTGCTAAACTTTTGCTCATGTAAGTTTACTATTGTTCACGTCTTCATTCAGTGTTATTAAGCTACAATTACAGCAACATCTCTGTCCTAGAGAGCTATTTACTTTAATATACCTTTCGCTGTGTGTTTTCATTTCAAATACATCACAGTACACTGTTTAATACTTCATAAGTTTCAATATTCTGAATAACTATGATCAAATATGAATAAAGGATGAATAAATACTGATCGTGTTAAGGTTGAATGAGTCTTTTAGCATTTGAATTGTATTGGATCTGAATACATGACTTACTTGCAATATTCCTTATAAGGCCAGAAGTAATTCGCTCCTTGGAGTAACTTGTTTATATAGATGGCTTATTAAGTGAATACTCTATTGTCATGCATTTTTCAATGTATTGTGTCACACATCAGTTTATGAAAGCTTTGAACTGGGGAGAGGGGGAACAGAAGGGATATAAGAGGTATGGATAGCACCTAACCAAATAATGTTTCAAAGTGTGGTTACACAGAGCCATCATTGTAGGTCTGCTATAGAATATTGCCTGCCTTAACTTTGAATTCAGGCGGTCTAGTACACAACATTTCCAAGTGTCATAGGAGGTGGTAAACGGGGGTAGAGGAACATGTTTTTTGTTTCCACTAACGAGTGTTTGTGGGACCATGAAACCACTGTATCAACGGCGAAATTATTGACCAGCTAAAGGAACAGTTGCAGGTGCCAAGTACAACAGTTTTATTGTGAATACAAAAGTAACCAATTCATTTACTGAATGTGACATGATGTTATACTCACACCTATCCTTTGTCCTAAGTGTAAATCTGTTTTACCTCCCTTCATAACCGTTTTTATGCAGTGCATTCATTTACTTCTCTATGCGCCTCTCACAGCACAGATCAACCACTTAAAACACTTATTGGTGGTACTGGAGCATTCACATTCACCTTCACACCTTCAATTGTATTTCTCATGTTTTTCTATAGCCTTTCCCTTACTGGCTACAACAAGTTGCGTTTTTACAATGTTATGCAGAAATAAGAAGCTGAAACACATGATCAGAGAATACAAAGTGGCACTGTGCCTCTTCACATACCTTTCTGCCATCATCCCTCTCCAAATGCATGAAATAGGTGGGGTAGAGACCTCTGTCCATGCCTTTCTTATCCCTGGTGATTCGGCACTTCACAGTCAGTCCACGTGGAGCAGGACGCACTGCAAATTCCTCCACATTTTCCACCTCCATTTGTTGAGTCTCTGGTTGAGGACCTGTAGAAACCGTGCTGGTGGCACCTGTATCCTGTGGAATCCAATCAAATGAGAAATCAAAAATAAATTAAAGGAAATATTTGAAAATGTTGCATTTCAAAGCAAAACTAGTCACCTGTCATTGACTATATTCATCTGCAGACGAGCAAATGAAATACTACCCTTGTACAGATACGTAATGTTGAAGATTTTTTAATGGCTGTTATTCTGCCACAAGCATGGCCTTGCAGCAGGGTAGTAGGTGCCTGAATGATTTGGAAGTACTAGGTAGTGCTTTAAAGTCCTGATATCCACCTGCTGACCTTTCTTTACTGTGTTGAGAGGGAATTAAATGAGTTCTGTGTAGACTTGTACTGTCATAAGGTGGTGATTGTTCAGGGTTGAATGCTGCTATGCATGCCTCTATTAACTAAACTTTGAATTAATAATTATGATACCGTGTTTCATATATAGAGATACACAATGCTTTACACTGCAGATCTTAAGTTTCTAAGTGCTGTAACTAACAGGTATTTTTTGACTCAGTTTAAAGGTACTCAATTGACTGACTTGAAAAAATGGAGCGTTGAGTCATCCTTGCCAGGATTTGATGCTGTAACTTGCAGATCACTGCAATGTCAGTGGCAAGCAAAATGAACACTGAGAAAGAAATGAACAATAAATCTAACTGGCAGCTAGTGAAGGGATATTAAAACGTGAAATATAATCTGGCTAATACACTTTTTGCCACAAGGACATAGTTGTTGTGAGTCAGGCTGAGGACTTTTGAATTTTCTGCAGCAGAAAAAATTATGGGGCGACCCAAGTACTTTGGTTTAGATTAATAGACACAGAACAGAAATGTTACAGAAGCAGTGTTGCAGAAACTGAAAAAAAGACATTTAACAGAAACTGGCCTCTGTGGTAATTTCATTTTAAAGTGCACATTGCAACATGATATAACATTAATGTAAGGCAGAACTGTACATAAAAATCAAAACATTCTCACTGTTGCAGACTTTTTGCTGGAAGCAGAGGAAGGCCGTATGGTTTCGGAATGCGGTGAGCGAGAATGGTTTTCATCCTCTTCCTCCTCTTCGGTTTCCTCCTCATCAAAGTTCAAACTGCCCGAAATACCTTCCAATAACAAAGGAGAGTCAAAGAAATAAAAACGGTTCTATTTTTCTTTAAACCACATATTTCAGTCTTTCACACTGTATAATTCCACTCTCAATTGACAGATCCTTGGTTTAATATTTCTCACAGGAAGTCAGAGTTAAAATTAGAACATTAAGGCCTCGCTCCTGGGATTAGCAGGTGCTGGAACACCAGACCCAGTTTTAAGAGGTGAAGATTCGCACCTAGTAAAACTGCTGTTGAAAGAGGCACGGGTGAGGGCTGAAGCCTAGACCTTCACCCGAACTTCTGTAGTATTACAGTGGGCCATCCACGCAGGACCTGCCCATTAGACTGCCTCCTGGCACCACCTCCTGCAACCCTCCATTGAGCTTTACCACCTGCTCAGAGGTTACTATTTAACTAGCTACATGGGAAATTTCCCATGTAGATTTAAACATAGGTTAAAAGGTGAGACAGTGGCAAGACATCTTACTTAGGAATAGATTAAGTTTAATTGAAAATCAAAGAAAACCTCGACTTAAAAAATATAATAATTTTTTTTTTTTAAACATCTTTTTATTAAGGTTGGAATCTTACATCAGACCAAGTTAATCACATTTTCAAAACAGTCGTAAAATTAGTGTTTGAGGCATAGTTGCAGACTTCACCAGACATTTGCCCCCATCAAATCACATCAGAATTTACGTTCACTGCCTCCCCCCACCCTCCAGGTCCGGTGCTCTGTGTGGATGGAGAAGTACATATATGTCCCCTATGAGCAGTCCAGTTTCCCCACATTCGATCCCACTTCCGGGGGCATCCCCTGTTTACAAAAAACATTTTTTCAGCCAGCATGCACCAGTCCATGTCTCGCTTCCATTCCTCGACTGATGGTACCCCCTGTATACCCCACCCACGGGCGATGTTTCGCCTTGCTAATACCATCCCCAAAGTTGCCCATGCTTGCTCCGTACTGGTCATATCTGTTGCTTCCCATTTATTGAGGAGGAATAGTTTCGGTTGGAGTGACAATTCCTTTCCACATACCTGTTGTATTTGTGACATTACCCCTTCCCAGTATTGTTGGATTATCAGGCATTCCCATATTAGTATATGGTAGTATGTGCCGACTTGGGTACAGTTTCTGTTACATAGTGCATTTTCTTTTTTTCCCATTTTTCCCCATTGTTTCGCAGGAATAATACATTCTATGAAGTACTTTGAGCTGTATCAATCTAAGTCTAGATGTTATAGCTTATTTCCGCGGGGAGGACAGTGCTTGTTGCCATTCGTCTTCCTCATTGTTTCCCAAGTCAGTCTGCCACTGTGAGTAGAGTCGTGTAAGCGTATCGGGTTGGTTATTAATTATCTTTTGATACGTCATGGTGATGGCTTTCCGAGCCATATAATCTGTTAGCAGTCTGTCTTCTAGCGGGGTGGCCTCTGGCAGATCTTGGTCAGATGGGATGACTGTTGTCAATGCGTGTTTGATTTGTGTGTACCGGAATATCTCGGTCTCTGACATTTCATATTCTGTTTGTAATTCTGCGAACAAGAGTATTTTCCCTCTATGCCATAGATCACCTACCTTTGATATCCCAATAGTATCCCATTTATGGAATCCCAGACACGTACGGAGATTCACCAGTATTGCCTATGTTAGTTTATTATGCCATCCTAGTTTCCTTGTCACTCTGTGCCAAAGGGAAACCGTTTGTTCCGTCGGGCCAGTTAAATGTTGATGATTTGGAGTGGTGTATAGGGAGGTTTTATAGCTCCCTGGACCCATAAGTCATCTATACATCCGATACGCAGGATCGTCGTAAGGGCGGTGTACCCAGTGGTTGATAACCATTAACTGGGCTACCCAGTAGTATGCTCTCACGTCAGGCAGTGCTATCCCACCATCATACCATCCCCGGGTCAATTTATGGATCGCTATTTGCGGTGGCTTACCATTCCATAGTAATGTCCTAATTTCCCCTTCTATCATGTTGAAATATGTCCCTGGGACTTTGTGTAGTGTATTTTGTAGGATATAGAGGAACCTAGGTAAAGCCATCATTTTAAAAAGGGCCACTTGGCCAAGCAGAAACAGGGCCAGGGATCTCCAGTGACGCACGTCATTCTGCAAGGGTGTTTTCAGACCCATGAGATTATGGGCATAAAAAAGATCAGTGTCCATCGTTATGAATATCCCTAAATACCGGAAGCCCTTTGTCACTATTGTTGCTTCACAGTGTGGGGGCAGGCCTTTTGTGTATATATATATATATATATATATATATATATATATATATATATATATATATATATAATCTACTGGCGGTCGCCAGTAGATAGTTATAGTTAGGACCTATTTTCCATAGGAAATCCACGACCTTCTATTTGAAATAACTCTTGCGTCGGTTGACGAATCTTCGCGAAATGTTCAAACTTTATGGCCCGCTCCGGTCCGCTCCTACCCTGAAAGTCTCAGGGTGATTCGTCAAGCGGGGCCGAGAAAAAGGGGGTCCCAAAACGTGTTTTCCCCATTCATTTTCCCATAGGAAACTTTAGACACGGCTACAGCCCGAACTGCTGAACGGAATTACACCAAATTTGGCAAAGAGGTAGTTCTTGGTTCAGAAAGAACCCTTTTTGTTAAATGGTGTAAATCCGTTCAGTAGTTGCTGAGAAAATCAAAAGTAAAAGTACATATATATCTATGGCCGCAGTCGGATTCGCGCACCCTCCCGATTACGAGCTGCATGCTAATTGGCTGTCAGCTGGCTGTCAACATTCCGATTCAGGAAATGTTGGCAGCCACAAGTGCGCAAAGCGCACAAAGGAGGCAGGGTAGAAACACCCTGACCCCCTAGGTCTGCTCAGGGGGTCCCACAAGGACCCCCTGGGCAGAAAAAAGCATTAAAAAAAAAAAAAATCGGCAGGATGCGCTCAGGGTGCGCGGATCCTGCCGATAAAAAAAAATCGAAGGGCGGTCTCCGCGCTTCGATTGTATTTGCCCCGGGTGGCCCAAGTCCCGGGGGCATGGTGGGGGGTTAAATTTATGTATGGGGGGCCTCAAGGGCCCCCAAGCCCCGGGACCGCCACCCCCGGGGCTTTCTTTTAAAATGGTGCGGGAGGGCTCTGAGCCCTCCCGCAGCCCCGGGACCACCGCCTCCCGGGGCTTCTTTTTTTTTACTTTTTCCTCTGTGGGGGGCTCGAGCCCCCACACGCCCGGGACCGCCACCTCCCGGGGCACTAACAAATTAAAATGGGGGTCCGTTTTGGACCCTCGAAGCCCCGGGACCACCACCTCCCGGGGCTTTGCTGATGTGGGGAGGGGGCCGCGCGGCCCCCTCCTGGAGCCTGTGGTGGCCCTGGGGACCGCCACCCCCAGGGCCGGCTCCTGCAGTGTCCCGGGGTGCCTACCCCCGGGACACTGCTGTTTGCAATGACAGGACGGAGCCTCGCGGCTCCCGTCCTGTCATTGCAAACTGCTTTGGATATTGGAAGAGAGAGCAGGGAAACCTGCTCTCGCTTCCAATATCCAAAGACAGCTGCTTTCCACACGGGGAGCAGCACGTTAGCTGCTCCCCGTGTGGAAGCAATGCCGGCTCCCTTAGGACACGGGGAGCCGGCGGGACTGTGGGGGTTTGGGGACCCCCCCACAGTCCCCAACCAGAGGCCAGGCCCCGGGGGATGGGGTCCCCGGGGCCATAAGTGGGCCGGGAGGGCCCTCCCCAGAAATTATTTTTAAATAAAAGGCCTGCCCCGGGGGATGGGGTCCCCGGGGCAAAGGAGGTTTGAGGAGGGGGCCACGCAGCCCCCTCCTTAAAAGGAATGTTAAAGTGTGGCCATGCCCCGGAGGATGGGGTCCCCGGGGCAGTTTTCGGCCAGGGAGGGGGCCACGCGGCCCCCTTCCAGTTTAATTTTAATAAAAAAAAAAAAAAGGGGGTAAGGCCCTGGGGGATGGGGTCCCCAGGGCCCAAAAATAAGAAAAAGGAAGGGGGCCACACAGCCTCCCTTCAGGGGAAAAAAACGATGGGGCCGCAGGCCCCGCCCCTTCCTTCACCACTCTGCAAACGCGCCCTGGCGCGTTTGCAGATGGGAAGTAATTCCCCTTGAATACTGGGGTCCTTGGGGCCAACTAGCCCACCAGGAACCTCCAGTATGCGCTGAGGCTGCGTTGCAGAGAGGTGTACAGAGGCCACGCCCCTTTATACACCTCTCTGCAACGCAGCTCTGTGGCGCTTTGGAGGTACATGGTGGGCTAGTTGGCCCCCAGGAACCCTCAGGATTCAAGGGGACTTAATCCCCAACTTAAAACGCGCCACGGAGCGCGTTTGCACAGTGGTGAAGGGAGGGGCGGGGCTTCAGGTGACATGTGTGCAAACAGGCCCCGTGGCGCGTTTAAGATGGGGAATTAAATCCCCTTCAATCCTGAGGGTCCTGGGGCCAACTAGCCCAACAGGTACATCCAGAAAGCGCCACAGAGCTGCGTTGCAGAGAGGTGTAAAAGGGGTGTGGCCTCTCTACACGTCTCTGCAACGCAGCCTCTAGCGCATACTGGAGGTTCCTGGTGGGCTAGTTGGCCCCTAGGGACCCTCATGATTCAAGGGGACTTAATCCCCCAACTTAAAACGCGCCACGGGGCGCGTTTGCACAGATGTCACCTCAGGCCCCGCCCCCTCCCTTCACCATTGTGCAAATATTCCTCTAAAATCTGCCGAACTACGAATTCGGATTTACTCACCTGTTATCAGGAGAGACCTCAGTGCTGCATCTTTCAGCCCAGTACTAATCCTGAAAAGTAATTTTAACCGTACTTACCAGTAACTTGAATTTCCTTCCATAGGATATCATTGCCTGCTTTTTGCTGAAAAAGTTTCTAAGTGTTGATTTTTGAAACATACAAATATTCCTCTAAAATCAGCCGAAATACGAATTCCGATTTACTCACCTGTTATCAGGAGAGACCTCAGTGCTGTATCTTTCAGCCCAGTACTGGTCCTGAAAAGTAATTTTAACCGTACTTACCAGTAACTTGAATTTCCTTCCATAGGCTAACATTGACTGGTTTCACTTGGAAATTCTTCTAAGTGTGGAGTTTTGGAACTTTAAAATATTCCTCTAAAATCAGCCGAAATACGAATTCCGATTTACTCACCTGTTATCAGGAGAGACCTCAGTGCTGCATCTTTCAGCCCAGTACTGATCCTCAAAAGTAATTTTAACCGTACTTACCAGTAACTTGAATTTCCTTCCATAGGATATCATTGCCTGCTTTTTGCTGAAAAAGTTTCTAAGTGTTGATTTTTGAAACATACAAATATTCCTCTAAAATCAGCCGAAATACGAATTCCGATTTACTCACCTGTTATCAGGAGAGAACCCAGTGCTGCATCTTTTAGCCCAGCACTGACCCTGAAAAGTAATTTTAACCGTACTTTACCAGTAACTTATATTTTCTTCCATAGGAATCCATTGTCTGGTTTTCAGCTGAAAAGTTTCAAAGTGTCGATTTTCACAAACTACAAATATTCCTTAAAAATCGCCTGTATGACTTAAACGCATTCTTTCAACTGTTTACAGGAGATGCACCAGTGCTGGATCCAGGATCCAACACTGAGTAAGAAAAAGTAACGATAACAGTTTTTACCTGCTAAGTGAATTTCCTTCCATAGGATAACATTGGTGATTCTATGAGAAAAAGTTTCTAAGTGTCAACTTTTAAAATACAATAATATTCCTTAAAAATCACTACTGTAACCAAAACGCTTTTACTCAACTGTTTACAGGAGATGTCCCAGGACTGAATCTAGGATCCAGTCCTGTGGTTAGAAAAGTAATCCATAAAGTAACTAATTGCATTTAACTAGAAATTCACATTGAGCTGAATGTTGCATTGTGTTTGAAAATGTGTTGCCCATTGCAACAACTGTAACTACTGTACTTAAAAGTCTATTGCCTATGTGCAAAGTATTTAAACTAAAGTAATTCATTCTGAGAAAGTATTTTTTGTAATGTATAATGTAATTACAATGTAATTTAAAAAAAAAAAAGTAAAAAAAAATGTTTCTAAAAATGTAGTAAATCAGTATGAAAAAAATAAATATAACAATTAATACATTTAAAAATTGTCATTTACAAAACCTTTGAAATTCACTGAAAAAACCGTAGGTTTCAGACATGTTATAGTTAGGAATTAGCATTTAAAAACCTTTGAAATTCACTGAAAAACCATAGGTTTCAGGCACGTTATAGTTAGAAATTTGCATTTAAAAACCTTAGAAATTCACTGAAAAAACCATAAGGTTTTAGGGACAGTTATAGTTAGTTGGACATTGCACTCGTACAAAACCCGTGAAATTCCCCCGTTATAGTTAGTTCAGGTAACTATAACTCGCGCCCCCGCAACGCACTGCTGATGACGTCACATATTACATCACTCATGACATGGTCAGTGACATCACTGATGACATCACTGATGACATCTCAAATGACATCTCAAATGACATCACTGATGACATCATCCATGTGAGAATTTAATGCATCTTCTCACACCCTAATATAAGTTTTGAAACACCCACTCTAAATTACAGACTGCCATTCTCAAAACCATACACACTCCAATACCAATAAGTACATACCCACTCACTGATTCTTAGGTCTACACACACACATCTACTCACTCACCCGTACAGTCACTCATACATACAGTCACTCAGTACAGGACTATCATATGCACTCATACACCTATATAAACACTCACACAACGCAACTCATCCATAGAGGTATTCACACACCTAGTCAGTCATGCAAATAATTAATCACACTCCAATTTACTCACCTATACAGTTATACACACCAGCTCACTTACTCATAAAAATACTAGCACATTCTTACGCTCCTATGCAATCACTGATGCAAGCACTCATCCATATAGCCACTCTCACAATCACACACTCTCACTTATAGCCATTTATATACTCCAACACACATATATACTGCCTTTCACATATGTAGTTACTCACACATGTACCACTGAGATATACATTCAATCACTAACACACACATACACACACTCACCCACCCATACAGTCCATCACAGACGCACTCTTGAAACCATGCACCCAGTGAATCACCCACTCACACATCTATGCACAGAGTCACACACACCCCACCCACACAAACACTGAGGCACCCATACAGATACTCAGAGAACCAATCCATAACCCATATAGACACTCATTTAGCTAGTCAGAAACCCATGCAGTTGCTTACACAACAACAGACAGACGGATACAGACATTCACACAGTTTAGTCACTCACCCATGCATCCAGTAAGATACGTTTAATCACTCACTTATAGACTCAGTCACGCACCTACTAAATCATCCATT
This sequence comes from Calotriton arnoldi, assembly GCA_963921515.1. Taxonomy (NCBI): domain Eukaryota; kingdom Metazoa; phylum Chordata; class Amphibia; order Caudata; family Salamandridae; genus Calotriton; species Calotriton arnoldi. The sequence continues at coordinate 923,447 of CAWUFW010003730.1, read as the reverse complement.
CAGGCGCTTCTACACCCACTCATTCTTCAATACGCCTTTCCCTAAATATATTAAACATATTTAAACTTTACAGAAACACACAGTCACTGGATGATGTCATCAGTGATGTCATCAGTGATGTCATTTGAGATGTCATCAGTGATGTCACTGACCATGTCATGAGTGATGTAATATGTGACGTCATCAGCAGTGCATTATGGGGGCGCGAGTTATAGTTACCTGAACTAACTATAACGGGGGAATTTCACGGGTTTTGTACGAGTGCAATGTCCAACTAACTATAACTGTCCCTAAAACCTTATGGTTTTTTCAGTGAATTTCTAAGGTTTTTTAAATGCAAATTTCTAACTATAACGTGCCTGAAACCTAAGATTTTTTCAGTGAATATATATCACCTTCTCATTGTTCGCGCAAAACCCAAGCCACTTCCAATGGCGGGCCGTGACGGGTTCGCGACACCGTCACGGACCGCCATTGGAAGTGGCTTGGGTTTTGCGCGAACAATGAGAAGGTGATTTATGAGAGTGACTTGGCTTTAATAAATACACGCTGAAAAGGATTTTGTGTGGCCGTGACATCGTTTTTCTGAATCCTGTGGATTACGATTGTGGTGGATATATATATATATATATATATATATATATTTGGAGTATTCTATTGATTGAGGCTCTTGGTGACGCTGCATATATTAGGACATCATCCGCATATAGGGAAATCTTGTCTTCCCAGCCCCTCGTCCATTTTAGACCACAGAGCAGCGGATCTCCGCGGATCCAGACTGCTAGGGGTTCCAGGACGATGGCAAATAAAATGGGTGACAATGGGCATCCCTGTCTCGTGCCGCGACGGAGAGAGAACTTCTGGGATACGTGCCTGTTGACTACCACTTGGGCTAGTGGACCCGCATATAACCGCATATAACAAGCGGATCCAGGACATGAACTGGGGTCCAATTCCTATTCATTCTAGTACTGCAAACATAGCGCCACTCGATAGTATTGAAGACCATGCGAGCGTCTAGACACAATATTGCTGCGTCTTCTTTGATAGTGTCCCTTCGCCCCAGCACCCCATGGAGTCGTTGCAAATTGAGGGCCGTATTGCATCCAAGCATGAATCCTGATTGGTCTGGGTGTACTAGTTTGGTCATGAGTATTTTTGCCAGGATTTTAACTTCAGCTTTGAGCAGTGAAATGGACGGTCGGAATTTGTGTTGTCTACTGGTTTCCCTTTTTTGTGTATGACTACTATGGATGCTAGTCTCTGGTCTTCGGGTGGAATACCCCATTGTTTACTTTCTAAATACATTTGCCGTAAATATGGGCTTATTTTAGTGGCTGTTAATTTATAAAATTCTATCGGTAGTCCATTGGGTCCCATCGCTTTCCCTGATTGTATACTACGGATTGCTGTTGCAATTTCATCATCTGTAATGTCATCATCTAATTGTTGCTGCTCCTCTAACGAGAGTATTGGCATGGGAAGGTCGGTTCGAAGGTCTTTGGCCTCTTCGGCAGTGGCCAGTGCGGTAGGGGAATACAGATTTTTAAAAATGTGTAGCAAATGCCTCTGCTATGTCTTGAGGGTGAGATATTGTCGAGTTATCTATTGTTAATGTGCTTACCCAGCGGTTTGCTTTTTCTCGCTGGTCTAGCCATGTGAGGAGTTTCCCCGCTTTGTCCCCGTGTTCATAGATTTTGTATCTTGTGGTGAGGTGTCGCGCTTTGGTTGTCTCCGAGGTCAGGGCGGTGTATTCTTGTTTTTTTATCTCGAGTACGTGTTTGGTTGAGTCGTCCAGGGTGAGTGTGAAATTGCGTTCACAGTGCAATAGGTCCCTCTCAAGTTCTTCTAGTTTTGATTTTTCTTTCGTTTTTTGTGACGTGTTATTGACGAGAGCCCTTGCCCCTTTATTGTCGTTTTAAACGCTTCCCAGAGTATCTGGGGAGAGTCTATGGATCCCTTGTTTTCTTTGAAATAGTGGTCTGTGGATTTGGTAAAATCAGTTTTTATATGGGGGACTTTGAGATACCATGGATTAAGTGAAATTGTCCTGCGCTCTGGTATTGTCCCAGGAGTGTAGTACGCCCAGATCGGGGAGTGATCTGAAATGCCTCTTGCTAAGTGCGTTATTGCTTTGAAGTTGGGCAATTGGTTGGACGGCATGATGATGCTGTCTATTCGGGAATGGCTATTGTGGGCCCCGGAGTGAAATGTGTATTGTCTTGTGTGAGGGTTCTTTTTGCGCCATACGTCTACCATCCCAAGTGCGTCCAAGAAACCCTTCAATTGCGATCTGGGGTGGGGTACGCTTTTAGGTGGCAGTTGGTCTATCTGATCACAAAGCGTCATATTGAAATCCTCTCCAAGTATGACGTCTCCCGATGGGAAGTTCATCATAATCGTGCTCAAGTCTGCTAATGCAGTCTTGTGTAATGTTAGGGGGACACACACTGAAGCGATGCTGAAATCCCTGCCCTCCCAGCTGGCCGATACAGTCGCAAAGCGGCCATATTGGTCTATGTGGGTTTTTCCTACTATGAAGGGGAAGCCGTTGCTTGGAGTATGCCTGTCCCTCTGGATCCGGAAGTGAAGTCGGAGTGTGCGACAGGTTTATATCCCCATCTATGAAGTGCATTGCATGTATGTCCGATTAAATGAGTTTCTCGTAGGAGGACTACGTCAGGCTGGTGTCTTTTGATATATAGAAGGACTATTCCTCTTTTGATGTTATATCCCAGCCCGTTAACGTTTCAAGAGAGCAATCGGAGTGATTTCTCGGTCTTTCCATTATGTATACTTTGATTTGTCATAGCCATTGTCAGGGTGTGTATAGGTTTGTATTTCGCACAGGAGCAGTATCTGTAGCTGAACTGTGGCATTTATTCGATCAGGGCACTGCAATTGGTTTGTATGCAATGTCGGATTTGGGTTCAAGTGCTGTTTTGTCTGTGATTTAAAAAGAGCAATGTCTAGTTGTGATTCCTTTTTTCCCACCCATTACTATAACTATTCAAGAAAACAAACGCAACAACCCTGCCCCCTCCCCGCCTCCCTGCATGATGGTGTGTGAACTTCCCGCCCCCCTAACATTGCAGAGCTCCTGTCGGTCTCCCCTCCCCCTCACCTTTGTCGGTAGGAGCGTGAACCTAGTTGTCTCGCCTGTAAACCCCGACAATGTGTAGTGTTAAGGCACATTACTATACATTACAGTTTGTAGTCCATTTTCTTCTTGTCGATGGTTCTGTATCTTGCTGAGCCGATTTTGGATGATGCCCACCTTGTAGTTCGCGTGGTTTCTAGATATGGTTCGATCAGATTGGTTAAGACTTGAGTGTCTTTGTGGGAGCCATCACCACACAGTGTTCCCTTTAGTTTCACTCTCCTTCCGGGCAATCCTGAGTTCTGCCATTTGTGGGTTGCGCCGCTTCCAGAGTGAGATCCGAGTTTTCCTGTAGCTTCCATGTTTGTCTAAGTCTGTCGTTAGTTCAATTATCTCCTACTCTTCGCCAGCCATCGAGCCAATCCCACGCCTCCTCTGGTGCATCGAAGAACCAAGTTTTCCCCTCTGCTTCTACCCTTAGTTTGGCCGAGAACAGCATAGAGTATTTCAAGTTCTTGTCTCTAAGGGCCTTTTTAACTTCCAGGAAGCTACGCCTTTGTTTTGTTACCCGGAGGGTGAAGTCCAGAAAGAAGGTGATGGTGTTACTTTCATATTTGACTGGCGGAGCGCAGAGGGCCGTTTGTAATATATTGTCTCTGTCTCGGAAATTAAAGACCCTGGCCAGTAGTGGTCTTGGTGGTGCACCCGGTTTGGGTCGGCCTCTGGGAACTCGGTGCGCCCTTTCAATAGAAAAGTGGTTAGAGAGATTCCGTGGTTTTAAATAGTTAGTGATCAAGTCTTCTACGAATAGATCTGCTGCCTGGCCCTACGCCCTAAACGGAACTCCAAGAATTCGGATGTTGTTTCACCTTGATCTGCCTTTATATTGATCTAGTTGTGCGACCAGTTGCTTACTAGTGGCGTGCAGTTCAAGGACTTGTTTCTGGAGTGTTGAGCTGTTTGTTACGAGCTATTGCGTGGTAGCTTCGACTTCTTTGACTCTGGTGTCCAAATTTTGGAGATCGGCGGGTATAAGTGAGACCTCTGTTGAGACTGAGTCAATGTGTGATTCAAGGGAGGTGCGCACAGTGGTTATGGCCGCCATGATGTTGTGTAAAGTGAGGTCGCCTTGTTCCGCTGTCGCTTGGGATTGTGGTTGAGGGGGCTCCGTCTGGTTGTTTGCACCTTCCTGATTTTTTTGCCAGGAAAATTTGTCGATCTTTGGGCTGGTTGGGGTTGTGCCCTCCTCTGCCACCCGTCATGTTGTTTGCACGAGATTTGCAGCCTTTAGGCTCCGTTCATTGTGGATCACTGGGTACTCGCTGCCGCCTGCCTAGGCATATATGTCCCTAGCGGCCTGTCGGATTTCTGTGGTGGGCCTTCCTTTGAGAGACCTGCGTCTCTTGCTACTGCCCACTGATGTGATTTCTCTTCGCGGGAGGGAGGGGTCTCCAAGTGACTTGAAAAGGGGGGTATCTGGCAGCTTTGGGATTATTTGCTTTCCCTTCTTGTGGGTGGTTAGAAATGGGATTCTTGGTAGGCTAGGGCGCGGGCCAAAGCCAGGCAAAAACCCCCACTCTAGTCAGGATAAGGGAGTTCCACTTCTAAAATAACCCCTGCTCACCCCCTTGGTAGCTTGGCACGAGCAGCCAGGCCTATCTTAGAGGCAGTGTGTAAAGCATTTGCACATAACCAACAGTAATACAGTGTACGCACTACAAAAGGACACCACACCAGTTTAGAAAAATATCCAATATTTTTATATAATTAAAACAAGACCAAAACGATAAAAAATCCACAATACTATACTTAAAGGTTCACCGTTCAAAAATACGCTGATTAAAAGGGGTTCCTTGTGCGGAATGAGGGCGGTGCGTCCGGGCTACCACGGCGTCGTGAACACACAAATCCAAAACAGTTCTGGCTGGCCGCGGCATCGCAGGCCCTCTACGGTGTCGGGAAGACCCGCAAACAGTACCTTTCAGAGATGCAGGGCGATGGGGCCCTTGAAGTCACTCGCGTTGCAGGTCGATCTCCTCTCTGTTGGGATCAGGAGCGCTGGCGTCGGCAGGCGCCACGTGCTGCGGTGCGAAGTGCAGCGGTGCGGTGCTTCCCAGGTCGCGGTGCGAGCAGCGGCTCGTTGGCGGCGTCAGATGACGTCGTCGGTGAGACCAGGGTCGCGGTGCGAGATGAGGGCGGTGCTCGTCACGGTGCTAGCAGGTCACGGTGCAAGCAGCGTCGTCGTCGTTGAAGCGCTGTCGTCGGCTGACGAACTGGAGTCGATGGCGCCGGCATCGGTAGGCCAAGGATGCGGTGCGGAATGAGGGCGGTGCGTCGTGTGACTTACGAGCGGTGCCCTCGAACCACGGTGCAAGCAGCGGCGTCGATTTCGGCAGGAAGTGGCGGCGTCAGGCAGGCCAAGGCGTCCTCGTAAAGCAAGGCGGTGCGGAGTGCGGTGCCCACAGGTCGCGGTGCGAGCAGCGGCTCGGTGGCGGCGTCAACAGGCGTCGTCGGTGAGACCAGGGTCGCGGTGCGGCAGTGCTCTCTGCGGTGCCAAAGCTTCGGCGTGAAGCGAGGCGGTGCGGAGTGCGGTGCCCACAGGTCGCGGTGCAAGCAGCGGCTCGGTGGCGGCATCAACAGGCGTCGTCGGTGAGACCAGGGTTGCGGTGCGGCGTTGCGGCGGTGCCCTCTGCGTGGCCTTCAGGACACGGAGTCGGCAGTGGCGTCGTAGACGTCGTCGAGTTGGTGTTCTTCGGGTTGCAGCACAAAACACACAGTCCCCAGTGCTGCGGGTCGAAGGACTTGAAGTCTTTGCTGTTCCTGAGACTTCGTGAATAGGGGGCAAGCTCTACCTCAAGCCCTTGGAGAGACTCACAAATTAGGTTGCAGAAAGTCCAGTCCAGGCCTTTCACTGCCCAAGACAAAAGCACCCAGCAAAGCAGTCGTTCCTTTTCGCAGCTTCTCTGGCTCTTCTTCTTGGCAGTCTTCTTGTCCAGATGAGTTCTAAAGTTCAGGGGTCTGGGACCCAGCATTTATGTCCAAAAATCCTTTGATCTCTTAGGCAGAGAGGGCCTGTGCCCGGTCAGGACCAGTTCTGCCTTCTCTGGTGTGAATTCCTGGCAGGAGGTGGAGACGGCATTTGTCAGAGGCAGAGCAGGCCCTTTGAGGTGCAAGGAAATCTCCTCCCCTTCCCCCATCGCAGCCCAGGTCTCTTCAGCCCTTTCCTGACCTACCTAGACCATCTGGCGCCCCTCCTGCTCCCCCAGCCTTCTGTCATCCAAAACCCAGACAGGCCTCAACACTTCCCTGAGGTGTTGCAGATGTTCGTCCCAACTGGAACTGAACACCGCAATGTCGTCCAGGTACGCGGCGCTGAATTCCTCCAGCCCGGCCAACACCTGGTTGACCAACCTCTGAAAGGTGGCAGGGGCATTCTTGAATCCGAAGGGCATCACCCGGAACTGGTAATGCCCGTCCGGGGTTGAGAATGCTGATCTCTCTTTGGCCCCCTCGGTTAGAGCGATCTGCCAGTACCCGGACGTTAAATCGAACGTACTCAGGAATCTGGCCGCTCCCAACCGGTCGATGAGCTCATCAGCTCGGGGGATGGAGTGTGCGTCAGTCCGCGTGACGGCATTGAGCCCCCGATAGTCCACACAGAACCGCAGTACTGGGGCGGCCCCGGGTGCCGTTGCTTTCGGGACCAAGACCACGGGGCTGGTCCATGGGCTACTGGACGGCTCAACCACCCCCAACGCCAACATCTTCGAGACCTCCTCTTTGATGCTGGCCTTGACCCGGTCAGCCAACCAGTAAATCTTGTGTTTCACCGGGGGGCTGTCACCGGTACCCACGTCGTGGGTACACCAGTGAGTAACACCTGGGGTCAAGGAGAACAGTGGGGCAAACTGCCCCAACAACTGGCGACACTCGCTCTGCTGCTCAGCGGTCAGGGCCGGGGAGAGGGTCACACCATCCACCGACCCATCCCCCTCTTGGGCAGACAGGAGGTCCGTGAGAGGCTCGCTCTCCGCTTCTTCCCCGTCGTCCGTCGCCAAGAGCATGCTCACTTCAGACCTCTCGAAGTGGGGTTTGAGGCGGTTCACGTGGAGGACCCGTAACGGGTTCCGAGGAGCCTGCAAATCCACCAGGTAGGTGACCTCACTTTTGCGCTCCACCACCTCAAAGGGCCCCGTCCACTTGTCCTGTAAGGCACAAGGTTCCACAGGGGCCATGACCCACACTTTCTGTCCAGGTTGAAACTCGACCAGAGTGGCATTCTGGTCATACCACTTCCTCATTTCTTCCTGGCTGGCCTCGAGGTTCGCCTGAGCGAGTTTCCTGAAGCGGGCAGTTTGGTTGCGGAAGGCCAGCATGTAGCTGAACACATCCTGGGGGGTCTTCCTGGGAGCGGCCTCCCAGCCTACCTTTACCAAGCTTAGAGGTCCACGCACGGGGTGACCGTACAGAAGCTCGAAGGGACTGAACCCGAGAGACTTCTGGGGTACCTCCCTGTACACAAAGAGAAGGCACGGTAAGAGGACGTCCCACTTACGCTTCATGGGTTCAGTGAGACCCTTGATCATGCCTTTTAAGGTCTGGTTGAACCTTTCCACCAGACCGTTGCCTTGGGGGTGGTAAGGAGTGGTGAACTTGTACGTAACACCACACTCCTTCCACAGGGATGTCATATACTTCGATATGAAATTGGTCCCCTGTCAGAAACCACCTCTCTGGGGAACCCCACGCGGGAAAAGATCCCCATCAACGCCCGGCCCACCACTGGCGCAGTCGTTGTCCTGAGAGGGATTGCCTCCGGGTACCGGGTGGCATGGGTCCTCCAAGACCAGGATGTACCTGTTGCCCATGGCTGTCTTGGGATCCAGTGGCCCCACGATGTCCATCCCTACCCTTTCAAAGGGTGTCCCCACCACGGGGAACAGTTGGAGAGGAGCTTTGACCTTCCTCCCACTCTTGCCACTTGCCTGGCAAGTTTGGCAAGACCGACAATGCACATCCGACTGCCTTCGCATTCGAGTCCAGAAGAAGTGGGTGACAAGCCGGTCAAAGGTCTTGTCCTGCCCCAAATGTCCTGCCAAAGGCACGTCGTGAGCCAGACCCAGTAGGAAGGTCCGGAAGCGCTGGGGTACCACCAGCACACGGGCTGACCCAGGTTACGCGACCTTAGGCTCGCTGTACAGGAGATCATTCTCCCACTATATCCAATGTGATCCGGACTGATCACAAAGTCGCCTGGGCTGCGGCCTGCCGCCGCAGACCCTCCAGAGAAGGGCACTCTTTCTGCTCCCGGCAGAACTCCTCCCTGGTGGGACCCCCTTCTTGCTGCCAATGGGTCAGCTCAGAGATGTCCCCCAGTTCGGCTACCTGTTCCCCTGTAGGCACCGGGGCGTCCCCCTCGAGGTCCGCCTCCTCCCGGGCCGTGGGAACTTCAGGGGCCGGTTTCCCGCGCCCCTCGCCCTTCCTCTTGGCAGGGACCTGAGCCACTGTTTCAGGCTCCGGGTCCTTCTGATCACCCTCTCTGGCCGCCATCGACCGAGTGGACACGCATACCCACTCTGGCAACCCCAGCATCTCCAAGTGGGACCTGAGCTCAACATCCTTCCATAAGGACTGCTCCAGGTCGTTACCGAGCAGACAATCGACAGGCATGGAAGGGCTCACCACTACCCTTAAAGGACCTGAGACCCCCCCCCCCCCCCACTCGAAGGGAACCTGCGCCACCAGACACTGGCGCTCGGAATTGTCGACTGCAATCACCTGGTGGAATGCCCCGGGGACTACTTGCGTCTCAGGGACCAGGTGACACCGAACTGAGGTCACACTGGCTCCAGTATCCCCGAGAGCCTCTACCCTTTTCCCGTTGATGGTCACCTGGGCTCCTGGGACCATCTCCCTGTCCCCTAGTGAGACGAGGGTCATTTCTGCGGGGTCCCCACCCTCCTGTTGGGACTCCTCCTCCTCCTCCCCCAGCGCTACGCTAGCCAACACTCTGGACGGTCCACCGGTGGGTGGCTGTGTCCCCTTTGGGCACCGGGGGTCTCCCCTCATGTGCCCCACCTGGTCACAGGCAAAACACTTGCGGGGGCCGGTCTCGGCAGGCTTTCCTGTCGAGACCCCTTGCTTCTTATCTCCGGGGGGATGGGAACCTTTACCCTGGGTGTTATTTTGGGGGACCCTGCCCACCTTTGACTGAATCCCCCCCAAACGCTTTCTTGTGGACCCTGGTACTCACCCAGCGGTCCGCCTCCATAGCAAGCTTCCTGGGGTCAGTTAGCTTACTATCAACTAGGTGCTGGCGCAGATCTGCAAAACATAGACTAGACAAGTGCTCCCACGCAATCAAATTGTAGAGCCCCGAAAATCTGTCACATTACTGCCCTTCACCCAGCCATCCAACGACCGACAAAACCCATCCACACATTCCAGCCACGTGTTGGCATCAGATTTCTTCCAGGACCTAAACTGATCCCGGTACTTTTCAGGAGTGAGACCATACCTAGTGAGAAGGGCTTCCTTCATATCAGCATAGGTGAGGTTAGGCCCCTTACCCAAAGCTGTCAAAGTATCCCTGGCTTCCTCTGGAAACAGAGACCACAATCCTGCTCCCCAATTCTCCTCAGGGACCCCATTCATGTGTATCGCTGCCTCATAACCCTGAAACCACCTCTGTATGTCATCCCCCTTCTTGAACTCTCTGCCCACATTCTTAGGGATGTGTACGATTCGGTCTGTCTGCCTTGACGAGTTGCTGCCACCATCCGAGCCGGGTCTACTCTTCAGCTCCAGCTCTTTAAGACCTTGTTCATGTTCCAATAGCATTCTCTTCTCCTCCATGGCCAATCTAATCTTTTCTAGCTCCGTGGCTGCTCTCCTTGCTTCCCGCCTGTCCTCCAGCTCCTCTGGGGACAGGCCACTGCTGCCTGGTCGGAAGGGTTCCCCCCCTCCCAAAAGCACATCCACCCTAGGACTAGGCTCCCCCGCCTCTCCACTAAGGTCACCAGATTGCCCACTTGCGTCTCTGGCTGCTACCCAGGCCCTCAGCGCCTTTTGTAGCTCGTCCTTCCTAGTGAGGCCTCTGATTTGGACTTTTAGGTTTTTGCAAACAGACTTCAATTCTCACAGTGTAGAGCTCCAACCTATCCTCCTCAAAGGCAATGTCCATAGATGCAACGGATGATGCTATTGATTCCGGCATGGTGAAGTAGAAAGTTCACCTGCCAAGATCACAAAAATCGGCCAAAAAGAAAACGGGTTAGTATGTGGTACGTAATGGTCTGCGATATGGTAGTAGTGCACACCAATCACTTTAAGGCAAGTGCAAACGCAAGTCCTATCCTCACCGCTGACAACCAATGTTAGAAATGGGATTCTTGGTAGGCTAGGGCGCGGGCCAAAGCCAGGCAAAAACCCCCACTCTAGTCGGGATAAGGGAGTTACACTTCTAAAATAACCCCTGCTCACCCCCTTGGTAGCTTGGCACGAGCAGCCAGGCCTATCTTAGAGGCAGTGTGTAAAGCATTTGCACATAACCAACAGTAATACAGTGTACGCACTACAAAAGGACACCACACCAGTTTAGAAAAATATCCAATATTTTTATATAATTAAAAAGACCAAAACGATAAAAAATCCACAATACTGTACTTAAAAGTTCACAGTTCAAAAATACGCTGATTAAAAGGGGTTCCTTGTGCGGAATGAGGGCGGTGCGTCGTGTGACTTACGAGCGGTGCCCTCGAACCACGGTGCAAGCAGCGGCGTCGATTTCGGCAGGAAGTGGCGGCGTCAGGCAGGCAAAGGCGTCCTCGTAAAGCAAGGCGGTGCGGAGTGCGGTGCCCACAGGTTGCGGTGCGAGCAGCGGCTCGGTGGCGGCGTCAACAGGCGTCGTCGGCGAGACCAGGGTCGCGGTGCGGCGTTGCGGCGGTGCTCTCTGCGGTGCCAAAGCTTCGGCGTGAAGCAAGGCGGTGGGGAGTGCGGTGCCCACAGGTCACGGTGCAAGCTGCGGCTCGGTGGCGGCATCAACAGGCGTCGTCGGTGAGACCAGGGTTGCGGTGCAGCGTTGCGGCGGTGCCCTCTGCGTGGCCTTCAGGACACGGAGTCGGCAGTGGCGTCGTAGACGTCGTCGAGTTGGTGTTCTTCGGGTTGCAGCACAAAACACACAGTCCCCAGTGCTGCGGGTCGAAGGACTTGAAGTCTTTGCTGTTCCTGAGACTTCGTGAACAGGGGGCAAGCTCTACCTCAAGCCCTTGGAGAGACTCGCAAATTAGGTTGCAGAAAGTCCAAGACAAAAGCAGCCACTGCAGGTCAGCCCAGCAAAGCACCCAGCAAAGCAGTCGTTCCTTTTCGCAGCTTCTCCGGCTCTTCTTCTTGGCAGTCTTCTTGTCCAGATGAGTTCTAAAGTTCAGGGGTCTGGGACCCAGCATTTATGTCCAAAAATCCTTTGATCTCTTAGGCAGAGAGGGCCTGTGCCCGGTCAGGACCAGTTCTGCCTTCTCTGGTGTGAATTCCTGGCAGGAGGTGGAGACGGCATTTGTCAGAGGCAGAGCAGGCCCTTTGAGGTGCAAGGAAATCTCCTCCCCCTTCCCCCATCGCAGCCCAGGTCTCTTCAGCCCTTTCCTGACCTACCTAGACCATCTGGCGCCCCTCCTGCTCCCCCAGCCTTCTGTCATCCAAAACCCAGACAGGCAATCCACATTCCAGCAGAGGCACACGGGATGACTGAACAAGAAAATACCCACTTTCCAAAAGTGGTATTTTCAAACACAGAATGTAAAAATCACCTTCACTAAAAGAGGCATCTTTAGATTCCGAGTTCAGGCATACGAAACTTCATTTTCTTACCGAATTCCCTGGGCCAGTGATGTTCATAAGATGTTATGAACAAACCTCCCATTCTGTCCTATGGGGAACTGGTAGCCTTGCAATAGTGAAAAACGAAATTGGCTGTAATTCACTATTAGGACATGCCACACACACTGGGGCATGTCCTACCTTTCACATACATTGCACCCTGCCCACAGGGGTACCTTGGTCCTACTTGAGGGGTGCCTGACATGTAAGAAAAGGGAAGGTTAGGGACCGGCCAGTGTGTGCACTGGCCAAGTCGACATGGCAGTTACAAACTGCGCGCAGACTCTGCAATGGCAGGTCTGAGTTACCGTTTTCAGGGCTACTCACGGGGGTGGCACAACCAGTGCTGCAGGCCCCCGGGTAGCATTTGATTCACCGGCCCTGGCACACGCAGTGCACTTTACTAGGGGCTAACAGGTAAATCAAATATCCAATCATGGAAACACCAATCCATAACACAATTTACCATAGGAGCACCTGCGCTTTACCACTGATCAGCAGTGCGAAAAGCACGCAGAACCGTTACACCAGCAAAACAGAGTCAAAACCGGGAGGTCAGAAAGCAAAAACTCAGGGGAAACACAACAAAAGATGCCAAGTCTAACATGGGTAGTTTCATTTATGGAGGATTATTACTTTTCCCCAGCTGTTTGAGTGTGGACCGGTCTGGCTGTGTGGACTCGATGAGTCTTATTTAGCGGGCCCTGCTCTTCTTGTGGCTCAGTTCCTCTGCAACAGTGTCCGGTCGCTGTAGGGTCTTCACTACCATGGGTGATCTGGGTTTCCCCCGTTTACTTTATGTATTTTTAAGGGATCTGGCCCCTCTTCCTATCGTCTGCTCACTCTCCCAGGATCTTGCGAGGGAAACTTCCTTCGGTTTGATCCTCTTCCGCGGGACTGCGTAGGCCTGGTGGATGCGGCCTGCCTCTCCCGGGTTTGTCACGGGCGAGTGTAGCGCATCTCCTGGATTTTGCCCTCCTCCCCACTCCGTCTGCTCACAGCCGGGTCGCGTTTCGCTGCCGCATAATACCTCTGCGGAGGGGAAAGGATGCGGGGGGAGGGGTGGAGGGAGAGAGCCAGTCCCCTGGACCGTCTGCAGCAATGGGCCGGGTGAACGCCGCCCTCCACTGGCACCGAACCGGCGGTCTCTTCAGCCTTCTCTCACGTCGCGGTCAGGTCCCGCGTTGAGTGCTTCGCGGGTCGGCGCTGGTCGGATGTCGGCTCCCGCTGTGCAGATCCAATGCAGACGTTGCCGGACTCCGGTTTCTTTGTGTGCCTGCGGATTTTGGACGGATTTACTAGGGTTTTGCAGCACGGGTAGCCAGAGCCGCGCTAGAGCCGCGTGAGAGTAAGGCCATCAACCTCGGAAGCAGACGTTGAGAAAATAAGGGACATTTTTGACAATCAGCATTCTCCCTTACCTGAGTGGGCTTGGTTAAGGATTAATAGTGAAGCCAGTGAGGTTAATTATGATCTAAAAACGTAGACCTTGATTTATTACCAGTAATTGCTCGCCAGTTTGTACTATCTTGCTGGAAGGACTCTCGGAAACTATAGATTGATACCTGGTGAGCCTGGGTCACCCATACTAGGTAAAGTAATATATACTCAAAAATGTTTAAACAATATATATTGTAGTGGTAAAATATGGTCAGCTCTAGACAGCCACATAAAATCAAGCATCCTTGAGGATCAATGACCACTTGAGATTAATTCCATCTATTGATAACAGCTGGATGGGAGAAGTTCACTTGATGGTCATATGTGAACTTTCAGTTGATCTCCACCTCAATTTTCTGTCACCACATCAGGCATGTTCAATGGTATAGCTCTAAGGACACACTCTTCTGTTTATTTTATTTGTGTGCGGTTATTTTTTTTTGTGATTAATTTAGTAAGTGTTATAATGTAGTCAAGTGGTATTTCCCTGATGTAATTCCTCCTTAGTTCTCCTTCCTTCTTGTATTAATTATTTTCTTTTTTTCCAAATACCCTTCAGTTTCGGCCTACATCGCCTGGGACCAATATTATTGATGAGGTTAGAAGGATTGATAATATTTTTGATCAGTCGTGTACACTGCCCTTTCATTCTTCTGTACATTTCATTCTTTTTTAATTGGAGACCCACATATTATGTTGCTGAATTGAAAATAAAAAAGTTTTGAACAAAAAAATATCTTCAACAATTTTAGTTCCCTAGTGCAGAGTGAAGTTTGAACTCATGGTTCTTAAACTATATTCCTACATTCACTGGAGATTCAAAGTAGCTGACATTTCTAAACACTTATGAGCAGGTGAGACACTGCAACATATGCACCTGGCATGCACTGTCAGTGTCCCAGGCTGTGAAACTTTTGCAACTACAGTAAACACTATATACGACAGAGGACTTGAATGTGAGTTTAGTTGTTGAGTTGAGCCCCTTTGCAGATTTGAATGCCTGACCCCAAACACCACTTTATTACCTCCTCCTCTAGCTAATCACAAGTGCCCCATGCTTAAAATCTGCTGCTTGCCTCTCAGGCTTCTCTCCCTCCTTTCCCCTTACGAATCCTTTTTCCCCTTTCCTCCTCCTTTCCTCTTCTTAGGATTTGCCACCCCCACACAAGCGTCTACCTCTTCCTTAGACGCGAGGAACTCCAAGCTTCACAAGCTATGGAAGGCTATGCTTCCTTTCTCCTCAATGTTAGGAGCTCTGCTCTGCCTCATATCTGCCAAACCTCCTTTCTCTCCTCCCATTGGCGCTCCTCAAGGCTGTTTGTGGCTAAACAAATTATATAGTGTAATGTTCAAATGGTTTTAGAACATTGCTGCAGCTGAGTGTGATAGTCCCTTTTTTTTTTAAAAGCATTGCAGCAAGCAATACATTTTGAGTGTTAATGTTGCACAGTGTTTTTTGTAACACAACTTTGTTATGAGACGTCATCTTGTGCCACTAAAATCCTGCACATCTCTTTCCAGGATAAAATCCAATATGACTTTTTTCTACCCAACAACTCCACCCAACACTAACTAGTTCAGCCATACCCAATAAAAAACAAAGTAACACCAGTATGAGCCAATCATGGATATAGCAAAGAGAACAGGAGATCGTCTGTAACAGACCTCCTTTTAAAAGAAACTATCTGATAGCAGGTATATTCATCACCTCATGTGCAAGCAATAAGTTTAGGAAAACCTAGCCCTCCCTTCCTGGATAGTTTCTTTGCTCTCCGTCAAGCTTGTGCATGGCTGATAGGGCAGACATAGTTAACATGTGAAGGAAACAGTAGCGGCTGCTACCGGACCCGGGTGGTGAGGTGGGTTGGGGGGTGGCGGGGTGGGTTGGGGGGGTGGCGGAGGGAGAGATGACGAAAATAATAATAATAATAAACCCCTTACCTGTAACGGCTGGCCGCCGCCTCTCCTCCGTCCTCCATCATCTTCCTTCTCTTCCTCCAGTCCCGGCCGGCAGCAGCAAGCACCCGGGCTCCCAAGCTCCCCTGAACCAATCACAACGCTGCTATGCAGCGTTGTGATTGGTCTGAGCGCAGTGGTTCGGCGCTCAGACGGGGAATGGGAGGCTTTGCATGTTCCTCACCAGGCTGTGTAATGCAAAGTGCGCAGGACTGTTTGGTTGTCCCTAGAGGGCCGGCCAAGCAGTCATGCGCACTTAAGGAGTGTAAATCACTCCTCCCCCCTGCTCTGGCCAGCCCCGCCCTGCAAGCCACTGATGAAATAGGAAAACAAAAATGATAATAACAACAGTTATTATCATTTTGGGGCGACGCTCCTCCGCCTTAGCGGAGGAGCCGCCACTGGAAGGAAACTGATCTCTCCAAAGGGGTAAGCTGTGCTTGTTCTTTAACCAAGTGAGTGGAGACCGGAGTAAACCAGTATGCCTTGCTCAGGCCCACAAAAGCCTGTACAGGTGTACAAAAACTAAAATATGTAACTCAAACCTGAATGAGTTATTAAATTGTTACAACCATATGAATGTGCCATTGTTTTCGCAGTCAGAAAGCAGTGCAGTTTCTATGAAGCCCTGTATGTGCTTGCAAACAGTGGGGATGAATTATCCAGCTCCACTTTACACTTAACTGATATCCGGGCACTAAGACAAGTCCCCTGTATTATTACAGTTGTCTTAAATACGGTAGGCATTAACATAGACATTTATCAGTATCTAGCAGCCTGGATCCCTGACATATAGTCAGGCCAGGTCTACAGAAGCAGGGCTGCACTGGTAAGACTAATGTCAATAACACATGGAACTCAGGCTTGGTTAGAACAAGTCAATTCCAGAGTATCATAAAAAACCCAGGCTAAGTATTTCCACTCACTAACGGATGGGATTTTGGAATACTTTGTAAATAAACCTTTCATTTAACACCAATCTAAAGGCACATTAAAATGAATGTCTACAAGTTCAAAGTAGTAAACATGTTTGCTTTCTTTCCTAAACATTTAAGAGGGAAAACTGGATAAAAGGGAACCACATCCTCAGAGAAAAACATCACTGTCATAATGCAACCAGACTGACCTTCTAGCCTAAAATGCAGCAAAAGTCCTATGTGGTACGATGAATATACAGACTGGCGTTGAACCTAGCTACAAAGATTTAGTTAAATACCTATAGAGGATTTGACTAAAGAAAGCTACATTTCTTCTGGATGGACCCGGATGGCTGTATTGTGAAGGCTGCACCTTTGTATTCTTCTATGTCACATTCACTGATTGATATGAACTGAAATAGATGCTGACGTGGAAACTGACCTAAGGCCCCAGATTCGAAGAAAGCTAGATATCAGTTGTAAACTTTGCAGAACTTTCTGACAGAAGGTCACATTTAACAGCCAGCTGTCCAGGTACGGATAGATGAAATTTTGTTTGCAAAGGAGATGTGCTGCAATAACCACTATAAATCGGGAAGCACATGGTGCTAATTTCAGGTCTAATGGAACGACATAATAGTAGTACTGATCGTTGTTCATTTTGAACCTCAGGAATTTCTTGTGTTTTGCATGTAGAGAGTGAAAATACTCACCTTTGGTCTACTTTGCTCATCCAAGTGCTTTGATGTGGGAATTATGAAGAATTTTACTTTTCAAATACTTTTGTTCAATGTTAGTAGGTCCAGAATGGACTTTATATCAGAAAGAGTATGAAGTGCACACCCTTGCACCTTTTACACTGGAGAGGATGTAGCCTTGCGGCTAGAGCAGTCAACCTCGAAGCTGGGGAACCGGGTTTCAGTCTCGGCAACGACGCTCAACATCCTGTGATTCTGGGCAAATCACTTAATCTCCCCGTGCCTAACAAAAATGATGAATGTGTCCTTGTGTAACGAAACTGGTGCTCATGTAAAGAGCTCTGATACCCGATGTCTCGGGTCTAGTTCGCGCTAAATAATACTCTATTAAAAAAAAAAAGCTTTCTTTTTGTGTGTAATAGAGCTCTATGCAGTAGTCAAGAGCTGAAATGCACTGCTCTCTACAGCGGACTTTAAATGTCAGCTGCTCAGACAGCTGGTGTTACAAAAAGAGGATGTGAACTTACAGCTGGCAGTGACATCTTTCATAAACTCTAAAAGTGAGGCTTAATGAAATTCTTATTACTCCAGATGTAACTCTTTCTGCCTTCATACAGTGGACAGCACGGTCAGTGTGATGCTCAAAAGATGCAACAGCCATAACCTGAATACTGAGCTACCTGTTAGTTTTAGCAACAAATGAGATCTGCTGCTATAATTATTACCTGATTTATAGCTAGCAAGCGTTCATTAAGTATCCGTGGAGGTCCTGTCTATTGCCTTTCAGCAAACTTACCACATTTTGCTGACTACCAAATCAATTACCCTCCTTGGTTTGTCCCAAGATGTATATAACAAAGTTGTTGAGGAAAATATTTAACATACTACAGTGTGAAGAAGCACACTCTTAAAATTCTATAGTTTTACATATTATAGCATATCTGATCACCATTTATTCTTCACCAACTCCTAACAGTCGTTAAATCTACCCTCATGAGGCAAATAACAGAAAAATTGCACTTTGTCATCATTTAGGAATACAGGAAACCCTTTCTCCAAGTTAATATCAGGCTATGCCCACGGCCAATGGATGCTTTTGTCTATCCAGGTGGTGAACCGCTCAATCCTGCCACCCGGGTAGGTTGTCTTAGTGTCAATGTCTGGGCACCCCACTATTCAAACAAAGTTGAGAATGTTTGATGAAAGGTGCCAACAGAAGACACTTAGGCTGCCCACCACATGCCTGTTATTGCCAGCACTGCCAGAAACATGGCTCACTTCCACCTTTACTCTCCCAGCTAGCAGGCCGATGGGGAGCGGCTGTCCCCTTGCTGTCTTACAATAAAAGAGGCTGTGATGTTGTCTGTGTGGGCCATCATCACTCTGGACTAGACAATGGAAAGATATTAGGGCAGGAAATAAAGTTTTTACTTCTGTTTATGTTGCATTACAGATCGGATTGTTCCCACGAGACACTGATGATGAGAATGCTCCAGGAAGGGTCGCGCACAAATATTAATGAGTCCCTCATGACAATAATATGTAGTCATGATAAACTGAAGAGTCCTCATACTTCAAAGGGGAGGGCACGAGCCCACACCTTGGAGTTGACAGTGGAGCTACAGGGAGTGCATGGTGAGGTTCATGACGATTATTCAAGTACAAGATGTCCCTGGAACTACCACACAAACATAGCATGTTTTTTTCAGAAAGTGCCCCTGGTTACACTAATGGTCAATACACCTTATGGTGAAAATAGTTGAGAATACACAATGGCCACAAGTAACTGGATGGTCTTTGAGGGATCAAGAGAGTGTCAGAACAACACTCTGGAGGCTCACACTCTACATCTGTAGACAGTAGCACAAAAAATTGGTGCTGGACACATACATTTCCAGTCTGAACATTTACCAAGGATATACAACAATTTTACAGACACACAGAGCAGACATTATCAAGAAACACAGGAGTTGATAATAAAATCGACACATGTTCTGAAGTATTTCCAGAAGTGTGGGATACAAAACATTAATCTCTGTCAAAATGCAAACTGCCAAAACCTTGTGTACAGATACCTGCACCAACAGTCTCAGGGGTATGCTCTACAGACTGATTGGACAAGGACATTTGTGCATGGTTTATCCATTCTAGGTCTTCTCCATATGTTGTCAAGAAAATGTGTTGGGCTGGTTTTCTTATCTCATGTAAACATTTGTCCATCTATTCAGAAAACTAACTGCACATACCCACTGCCAAAACAACAAGCTCCACCCCAACACAACTTAGCAATTTGGCATCTGAAATCTTAGAGTTTGGGTACTGCTTGAGAATTGCATGAATGCCCCGAAAGTAGTATACCGTCCAACTGTATATGCTGTCCTGTGACATAAGTTTTTGCACACAACTTTATAACCTAGTCAAAACCTCAAACCAGTCTTTAATAATCATGCAATTTTTACATTTTTTGTATACGTATGCATTTGTCAGCAGTTGCAGCTTACTTACAAAACTGACAACATGATTATTTTTAAAGCTCCTGTAATCATGGGAGTCCTAAAACGAATTATTAAAGTTCACCTCCTGACCTGGGATTGAATATTGTTTTTACACAGCATTGGGCCGTACTTTTGAACTACTAAATTCTTTTGGTCCACAAGGAACTGTTATGAAAAGTGTTTTACCTGGCGGCAATCATTTCTTTACAACTGGTCAATGACTTGCAAGTCTTGGGAATAGGTAATCATATTTTAGGTACAAAAAGATAGTGTTCCTTAATTTTTACTTAAAACTGCAGCACCACTTTATTATTAATTAGCCTACTTTCAGTACCGACCCATACAATTTGACTCAGAATGCTCTCCTCACATTTAAAGTTAGAAGAGTTCTTATGTACTTCAATGATCATACTAAATACATTGGCTCCACATAACAGCATTTTGCTTCCTTTGCCCAATCACACCAAGTAAGTCAATCTCCAAATCTCGTACTCCCTCACGGATTTTCATATGCATCCATGTATGTTACATACCAGCCAACTGTAGTGTTTATGCTACTTGACACCCACATTCCACATTTTAAAAAAGCGGATCAAAGGCTTTTAATTTTTTTTTTTATTTGGTTTGGAGAGAAGATACCTCTTGCTGAGGTCTTTCAGACAGGTACATGGACTTCAGTACATACTGTGTCTACATACAAGAATGAAGGAAGGCTGCAGTTGGTCAGACTGTTTTGAGGATTCTATATTCTTTCTCTTCTATAAATTCACACCAACCATCACTTTAGGGAAGGTGTAAATACTATTTTGCACAACATGTAAATATACAACAGATATGTTTCAAATGGCAACTGTTACTTACCTGTAAACATTAGTCTGAGCTTGTTCTATTGCATATTCAAATGTGCCTGTTCCACCTCCCTTGTGATCAGTCAAAGTGCATCATATGTGAACCAGAAATAGATGTGTCCTACAAACAGGTTTTTCTTATGCAGAACAGGTAACAGCAGTGGCTCAGAGATGCTGGTTCTATCACATTTATAGACTTTCCTCAATCAGTCCTGGCCCCTTTATATACCTCTGTAAAAAGAATTGTTGTCCAGACATGTTCATTTTTGATTTGTATTTTTGTATCATTAGAGAAGTAATTTAGCTTGGGTAGACATTGCTAATCAGGGCCAAATTTTTCTGGACGACATTTTAAAAAATGGCGGATGTGTTGTAGTGATGATGTAATATTTCAGAAACCATGAGTCCTATATACTTCATTTTTTTCTGCCTCTACAAATCTGCTTGAGCCCTAAAACCTGTGTTTTGCCACTAAAATGAAGTATATATGTCTCATGGTTCCAGAATTATTACATCACTGCAACACATCCACCATTTTTTTAAATGTCGTCCAGAAAAATTCGGACGGGTCAGCAATGTCTACCCAAGCTAAATTACTTCTCTAATGATCCAAAAACAAAAATGAAAATCTCTGGACAACAATTTTTTTTAACATAGTTATATGAGGGGGGGCGGGATTAAATGAGTTAATAGACAGCTGTAAAGTCTGCAACTGCCTGGATACTCCTAAAGTGGCCAAAGTGGACATTAGCCTATGCAGTACTTTTTGTAATTTCCACTGCCTGTTAGTGCCCAGAGGATCCAGTACAAGATTATCTACACAGCACCGTAAGCAATTTCTAAATACGCTCACCCATTAATGATAGGTGCATTGCAGCTGCATTGCAGCTGCACGAAAGCCGCACCTCTCGGTGGTTCTCAAACACAATATAGAAACATTTCCCACACAGGATCAAAACGAAGACAACACACTTCCTACCAAACACCCTACACTGTGTAGCGTGCTTCCCATGAAGGCAAGCACTTCAGTGCCCCACAAAGGGGTAGTAGGTGCTATACAAATGCTGCAAACACAAGGAGATGATGGACGGAGCGCTGAAACATTTCAGACACTCACCCCCAGTCATATATCTGGGTTGAATCCATCATCGTACTTTAGCTCACTTCGCCACCCCAGTTCAGACCCAGCCATAGGCAAATCAGTCTTGACCCTGTTCCTTATGAGAACAGTCCAGCCCGAACTGCCAAGCTAGGTCTTCTCTGGACCGGAAACAAGCATTCTGGGATCGGTTTCGGGGTAACACCCCTCATCAGCCAGGCCAGCTTGAATCCAGTGGCAAAGTGAGCAAGGGACCCACGTCTGGCCATACCCTGCCAACTTGGGGTGAACAAAGCAAACACAAGAAGATGCTGCAATACAATACCATACCAGACTATCTGTTCTGGAGTCAAAAGCTATACAGTATGGTTTAGCAAAAGTGTCTATAGACCGCCAGGTCTCTGCCTTACAAACATCTTGCATAGGCATATTGCATGAGAGAAATGGTAGCTGCATTCGATGGTACACACCCAGCAGAACGCTTGGATCCAGCACGGAGCATAAGGTTCAGATTCCGAGAATTAAGCGAGTAAAATGGGGCGGGAGGACTTTGACATTCCAGGGGGGAAAGTTATGGAATTCCCTCCCTCTGGCCCTCCGCTCCCAACACAGCATGCAGCTGTTTAGAAAGCAGCTAAAGACCTGGTTGTTTCCATCGACTGAGCGCTAGTGTTTGTTGACTCTTTTCCTTGGTCTCTTCCCCTTTCCGTCTTTGATCCGCTCAGCGCTAAGACATCTTCGGGTATTGCGCGCTTTACAAAATTAACTCATCATCTCATTCCCATGTGTAGACTGTGTAGATAGCAAGTAATGATGCAAGAACATTCATCAAGTTATGGTTTGCTTAGAGTACGCAAAATATCTGTGGACTGCACCATAATTTATGAATAGGTGCTTGGACTGTTGGCTAAATTTGGTCTTGTCTAGGTAATAATTCAAAGCTCTCTTAACATCTAGTGTGTGGATCACACTTTCAGCACAAGACGAATGGTCTGGGAAGAATTTAAGAAGATAGTTCATTTGATTGATATGAAAGTCTGAAATTTCTTTACGTAGAAAAATAGGGCGCGCTCAATAAAGAGAGCTTGAAACGCACTCTTCTCATGGGATGTTATAGCTACAAGAAAGGAAAATTTTCATGAAAAATTGCAATGGCTGCTTTAAGAAATTAGATTATTAATTGTGGGGTTGACGGCCTGCCTCAAGTAATAATAACAATCCTTGTCAGTGTGAACCCTCAAAATCACTAAATTAACCTGAGCTCAACCCCCTAGTAGCTATGGCACAAAGCAGTCAAAATACAAAACAATAAAACTTCAATTAGAAAAATATAGTAAAATATAATAAACAAAATGACACCAAAATGACAAAAATCCAATAAGGTGAACAGGTGATAATATTTTAAAAAGTTTTAAGTAGAAGTATCGCCAAGAAGCACTAACTGCCAATGATGGTCAATGGTCGTGGTAGACTGGGACTTGGACGCAATTTGAGGCTGGGTGCGATAGAGTGCGGGTCAGATACACCAACCAGATTTGTCCTGATCAAAGATTTTACCTTTTGAAATTAGTCCTTTAAGTCCCAATCCACCACAGGAGTACGCTTCTAAAGCCCCCTAGGGTCTCAGGGGAAGCACTGACAGGGTGCCAGGTAGAAGCCAATAAGTCCAGGTCCAGTTGCTACTGTTCAGCTGCGGGAAAGGCCTCTTATAGCTTGTTATAGCCATGCAGCTTGAACAGGAGGTCAGTCTTATGACCCCGTGGAGTCCACTTCTTTGTCCTGGGTACAAGAGGGAGGAGGGTCAGTTCTTCAGGGCTCCTCTCTGGTCAGTGACAGTAGCTTGAGTCCTCTTCTATTCTTCCTCAGGACCAGCAGTGTTCTGAAGTGGGTGCCTGGAGGTGCCACATTTATAGCAGGCATGAGTTAATGGGTGGAAATTGCTCCCAGACACACTCTAACCAGTGGCATAAAAGTTCCCAGGGCCAACCCTACCCATTTTGAGTATGTTCAAGATGACGAATGTCTTCGGCCACACTAAAGTTGGGCAATGAGGGCTCGGGTGTAGAGTGTACTGTCCTCCCACATCGAACACCAAAATCCAGTTTGGAGCAGCCACTGTACTCCCAATAAACTCAGAGACCGAAGTCTGGGAGGACGAAAGCAGGGTTTTGCAGCAACCAGACCGTGGATACGGTCTTAGCATCCTGTTTCCCTCCTTTCAAGAACGACCAAAGTGTTATATGCAAACCGAGCAGACCTGTCAAGCAGGATTTGACACTAATATCATAAAAAATGCTCACAACCTCCAACCTTCTGCTGAGCTCAAAGAAGTCATCCTTGCGCTTTCAGGTCGACATGTCAATCACAGTGACCTATTATGTAGCTCCTGGGAGGAATATTACACCTATTCAAATGGTAATGCAAGCTGGGAGAAGTTGGAGAGCAAATGCAAATTAGCCTTCAGGATCATCGGGCAGGGAAAATGTAACTTTCTAAAAGTTATTTTCCCTTACTATTTATTAAAAATCCAAATTCATTATTGAATTGGATTTTAATAACTTTAACAAATTATTGGTTAATTATTTTTCTAGCTAGCCCATTACTGAGGAACAGTATTCAAATTTTAATCTGTACTCTAGTTTTCGACATAGGACAGCTAGACCAGCCACCGTAAAAAATAGCTTTTAAGAACATGTTAACATTAAACTTCTACATGTCTTACTTTCAAATAACATGCACCCTGGCTTGTGGGCTACAAGGGATACACAGGGGTACATGGGGTGACCTATTTAAAATGGAGGTTTTGACCTGTCAAAATGGTTTATTTTGGCAGGTTGAATTGCAGTATTTACACTGCTATAGTCAGGCTAAACTGGTAAGCCCAAAGCCATGTTTTACAATGTCGCTGTAGGGAATGGCACAATAGGTGTTGCAGTCCACTAGTGACATTTAACTTACAGGCCCCGAGTACACTTTGTACCATATACTAGGGACTTATAGGTAAATTAAATATGCTAATTAGGAGTATACCAATTTCATTATGTTGAACGATGGATCACAGGCACTTTACCCCTGGTTAGCAGGTGTAACATGCACAGAGTTATACTGCAGAGAAAACAGTGGAGGCAAAAATCTGGAGGTACACCACGCCAAAAGACGGTCATTTACTACACCTGCCTTGTGCATTAGTTCAAATGGAGAACCTATCAACTTGGAAAACACGATATTCAGCTCCCAAAGAGGAGAGTCTCTTGGGGAAAACGTACTCACCTCTTGTAGAAAATCTGTGAAGTAACAAAAAGCGGTATCGTAGAAGGGCTCTTCCAATATGAAGTGAGCAAAGCTAAAACTTTGATAGAAGAAAAATGAAGACCAAAATTACCTAAATAATGAAGATAAGATGTACCATTTCTTCTTGACAAGTTCTTGGACTCACTTACTTCTGAAGACACCATGCACAGAACCTCTTCCATTTAAAAACATATGAATAGCAAGTACATGGTCTTTTCACCTCTTGCAATATGTTTATTGAAGTCGTCAGAAAGATTCAAGGGTCCATATTGGAAGAACTACGGAACCAGGCTGTCAAATTCAGCGAGAGAAGGCTGGGATGGAAAATCCTGCTTGACATTCGGAAAAGCACACCTGACTTGAAAAGAAGTGTCTTGTGAAGTTGAGGGTCTGGGTTCCCCCACAGCCTCAGCCAGTTTGGTGCTATAAGGATCACATGCATTTCGCAATCTGAAAGATCTGTCTGAGATTCTGTCTGCAGAAGGACAGTCTTTTTACTCCTTTTCTTTGATGGTTTATCTTGAGAAAGTAGCATGATGGCCATGTCTCTTCTTCTGTCGCTGATGTGGAGGAGATGCAGGCAACGTAAGTGAATTAGCACCCACAAAGGAATGTGAAAAAAAGCATAAATGGAGGTACTGGTGCTCTGGAATATTAAGTCAGTCTCCACCCATAGAGAAGGGGGAAGCTCTACAGTAGACGGTTGTGGCTATAGAAATGATGGACATTCAAGATTTGTCTCAGACACTGTACCTTCGCACTTGATGTCAGCATCTGATCTCATGGTGCTGCGCTCATGGCCCCGTGAGCAGAGACTGATCTTACGAAAGAGGAAACATCCGACACTGCAATGCATGATGGGAAGGTTGCCCGGCTCTGAAAGGTGCAGTGTATTAATTTAGGACTGTGTGTGCCCAGCCTATTAGAGGCCCTTCTTGGGGTTTTAAAAAGTAGTAGTTCAGTAGGGCTTCAGGTATAATATAGGTTATGTTGCTAACTGTTATGTTGCTAATTGGAATGTCTTTGTAAAATAAAAAAAAGATACTAAAAATGTTGCTAATTGTAGGCAGTTCTCACTTTAAAAAAAACTTTAAACGATGTTCTGGGCATCTCACACTTGCGCAGAGATATTAAAAACATATAGGGTTGGTATATGAGCAAGGAAAAGACGCACAATGTGCTGTGATTCAGGCGGTCTGACAGCAGTAGTGGAAAAATGCTTCTATATATTCTCTTAAATAAGATATTAAACCTCACCTCGTTGTTCTAAAATCTCCTGCAAGTCCGGTTTGGAAGCAGCTTCCAATAGGCTCTCTCCATCATCATCCCTGCTTATGTCATCATCTGTCGTGGATTGGCCAACTGTTAAGATCTGAATTTTTGATCCCAAATTTTGTACCTCTGGGACAAGGAAGGCAGCAGGACCATCAATCCCTGTAGAATGAGGAAAAAATAGTAAGGAACTGCGTGCCCAGTAACAATAGTTATGCCCCAAAAAGACATTCTTGCTTACATCCAAGTAACTCGAGGAAAAGAAGTAGCCTTGTTTTCAGTGTTGTATAGGGTAATATTGCAATATATGACATCTCACCCTTCACTCCTTCAAATATCATATGTTGAAATCCAAAAAACGATAGCTGAAACTGAAAAAAAATCTAACTATATGTAGGCTCTTGCAGAATGCTCACAAATACCGTTTAACCTTTTCATACAGGACAAAAACACAAGCTTCTGTAAACATTCTATTGAATGAATTCTAACCAATGCTAATCGTATCCTTTCTATGTGTCAGGTGACTTCCCTAGGCAGGTCTACCTTCAGAATGAAACAAAGTAGGAACAGTGCGGCAAAAAAAGCTGTTCCTGATTCTTCACTAAAAGATGTCCTCATTAAATCAATTATGCTGCTAGGGCAATATGAGAACTCAAACACCTACTGGCAGATGCACATCTGCGGCACAAATTGTTCTGATGACTGAAAGACAGAAATAAAAAGAAATTCAGAGGAAAAAAGTAGCAAACAATAGCTGGTCTGAAAGGTTTCCAATAACCAAATAATTAACCATGCAGTGTTGGTGTAATTCCCAGAAGACCCTGTTGCTTTACCTCTTGAGTACCAATCTGTAAAAGACAACCAAGTGAGTCATTTTGATGGCCTATATGTCTTACTCCAGTGCATTGCCCTATTGAGGCCAATTGTATTATCTTAATATTAAAAAACTGAATGTAATTATCCTTTCGCCATGGTCTAGGAAGACGGACGTGCTGCTGCGAACCAAGAAAGATCCTTATCATGGGATTGACACAATGTTTATTGTTTGGTCAGTAGGAATTAATATTCAAGGATTGGGATTTTCACATTGATACTCTGCCGTGACTCACTAATTCAGGAAAATTGATATGCTTGGGGACTGAAAAAGGAGATAGATGCAGATGTACATAATGTAGCCCTGATGAACCTGATTCTTCAGCAAAACAATGTGTTGGCTGTTTTTATGATGGAATCAGAGTTCACTTAGGAATTTATGAAACTGTGATGGGATTTGAAGCTTTTTAACTTGGAATTACCAGTACAACATCTACAGAAAACTTTCAGATACAAGATTGTCCTTTCTACAAGATTAATGATCGAGTGGCAATATTGATTGAATTAAGGTTGATTTACTACAAACTTAATATTTAATTACTCCCATACTAGAACTCTAATAACCACATTTTATTAGTTTTAACAGTGATCAGTAGCAACCACCAACAAGCACGTATCAACTCCATCCCTCGTTACAGAGCATGGGACATAATGTCAATATTTATAACCAACAATAGGATCACATCAACAATTCATGATATACCCACATTCCACCCCATATCTTATGTTTTTGTGGACAGCCCCATGCTTCGTAGCTCGAGTTTTCCTGGTGCACACACCAGGCCGGACCCCTTTCTCCAGGCTGCCAACGTAGGGGGTTAAGCCAGTTTCCAGGCACGGGCGTTGTCCTGCAGGGCCACCAAGGAGGTTACGCCTATGAACGTCCTTTCGGATCTCAGACCTTTAGCTTCCTCCAGGAGATCCAACAGGGCCATCCTAGGGCCCAAATCAATGCAGCGGCACAGTACCTGAGAAATCTCTCATTTGACTCCACCCCAAAAATTAGACAGGGCTGGACGGGACCAAACCATATGAAAGAAGTCAGTGACTGAGAGTGTGCATTTCGCACACATTGCCTGGGCGGCAAGGCCCATCCGCTGTAATCGTTGGGGGGTCAAATACGTCGCATTAAGATAATCTGAAGCCTTCAGGGACACGAGAAAATCGCCAACTCCCTAGGGGCCAAGCACGCCTCCCTCCAGTCATCATCGTCCAAGTCCCCCACCCAGTTCTCCCATCTGCGTCTCAGGGGGAGGAAATTATGGGGTGCATTGATCATCAGGGAGCGGTAAAGTGCTGAGAAGGCCCCCTTGCCCAACCTCTCCATTAACAGTTTAGCCTCAAGAGGATTGCATTCAGGGATTTGGGCGTCAGATAAGATATGGCCAAGCAGGGCATGACGCAGCAGGAGATAGCGAAAGAACTGCGTCTGGGATAGGCAGTAATGGTCCCACATCTCCTGAAAAGACATCAGTGTCTCCCACTGCCAAACGTCCTTCAGGTAGAAAATCCCCATCCTGTCCCACTGCCCATACTAGAATTCTTACTTATTAACCATGCAATGCTTGGAGTAAATCAAACAAACAATGGTGGCTAGGGGACCCAATTGTCGCACAATCACGTGTAGCTGTAATATTCAAAGGCTCATATCAAGTTCACAGTTGCCCACCTCAAGATATGGTTCGCCACCAGCTAGAACCACAAATAATTAAGCAACAGACAAAAAGATCTGAGAGGCAACAAGAACAGCTTATAATAGGGTAAAGGCACAATTGCCAGACATGCACAAATGAGACGAGAGGTTATCTTTATAAATTAGATCCTCTATTTCATGTTGTTTGATGAATTGCCAATACAGCCAACGCGTTTCGCCCGTATCCGGGCTTCTTCAGGGCATCCAAGAAGTAAGGCTCATCGGTCTAAGTGTTAGTTTCAGTTTGATAAACCAATAAAGAGACCCAGAAGCTGTGTTAGTAGGTTATCTTCTGCATTCAGGTATTTCAAAAAGATATGAACACTGAAGATCTTCAATGAAGAGCTGTTTAACTAGAGTATTTCGTAAATACACTAATGATGCAGAGCCATCTGTTCTTGGCATGTAGGGCTGTAGATTCACATGCTTTGCATACTCCTGCCATCTAGTTTTGGGTCAGGATGTTTGCAAGTTGTTTTTCTTCGAAGAAGTCTTTCCAGTCACGAAGTAAGGTGACTCCTCCTTTCGGTGATAATGCGCATGGGCATCGACTCCATTGTTAGATTGTTTTCCCGCAAGAGGGTGAAAATGGAGTAAGTAGGTGTGGTACAGAGATGTCCATGCGTATATATTGTAAATAAAGAGAACTGTGGGGGCGTGGCCTGACAGCATGGCTGCCTAGACGTGTCTCTGGTGAGCTCCGTGCGGCGGCCTGATAGCCTCAATTATCCTGCTTTATCCTGATTTAAAAATTGTACCTGGATTGTGTCCGGAGCTGCGGCGGACCCCGTGTGGCAGTGGTACGACCAGTGGCGGTGACTGTACGGCTGAGGGGCATGAAATTTCAACCGAGCCCCGGACTGCGAGGCGGCGCCATTTTGTCTGGGAGGAACCCGAGGCGCGGACCCGTGGCTGAGTGTTGAGTGCCCGGGCGCCCCTGGGGATTGTTCTGCTGGTCCACTGTGCTGTGCTGTGTGCACCCGGGACCCTGCGGTGGAGCTCCTGACTGCATGCTTGTCCCGCGACGCATGCAGAGCTGTCGGAGGATTGCGGGAGCCCGGTGGCTGCGACTGATCCCCCGAGAGGAAAGAGCGCTCCAGTTGCCGGGATGAGCCGGACTCATTGATGTGGGCGAGGAGAGTCCCTTCCGGGCGGGCTGGGTATTGGGAAGTTTCAGCCCGGCTTTGCCTGAACCCTGCTAGCGGCTTGAGGTACGTGGCTCCCCTGTGCGAGGTGCGACGACCTGCGGTGCCGGACACGTTCACGGAGCCCCGATCGGCTGCTGGACATAGTTGCACCATTGTGACCCTCGGCACCACAATTTGTTGATCGAACTGTCCTGGCGCTGCCCTATAGACTTGGAGGTGTGTGTAATCTGTGGTGCGTCATCCTTGCGCACCTCGCCTGCTATTTTTTTGTTTTGTCGCTCTCAAACCTCTGTTCTAGTCTGTGGACTGCACCTGATACTCAGCGGACCCTCTACATGTCATTTTCATTATTAGAGGCTGGGTGATCTACTGCTGGGCACCCCACGGAGCTCTAAGTGGAATATGTGACTGACCTTGGTTGCTGGGAAGCCACGTGAGGAACGCATGGTGAGTCTGACACGCCCTGGTGTGAGGTGATTCCAGTGGCGGCTCGGGATCGCAACAGGAGGTGCATTGGAGACAGGCGATCGTTTGGACGCTAATTGGCACCCTGATTAGCCTGCCTTGAGTTCCTGCCACTATTGGTGCGTATAGAGGAGCTCCCTCCTGGGGCCCTCAGTCTGGGTTCCACAGCCAATTCTTTAGGGTCGCTGAGCAGAGGTCTGGATTAATGATGGACTACGACAGTGCAGAACAGCTATGCTTTGATTGCTCCGAGCCTCAACAGAGATTCTACGGGGAGTATAACCGGCTGGGGTAGAGGGCCGCTCGTGGTTGAGCTGCACTTATTGCTCCTTGTAGAGGCGCTTTGGCTGTTCCCCCAGTGGGTGGTGTTCTCCGAAGTGAGTTCCGGTATAGTCCTCTATGAGCCATGGGGAAGGACAAGCCAGTGAAGTCGCAAGCAAATAAGATACTGAACTATGCCCAGCCGGTCTCCCATGGCCCTGACGAAGCTGTTGAGAACCCAGCAGTGGACAGAAGTACTGCGGAGAGTGGAGCTGAGGAGGCACCGACACTGATGGATGTGCTGCGATGAGATGAGATGATTCGGAAGATTGACGCAGTGGCTATTGACGTTAATCTCCTGCGCTGACACCTTCGGAAGGTTTCAGACAGAGTGACGGTCATGGAGAAAGATACCGATGCGCTGAAAGAAGAAGTGAAAAACCTTAGTGCCACAGTGGTGGAGCTCAAACGTCAGGTGGTTAAGCTCGATGACCGAGCCGAAGATGCTGAAGGGCGGTCCCGACGGGGAAATCTGCGCTTTGTGGGTTTCCCGGAAAAGGCGGAGGGTCCTGCAGTTGACCTGTTCCTGGAGGATTGGATTACCCGAGAGATGGCCCCTACACAGTTATCGAAGTTCTTCAGCGTGGAGAGAGCGCATCGAGCGTTGGCGGCCCTCCCGAGGCCTGGAGCGCCCCCTCGGGCTATTATCGCAAAGTTGTTTAATTTTAGAAATCGGGACCTTTTGCTTCAGCTCTCTCGCAGCGGACGATGATTCTTCTTTGAAGGCCACTCCATCTCCGTGTATCCGGATTATAGGCAGCGTGTTCAGGAGCAGAGGAAGACCTTTGTGGCAATCAAACACCGCCTTCGGGATCAGAATTTGAAATACAGCCTTATGTTCCCGGCGAAACTTCGGGTGGTGAGTGAAGGCCGTGTCCTGTTTTTTTTCTCAGCAGAGGAGGCGAGAGACTGGTTGGATGCCAAAGCCCTGGAAGGACGACGGTTGGTGCCCTCTACGAGTTCTGGGGAGACTCCTTCCTTGCAGTCCACACTGGGATGTCGTAGACAGTTCACCCGCCAGAAACCAAAAAAGAGAACAATGAGCCTAGGCCGTGTCACGGTCTGTCGAGATGGGACCCTACACGCTTCGGATTCTGAGGTGGTTCCAGACTCTCTGGCACCGACACCAGATCTTGTGCGGGACGATGGGGGGCCAGGCAGTGGTCGTGAATGACCCCCCCTTTTTTTTTTTTAACTGAGCATCGACAGCTGAACTGTGCAGATAAGTTGTCCTCCAGTATCTGATGTTATGTGGTCCTAGGAAGTGAATTGATTTACGATGCCTGGGAGGCTGGGTTTTGAACTGTTTCTTTTTTGATCTCCTTTTACTTCCTTTAATATATATGGGTTGGAAGCCATTCAGGTGTATACCTTGTAATTTTGTAAAGTGAGTGGCCACCGGAATGGTGACGACCACTTTAGAGCCCAGGTCCGCTGAGGTAGCTTGAGAGCAATCTCGCGCCTTGACGTTACCTGTTCTCTTGCACCGCATTTGATTTAATGTTTATATTGATATGTTGACTAAGACTGCCCCGGGCCTCGGCCCTGGAAAGGTCATGCAGCCATTACAGGATTGGTGGGAATGGGGGGGCGGGGGGGTGGGGGAGGTTTGGGGCGGTGTGTACTGTCTCTAATGTGGATTATTCATTGCGCATGTGAAATTTTACTACTGCCCGGGGGTGGGGGGAAGGGATTGCATTGATTGACTTTTGGAAGTTGTTTTGTAGGGGAAGTTTACTGGTCACAACATATTATGCCATGATACATGGATTTGGGCCCCCTCGAGGGGGTGATTCGCTCAGGGAGATGGTAGATGTCAACTGCTTTTTACAACGACACTATGACAGCACAGACATTGCGATTTCTTAGCTGGAATGTCCGGGGGCTAGCTGCCCTAGATAAGCGCCGCAGAATATATGCATTTCTGAAGAGATATAACATAGCAATAGCAGGTCTGCAGGAAACACATGTCTGGGGAAATTCAATAACGAGTCTTCGTAAACGGTGGAGGGGACAGTTTTACGCCACATCATACTCTGGCTTCGCACGTGGGGCGCTCGTCTGGGTGGCGCCTGGAGTTCCATTTCACCATATCCAGCATGTACTTGACTCAGAGGGGCGATATGTCATTGTGTTTGGCAGGTGGGAGGAAAGTGAGATCTGCATTATTAACGTTTATGCCCCCAATCTAGACTGTGCTGATTTCTACCCTGCAGTTTTGAAGGCGGCGACTCCCTTTATCGGAGCTGAAATTCTTCTCTTTGGAGATTTTAATTGTGTGTTTGATGGGACCTTGGACAGGGAGCCCCCGAGGGAGCGTACTAAACCCCGCATGGTAGCATCCCTAGCTGATATACTCCAGGGTATGCATCTAAGAGACGAATGGAGAGCCCGTAATCCCACTAAAAGGGAGTTTTCTTGCTTTACTACAGCGGCTAATACATTTTCCCGAATTGACCATTGTTGTCTTTCCGCGGGCCTTTCTGCAGCAACAGAAGGCATTTCTTATTTGCCGCGTTATCTATCCGATCACGCTCCGCTGTTATTGACGGTGTCGAGCGGACCGGGACGACCGTCCATCCCGCTTTGGAGGCTACAGTAAAGGAGGCTATTCAACATTATTTTGTGGAAAATTGGGGCTCCACCTCCACTAGAGCCACTGAATGGGAAGCGCTAAAGGTTGTGATCAGGGGAGTCTGTATGAGGACCACCTACGGGGTCCAACACCAACTTAAGGCAGATATTAACTCCTTGGAAACACGACTAAAAACCATAGAGTCCACACTCTATAAGACCCCTACAAATATGGCCGAGTGGACACGTGTTAAGGGAGAATTGCTTGAGGCTTGGTCTCGTTTGGAGAAGCATAGATACACCACTTATAGACAACGACTTTATATGGAGGGCGACAGATCAGGAGCACTTCTAGAGCGATTAATTCGCACCGAAACTGAACAGGCTCCGGTGCTGCAACTCCAGAATGCTAAAGGGGAGGTGTTACACACACACAAGCAGCGATACTTGCAGCATTTGCAGATCATTTACAGCAGACATGCACGGCGGCCCCCCCGGTCCGATCGCAGGCCCTGTCGGATTATTTAAGCGTAGTGGCGCTCCCTACCCTGGAAGAGACGGACGCTGAGATCTTAGGAGCTACGATTACTAAAGAGGAGATGTTAACTGTAATTAAGAACATGCAATCCGCAAAATGTCCTGGGAGTGATGGCCTCCCGACTGAGTTTTATAAACAATTTGCCCCACAGTTGGTAGATCATCTCTTAGAGGTGTACGAGGCTCTTGCGAGGGGAGCACTTCCTACCACCATGATGGAAGCTCTGGTGGCTATGGTTCCTAAACCAGGAAAGGATCCCTTGTTCCCGACTTCTTATAGGCCCATATCTCTTTTAAATGTAGATGAGAAGATACTTAGTGGAGTTTTGGCAGCAAGAATTCAGCCTTATATGGTCAGACTGGTCCATCATGACCAGGCCGGGTTCATTCCAGGTCGGAACACTATGTATAACTTAAGGCAACTTGCACATATATGGCATGATCCACATTTACTAGGTGAAGATTGGGCCTTATGTCTTTTAGACATTAAACAGGCCTTTGATACAATTGAGTGGGATTATGTTTGGGCGGTACTCGCTAAGATGGGGTTGGGCGACAAATACATAAGTTGGGTGCAGCTTCTTTATATTCGACCAACAGCTCGAATCCGTCTCCGCAACCAAGTATCTGACAGTTTGGAGCTCGAAAGAGATACTCGACAGGGGTGCCCCCTGTCGCCGCTCCTTTTCGCATTGGCGATGGAGCCATTGGTGACGGCACTGCGACACCGGATGGCACGATGGGGGGTGACGATAGGCCCGGCAGTACACGTACTATCAATGTATGCTGACGACACCTTGGTGCATCTCCGTCGTCCCAGGGAGTCAGTCCCGGAGCTTCTTCGGGAATTCACTGCTTTTGGGGCGGTATCGGGCCTTTGCCTTAACCCGGGGAAATCCCAGCTATTTCCTATGGGAAACCTGAGAGACAAGGAGGAGAGTGATCTGCCCACTGTGGAGATTAGCTGGGTCACAGACTCGGTGCGTTATTTGGGGGTCCGCTTAATTCACACGCAGGAGGCTTATTTAGAACATAATATGGGACGATGTGTAGAGGGTATCCGCAGGTCAGTGGAGTTTTGGCGTACCTTACCCTTATCACTAAGGGGACGTGTGGCTCTCATAAAAATGGTGGTCCTCCCCCGATGTTTATATGTAATGCAGAACTCACTTTATCGGATACCACGGGAGTGCTTTCTCAGGGTAGACCGCCTGCTGGTGGAACTGTTGTGGGGAAACAAACGAAAACGAGTGAGGTTGCAGACATTGCAGAGAACTTGGGAACGTGGAGGTCTGGAAGTTCCAATATTGGAATTTTATTATATGGCAGCGCAGCTCCAGCATGCTGTACAATGGCTTGACGACCATGATAATTGGGAGAAACAGTTGTTATGGGGTACTTACGGGGATAATTCACTCTCGGACCTACTGATGTTGGGCTCGCGTGTGCCTGAACATCTCCTGTATATTATTAGGCATGTGGCCTCTACATGGGAGTCTGCGGTTAAGGTTGCGATACGTAGGGCACCTGAAGCCCCATTGTGGGCGGTTGTCCCATTTGGGCAGATTGGTCAAGTTATGTCCGTCTCTAGATGGGTGGAGGGCAGCTGCAGAATGATGGGAGATCTGCATTTAAATCAGCATTTCCTGACCAAGGAGGAAGCAGTAACTGCGTTTGATCTGGGCAGGGGTCAATATCTTCAATACGCAAAAGTGGCTGCGGTGGGGCGGGAGATATGGCCGACGTTCCCCGAGGAGCCTCCAATAGCTGCCACCCTTCAGGCCCTTGTGAGTCTTGCTGGGGGCCGTAGACTGGTCTCTCATATTTATCGAGCATCAAGGGCGGATCTCGCTGCGCGCCCACTTCCGATTCAGTCTAGATGGGACGAAGTGTTGGAAATGCCCCTTACAGATTCTGAATGGAAGAGGGTCCATGAAGGAGTAAAGCAAATCAGTTCCAATACCAGACTTAAACTTATCCAATTTAATACTGCGCATCAAACCTATTTAACCCCGCGAGTGCTGCATAAAATATATCCAGATCGTTCCTCCTGTTGTCCCAGATGTGGTTGTGATGCTGCCTCATTTTTGCATATGATATGGGAGTGCCCGAGACTGAATTCTTTTTGGGACTCCATACTAGAGAGATTGCGCCGAGTTACGGGGTGGATGCTACCCCAGTCTATTAAAGAGATACTGTTGGGTCTACTCCCCTGTCCCAAGGGAAAGAAGCTTACATGTAGATTTCTCCAACTGGGGTTAGTACTGGCCAAGAGACGGATAGCGATCCACTGGATGGGCTCCCAACCCCCCCCACCCCCCCCCCCAAGGTGGAAATTTGGGCCAAAGATTTGAGGGAATGGGCAACAGCGGAATGGATCCGTATGAAGAGGGTTAGGAGAGATGAGAAGTTGGAAGAAGATGCTAGGACCTGGTATGCTTTGATGTTAGAGGTCCCCTTGGAGATTGCCTCTGACACGCAGCGATCGGAGGGCACACAAGTAGTCCGCGCTGAGGATGATTCAGAGGCGCGGCGTTCGGACGCTCCCGTGTTAAACGCAGAGTAATCACACGGCTGTATAGAGCAATTGGGTGAAGTGACTTATGGCAAGGCCGGAGATTCTTTTTGTACGTGACCGGGGGGGGATCGTTTATGTAATTTTGTTTTTGTGACTGGTTTATTGGGAAATCTAAACTTGTTATATGCATTGTACAGAGTAGAGAAGCAGATGCTTACAATTAGTATGCTCTCCTAGTTCAAGAGGTATTATTCCTTCATGCATATTTTTCCGTTACAATCTTAGCTACATGTCAAAAATGTTTGTACTACATTTATTGTTACTTTATAAGATTGGTCTGAGCTGAGAGATTGATGTTTCTGTACTGACTTTCTGAAACCGGAAGGTTTGAACCCTCAATAAATATAAACATGTTTAAAAAAAAAAAATAAAGAGAACTGCAACAACTACAGGTGTCTTGGGAGGTGGGAGGGCGCATGTGAATCTACAGCCCTACATGCCAAGAACAGATGCTTACTGGGTAAGTAACCTAATCCGTTTGAGGCATGTGTGCTGTAGATACACATGCTTTGCATAGACTATATAGCAGTATTCTCCCAAAGCGGTGGCTAACCAGTAGATGTTGCAGTTGTCTGGAAAAGTGTTTTTAGCACTGCTTGCCCTACACTGGCTTGTTGGCGTGCTAACACATCCACACAATAGTGGTTAGTAAATGTGTGTGGTGTGGACCATGTTGCTGCTTTACAGATGTCCGCTATAGTAATGTTACCTAAAAAGGCCATAGATGCCCCTATTTTGCGAGTGGAATGTGCTCTAGGGGGTATAGATAAAGTTCTTTTAGCTTTAGCATAGCAAGTTTGAATGCATTTACAAGCCATCTGAAAATGCCTGATTAAGAAATAGTATTGCCTTTGTGAGGTGGAGCAAATGCAACAAAAAGTTGCTTTGTCTTACAAAAACCTTTTGTCCTTTCAATATAATACAATAACGCTCTTATGACATCCAGTGTGTGAAGAGCTCTCTCTGCTACATAATCCAGTTGAGGGAAGAACACAGGTAACTCAACTGATTGGTTAAGATGAAAAGCAGAAACGACTTTAGGGATAAATTTTGGGTTGGTGCGAAGAACTACCCTATCCTTATGAAGCTGAAAGAAGGGTTCTTCTAAAGTTAATGCCTGTAGCTCACCAACTCTCCATAATGAAGTGATTGCACTGAGGAAGGCAACCTTCCATGACAGGAACTGTAAAGGACAATTGTGTAAAGGCTCAAAGGGTGGATCCATGAGTCTTTTAACCCCTTCCATGCTTATGACGAGCTGGACTCGTCATGGCACACAGTGGTCGTGTGCTCATGACGAGTCCAGCTCGTCGTCGATTCACCCACGGGGAAGCGCTGGCGCTCCCCGTGGGAATCCGATCGTTGTTTTTTGGGGGGAAGGCAGGGGAAGGGCTTCCCTGCCTCCCCCAATGACGTCAGCGCGCAAGGTGCGCTGACGTCATTGGGGATTCCCTTTCTTCCCCGACGCGCTGGAAGCCATTTGCTTCCAGCGCGTCGGAGAATTAAGGTGAGTTTTGGCTCCGGAGAGGGGGGGTTTGAAACAAAAGAGGCATCGAGGGAAAGGGTTTTCCTTTCCCCCCGATGCCTCTTTTGTGCATTCCTGCTGCACGATCATGCGATCGTGCAGCAGGAATGCCCACTAGACACCAATACATTTCTTTTTTTTAAAATTAATATGAAAATACTGTTTTGGGGAGCGGCCCCTTGGGCAAGGGTTGCTCCCCTTTTGGGGGCCATATGTTTTTGGTGCTCTGCCCCCCTGGGGGGGGGCAGTTTTTCGTATTGTAGCCCACTAGACCACCAGGGAGAAACGGTGGGGAGTGGCCCCTTGGGCAAGGGTCACTCCCCTTTGGGGGCATTGTTGGTGGCAGATCGGCCAAATAATAGTGCCCACTATTTTATTTATTTATTTTATTTAATGTGTTTTTATATAGCGCGGGCTTTACCCGAAGGTGTCAGAGCGCTTCACAATAGGACAGTAACATTACATCAGGAGAAGGTTACAAGTGAGCATAATACAAAAGCAAGCGTTACGTTACAAGAGGAAAAAGTGACAGGTGTGCATGATACATGAGATACAAAATACAAATAGAGGTATAATACTGCAATAAGTGGCAGTCACTCAGAACACACTGGGAAGGCACTTCTATAGGCATGGAGTACAGAATTTCCTATAGTGGAAGAACTTCCTTGAGGGAGTAGAGAGGGCGTGAATTAAACAGGACACTTAAAATGAAGGGTACACAAATCCAACACAGCACGCAAGGGTGAGGAATGTACAGGAAAAAGTACAAATTTACAATGAAGAGCGAACTTCCTAGAGGGGCTGAGAGTGAAAGTATTAGTTCTGAAAGTGTCTTTGGAAGAGAAGAGATTTGAGGTCAGCTTTGAAGATCCGGGTAGAGGAGGTGGCACGGAGCAATGGGGAAGCAAGTTCCAGATTCTCACCGCATTGCCTGAGAAGGATTGCGCCATCGATCTTTCCCTTTTGAAGACGGGGGGGCTCAAGCAGAAGCTTTTCCGCATTGCGAGAAGGGCGAGAGCCACCGGACAATTTCAATTTATTCGCCAGGTAACGAGGGGAGGACGTGTGTAAGGCTTTGTGTGTGATGCAGGCAGTTTTGTAAATAGATCTTGCCTCGATCGGAAGCCATCGAAGAGAGGACAGGATAGGAGTGACGTGGTCGCTTCGTTTAGACCCTGAAATGAAGCGAGATGCTGAATGGAGGATGGATTTGAGAGGGGAGAGGTGGGATTTGGGTAGGCCCGTCAGAAGAGAATTGCAATAATCCAGTCTTGAGAGAACCAGAGATTGTACCAAGGTTTTTAAGTCTTTCTCCGGGAAGAACCGACGGATCCCCCATAGAAGGCGCAACTGGTAACGTGCGTTCTTAGCAATAGAGTTGATGTGGGAGATTAGGTTGAGTCTTTTGTCAAGAATGACACCTAGGGATTTAGCGCTGTCGACAATGATGGGTTTGTTGTTGAGTAGGTTCAGCTGATCCATCCAAGATTGAACAGGAGGAGGTGCGAGAGAGGTAGAGAGGAGGAGGAATTCAGTTTTGGCGGGATTCAGAATGAGTTGGTGAGCTAACATCCAGTTGTGAATAGAGTTTAGAGTAGAGTTGAGTAGTGAGAGATCATGTGCGGAAGATACCTTAAGGTATCTTCCCACTAGTCCACCAGGCATTTATTTGTGGAGAGTGACCCCTTGGGCAAGGGTCACTCTCCTTTGGGGGCAATATTTGTGGCTGTGTCTGCCCGCAGGAGGGCAGATCGCCATGTTTTTTTAAAAAATTGGGCCCACTAGACCACCAGGGATTTGTTTGAGGGGAGTGGCCCCTTGGGCAAGGGTCGCTCCCCTATGGGGAGCATTAATTTGGCCGTTTCTGCCCCCCTGGGTGGGCAGATCGGCTGAGTTTTTTGTATGGCCACTAGGCCACCAGCGATTTTTTGTGGGGAGTGGCCCCTTGGGCAAGGGTCGCTCCCCTTGAGGGCATTGTTTGTGGCTGTCTGCCCCCATGGGGGGGGGGGGGCAGATGTCGCCATTTTTTTTTATATTTGGCCCACTAGACCACCAGGTATTTGTTTTTGGGGAGTGGCCCCTTGGGCAGGGTTGCTCCCCTTTGGGAGCATTAATTTGGCCGTTTCTGCCATCCTGAGGGGCAGATCGGCTGATTTGTTTTTTGTAGGTCCACTAGGCCACCAGGGTTTTTTATGTTGGGGAGCGGCCCCTTAGGCAAGGGTCGCTCCCCTTTATGGGAGGATGATTGTGGCCATTTCTGCCCTCTTTGGGTGGCGGAATAGCAGTATGTTTTTAGGCCCATCTGCCCCCAAGGAGGGGCAGAAGCCACTAGACACCAGGGTTTTTTAAAATTTTTGTGTTGGGGAGTGGCCAAAAGGGCAAGGGTTGCTCCCCTTTACGGGGTGAATATTTTATTTATACTCTTTGGCCCACCTACCCCTTAGCTTGGCAGGTGGATTGTGTGTGGACTGGTGCATTATTTGCATATGTGATTGTAATGTTTTTTCTCCTTTTTATTCTAGTGTAAAGCTTTTGATTCCTGTTTGCGGTTTCGGCAGTGGTTGTTCTGCAGTTTTGCGTAATTGCATTTATTTGGTAAGAAAAATATTTTATAGTGTGTACTCCAAATGAGTATTATTGTCATGCATGAATGAATTTTTTTGTAAGTGGTGTCATAATGGCAGCATATTTGTTAGTGTTCAGAGCATGAAATTCTTTGCAATGTTTTGCATTGTCTTATGTGTAATTTTTTTCTTCTTTTTTAGTGGGATATTGTTGATCCTTACTGTGTCTGTGCAGAGTAGGTGGTGGTGAGTCTAGCTGCTTCTATCACGTGAGTGGTATAGTGTTAGAGTATATAGGTCTTTGGGATAAAGCTACATTTTGTTTATTTCTTTTTTTTTACAAAGGGTTTGTTTTGTTGACTTGTTTGACAAGTAACCTTTATTAGTAAGCATTATGGCTAGCCGTAGAATGAATGCTCAGCAGGTGGTTGGCTTGCTTCTTGAATCTTCCTCTGAGCAGGATTATGAGACTGACAGTGCGTCTGAGGGAGAGGAGGGAGGGGAAGATTCAGGCAGTGAGTTTTCTCTCCACATGGAATCATCGGATGATGAAGGTACTCTCAGTGCAGATGAAGTGCCTGTTTTAGAGGAGGATACTACTGTGCCGATGGTGCAAGAGGCATCTGGATTGCAGCCTGGGGCTGCTAGGCTTCCTACTGGAAGTGCTGGACTCTGGGTTGATCCAAACATGGTGCAGCCGGTGTTGCCTGCCTTTAGTGGTTATGCAGGGTGTAGAGTGGATTGTGAACATTATTTGCCTATACAGTATTTTCAGTTGTTTATGGATGATGTATTTTTGGGTGAGATTGTTGAGCAGACTAATTTGTATGCTGAACAGTTTCTGAGGGACAACAGTGCCAGACTTGGGCCCCATTCTAGAGCTACCCGGTGGAGTCCCACAAATCTCGAAGAGATGAAGAAGTTTTGGGTTTGACTTTTTGATGGGTTTGATAAGGAAGCCGTCCATGGGTTCATATTGGTCTACCAGTCCCTTGATGGCAACGGCCATATTTCCTGCAGTTATGACTCGTGATCGGTATTTACTTTTGCTTCGGATGCTGCATTTTGTTGATAATGGTTTGGCGTTGCCACGAGATCACCCTGAATGGGACCGTCTTTTTAAGATTCGACCTGTTCTTGATCACTTTGTAGATCGATTTTCAGAGATCTATACTCCAGGGAAAGAAATATCTATTGATGAGTCTTTGGTCCTGTTCAAGGGCCGTTTGGTTTTTAGGCAGTACATTCCTAGCAAGAGGGAACGCTATGGAATTAAGCTGTATATGTTGTCTGAGTAGGACAGGGTATGTTTTTAATTTGCGTGTGTACACTGGTAGGGATTCCACTATTGACCCCCCTGGTTGTCCGTCCACTTTTGGAGTTTCAGAGAAAATTGTGTGGGATCTTGCTAGAGGACTGTTTAACAGAGGCCACCATTTGTACCTTGATAACTTCTACACTGCTGTGCAATTGTTTAAGGAATTGTTCAAAGTGGACACTTTTGCTTGTGGCACAATCCGCTCTAACCGTAAAGGTTATCCAAAAGAGCTTGTTTGCAAAAAACTTCAGAGGGGACAGTGCAGTTCCTTGCGTAGTGATGAACTACCAGCTGTGAAATTTGTGGACAGGAGGGATGTGTACATGCTGACTACCATCCATGATGAGAGTACTTCACCTGTGGCTGTTTGGGGTCAGATTGCTGAAGTGTGCAAACCTGTGTGCATTTTAGACTACAATAAGCACATGGGTGGTGTTGATAGAGTAGATAAGAGGTTGGAACCTTACACTGCTATTCGTAAGGCTTACATTTGGTATAAGAAGTTGGCCATCCATCTCTTCAATTTAGCAACTTTCAATGCTTTTGTTGTGTTCAAGGAGTGTTCTCCTGCGTCAAAGTTGACTTTTGTTCAGTTTCAGCAGTCTGTCATAGGCAGCCTTGTTGTTGTGGAACAGGCAAGTGTTCCTAGAGTTGGAGTGGTGGAGGATGTGGCTCGATTGAAAGATCGCCACTTTCCTGATCACATTCCTCCTACACCCTCAAAAGTCTTTCCCACTAGGAGATGTAGAGTCTGTTGGCGGAGAGGTACGCGGAAGGAGACTCGTATGTACTGCCCTGAGTGTCCTTCTAACCCTGGGCTGTGTGTGCCTGCTTGTTATAGAGCGTACCACAAGCAAAAGAATTATTGGGAGCAACCATGAGTGGTAAAGTGAACTGCCTGGTCTGTAATGTTTAAGAATTGTTGTTCTGTTTCAAGGTTGGCATTAGTGCAATGTATTTAGTTTCTGATTTTGTGTTAGTAGAATTGTATCTATTTGCAATTTGTTTGTGTTTTCTTTTTGTATAAAAAATCCTAAATGTGATGGTGGTGTGTGTAGGCTGGTGCTTGGCTGGCGGTGTGCGTGGAGTGGCGCTTGGCTGGCGGTGTGCGTGGAGTGGCGCTTGTCTGGCGGTGTGCGTGGAGTGGCGCTTGTCTGGCGGTGTGCGTGGAGTGGCGCTTGGCTGGCGGTGTGCGTGGAGTGGCGCTTGGCTGGCAGTGTGCGTGGAGTGGCGCTTGGCTGGCAGTGTGCGTGGAGTGGCGCTTGGCTGGCGGTGTGCGTGGAGTGGCGCTTGGCTGGCGGTG
The DNA here is from genome assembly GCA_963921515.1 of Calotriton arnoldi. NCBI lineage: Eukaryota > Metazoa > Chordata > Amphibia > Caudata > Salamandridae > Calotriton > Calotriton arnoldi. Next base: position 880,561 of record CAWUFW010003730.1, on the reverse strand, counting down.
TGCGTGGAGTGGCGCTTGGCTGGCGGTGTGAGTGGAGTGGCGCTTGGCTGGCGGTGTGCGTGGACTGGCGCTCGGCTGGCGGTGTGTGAGTAGTGACTTGCTGCTGGTCACTACACACACTGCTAGCCGAGCGATATTGGCAAAACATCACAACAAATTAATCAGAGAATAGTTCAACATCGGTCCAGAATTAAGCAAAAAGTTTTGACAGCACCAATGGTATCACACTTCCTAGAAATGAAACATTCCGAAAAAGAATTTGTCTGGACAGTCCTGTCAGGGATTAAACAACCACCCAGAGGTGGAGATGTCGAAACATTCCTTCAGAAAAGAGAAGCGTATTTAATTATGAAATTCAACTTTTATCGAGAGACCTGGGGGAACGCTGGGTGGTAGGAAATTGGTGTCAGCATGGTGATGCCACAACTTTACCACACAAAAATGTGTGAAAAAAGGGATTTTTTGAGCAAAATGTCAGGTTTGCAGGGGATTCTGGGTAAGAAAACGTTGGGGGATCCACGCAAGCCATACCTCCCTGGAATCCCCCGGGTGTCTACTTTTCAGAAATGTGTGGGTTTGGTAGGTTTCCCTAGGTGGCCGCCGAGCCCCGGGCCAAAACGTCATGGGACCCCCCTTGCAAAACCAGGTCGTTTTGTGATAGGCCATTTTGAGGTCGCCTCAATACGTTGTGGGCCCTTGCCTGTCGCGGGTCCTTGGGCCTCCCACCCGAGTGAGGAACCATTTTTATCGGGAGACCTGGAGGAACGCTGGGTGGTAGGAAATTTGTGTCAGCCCGGTGATGCCACAACTTTATCACACAAAAATGTGTGAAAAAAGGGATTTTTTCAGCAAAATGTCAGGTTTGCAGGGGATTCTGGGTGAGAAAACTTTGGGGGATCCACGCAAGCCATACCTCCCTGGAATCCCATGGGTGTCTACTTTTCAGAAAAGTGTGGGTTTGGTAGGTTTCCCTAGGTGCCGGCAGAACTAGGGTTCAAAAACTACAGCTAGGCTCTCTGCAAAAAAAGGGTCATTTTTCACTGAAAATGTGGTGCGTCCACGTTGCGTTTTGCGCTGCTTCCTGTCGCGGGCACTAGGCCTACCCACACAAGTGAGGTACCATTTTTTTGGAAGACCTTGGGGAACGCGGGGTGGGTGGAATTTTGTGGATCCACGCAGATTCCAGAACTTTCCACCACAGAAAAGTGAGGAAAATGTGGGTTTTTTGCCAATTTTTAAGGTTTGCAAGGGATTCTGGGTAACAGAACCTGGTGAGAACCAGTCAAGTCACCCCATCCTGGATTCCCCTGGGTGTCTACTTTTCAAAAATGTATAGGTTTGCTAGGTTTCCCAAAGTGCCGGCAGAGCTAGGGTTCAAAAACTACAGCTAGACACTTTGCAAAAAAGGGTCATTTTTCACTGTGAAAATGTGGTGTGTCCACGTTGCGTTTTGCGCTGCTTCCTGTCGCGGGCACTAGGCCTACCCACACAAGTGAGGTACCATTTTTTTTGGAAGACCTTGGGGAACGCGGGGTGGGTGGAATTTTGTGGATCCACGCAGATTCCAGAACTTTCCACCACAGAAAAGTGAGGAAAATGTCTTTTTTGCCAATTGTTTAGGTTTGCAAGGGATTCTGGGTAACAGAACCTGGTGAGAGCCAGTCAAGTCACCCCATCCTGAATTCCCCTGGGTGTCTAGTTTTCAAAAATGTATAGGTTTGCTAGGTTTCCCTAAGTGCCCGCAGAGCTAGGGTTCAAAAACTACAGCTAGGCACTTTGCAAAAAAGGGTAATTTTTCATTGTGAAAATGTGGTACGTCCACGTTGCATTTTGAGCCATTTCCTGTTGTGGGCACAAGGCCTACCCACACAAGTGAGGTACCATTTTTATCGGGAGACTTAGGGTAACACAGCATTGTAGAGCAACTGTTATTACCTATTGACTTTCGATGCATTTCTGCCATCCAAATGAAAGACAATGTGTAAAAAATAAGTCATTTTGAAAAATGACCTATAATTCTCATGCTAGTATGGGTACTCCCAATTTCGGAAATGTGCAAATATCTACTGTTTCTAAAATCTACATTTTGTTCCCATTTCAGAAATACATAGGTGTCTTTCATAACAATTTTTCCATGTATACATTTTCCCAAAATAATTGCTATATACCCGGTACATAATAAAAAACCATTGCAAGATGCTGCTCAGTTATTGGCTATGGGTTCGTCGGGTTCTTGGTGAACCTACAAGTCCTTTATATCCCCACAACCAGAAAGGTCCAGCGGATATAACGGTATATTGCTTTCAAATAGCTGTCATAATTAGAAGAAGTTACAGGTGAAAACGTTGACACAAATGGCTGTTTTTTTCAACTAATTTTCAATTTTTCCTTCATTTAACTGGTAGTTTCTATAAGGAAAACTTTAAGGATCTACACAAATGACCCCTTGCTGAATTCAGAATTTGGTCTACTTTTCAGAAATGTATGGCTTTCCTGGATCCATTATTGGTTTCATACCCATTTCTACCATTAACTGGAAGGAGGTTGAAAGCACAAAAAATAGCAAAAATAGGCTATGTCCCAGAAAAATGCCAAAACTGTGTAAAAAAGTTGGTTTTCTGACAAAAGTCTGCTTGTCCCTGAAAGCTGGGAAGATGGTGATTTCAGCACCACAACCCCTTTTAATGCCATTTGCAGGGAAAAAACAAGACACTTTCATCTGTAGCCCTTTTTTCGCATTTTTCCCCCAAAAAACAAAATTTTGCTGTATTTTGGCTAATTTCTGGGTCCCCTCCTGGGGAATCCACAAACCCTGGGTACCTTTACAATCCCCATGATGTTAGAAAAAAAGGACGCAAATTTGGCGTGGATACCTTTTGTGGTCAAAAATTTACAGGGGTCTAAATGCGCACTACCCCAAATAGCCAAAAAAAGGCTTAGCACAGGGGGGGAAAAGGCCTAGCAGCGAAGGGGTTAAGTACAATGTTAAGATTCCACACCGGTGCCGGAGGTATTCTGGGTGGAATGACTCTTTTTAAGCCCTCCATGAAGGCTTTAATCACAGGAACTTTGAACAAGGATAAATGCTGTCTCTTTTGCAAATATGCAGCAACTGCTGCAAGGTGCAACCTAATAGATGGATAAGCTAGACCAGATTGCTGTAGATGCAGAAGGTAACAAATAATGTTTTGAACAGAAGCATCTATAGGATTAATCTTGTTGTTATTACAATAGATAACAAATAGTTTCCATTTTGCTGCACAACAAGCTCTGGTGGTAGGCTTTCTAGCTTCTTTTAAGATATGCATACAGTCTGGCGGCAGATCCAAATATCCAAACTCTATGACTTCAGGAGCTTTGGGTTTGGGTGCCTGACTTCTCCATGGCTCTGAGTGAGAAGGCTGGATTTGAGATGCAGCTTTTGATGTGGAACCACAGACAGCTCTAACAGTGTGGTGAACCAGAGTTGACGAGCCCATGTGGGGGGCTACTAGAATCAGTGTGAGCAATGTTTACCTGAGCTTCTGAACCAGAAACTGAAGGAGTGGGAGAGGCGGAAAAGCATAGGCAAATATCCCTGACCAATTCATCCATACGGCATTGCCTTTGGAGAGAGGGTGTGGGAACCTGGAGGCGAAATTTGGGCATTTTGCATTGTGCACTGTGTCGAACAGATCTATTTGTGGGAATCCCAATTCCCGAAAGTATGGAAGGAGAACTTGGGGATGAAGTTCCCACTCGTGTATTTGCGGTTTCCTTCTGCTGAGGAGGTCGGCAATCTGATTGTTCACCCCTGGAAGGTGTTCTGACAGAAGATGAATTTTGTGATGGATTGCCCAGCTCCAAATGGTCTGAGAGAGGCGTGACAGTTGGAGAGAGTGCCCCCCACCCCTGTTTTTGCATATAGTACATAGCTGTCATGTTGTCCGTGCGGACTAAGACAACTTTGCCTATGAGGTGAGACTGAAAAGCTTTCAGTGCTAGAAATACTGCTAGAAGCTCTAGATAGTTGATGTGTAGATGTTTGCGTTTGGTGTGCCAGAGACCCTGGATTGTCTATTCGTGGAGATGGGCACCTCAACCTGATAGAATGAGTCTGCTGTTGGCACGATATGTGGAACAGGGTCTATGAAGGGCCACCCTTTTGATAAATTTTGTGGATTCCATCCTTACAGAGAGCTATGGGTGCGGCTGTCTACCAACACTAGATCGGTCAATTGACCCTGTGACTGATTCCATTGACGTGCTAAGCATTCTTGTAGGGGACGCATGTGTAGTCTTGCATGAGGCACTATTGCTATGCATGACGCCATAATTCCTAGCAATTGCATGAAGGTTCTGGCTGGTAATTTTTGGTTGGCCTGGAACTGAAGTAACAGAGTTTGAATATTGCGAATTCTGGCTGCATTGGGAGAGGCTCTCAGATAATATTGTGTCTGTGAAGGCTGCAGGTGGGACTTTTGTACGTTTACCATGAAGCCCAACCGGTGGAGTAAGTCTAGCATGATCTGAGTGTATTGTAGACACTTTTGGTGTGTGCTGGCTTTGATGAGCCAGTCGTCTAAGTACGGGATAATGTGGATCTGTGGTCTTCTGAGATGAGCTGCCACTACTGCTAGACATTTGGTGAACACTCTTGGGGCAGGAGTTACTCCGAATGGGAGTACTTTGAATTGGTAGTGTTTGCCTGCTATCACAAATCTGAGGAATTTGCAATAAACTGGATGTATTGGAACGTGAAAGTATTTGTCTTTTAAGTCCAGTGTGGACATAAAATCGCCTTGTTATAGAAGTGGAAGCACCTGTTGAAGTATTACCATATGGAAATGTTCTGACAGTATGTACTGGTTTAACACTCTAAGATCTAAAATGGGTCTTAAGGAGCCGCCTTTTTTGGGAATTAGAAAATATAGAGAATAAACCTCTGAACCTTGGTAGTGTAGGGAACTGGTTCTATGGCTCCCTTCTGCAAGTGGGATTGCACCTCTTGAATGAGTAACTGTAAGTGGTCTGACGACAGTTTGTAAGTGCGAGGTGGAATGTTTGAAGGATTGGTGGTAAGCTCCAGACAATAACCATGTTGAATAATGTCGATCACCCATTTGTCGGTTGTTATAGATTGCCAAATGTGGAGAAACTGTTGAAATCTTCCCCCAACAGGTGTTAAGTAATTGGGGGGGGGGGAGGGTGTCACTGTTTGTTAGGGGAAACAGTATTACGCGTTGAGGCACTTCTACCCCTACCTTTAGAATTGTTTCCTCTATACCCTCCTCTATAAAAACTTCTACAGGGAGAGGATTGGGTATTGCCTTTATAAGAGGAAGCATTTGGGTCTGAGGATGTGGTTTTGGACCCTGCTCTGTAAAAGGAGCGACAAAAGGAGCCTCTATTTGATGGGGACTGAAGCGCTGCCATGGACTTTGCCACTTTCGTGTCCTTTTTCATTTCTTTCAAAGCCTGCTCGACTTCAGGACCAAACAGGTGTTGCTTGTCAAAGGGGGTATTTAAAATGGATTGCTGGACCTCCGGCTTAAAACCTGAAATGCTAAGCCATGCATGCCTTCTGAGGAGAATGTTGGTATCTCTCTCTCTAGCAGCGGTGTCAGCAGCATCTAAAGCACATCTGATAGAAGTTAGAAATGAGTTTGCCCTCTTGAACTAACTCTTGTGCTTTGCTTTTGTGTTCATCTGGGAGATATTGGAGCAGTTGCTCCATCTCATCCCAGTGTGCTCTGTCGTACCTAGCTAGTAGGCCCTGTGTATTTGCAATGAGCCATGGTTAGCAGCTCGAGTAGCTACACGTTTCCCTGAAGCATCTATGAGCTTAGATTCTTCATCTGGGGGAGGAGCATCACCAGAAGTTTGAGAATTAGCTCTTTTGCAAGCATTAGACACTACAAGGGAGTCAAGAGGCAGCTGATCTTTAATAAAGATAGGGTCAGATGGCGAAGGTTTATATTTTTTAATCGACTCCAGGAGTCAAAATGCGTGCTCGCGTGTTGAAGATGTCATCTACATGCCTCATCATGCCCTTCAGCATAGGGAGTCTCTTGCTTGACCTGTGTGTGGACCCAAGTGTTTCAAATAAAAAGTCCTCTTCTAATGACTCTTTATGTTACGCCACCCCATGGTACTCTGCTGCTCTAGCAATGAGTTCCTGATAAGCCACATTATCGTCAGGTGGGGATGGCTTTGCAGGGTAAAGGTCTGGGTCATTGTCTAATGAAGGGTCAATGGTGTAATCCTTCCATGGGTCTCCAGGTAATTGAATATCTTCCTCATTAATATCATCCTCTTCAGGCTGTGAAAGTTGAGATCCCTGAGGTGTAATGTGTAATGGATCTAAATGTGGAGAAGAGGGTGGAGGTGGAGGGAATGGTGGAGCAGGATAAACAGGGCTGGTAGCCACGTCCTTCTTTAAAGAAATCTTATAGTGAGGGTCCTCAGAAGGAAGCTTGCGTTTAACTGGAGATTTAGCATGAATATGTCCTGTATCAGGGTTGATATAAATCTTCTTTTGTTTGGGATCCAGTTTGGGATGAACAATGTCTAAATAAGTGTCAGAAGGCTTGGAGAGGTTGTCTTTAGATTTCAGCACTGAAAGTTTCGGAGCCGGGATGGGCTCCGAAGCATGCTTCTTTTTTTTTGGCATGCAGGGTTTCGGCTCTGTACCAGATATAGGCTTCGAACTGGAAGGTTTCGGATCAGAAAAGGATTTTGGCCGACTCGGTCCCGAGCCGGAAGGCTTGACTATCTGTTTCGGTGCCAAGCCGGAAGGTGGGGCGTCGACAACATCGTCTCTGTGCCGACCTTGGCCAGAAGGTAGAGGTGGTACCAAAGCCTTATGTCTTTTGGGCGTGGGCTAAAGGGGTCATCGGTACTCACGGCACCCTGTCCCGGAGGCACGTCTTCAGACTCCATGTCTATCTCGAGTTCCGAATCAGACTCCGGAACAGAGAAGGCCTCTTCGTCTTCTGCTGCCGTTGCCTAGACCTCTTCCTGCTCGGATTCTTCGGTGAAGATATCCGGAGTGTGTTCTATGTTTTGGTGTTGCATTTCACAAAGTCGAGTCCGACGATCGTGAAGAGTCTTCTTGGACCAAAACGATTTACAAGCATCGCAGTCTTCCTCCTTGTGCTCCGGAGACAAGCACAAGTTACACACTTGATGTGCAAGGGTACTTAGCGTGGCACAGAGGACAGAATTTAAACGGAGTCCGTTCCATCGACAGAAGGCCGGACCGACTAGGTCAGGCCCAAAGGCCACACATGAAGTTTTCGATCGAAATTGAAATATTCGTTGACCGAAACGATACGCAGAGAAGTTGGAAACGCGTATGTAACAATACCGTTGAGGGTAGAGTGGATTGCGCACCGAGGGGAACCCGAAGAACGGTTTCGAATCGGAGCGCAGCAATACACGTCCAAACCCGATGGAGGAAAAAAACAATCTAACAATGGAGTCGATGCCCATGCGCATTATCACCGTAAGGAGGAGTCACCTTACCTCGTGACTGGAAAGACTTCTTCGAAGAAAAACAACTTGCAAACATCCGGACCAACACTAGATGGCAGGAGTATGCAAAGCATGTGTATCTACATCACACATGCCTCGAACATATACATATCTCACTGCAACTAAACCTTAAGTTCAAACCAATACCCTGACCAGAGAACTGGCTACAGGCAGTTAAAATAGATAGATGCATAAGGTGAAATATCCTTTAATTCTACTGAACGTTTATCTCAACACAGAACACAAGTCAAAGCTGCAGTGGTCCCAATTTTGGAAACAACACTCAACAACTTGAAATCAGTCCATGATGCATAGTTCATATTAATCTCTGGGGACTTTAATTATAATCTTTTCATTCTATATTGTATTGTAATTGCATTTATATAGCACTTACTACCCCTGACGAGGCGTCGAAGCGCTTTTTCGGCGAGTAGCACGCTACTCCAGAACCCATAAAGGATTAGTGTTGGATTAGTTTAGTGAAATATGAAAGTAATTTGAGTGGCAGGTATTAATCAGTAATTTGGATTGAGAAGGATAGCGGAGGGATAGAAGAGGGAAAAAAAGGTTTGCATTTATATAGCACTTGTTACCCCTAATGGGGTGTTAAAGCACTTTCTTGGCGAGTAGCACGCTACTCCGGAACCCATAAGGATTGGTGCTGAATTAGTATGGGCTAGAGAAGGAAAAAGGTTTGCATTTATGTAGCGCTTGTTACCTCCGATGGGGTGTTGAAGCGCTTTTTTGGTGAGTAGCACGATACTCCGGAACCCATTAAAAGATTAGTGTTGAATTAGTATAGTGAAATATGAAAGTAATTTGAGTGGTGGATATGTTAGTCAGTTATTTGGATTGAGAAGGGTAGCAGAGAGATAGAAGAGGGACACAGGTTTGCATAATTATATAGCGCTCGTTGCCCCTGATGGGGTGTTGAAGCGCTTTTTCGGCGAGTAGCACGCTACTCCGGAACCCATAAAGGATTAGTGGTGAATTAGTATAATGAAATATGAAATTTGAGAAGTGGATATGTTAGTCTGTTATTTTGATTGAAAAGGATAGTGGAGGGATAGAAAAGTGAAGGATTTAGACGTTTTTTCTATTTTTTTAGGTCATAGCAGTAGTGGGAGGCTTGGGATGAGTAAAAAAGGATGTGGAGGGGAAGAGTCAGAGGGAAGAGTTTAGAAAGGCTTGTTTTGGGGGATCAGTATAGTAAAAGAGGTGTCAGGTGGTGCAAGGAGGGGTAGAGTAGGGGAGAAACTAGAAAGGGATATTTTGGGGATCATAGTAGTGGTATGGGGTTTGAGATGAATGAGAGAGGATGTAGAGGATATATTGATAGAGGTATAGGGTGAGAAATAGGGTAGTGCATTTGATATGCTGAATTAGAAGAAAGTAATAAATATATAGATCCATAAGTACATGGAAAGTTTATAGATGCGTAAAGGAAGTAAGTATATAAATGATGATAATCTCCATGCACAAGACGAAATATGGAACATCCCAGAACAAGGAACGATTCTCAGGGCTCACTGCTTGTTTCGTGCCTAACAGCATCAGGGCTACGAATTCTAAGTGGGCGAATTACAGGGGATATACTCCTTGGACGCTTACCTCAAAAAGGTCCTTCACTGTGATAGATTACGCAGCAGCTTCACTGGCTCTTTTTAAATACATCGCAAATTTTGAAATTGTAGGGCGCGAGGAAACTACCATAACCCACAGATAATAGCCGTTAATTCTCATCCGGCTGTACCTGAATCAGCCAACACTTTAACCCCCTGACTTAAAATCAGAAAACATGAAGAGGATGCGCTGGCAAGCACAACTGCAGGGAGAAATCCTAGCAGGATGCATGAATTTATTAGGTGAATATCCCACCACACAGTATAATGCAATCAGTGAGTGGGAGAAGTACTGCAGGATTCTAATAACAAGGCATGGTAATAAGAAAATATCTCCCCTCCTATTAACTGTCAAACAGAGAACCACACCGTGGATGTCAAAAAACATTATCTCAGCAAAAGGGCACTGAATCGGGAGTATCACTAGGTGAAACTTAACCACCTGGTGAAGGAACAACAAGATAAAGTAAGGATACTGCACAAACAGTACAAGAAGGCTTTATATGGTTGGCCAAGAAACAGCACCCAGACACGTTCGGGGCAAGAATGCTCCATACATGCAATTCCAGAGACTCCAGGGCTTTCTGTAAAATAATCTATGGGCTAAATAAAGACAACACTGCGGTTTTTGGCGCTAACATAAGCAAGGAGGCCTGGTCCCAATACGTGCAAAAAAGGCTGTATGTCAGAACAACGCATGCCTTTACTGCGCATGATGTTACTCTGCAGACTTTAAACGAATGTGTCTTTACCACACGTTCCTTGATCACGCATATCATTACAACGACATGCCTTAGGGAAAGCGCTGGACTTTGGAGCATTATAATTTACTATTGCAACTCCAGTCTGCGCAACATTATTGAAAGTATTGGACTTTAAACTCCAGCGCCGCTTTCCCTAAGGCATGTCGTTTTTACGACATGTGTGGTAATGGAATGCGTGGTAAAGACGCATTGGTTGTAACTGCAGTGTGTGGTTCAGCCATCGTGGTGAAGGCCGTTTCCCGTATGAAAACATTTCTCAACAAGGCCAGAAGAGCCATTGGCAACTACAGTCGCAGGAACCCAACAAGGCTGTGACAGCCTCCTGATTCAAACCTATCCAGCAAGACAGCTCGACTCGAAGGGCTTTGCTAGGGAAGGGACTAAACGAGAAGGGTCGCCACCTCAGGAAACAAGTCTGGCCAAGGCAAAACCCAGGACGAGGCAGCCAAAGAGGGAACAAGACCCAACCAAAAAGAATTTAAAAAAAATAGAAACTATAATACAGAGGAGTCAAATCGAAGGCACCCCAGGGCCGAATGGACTCCCTTCCGCCCTGTATAAAGTTAACCTGAACTATGGGCAAAAAACTTCTGCCTTCTCTTTAGTGCTGTGAACTTCCATCAGGCAGTTCCTGATTCTTGGCATTGATCTTTAATCCACCCAATTTACAAATGGGGAAATAGAGGTGATCCAGTTAACTATCATGCAATAGCCCTGCTCAATATCAACTCCAAGTACTACGCAGCCCTATTGCTGCAAGATCTGAAAGAATGGGTGGACAAGCCTGTGTTCTCAGCGTATCTACGGTGTTCTCCAAAACTTTGGTGCGAGTCTCCACCATGTTTATTCTTTCTGCTATCTCTGTACATGTTTTCCCAATCTTGTGCACTGAACCTTGTAATTTTTTTTGAGGCGAGCCGCACCTGTCGATTCTCTGTTTTGACCTCATCCTGAAATAAACGCAAAGATTGTAAAATCAGAGAGAGGGTGGGCTCGGGTGATTTCCCATCGTTTTTCTGTGCGGTCTCACCCCTTGGCTTCTCCCTTGGAGATTCTCTCTTTTCGTTTGTTCCATCAGGGGGTAGCAGCTGAGTGGCTGAGTAATCCCAGCCCAGTTCTTCCTCGTCCTCTTTCCCCCGAAAGCTCTCTTGCGGTTTCTCTTCCCTGATGTCCATTTAGTTCAATCGGGACCCCCTTTCCCCTTGCATACTGCTATTGCTAGATGGAGAATTTCCGCCTTCGCCATCACTACTAGCAGTAATGTTGATGTCAGAACCTCCTGATTCTTCAGTCAGGGAAAAAAACTTTTCCAAAGAATCGGGGGAGAGATATCCAGCCTCCATGGTCTTTCTCTGAGGGTTACCCCCCTGTAGAGGTGCTGTGCTTATTTTTGTGTGACTTATCTGGTGTGTTAATACCCAACTCCACCACTGGATTATTGCTGGTATCATTGTGGGGGCCGCTCTTGTTTAATTCAACTTCCTTGGTTGTACCATCCTTTGGTTGTGTGCCTGAGGGAGCTTCCAGAATGGTGTTTTCACAGTTTGAAACCCAAGGGGTTCCTCCCAGAGCATGCACACTCACACCCTCTCCCTTGCTCCATGTCTCAGGTGTCATGTCCTGTGTTTCATTACACTGCAGATTATCCACACTGCTTGCTTCCCCGCTACAAACCATATTCCCTTGATTTCCCCGTTTCCTTCGCGCTCCCTTCTCCTTTTCGCTCGTGTGTAGGGGTAGGAACATACTAGCAATGGAGGGCTGTATTTTTCCCTGCTCCCCCGTGGATGACACTCGCTGATTAGAAACTTTGCTATGTCCCTCAATTTTTTCTTTGTCCTGTTTGTTCCCCTTACTGGTGCGAAGGTCTGCTTTCTTGACTTCTGTCTTTGGCGCTGGCTCTTCCCGATGTGGTTGTGTAGGGGGTATGTTTGACCGCGTCTTTCCTCGCCCTCGCGCAGCCAGTGTCTCCGCAGATTGAGGTTGAGCTATACAGGCTTCCCTGTAGCTAGGCAACCCGAGCCGTCGGCAGCCGTCACAGCTTGCGATCCCGGAAGCAACCGTCAGAAGCAGCCGCGCGAGGGATTCCCAGCGTGCGCTGTAAGCTCCAGCTTTTTTTCTGCACAGATGATCCCTGCGTCGCTGACTCTCAGTTATCAGCCTGTGATCACTTGATCGAAGGAGACCCAGGCGCATCGTCTGTACACGAAGGGAGAGCCCAGCAGAGGACGGAAAGAGGCAGAGGTGGGTGGTGGTGGTCTCTCTTTGAGAGATGTGATGTGGAAGTTAGAGGAGTCTGAAAATCGTCAGCGTCGCAATAACTTGAGGTTGCTAGGGATACCTGAAAATTGTGAAGGCAGTGATATAAGGAAGTTCACAATTACCATGCTGAAAAATTCCTTCCCGGAACTTTCACAGTGGGACTGGAACAAAGAAGTCCGTTTTCATAGATTCCCTCTAACAATCTCAAAGCGCCCATCCAGTGGTCAGGCGTATCCTCGTGCTATACTAATCTACTTGGAAATTTTCTGTTGCGCCAGGCCGCGTACGACCTGGCTAGGCCCAACACCAAAAGGAATTTTGAGAATTTCTCTTTCTTCGCCAAGCTAGATTTCGCGCATGCCACCGTGGAGAGGAGATGACGGCTCAGGCAGCTCATAACACCCTTCTAGAAAGCAGGAGCTGTAGTTTTTCTGCAAAACCCGGCCAGGTTGAAAGTCATCTTTCAAGGACAGAACTATAGCTTTATTTCTGAAATACAAGCACAGAAGTTACTGGATGACATCACAGTAGGGACTGTCGGGAGCAAGAAATAATACGCTGGTATTATAAAGAAGAAAAGCAACGGATGGAAGCCAGGACATCCTTTAAATTGAGGGGCTTTCCTGTCCTTTCTCTCTCTCTCTTTTTTTTTTCCCCTCTCGTATTTGAGCACTGGCGAGGGGGGGGAAAGAGGTGGGGGGTGATGAGCCCGATTGCTTAAGGTATGGTGGGGGGAGGGAGGGAGGGGAAGGGGGGTGATCTCAGACAGGGTATAGAAAAAGGGGGTGCAATCGAGTCTTGTGATATAGGCGATATCAAGTGGCAGAGACTGGTTTGTCGGTCAATGAAGGAATATATGAATCAGGGAGCTGAAATGAACCAATATGGCTAGACTGAGAATTCTTACTGTCAACATATGTGGCCTTAATGACAAAGAAAAGGCAAAGGGTTACTGTGGGATTTCAAACATCTGGGGCAAATATAATCTGTAGCCAAGAAACTCATATCGAGGGGTCACAACTTCATCTACCCAATACACTTGGGTATAGACTGGTCTCTGCTACAACACAGGGTGCCAGGATACGGGGGGGTTGCCATATTGGCTAAAGGTGGGGGTTTGCAATTTTTACGGTCATCCTCCGATAAATTCGGGCGATGGGCAATCACGGAATGCCAATATGGCACAGGTCGGAAATTGACACTATCTACAATATATGGAAGTACAAGCGATGACCCCAATGTACTTGATAATATCTCCAATGAACTCGCTCACTGGCCTCTCCCATTGGTTGTATGTGGGGATTATAATATTAATTTACCCAGCAATTGGTCGTTGGAAGCCGGGTATAAATATCAGGAGAGGAAACCGAACGTTTTTCAGGCCTTAAAAAACTTATGGCAGACCCATGGCCTGATAGACTCTTGGCAAATGATGAAACCAGGAGACCCTGGGTATACCTTTTTCTCCAATCTCATTTGACTCATGCAAGATTGGATTATATGTCCGTTTCTAACACCATGAGTTCAAAATGTAGAATCGAAAAGCTGCCACGGGTCTTATCAGATCATAACCCATTAGCCTTGAATATAGAAATGGAAGCAGTTAACCCAAATGTGAGAACATGCACCTTTGAGAGAGCAATGCTGCTTAATAAGGAGTATTGCAGGCATATGAGACAATGGATACCAGGGTTTGTGGAGGATAATCTCGGGAGCGCAGCAATTGAGGTGGTATGGGATGCCCTGAAGGCTGGGATTAGGGGGGAAGCATTACGGTTCTCTTTAAATCTTAAAAAGGCTAAACAAAAAATGGTGGAACTACAGAAAAATTTGGGGGCAGCCGAAGAAGGATTGATAAGGGCTGTGCATGAGGGACGGGAAGTAGAACCAGAACAAAGACGCGTGGCAATTGCTAAAGCTGCCATTATGGATATATTAATGGAGAAAGCAATAATCAAGGCAACAACACATAGGGAAGCAGTATACGAATTAAGTGAACAGATCAGTCATCACTTGGCAGTCTGCACCAGACAACAAAATACATCTAATTTGATACGGGAAATTAATGACCCAGAATATGGTCGGAAGACCGAGCCAGAAGCAATCAGAGAGGCATTTCAGCGGTAATATCAAAAGTTATATAGAGCTAGTACGTAGGAAGAGCAGAGTAAGATCGAGGAATATCTGGATCTAATCTCATTTTCAAGGCTGGAGGAAGAAGATCAGGATAGTTGGATTGCCCACCACAATGGGATGAGATTCTACTATCCATGAATAGTCTGGCTAAAGGGAAAGCGACTGGCACAGATGGTATACCAACCAAATTTTATTCCATCTTTTCTCAGCAGCTAAAGGGAATAATACATGACCTATTCACACATTTTTCATGGGGGGCGACACTCGGGCTCATGGTCCCTCGCAAAGATTGTGTTTTTTTTTTTTTTTTTTTTTAAACAAGCCGCCCACACAACTGGGGTCTTATCGCCCTATTACCTTGATCAATGGTGATTCTAAAATGTATTCCAAACTATTGGCCAGCCGACTTTCATTGGTAATTCACAAAGTTATATCAGATCGCCAACATGGGTTTATCCCAGGTAGATCTACCATTGAGCATGTCCAAAGAGTGATTACTCTATTTGATATCACGGATGTTGCAGGAGACCCTATGGCACTTATTTTATTGGATGCTGAGAAAGCCTTTGATAGGGTCTCCTGGCAATATCTGTGGACGGCTATGTCAAGAAATGTACTAATACCGGCAATATGGTCACGGAATTGGCCTACTAAAACCCTGGCCTATGACGATGATATTGCGCTGGTCACATCTGATCCAAACGGCTATAAAAATAATAGAAGATGAGGCCAAATGTTTTGGGCGTATATCCGGCTATGCGTTGAATCAAGATAAGACACGAATAGTACTCAACCAAAAATCACGATGGGAGACAATCGGGTAGTGGAAAGAGCCACTTATCTGGGTGTTAGTATAACATCAAAACTGGATAACCTAGTCAAGAATAACATGGAACCCTTCATGAAACACAGAAAAAAAAATCTTGGAAGGCTAAATAATTTACATATGTCCATTGGGGGCAGATATAATGTAGTAATATTCCTTTATTCCTCCAGAAATTTTTATACTTCTTCAGGGCAATATGTTTGGAATTTACTCCTCAAGGGTATAAAGCAATAGAGAGCATGTTTTCCAGGTTTATATGGGGATACACGAGGCCACCCAGAGCATTTAGATTTATTACCCTGCCAAAAGATAGAGGGGGCTTGGCGCTCCCCAACTTGAAATTTTATTATTGGGCTACCACGTTAATTTATAGTCGGGACCTACTGCTGATAAACGTAGATAATAGGCCAAATGCTAAGATTCCCTCACCAAAGGAACTTATGTTGGGGGAGGAGACAAGAGGGTGCTTATGGCGGCAATTACATGATAGTTATTATAAGAAAGTCCGTTTTAAAACTCTTTTTAGTATCTATAAAGTATGGAGCGTCGTACGTAAAACGCTGGGAATTGGCAGACTATCTTTTTATACCCCGATATTTAATAATCATAATCTCCCGGAGATTTTTGGAGATCAATGCATGGACAGATGGGTGCGGGCTGCGATTACTCAGATTGGCTGCTTTTTTTCAGCCTCAGGGTTTAAGATTTATTTATTTATGTGTTTTATAGAGCGCGAACTTGACCCGTTAGGGTATCAGAGCGCTTTACAGGAAAACATAGCCATGTACAGAATAGGCATAGCATCATCCAGTTACGGATTGAATGAGAGAGGGCAAGGTGCAGGATACACAAGGGAGATAGGGCACGTATTTACAGATTAAAAATCCAAATACTCAAGAACGAGGTAACATATTTACAGATTACGTTAACCAATGTTCGCGACAAGGCCCCAAGTTTCTGATGGGGTGAACTAGATAATCCGAAGGGAGGCAATAGATGGCCATAGATCAGGGCCGTAGTGGTGGTAGAGGCAAAGTTTAAACGAGAAATGTACCCATAAGGAATGTTTTGGCATCCTTTTTGAAGCGAGTCAGAGAGGGGATTCTTCTGATGTCAGGTGGGAGAGAGTTCCATATTCTTGGAGCAGACTACTTTTTTATAAGACTTGACGAATTGAAAAACGATTATATCTTAGACCGTAGAGACTTTTTAAAATTCCTCCAGGTCAGAGACTATCTGTGGCGAAAGGGAGTGGGAAGAGCCAAATTTCAGAGAGTCAAAACTATTGAAAGTCTAACCAAAAATAGAACTGGATCCATTGGGGAAGTTTATGAATTTATTAATGCCGCTATGCCCGATGACATGGATAAATGCTCTTTGAAATGGCAGACTAAATTGGGGGTCTCAGCGGAAACGTTTTATTATTCCTATGAATTATCACAGTCTCTTTTAATGTCCACTAGGCTATAAGCACAATTTTATAAGACTTGTTTTTCGTTGTACTATACACCATACAAGATAGCCAAGTGGTGGACTGGAAAAGGAACTGTATGTCCACGTTGTTCACTTTATGAAGCTGACATAGTTCATATGTTTGCATCTTGTAATGTATTGCAAAAGTTAATTACTGATATTTCGGATTTTTTATCAGAAGTACTGAGAACAAGAATAGAAGTATCAATAGAAGAAATAATGTTAGGCACGGTAGGAACAAGTCGAGTAGTGAACGGACAGGGACTGATCTTTTTGGCTATGGCTGTCTTAAGGATCTTCATCGCCTCGGCTTGGCTAGATCCAAACCCGCCGGCTTTTCAACAATGGCTTGCCAGATTGTTGGCAACTTGTAGCGTGGAGGTAGCCATATATAAAAGAAAAGGATGTCATATACGCAAAAGGGGTTTGAAAATTTGGGATCCTCTGATCAAATGGATGCAAGGGCATAGCGGGACTGGGTAGTGACTATGCATGCTTTATTATCATCATGGGGATCCAAGGGATTGTACTCGAAACAATACCTATGGGAAACCCATGGTTATATTATTTAAGTTAATCCTTTTGCTGCTGTTATTTATTGCTGCGGTTATTTATTGCACCTGGTGAATTATGCACTAACGTTTTTAACTGTCTGAGAGGGGTGGGGAGGAGGGGGTGTTATTGTTTGGTAAATAAAAACAATAAAGATTATTTAAAAAAAAAAAAAAAGAATGGGTGGACAATCGGGTACTTATCTCATGGAATCAAGTAGGATTCTGTACCGGCCAGGGAACTTTATCCAGCTTTGCCGCTCTGACACACTGCATTGAGAAGGCCTTCAACTCAAAATCAACTTTATAAGCTTGCTTCATCGACTTTAAGGAAGCAATCCTGGACACTGGATTGGAGACACTGCTAAGGATCTATCGCCAGAAATCAAGAGAGTCTCACGTACAGTCAAGCGTTTATGTCCTCGATACACTGACACTCTCAAAGAAGGCAAGAAACAGTGCAAGGAGCTAGAAAGACAATGGAGGACACTTTACAGCCCCATCTCTAAAGCTCAGTATAAGGCTGCCTTAAAGAAATATAACAGGGAGGTCAGATTAGCAAAGAAAGCTTATCTGGAAGATAGAATTAAACTTGATGGGAACGAATCACAAGACTTTGTTTTTTTAACTGTGCAAAACTTTATGTACCCAGAAGCAAGTTCCAGACGTCACGAACCATCAGCTGAATGGTGTGAACAGCTGGCACAATACTTCCATGATAAGATTAAGAACATCCAGGACAGTCTCCACCCCAGCATATTGCCGGAGGGAGCCATGTTAGACAGTATCTATGCAAGTTATCCTCAGAATTCCACAGGGTCTCTCTCCAAATTTGATCCCATTTCTCTGGAAGATTCCTTGAAAGCTATTCGAAGCATCAAGTCTGGTTCTCCGGCAGACCCTTGCCCCCCAGTGTACTGGCACTTGGCATAAGAGTTATTAACCCTCTAGCCAATAAACTCTGGAATGAGTCTCTGTCATCAGCACTGGTACCCCAGGCCTGGCTAAAATCTTGCCTCTGCTCAAAAAATCTCAAGCAGACCCAGCCGAATTATCTAACTACAGACCTATATCCTTGCTTCCAGCTCGGTCAAATGTTTTGGAGAAATATGTCAACTCTCAGCTCTCCGAATACCAGGAGAGCAACACTTTACTACTCCTAGTCAGTCTGGCTTTCGCTCATGTTTTAGTACTGAGATGGTGCAAGTGGAGGTGGCGGATTACACCAGGAGTACCTTAGACTCCGGGGGGTTGGGTGGGGGGGATGGGGGAGGCATTGCTGATAATGTTAGATCTCTTTCAGCGGCCTTTCATACGGTACCCCATGTCGCTTTACTATTGGTTTACTATTTACTATTACTCAAAGGTATTGGAATTGGGGGCAAAGCCCTGGACTATCTGGCATCGTTCCTTGAAGGACGTTGGCATGAGGTCTGGATTCCTCCTTTTTCGTCTGGACCACGTGTATTGCTAGTTGGAGAACCCCAGGGCTCTGCTATGAGCCCTACCTTATTTAACATCTACCTTACTCCTCTTGCTCTACTTGCGGAGTCCTAGAGAGCAAAAATATTCTTATGCTGATGAAACCCAGCTATTGTTTTCATGGGCTTGAGACGCAGGGTTCCCTGGTGGAAAAATTAGAACCTGCCTGTCAGCGGTTTTCCAGTGGCTAACACACCATCAGCTCAAATGCAATGCAGACAAAACAGAGCTGCTATTTCTTGGAGTGAAGGCCCAGGAAACATGGTAATCTTTCTGGCCAGTCGAAGTCCCCTGTCCAGGGCGTCAAGCGAATTCTGTGAAGAATTTAAGCATCAAATTTGATGATTGCCTTTCTTTTTTACCGCAGGTGAATTCAGTGGTGGGGTCCTCCTTTGGATTACTGCGTGTCTTAAGAAAGTTTCTATTTCTGTCCTTCTTAGCCAGGAAACAGGCGATACAGGTGCTGGTGTCATCTAGGTTGGACTATGGCAATGCTTTGAATCTGGGTCTACCCTGATTACCTCATCAACAAACAGCAGGTGGTCCAAAATGCGGCAGCACGTACTCTCCTGTGCTTGCCTCTGAGAGCACATGTTCCTCCGCACTTGAGGGCATTACATTGGCTCAATATAAAAAAGAGAACCTTATTGAAGACTCTCGTTTTGGTCCTTGGAGCCCTAAATCCGACAGGTGCTGGATACCTCAGGGCACGCATTAGTTTTTATGCTCCCTCTAGATGCCTTCGTTCAGCCAAACCTCTTCTAGCCAGCACTCCTAAGATCAGGTGCACTAGGGCTGGCGGCAGATCCTTCTCCTTTTTAGGGCTGTCAGCTTGGATTAAATTTCCCTCTGAGATTCGGAGCACTACAGACATTTCTCAGTTTAGAAAGAGACTGAAGACATGGCTGTTTAATCAAGACTAAACGGTTTAGCCCCTGTATGTGAGCGTTGGCAGAGGTGCATAGCGCCAGGACACTCCGAGGAGTATTAAAACGCTTTATAAATGCCCTTTCATTCATTCATTCGACAGGGTCCCCCAAATTTTACAATGGGAAAAACTTACCAGCCTCAGGACATCGCTAAAGATCATGAGATCCACCCAACTTCTTTAGACTGAAACCTGGCTGCGCTTTAAATTGGATGATAGCACAAAGCTTTCCCAGAAAATGTACACCACCACTTGACTGCAACAAGGCTGTGTGCTCGCCCCCTTTCTTTTTAACATCTCTCTCTCAAGCCTGTCATAGAACTGGGCTCCATAAACACACAGCCACCAAATCTCGGGGGCCGTCGCCTTACCCACGTTATATGCAGACAATCTTCTCCTGATGAGCATGACCCATATAGGTCTGCAACAGCTTCTAGACGCACTCTTAAGCTTGACTAAGCGGCATAAACTAGAAATTAACTGTAAAAAAAACAAAAACGAAAGGGGTGAAATTCATTAAGAAAATAAACCCACCTGGATCTTGGCTGGTTAAAGGGGTCAGATTTTTTTATAAGGCCCCATTTTTGGTCCTTTTCAGAAGGCTATGGCGGCAAAGTTGCTACCATCTATCTCATATGGCTGTGAAATAATGATAGGGAAGAGGTTGGCAAGGCTGCTGGACCTGCTAATTGCAAAATCTTATCGTACCGTACATAGACTCCCAAACCACATATCGTAGGCCCAGCTACACCTAGAATTCGGCTTATCAAAATAATCAATTGCCACAAAGTGCTCTTTCTTAAAAATGTGCCACAGATTTAGAATGACAGAGGACAACACAATTAGCAGTATACGTCTGGCTAGAAATAAATCAGCCAAACTCAAAATCAACCTTCAGACGCAGTTTCTGTGATGCTCTGCAGACGCTGCAATCCTCTGACCTATGGAGCACTAGGATCTCACCTGCTGAGTTTTAAAAAAAAACCTTAACAGATCTGCCACACTTCTTTCCATGCAAGAAGATAAAGAGAACCTTGTGAAGCAAGCTCACACCTGGCAAAGTTTTAACTCCTACGCCTCTCCAAAGCCACAAGTATATTTTGATCAGAGACATTCACCCCATCTCAAACTCAAGTTTATGCGCCTTCGCCTAGGTATCCAGCCAACCCGGGATAAATTACCCCATTGGTAAAAACCGGCCAAGGCAAACTGCAGACTTTGTGGTACAGAAAAAGAAACCTTAATGCACATCCTCTGCATCTGCCATCAGATCACAGAAGGATGCTGCAGGCCCCTTCAATCAGGCAGTTGTTCGAACATGCAGGCAAGCCCTTATTGCTGCACTCAACCCAGAATTTACACAGCTTAACATCAGGGTAGTAAAGTTTCTGGAAATTTCTGAAGCTAGAACAAAGGCCACAGTGGAGAAACAGGGGCCCCACACCATATCAGCAACAGTCTACACATTGGGAGCTATAAAATCAAAGGCCCTCTACTGAAAATTTGCACAACAGAGGCCAGCCCAATCCCACAACGGAGACTGACAGAGGTGGGGCAGCTGTTGAGAATGGCGAGCACAGTCTGATGACACTGGAGACAAGTCCAGCAATATCCGGAACACTGTTAGTGAAACACATAGGTTTGCGGTGTTACATGGATAGCCGAAGACTGTTATGTTTACTGGCCGTGCTGAACCGGGCCGCTAAAATAACGCTTTAGCAGAAAAGTACCTGGCCATGCACCGTCACTTTGAATTTTCCTGTATAATTAATACCCATTAACCTCCTTGATATATTTTAAAAATACACTTTAAGTTCACATACCGACATTTGAATTTACATATACATTTAATATCCAAGATTTTCCTCAGAAATATTTTTAACATGCATTTTAGGGTTTTTAAATTTAAATGAATGAGCAAGTATACTGCATCTGCTCGTGAACATTTTGCACGATTATAATTTTATTGCCATTTCTTTTATGTTTACTCGATACACTGACACTCTCAAAGAAGGCAAGAAACAGTGCAAGGAGCTAGAAAGACAATGGAGGACACTTTACAGCCCCATCTCTAAAGCTCAGTATAAGGCTGCCTTAAAGAAGCTTTATTGTCAAACTATGCACTTTGACAATAAATTTGAAATGTATAATAAGTTGGTCACTTATCACATGTGTGAACGATAACCAAATTACAAAGTATGATGCACCATTAGCAGAGGAAATTGATAGCTATGGTGCAACTTCTGCCTCTTCAAAAAGTCTTCCCTGGAATTCACTGAAATAATTTCCAGCATAACCAATCATTAAACCATTCTGTTAAAATATGCAGTACCTATGATCAAGTACAAATTAAATATTTATAATCATACCAATCTAAGACCATGGTCCTAACCTGACTCTGCTTCTCTATACATCGCATTGGACATGACGTAGAGTATTGCGTTGTGGGTGCCGCCTACACTGTCTTCATCGGCATCCGTGCCTGCCTCTTTGCTTCGTTTCGCCCACTGCCTCAACACTGGAACACACATTTCACTGTTTAGTAATGCACCGGATGATTTCCAGCAGCTTTGCTAAAAGAAATGAGTAGAGGGAAATTATATACTTTGATGCATAACAGAACCCACACAGCCATAGTGGGTCACTTTTGAGCAACAAAGGAATGAGCTCTTTAGCAGTGGAGTGAAAAGGAGGTACTCTTCTATTACATACTATGGTGCACCTCTACATCCTACTGGTAGGACACGAAGCACTGCCACAGCAATACATTTTTTAAAAAGTGGCTAATGCATCCGATTCCATGCTCTTATTTGTACTCCTTTCCCACATACATACAACATACTCATCCTCAGCTCCTTAAACAGAAATATATTAAACTTTCTTGGTGTTTGATATAGTACAGGTAACACAGCATATGGTATCCCTACGGGCAAAAAACCAATAGATCAAAGAGCCATTAGTTTTTAAGTATCACCAAACCCATGAGATGACATGATGGGATTATAACGCAGACTACTGGTTAAACATTTTCTTTATTCCACTGGTTGGAAAACTAATTCAAAGGAACAACATGCCATTGA
The DNA here is from genome assembly GCA_963921515.1 of Calotriton arnoldi. Taxonomy (NCBI): domain Eukaryota; kingdom Metazoa; phylum Chordata; class Amphibia; order Caudata; family Salamandridae; genus Calotriton; species Calotriton arnoldi. The sequence goes on along the minus strand of CAWUFW010003730.1, from coordinate 857,922 downwards.
ATTATGGGTTTTGGATAAATTCCTGTTTGTGATAAAGACTAGCTAAATGTGATGTGCAAAAGGAGCAGAGACTGGAGTTAGTTGTGGACACATGGACAATTACCACAAGTTACGTTCAGATAATTTTTCACTAAGCAATATTTTAGAAAGGCTGTGTAGATGCTTTTGGGCTCTCATCTGCATCATCGCCCCTCCCAATTCCCCTTCTCTGCCCCTGATCTGTATAAAGGGGGTGGACTATTAGTGAGCAACTTCTCATTTAGGAGCGGGTTCCAGAAGGATGATTTCTTTTTTTGCCTTCCTTGGACTATAAACCATTGAATTCCAGGAAGCACACAGTGCCATCACTGAGCTTATGGTCATGATAATCTGAGGATCCTGAACCCTTGGCATAGCTCCTGTAAAGTGTCTCTCCTAAGATAGAGCAAAAATGCTCAATGAAGAGAGTTCTTTGGACTGAGTTGTTCATCTGCCTTTATTGATGAGAAAGCTATATTCACAATTTCCTCAGTGAATGACATGTTTGTGAAAGCATAAAAGGCATGAGGTCATCTGGAATAAGGCCCTTTGGCTCACTAGGGCGGAAGTGGAAATGACTGCAGAGAAAAGACTACCTTAATTGTGATACTGATACTCTTAGACCTTTGCTCACCTGGATGTAGCATAAGCTAACATGCAGAACTAGAACAAATACTGCTCAAAAATCAGAAAATTCTATGTTTAAGAGCCCTCTATAGCTCTCCCTGTTTCCCAATCAGTTGGAAAGCGAATTTCATATCTTTATGTAGAAACAGAAATAAGCCAAGCTTTACGTAAATAAGTTGCACAGAATCCTTTAGCCAAATAGTCCTATATTTTCTAAAAGATATGCAAAGTAGTGAGAGAACATTATTTCGAAATTCTTTAGCATCTTTGGAAAAACACTTATTTTGAAAGCAACTATTTTGAAAATGTAACATAATTACATCTACATAGTTTTTAAAAATGTTACTTCCTTTATATATTAACAAATAAAAAGTCTAAAATAATTTTACTATCAGGTAGAAAGAATTTTTTTTTAACTGCTTTTCTTCACAGCCTCGCCCTGGCCATAACTTCAACCTTGGACATTATCTTGTCTTGCCACTGCTTTAACAAGGAAGATTAACTAATCTAACTCTAGTCTGAGCCACTTTAGGTGCTAAATTCAAGTTGCTGTAATATACTTTGAGACGCCGCGAGATGCCATTTTGGTCATCGCTCCAGTGTCTCTGGGCTCTCACTATAAATGAGACCCGCTGTGTGGATGCGCAGCTTACGTGTGCGGCTGGCACGCCTAAGGCAGCCAGTCTGTGCCCGTTCGTGTCCAGATGGGTCCAATGACTCTGGTTCCTTTCAAGTAAGTAAGCCTAAGTATTCTTCTGCACAACTTTTAGCGCTCCAAGGGTCTTCTACTAAAAGTGGTCTTCATTCCAGCTGCCAATCTAAAGGAGAAACTACTTGCAGACAATGTTTGTTTTCCCTCCCTCAGTTCATTGACCCCAAGCCACCTAACGACGTGCAAACTATTCGTAGGATGTTTCTAATCAACTGCAGATTGCTACCAAAACATAAGTTAGAACTTTTTACTCTTCTAGAAGAGGAAAAACCGGATGCTGTATTTTTGACAGAAACTTGGTTACATGCAGAATCAGGGCCAGACCTTGCTCAAGCTCTCCTCCCTGGATATTATATCCAACACATTGATCGCGAGATTAAGAGGGGTGGTGGCATTGCAATTATCCTGAAAGATGTTTTTAGCTGTCTAATTGAACCTGCACAAGTACTAGAATGTGAAAGTCTTGTTTTACCCCACTAGCACTTTCACAGGTATTTTAGTTTATAGACCACCTGGATCAAGTGGCAAATTTCTTCAGTCCCTTCCTGAAGTTGCTGAAAACCTGGCTAGTATCAAAGCTAACTTTACCTTATTAGGAGACTTTAACTTACATCTGGATGAGCTTGGTAATACCCAAGCCTCCAGTCTTCTCCGCGATCTGCTAGCAATTCAGTTATCGCAAATGGTGGTAGGACCCACTCATGATAAAGGACATATACTCTATCCTGTTTTTTCTAATGGTGCAACGTTAAAACTGCTCGACCCATTTTCTGGTTCCAGTGACTTTGGAAACGCCTTTGCCTCCCACGAATCCCAAGCCAATTAGCTGCAAAGACGGAGCTTGGTCTTAACTGCCTGTGGAGCTTCGGAAACAAGCTCTTATAGATTCCAGACCATTTTAGACCTAGATTCAACCATAGCCAATGGACAGTTTTCTTGGTGGATTGAATCAACTCTCGACAGATTATCCCCCTTAAAAATGTTTACCAGGCGAGCTAAAGAAAAATTCTCACCTTGGTACCCACTTAATCTCTGTAAGTTGAAACAAACATGCAAAAGGGCTGAAAGGACTTGGAGAAAAGATTATGGGGAGACATGCAAAGAAAATTATAGAGACTATATTAAAGATTATGAAGCCAAAATAAAAAGGAGCACAGGCAATTTACTGCGAAGAAAAAACATTCATGCTGCTAACTCTCCACAGGACATTTTCCGCATTGCAAAATCTCTTTTTGAGTTGAGCCTCCTTCTACTGCCCCCGTTTTGGAATTGTCACTGTTACAGTGTAACAACCTGGCTAGGTTCTTTCATACGAACATCCAAGAAATCTATAATAGGTTTCACCACTCTCCTCCTATCCATATTTCAATCTCTGATGATGACCAATCACGTTATATTGAAAATAGGCTCATGGAATTTCCTATCCTGACCTCAGACAAGCTCACAGAGATCCTGAATCAGGTCAAGTCAGGATCCCCCAACGCACCGGCCCTTCCACGAATTTTAGCCACAGCTAATGACTCGTTACTCCCCTCCTTGCTTGAATTGATGAATCTTACTTAATTACTACCGGATGCATCTCATTGGCATGGAAACATGCCATGGTTAAAGCTTTGCTACAAAAATCCTACTCTGGACTTCTCCACGCTAGGAAACTATCGGCCCATTTCCATCCTTTCAGGGATCAGCAAAATACTAGAAAAACATGCTAACCAGACCCTGTCGGAATATCTGGAAAGCCACGAACTACTGTATTCCACTCAGACTGGATTTCGACCTTTCTAAGGTACAGAGACGGCTCTTGTGGCAGTGGTCGAGGAATCCTAAAGACTACCTGACCAGGGAGGTTCAGCCGTGATCATTCTGCTCGACCTTAGTTCAGTATTCGACATAGTAAACCATGACATTCTTGTACAAAGACTTACGAATGCTGGAATATCTGGAAGTGTTCTCTCCTGGCTTCAGTCATTCCTCAAAGATAGGACTTTTCAGGTTTTAGAAGAAGACTGTACATCTGATATTTTCACTTTAAAATGTGGGGTACCTCAGGGCTCCTCTCTGAGTCCTACTCTGTTCAATGTATATATGAGGCCACTCACAGATATCGTCCTCCCCTAAAGGATCTCAATAGTTACTTATGCTGATGATATGCAACTAGTCTACTCTTTGATCCAAAACTAAGTTTCCCCTCCTGCCTCTCTAGGCATTGCCAGCAACCTCCTAACTCTAAGCCGGCTTGTAGCTGTTGCACTTTAGGTTTTCAGCAGGTAGTCTCACACCGAGTGGTCCAACACAACTGGCTGTAGCTAAGGGCCACTTTGTTGTGGAGTCTGATTTAAAAGGCTGGAGGAGCTAGGTACTCAATTTTGAGCTCCAACACACTGAAATGGAGGTGATATTCCTATGGTGACCGGCGACCCCTAAAGACAAGGTCACCCATTTCAGCTCTTCAACCTGTGGCAGTGCATCTGTGTTGTTGCCACCTGTGGGTCAAGAAACGATTTGCCCAGAACAAGTTGTTTCTGTTCCACCATTGCAGTTCATGTTGCACATTGATCACTAGGTCCTCCCGGTCTCCAGATGCTAGTGACTAATATTTGGCAGTACATTCTTATTCAGCGAATGCATGTGTTACCGGGATAAGTAATATAAAGGACGCCTCATTCCCACCAATTTTATTATGATTCTTACAGTCAGATGACATGAAATCTGATACAGGGGAACCACTCTCTGAAATGCCATCACAGCTTCATTGCTGGGGAAAGCTTTCACTGTCACGGACACAGATGAAAATTTTTCACATTGATTATGAAGCCTAGTTGAAAGAGAACTAGTATGGCAAAGCATTTTGCATGGCTTATCCCCTTTAATAGACAGCCATCCAGATATGAAAACCACATAGACTGTTGGAACTCTAAACTGTTAGACTTTAAATTGGTAATGTGTTCCACTTACCACAGACCTCAGTTTGGCGATACACCCAATGTATGCGGAAGTAGCCGCCCTTATGGTAGAGTGCTGTCATATAGTGTCCTACTGCCAGAAAGAGGATGACGTCTTGTAGAGTAGCCAACTTGAAATGGCTGTCTGTTACGTAGTGGTTTAGCGCTCTTAGGTCCAAGATTGGTTGCAAATTCTTGTCCTTTTTGGGGGAATGAGAAAGTACAAAGAATACACTCCTTGGTCATGTTGGTCTGATGGCACTATCTCTATTGCACCCTTTGGAAGAAGTGCCTGCCCTTTTTCCATCAGGAGCGTGGAGATAATCCTTGTTGACCTATGAGGGCGGGGTAGGTGAATTGGAAGGGTGGTGTGAATCTCCAAGCACTAGCTATAACATCCACAGATCCGGGTTATATTCTTTCAGAGAGGGAAGTATAAGCCCAGTGGTGGATGGTTAGTGGGGAAGGAGAGGAAAATCACTGCTTGGAGGCCGAAGTGCCTTTACCTGTACACCTTAAGCCTTAGAGCATCCATGGCCACAAACACTACTCTTGAGTACTGCTCTTGCCTGGCTTTCTGCTGACCTTCTTGACAACTGTTGTGACGGATATGGTAGCGTAATACTTTTCTCCATCATCTTGTTCACTCGAGGTCTGAAAAGGTGATGTCTATGAAAAGGCAGACCTATGAAGTGCTGCTAAACCTCAGGGTGAATTATTTAGACAACCACTGAGGCAACAGTATACTTGTGATCACCTGCCTAGGGGTTTGCATCCACTAGCATCTAAGGCAGACCGGGTGCTTTCATTGGTGATTACTTTTCTCTAGCACAGGATCTCCATGGCTCTTTTGAAGGCATCAGGGAGATGCTGTTTCAGTTCTCTATCTCATCCCATCCCATCCTATCCTATCATATGTTTACAGCAGTCCTGGAGTTAGTAATTCACCACTGTGTTGATCCTCACAACGCTACGCACTTCTCCACAGTATAACTTTTCTTACTCTCCTTATTGGTATGTGGGGTCTCATATGTACCATTTATTAGTGCAGTTTCCTAGCAGTAGGCACCGCTAGGGAGTCTGGAAGCGCATGAAAACAGGCTTTTCCAGCCATGAAGCAACCACCCTCACTTTGAAAGGACCCTTAACATGGATAAAAACAGGGTGCTCCTCTGTTTTTAGAAAGTCTCTACGTGTAGATATTGTTGATATGTGATATTATGTCTGTCACTGGGCTGATACAAAATGTTGCTCAGCTTAGGTTTTAGAAAAGTAATACAAATATTTCATTAAAAGATGTGTAATTACTGGATGAATACTGTATGCCTATAAAACACTCAATGTACTGATTACTATATTATTAGGAAATCAAAAAGAGTGCTCAGTGTATTTGCTCTACCTCCCGGACTCAATCAGTTGAGCTCCAGCCTGGGACTGCTTAATGCTTCTTTTCTCTGTTGCTCATTTCATTAGTTTCATCTTGCTCCACATTATTTTGATCTAGCGTTTGTTCTATTTGATTTGGAATACTCTTCTACATGCAGTGGAACATTGTGATGTGCTGCGGCTCTTGTGACTACAGCATGATTGGCTGAGGAGTCATCTGATGTAGAAGAATTAAGGCCCTAGAGATGTCTCATCTTGAGCATACACCCTGCAGTCATGACACCCTTCCTCCTAGTATTCTGTTGGCCCTGGATACTGATCAAGAGAGGGATCATCATCTGCACCAGAATGAACATAATGCAATGGAGACGTATATGGTGGAAGGTTTTGTGTGGTTGATTATTTTCTTAGCGACAGGGAAAGCTCTAATTTCATTAAAAAATTGCCACCTCAAAAGTGAGCCTGCTCTTTTTTGTCATGTAGCTGTGTGTTTTGAGGTGGGTGGCCAACAGTATGGCAATATTAGAGTCAATACATTGCCCTTCTTCTGATGTGGGCTGTTCACCGCCTTCACGGTACGTCCGTTGTGGGTTGGTTACCGAAGATTTGCTTGGCTTTGAAGTCCACCTCTACGCTGAAAAGTGACTGGAATTATTTTGGGTCCAAGAGTCCCGTCATTGGGGTTCCGCAGGTGTAAAGGGTGCCTTTTAGCATCAAACGGTCTTGTCCTCAGATGGCGGTGCAGGCTCTCCGGCATATTTGGAGGAGGTTTCTCCTGGCAAGGCATGGTGCTTCTCAGGCCGTTCCTTGCTATGGAGATGCCTTTCGGGATCAATCCCCGCAGAGATGATCCTCAGCATGAGTAGCTACTGGGACTTTTAGATGCTAGGCTGTTGTGACCAGTCCTTTGTGTCGATGCCTGAAACCCAAGGTGTGGCCTTCGTATTGGGTGCGGTTTTCGTTGGGAATGCTGCAGATCCTTCGTCACTTGAATTTGGAGTCTTCAGGAGATGTTAAAAAAGATCCCAGTCATCTGGGGTACTAAAAGGGTGTCCTTAACCGTTTTCAATGGAAAGCAATGCACTCCGATCAGGTGCTTTCATCGTGATCCGATGGAAGACGGAGGTTACAGATGGGATATTGCTCCAACCACGGAAACCTGCTATTGCAAGAGAACCAACATTCAAACTGAGTATTCTCCATACTCTTCCCCCCAAACAAGTCATTTTAATACAACATGACCAAGGGATGCTCAGATAACATGATCCAAAGCGATTTGTGTTCTTTACGTTCTGCTCAGTGCTGTTGTTGAAATTTCCGGGTTTCTCAGTTCTTCAGCAATGAAAATTACTTTTGGTAAGACAACGTAATGGAGCAGTCAAAACTCTCCCTAATGGCAGAAAAAAACAATCTACGGTGGAGGCTATGTCCTGGGGCATTATGAGTATTGCAAGTCGCACATAAATCAAAACCCTTTCATCGAAGAAAAACAACTTGTAACATTCCGATCCCAGCACTAGATGGCAGGAATGTGCACAGCATGTGATTCGCAGCAATACATGTTGCAGGCATGTTTATATACTGCAAGACATTTGGGATGCAGTTTTATTTGTTTGACATTTTACAGGTGTGAATTTCTGTTCTTTCTTAACACAAAAGTGGAGGGAACGAATCAAGACTAAAGATGTGGAGAAGAGGCTGAATGTGCAGTGACGAACATCAATTAAAGAAACAGCTGGAGGTAGATTTGAAGTGATAGGACAGCAGTGGGTGCCTTGCCGGCCTGATCAAGATGTAGGAGGGCTGACTCAAGGCAGAATTTACCTATGGAAAGGAGATGGAAGAGGTAAAGGTGGGAATAGTAATGGTCTTATGAATGGGGCAATGATTGTCGCAGGGGTTAGAATCGATGTTGGGGACAGCTGCAAAGAGTTGGTTAAAAGGGCAGTGTTAAGATGGTAACTGCTGGAGTGAGAAGGTGTTGTGGTGTTATTGGTAAGGGCAAGATCTGAAAGCAAGTTAGAGAGATGGAGAGTCAGAAAAATGGTTTTGTCTGGGGTGTCTCCCTATGAATTAGAAACTTACATCAAGAATCATGCTGACCTTGTCTAAGGATGCCCCACTTAAACTAGAGAAACCCTGTAGAAAGACTATGTTTAAAGCAGCAGAGTTTTTTGAGGACAGAGAAGAATAGACATTTGTGACTTAACACTTGGAGCAGGTTATGGAGATAGCAGATAGCAAAGTCCTCCTTTATCCGCCCCTCTAACTAACAAAGATCACATTTGAACAGGTAAACCGATGTCGCAGCCATAATAATACAAACAGATGCTTCACAGAGGAGACTGTTGCACATTTTAAAAGTAAGCTTATCTTTACTGTTCATACCACCAGGGATAAAATGGCAACTAAGGAAAGGGAAGGTCAAAGGCAGGGCTGGAATATACAATTAATTTGATGTTGCCCTATACAGAGGCGACAAAGTTATTAATGTGGCTGGCTACAGGCTTATTTTTCGTGTGAGATACTGTTGATATGTCATATTATGTCACTGGGCTGGTAAAAATGTTGCTCGGCTTAGGTTTTGGAAAAGTAGTACAAATACTTTAATAAAAGGTGTGCAATTACTGGATGATTACTGTATGCCTATAAAATACTCAATGTACTGATCACTATATTATAGGAAATAGAAAAAGAGTGTCCAATGTATTTGCTCTACCTCCCAGACGATCAGTTGTGCTCCATCCTGGGACTGCTCGATGCTTCTTTTCTCTGTTGCTCATTTCATTAGTCTCATCTTGCTCTGCATTTTGATCTAGCCTTTGTTCCATTTGATTTGACGTTATTTTCAACTGCACTTCTCCTGTCTTTGCTAAAGTAACCAGTAAATCAACGAACATCAGATAACAAATTTGTAAAACATTAAACTGATTCTTACAAAAAAAGCACGTACAAAGTTGCTAGACAGTATGGGACCCTGGCATCGTATGAAATCTGCACTGTAGTTCCAATGCAAAACCTTTTTAATCCAGATTGTTCCAGTCCTGACAGTCTGAAGCTAAGGGGCAATAGAACAATGTAAGAGCTGGAACTGATATTTTGGAACTTTGGGTGAGGGTAACAGTTAAGAGTAATTTAGGGAATTTGGATTTATGAATACCGTGCAGGGTGTCATGGCAGATGTTGGCAAGCATACTGAGAGGACTTGTATGCTAAATGTGGACTGTTCAAGCAAGCAATTACTTGATGGGCTAAATGCTCACGTTAATATTAATCCTGGATTCTACATGTGAGTGGAGAAAGAATAAAATGTACCAGATTCACATATCTAGAGATGCAACAAGGATGCAATTTAAGGAGGAGACACCTATGGGGTATTCCCTTGGATTCACCTGGTAAGCGTTTCTTGACACAATAACAGTAAATCTTTTTAATTTTATATTAAATAAAAGAACCATGGTATTATCATAATTTCACCTCCATATCCGCCAAACACCAAGTACCTGCAAAGAGCACCCCTGCCCCAATTGCCATCTAAAAACCATATGAAATTGTCTGAAAAAACCAACAAAACCTTCTAGGCAAGCAAAAATAGGAGTGTGTGCTAGCTTTGTACAGTGCAAGGTGAGAGAGAAATCATTGCTCAAGCTATGAATCCCCACCTAACAATACCCTCCAGCAAAAGGGTTCCAAGCACTCTGTACTTATCAGAAAACAAACAATCAACTTTGAATTGAAGGAGTAGTTAGTTAGCTGCAATCCTAGTTCTCCTCCAGGGGAAGCTTCATTACAGTGAACAATGAATTGTTCCACCTATGAGCAGAGTCCCAGAGCATGCAGACACTATTTAATGAACACTTTCTTAAATAGTCGCTATTTAAGGAACAGTGGCAAGATACCTCTTGCACAAACATTTCTAGAAAGGAAAAGAGAGGGACAAGTAATTCAATGTAGCTAAATAACCTGCAGCCTAGAGAAGCTAGATAATTGTCTATCCCACCAGTATTCCATCGCACCCTCCAGTAGCAGTAGGTCAGTTTTCTTTTACAAAACCCTGAGAGAATAGTGATTGAAATGCCCTTGTGTCTTCTGTGGGGAAGGTGGAAGGTTGCTCAGGTCTAAAATGAATAATACCCTAGAGAAGAACTAGCACTACAGGGAAGCAACTCGTCCTTCTCCTTCAGGGGATCTCCATTTATAGACATTAACACTGAATATATTAGCAAACTCATTCAGTCTGAGAAAGAGACAAAGTCAAAGAAACAAACTATCCAAAAAGATTCTGTAATGAAGCTTGGCCCACCTGGCCTTCTGCTCTGCTATCTGAGTCCAGATAATATTGGCTAGTAAAGGTATACATGGCATCCAAGTGGCCACATTACATACATCAGAAATAGAAACCTTTCCAAGTATTAGAGAAGTAGTCGCTTTTCCATTTGTCAAATGGGCGCTGGGCTTACCAGACAAAATCCTATTAGCATTAACATTGTGTTGACATAAAAGAATACAAAAGACAATCCACTAGGAAATGGACTGGTAATTAACAAAAAGATGATCTGATTGTCTAATGTCTAGTTTTATCAAAATAAAATTTTCATCAGACTGCATCTGGAACTTTCCAGCAGTACCTCTGCGCATCGGAAGGTGGTGCCTTGCGGCTCCGCACTGACACCTCTCCAGAAATGATGTGCAGGGCCTATACAGGTGCCAATACTGCACACTGACGTCAGTTGCTTTAGAGACAGTCCGAACCCAGACGCAGAGACCCAAAAGCAATATGGTAAACCGTGTGCAGGTTCCTAGACTTGGAATCCAATAAATGGATAAAGTCCAACCACAGAACGGATAGGATGAGAAGGTCAGTGAGGAATCTGCAGCTAGATAGAGCCTCTACCAAGAAGAGCATTACCAAAGGTAAGTAACTTGTTCTGCTGATAAAGAATCCTAGCCGCAGATTCCTCACCTTTTGAATAGATACCAAAGTAGAATCTATTTGGAGGAGAGTCTGTGAGTGTACTCAAACCAGAAAGTCAAGCAGCACAGAGTGGGCAAAATGCCCCTCTAGGCGAACCCGACTATTCAGGCAATAGGTCTTCATGAAAGTGTGGAGGGATGCCCACGTAGCTGCCTGGCAGAGGTCTAGGACAGTTACTCCACATGGTAACGCAGTGGTAGCAGCTTTGGCCCTGGTACAATGAGCATGCAGTCCTTCTGGAGGCTGCTTTTTAGCCAATGTGTAGCAGATGTTTGTGCAGATGACGATCCAGCAGATGTTTCTCTTCCGCACTGCCTAGCCTTTTTTTGCTCCAGCGAACCCCACATATAGCTGATCGTCCACCCGGTGTTCCTTGGTATGAGCGATGTAGAAGCTCGGTGCGCTCTTGGGTGATGGCGTCTGTCCTCCTCCTTAGAGGGGTGAAGTGGCGCACAGAACGCTGGCAGGGTGATGGATTGACCGAAGCGGAACGGCGTCACAACGTTTGGCAGGAAGAATGCCCAAGTCCGCAGTATCAGTTTGTCTGGGAAGAAGGTAGTGATTAACTCAAAGAGCCTGAAGCTTACTTACTCACTGTGCTGAGGTGATGGCAATGAGAAATACAGTCTTGATGGTAAGGAGACGTAAGGGACAGCTGTGAAGCGGCTCAAATGAAGTGCACATCAGATAAGTCAGGACTAGATTAAGGTCCCATTGGGGAATCACAAAGGGAGAAGGGGAAAACATAGGTTGTAGCCCTTTAAAAAAAATATATATCGCATTACAACTAGTGATTTAAACAGTGATGGCTGATCCGGAAACCATAAGAAGGCTGAAAGATTACCCTTAACTGTGTCCCAAGGCTTGCCAGGCAAGAGATAGAACAAACAACAACACGTCAGATAACATGAACTGAAGGCGGTCAATCTGGCATGTGCCGCACTAAGTCCAAAATGTGTTCCAATGACAGTATACAGTTTAGTCAAGGGACACCTGGCTGCCAAGATCAACCACCTCCGGAGGAAGGTTGAAGGTGCTCAGCTGTCGCTGCTCAATCTCCAAGCATAAAGGTGGAGATTGCAAAGGCCTGGGTGCAGAACCAATCAGTCAATCAATCAATGGCTTGTAAAGCATGACTATTCACCCATAAGGGTCTCATGGTGCGGGGGGGGCTCGGGAAGCTGCTGGTCCACTGAGGCGCTGTGGTTCAGTCGAAGAGCCAGGTCTTGAGGTCCTTCCAGAATTGAGGCAGTTACAGTGATTGCCTGAAAAGGAGAGGCAGGGTGTTCCAGGTCTTTGCTGCAAGGCAGGAGAAGTATCTTCCTCCAGCTGTCGTCTTGCAGATACGTGGGACGATAGCCAGGGCCAGTGGGCGGAGCCGAGGTCTCTGGTGGGTACGTGGAATGTGAGGCGGTGGTTGAGGTACGCAGGTCCCACGTCGTGAAGGGCTTTGTAGTAGTGTCAGGAGCTTGAATGTGATTCGTTTGTTGACTGGAAGCCAGTGGAGGTCTCTTAGGTGGCTGGTGATGTGGCTGCGGCGTGGGATGTTGAGGATGAGTCTGGCGGAGGCGTTATGGATGTTCTGCAGTTTCCCGGGGGCAGTTTCTGGGTGATGCCGGCGTAGAGTGCATTGCCATAGTGAATTCTGCTGCTGACGGGTGCGTGGGTGACCGTCTTTCTGGACTCGGTGGGGATCCAATTGAAGATCTTTCGGAGCAGGCCTAGCGTGTGGAAGCAGGATGATGAGACGGCGTTCATCTGTCCAGGATAATGCCGAGGTTCCGCGCGTGGTCTGTGGGTGTGTGTGGGGGAGGTTCCAAGTGCTGAGGGCCACCAGGAGTCATCCCAAGCGGAGGGGGTGGAGCCCATGAGGACTTCAGTCAACTCCGAGTTGGGCTTGAGGCAGCTGTTATTCATCCAGGCGGCGACAGCCTTCATACCATCGTGCAAGTTGTTCTTGGTGACTGTGGGTTCGCTGGTGAGGGAGAGAATCAGCTTGGTGTCATTGGCATAGGAGACTATGTTGAGTCCGTGATTCCGGACGATAACTGCGAGCGGGGCCATGTAGAGGTTGAAAAGCGTGGGGCTCAGGGAGGAGCCCTGAGGAACTCCGCAGCTGATCTCTGTGTGTTCCAAAAGGAACGGAGGTAGTCTGACTCTCTGTGTTCGGCCAGTGAGGAAGGAGCGGATCCATTCCAGGGCTCTGTCGCGGAAGCCAGCGTCGTGAAGTCTTGTGCATAGGGTGTGATGAGAGACGGTATCGAAGATGGCAGAGAGGTCCAGGAGTATGAGGGCTGCAGTTTCGCCTTGGTCGAAGATGGCGCGGACATCATCTGTGGCAGCGAGGAGGGAGGTCTCGGTGCTGTGGTTGCTTCGGAAGCGGGATTGGGAAAGGTTCCAGGATGTGGTTCGCTTCAATGAACTCGGAATGTTGGGCAGTGATTGCCTTCTCGATGACCTTGGCTGGGAAGGGGAGAAGATAGATGGGTCTGAAGTTCTTGAGGTCAGTCGGGTCGGCAAAGGGTTTCTTCAGCAAGGGGTTGATCTCTGCATGTTTCCAGTCTTCCAGGAAGGTGGTGGAGTCGATGGAGCAGCTGATGGTGCGGCAGCGTTCAGGGGCGATGGTGGTGCCTGACCTGTTAAAGGTGTGATGTGGGTAGGAGTCCGAGGATGCTCCCGAGTGAATGCCCTTCATGATCTTGAGGGTGTCATCTGCTGTGAGGGGGGATCCCAGCAGAGAAGGGTCTGTTGGGGTCCGACGTCGCAGGGTGCGGTAGTTGCGGGTGGGAGCGACTAGGGTATTGAGGTTTCGAAGCGGTCTTATATCTCCTTGATCTTGCGGTGGAAGTAAGTGCCGAGGTTGTTGCAGATGTCTTGGGGGGGCGGGGGGATGTCTGCTGGGCCTGGCAAATTCTTTGACCACGGTGAAAAGTTCCTTGCTGTTGAGTGCATTGACTTTGATACTTTCTTGTCGGGCCGCTTTCTTCGTTGTTCTGATGAGGTGGTGGTGTGCGGAGACAGCGGTCTTCCGGGTCTTGCTGCTCCTCCATCTCTTCTCGAGCTGTCTACAGGTGCATCTGGACTCATGAAGGGTGTTAGAGAACCAGCTAGCTTTCTTGGAGTGTCCCTTGCTTGGGGCTTTCTTCAGGGGAGCCAAAGTGTCAACGGTGGAGATCCATCGGTGGAGGCTGCCTGCTGTGGTGTTGGCGTCCGTAGATGTCGGTGGAGGGGTTTCGCTGAGGGCGGTGGCAAGCTGTTCTTCGGTGACCTTCTTCCAGCTTCTACGAGGGTGGCAGTGGGCGCGTACGGTGGGTTTGGAGAAGGCAAAGTGGACACAGCGGTGGTCGGTCCACTGGAGCTCGGTGGTGTGGCTGAAGGTAATGTTGTCGCTGGCGGAGAAGATGGGATCGAGCGTGTGTCCTGCTGAGTGGGTTGGGGAGGTGACCAGTTGTTTGAGTTCGACAGTGGTGAGGTTCTCCATCAGGGACGAGGCATTTATGTCCTTGGGGTTGTCCAGGTGAAAGTTGAGGTTGCAGAGGAGGATGTAGTCTGTGGAGACGAGAGCGTGGGGTGGGATGAAGTCGATGATGGAATCGCTGAAGGGTGGGCTGGGTCCGGGGGGGGGGTCTGTAGATGAGGGTGCCGCGGAGGGTGGTGTTCGGGTTGGTCTGGACCTGGAAGTTGAGGTGCTCCATGTTGGCTGAGAGGTGGTCCGCGTGGGTGGCAAGGCGGAGAGTGCTCTTGTGTACGATGGCAATGCCTCCCTCCCCCCCCCCCCCGTTTGTTGACGTGGTCCTTGTGGATTATCTTGCAGACGTCCAGGATAGTGGTGGCAATGTCCGATGCGGAGGTAAGTTCATCCAGGTTTCCATGAGGAAGCCGATTTGAGGGGGGGAGGTGGGGGGGGTCGACGGAGTCGAGCAGGTCCCAGATCTCCACAGCGTGTTTGTGGAGGGAGCCTGTGCTGAGCAGGATGTAGCTAAGGTGGCCGGGTCCGGTTTTTGTTGGTCGTGTGGTGGCTGGGGCTGGTGTGAGGTGGCAGGCGAATGTGTGGCTACAGTTCCGGCAGGAAAAAGGGCCTTGGGTGTCAATTGGCGACAGGCGGAGTGGCGTCCAGTGTTGAGAGCGTGGAGGGTGTTGGCGTCGTAGCGGTTGATGGTCCGAGAACCAGGGTCCGTGCCATTGGGCGCGGTCCGGGCACAGACGGGCTTGCCTTTGGCGCGCAGCGGTGCAGCCGCCATAAGCACTGAGGGCGAGGGTTGGACAGCTGGGAGGCGGGGAAGCAGGAAGCGACGCTGGAGGAGGGCAGGGCCATGGGGGACGAGCAGCGGCAGGAACATGTAAGTAAAAAAGGCGCAAAAGGGGAAAGAGGCAAGAAAAAGTGATAAAGCACACAAAAATAAAACACAGAAAAAAAGGAAGGCAAAAGAGATCAGAAGGCAGAGAGACAGGGCAGAGTAGCGGCAGAGTAGAGAAGCTCCCCACTGGACCACCAGGCTGGTGCCTGTGGGTGGAGGAGGGCCTCGAACCACTGACCAGAGGGTCAGTAGCAGCAGCTACGGGGCCATCAGCTACCAGGCGGAGATGTACAGGGATGAAGAGAGCAGTCCACTGACCAGATCAGTGGATTGCACCTTCACCGCGCAGCAGCCACCATAAGTAGTGTGAGGGGAAGGGCTGGACAGCTGGGAGGCAGGAATCAGCGCTGGAGGGGGGCGAGGTCGCGAGGGACGTACAGCGGCAGGTACACAGAAGGAAAAAAAGGCACAAAAGTGGAAAAGAGGCAAGAAAGAGTGAAAAGTGAAAAAGCACAGAAAAGCACATATAAAAGGAAGGCAAAAGTGATCAGAAGGAAAAGAGATCAGAAGGCATAGAGAAAGAGGGCAGAGCAGAGAAGCTCCCCACTGGACCACCAGGGATGAGGCGCAGGCGGGTGCCTGTGGGTGGAGGAGGGCCTCGAACCACTGACCAGAGGGTCAGCAGCAGCTACAGGGGCAGCAGCTACCAGGCGGAGCTGTGCAGGGAAAAGAGCAGTCCACTGTCAAGATCAGAATCCTGCCCTGTTGCCGTAACAGCAGGTCCTCCCGGAGGGGCAGCCTTATCAGAGGACATATGCTCAAGTCCACAAGAGTTCCGGATACTATACTATCAGTGCCCAATCCAGAGCCAGTACAATGACTTGGGCCCGGTCTGTCCTGATCTTCTTGAGAACTCGGGGCTGGAGTAGTATCAACTGAAAGGCATACAAGAGTCTCGAGTTCCACTTGAGGCGGAATGCATCTCCGAACGGGAGACACCTTGGAAACTCCAATGTACAGAAGTTTTGACACTGCGTGTTCTAGGCCATGACAAACAGATTGAGCCACGGTTCTCCCCATTCGCAGAAGAGACCTTGCGCCACCTCCGGGTGCAACTCCCACTGGTGATCTGCTATGAGCCGACGGCTTAACTGGTCTGTCCTGGCACTCAATGATCCTACCAGGTGGTGCACCACCAGGAAAATTTCTTGTTGGTCCAGCCATTTCCAGAGGTGCAAGGCGTCCTGGCACTGGGTTCATGACGCCACCCTGCCCTGTTTGTTGCAGTACTACTTGGCAGTGGTATTGTCCAGGAGCACTTGCACCAGCCTCTCTTTGACATATGGCAGGAAGCTTTCAGGCCAAGCAGATGGCCCTCAGCCAAGGAGGTTCATGTGGAGCCCGGGACTCCACCAGAGACAAGAGGCCTCTGATCACCATTTCTCACAAATGGTCGCTCCCAACCCAGAAGTGATGCATCGGTCACCACTGTGAGATCTGGCTGGGGAAGGGAGAGGGATCTGCCAGCAACCACCACTGTAGTTCTTTTGCAGTCTCCTTTGAAATCTGAACATGGTCGGACAGGTCCCCTTGATGTTGGGTCCACTGGAACTTCATTCCCCACTGCAGAGCCTGCATATGCCACCTGACGCGCTCAGCCAGCAGGATACAGGAGGTCATCTGTCCCAGTAGCCTCAGAATCAACTTTACTGAAATTCAGAATCGAGGATAAAAGATTGGGATCATAGCCTGAACATCCTGGTCTCTCTTTCGTGGGTGAAATACACAAAACCAAATCAAGCCCAAAATGACTCACGATGAAGGGGAGTGTTTCTGAGAAGGAGTCTGGTGCGACTTCCGCACATTGGTGGGGAACTCCAAAGATGACAGGTTGTTTGACATAGTTTGGAGGTTTCCAATGACTGCCTGGGGCAAGCCCATCTTCAACAGCCAGTCGCCAAGGTAGGGGATAACTGGCACCCCAGACCTTCGAAGGTGAGCTACCACCACCCCCATCACTTTTGTGAACACCTGAGGGGCACCGATAAGGACAAAGGGGAGCACAGTGAACTGGAAATGCCCCTGTCCCACCATGAACCGCATGTAGCGCCAATAGGCAGGCAGGGCGGGAATATGAAAATAGGCGTTCTGCAGGTCCAACGCCACCATCCAGTATCCAGGATGAAGGGCAGACAAGACCTGGGCCAGGGTGAGCATTTTGAATTTCTCCTTTCGGAGGAAGGCATTGAAAGGGTATAGATCTAATATAGGCCAGAGCCCTTCATCCTTCTTGGGCACCAGAAGGTAGCAAGAACAGCAACCACGCCCTACTTCTGGTGCCAGCACCCTCTCAATAGCCCCTTTGGCCAAAAGGGCTTGCACTTCCTGCTACAAAATGGAGAGATGGTCTTCTGTCAGTCATTGGGGGGACAGTGGAAAGTGTGTGTGGGGGGGGCTCCGGACTGGGCGACAAGAGGACCTTGGCCAAGCAAACAGTGGACACCTAGGCCGTGAAATGGTTGGGTCCCCTGAAAGGGTTGGACAGGCTGGCAGTAAGGGGTGTCTCATCCAAAAGCTTGAAAGGAGCGATAAAACTGGTGCAGTTGGCGAGGAGGGGCAGAGAGGCCCAACGCGTTTGCCGTAGCCCTGCTCACAATTTAACCGCTCGAGGGCATAGTCAGCCTTGCCTCTGAACAAGCGAGTCTAGTGAAAGGGCATGGCCATTAGAGAGGACTGGACGTTGCTAGAATTGGACTAAAATTAGTCAAATTGGACCAAATATAGCCTCCATTAGGCTGTTCAAAACGTTGTTTTTGTTTTAAAAAATGTGGCTTTTCAAAAGAAAGGTATAAAGTAAAAAAGTATGTTTTTTAAAAAGCGCACAAGTATCATGGGTGTGACAACTCAGTGCTTATGACTATAAATGACGGTTTCCCTGGAGGACAAACTCGAAATTACCACAATCCAGCCCATATCCAGAACACCCTATACAGACCAAACATGAAATCTATCTGCTGACAACTTGCTCCATCTTTCAAATCTTATACACTATTGCAGTATCACCTAATATCAAAAATCCCACAAAATATCTCCGAGAATGCGCTGACATCTTAACCCTGCTAACCACACAGTTAGACCAGTCACTTAAAAAAGGTGCGGTCTCTGCCTTCCTTACACAAATAATTACTCCCAAAACTCCCAACAAATACAAAAATACCAATTAATTTCCCAACATCTAAAAACTTTTATTTAAAAAAACATGAAAAAAAAAAAAAAACACCATTTCCAAATAAACTCATCTCAAGACATACAATATCCTCACTGCAATGCAGGGCTGCTTACAATTGAATTACAGTTCTAAAAAAGGTTGTACAAAAGTACTGGCATGTAATCCTAAAATCAACTGATGAAAAAGATGCCTGCCCATAGATCCACTTCAAACTAATGAAGGACCCTTCAAAAGGGTTAACCACACCACCTAGCTCAATAACTCTTGGAAGTGGACAGTCTCCTACTCTAGTTTGCCTCTTCCCTAGCCAACTGTCAACAACAGCTTTGATTGAGATGTTTCCTAACATGTCTGTCAAGAGTCAAACAAACTACCTCAAGTTTCAATCTTCTCACTATCTATCTTTAATATGGACATTTACCTTTCTCCTGAGGGCAGGCAGCATCTGCCTATGGATCACCAGTAAACATGCCAAAAGGAAGTCCTTGAAGTCTTTATTTCATCAAAGCATGGATAGCCAAGAGACACCGCAAACACAAAGTCTTCAAGTCAGTGGCTGTCATCTATGAATCCCTAATCACCATCCTAACTCTTTCAAATGTCACAATCACATCATGTAGCTAGAAGCGATAGTCAACATTCAGGTTGCTAAACCGAGGGCATCGATTTCCCATCTATTTGTATTTCCGATTGTAGAGTAAGAAGACCTGTATGCAATTCATGTTAAGTTCAAAACAGAAAAAATACAGTATTATTACATGCATAGCTACACAATTTCAATAAAACCATTATAAAAATGCAATAAATCTTAAAACATGTTATGCAGACCTTTTAATATACATAATCTGTAAGGCAATAAACCTTGAAAAAACATAGCTATTTCCATCACACTCGTCCCTGAACGATATAATTCAACTATTCCTACATGTTACCACCCCAATGGCAGACCAATTTTCTCTTCAATTTAATTGTTCCCTTAATGTGCTCATTTTTAAAGCGTCGTAACTGATCCTGGAATTGAACTGAGTGAGACCTACCTAACTGATGCAACTACATTGTCGTGGTCTATTTACGACATAATAAAAGCACAAAGCTTAAAATGGCTTGGAGGGAAAAAAGAAAAAGGGGAAACAATTGAAGTGGGATTTTAATGTTCATAATTGCTGAACGTGCCCATTTCTCAATTCCTGCACCCTCAAAACAGACTGCTCCCATTTATCTGCTTTCTGGTAAAACCACAAGATTACAACTTTTGGTTTTTAAGAGACTATGATTGCCTTTTTGACTTAATCACGTACCATCCAGTATGATGTCGCAGCTGATGTTGCTTTGGGGTTCCACTAGCGGTGCTTGCTCCTCGCTCCTTTTTGGCCTTGACTTACGCTGTTTGGCTTCTGGGTTTGGCTGCACCATCAGTGGCTCTTGGCGTTTCTTCCTCTGCTTCTGCTCCAGGAGAGCCCTCTTCAAAGCAAAAGAAAAAGATCTGAACAGATGTTTGATAACTTCCATGGCTAAATAAATTAATAAACAACTGACATTGTACTTGGCAAGTGAATGAAGGAATGTGGAAGAGGAGGAAAGGAACAGGACTAATCTCCTTGCTTACTTTCCTAGACACCCACGTGACAGTGTATAGCCTCTGGGTATAAGACACACAGCTGCCAAGGTTTCGGTGTACTTATGAGCGACACTTTCTCGCAAATCAAGCAATGAAGACCAGGGAAACATATAAATATCAGAAATTACACCCATTTGAGCAAAGAGAAACTCTAAGAAGATTTTGAAACTGCTGACAAGCATCAGAAACTGAAAAGCACTGACAATTGACAAAGAGGTTGCCCAAGCTCTGTCCCACGTAGGAGCCGACCAACCAAGCTGAGAAGTCCCAGCGCGAATCTCAGCTACTAATCAATTAAAATTAATTTACTCAGTCACTGTGCTACAGGCTCAGTTAGGCTGTAATATTTTAGAACTTCAGTGCTAATAAATAATTGAAATCAATAATTTATCCACTCCTCACTGTGTCAGCTGAGCGGAGTGCTGTGCAGCCTGTTGCAACACCAGTGCACCCTGAGAGCTGTGCTTCCCTCCCCCCTTCCCTATTTAATGGCGGCCGCTGCTCGGGTGTCCGAGCAAGACCTCTGACCTCCTGGTCAGAGACCTGCTCTCTCCCCCAGCAGCTCCGCTGTTGTGCCGCTGACCCGATTTCACCTCTGCTGGTAGGTGTTTGAGGCCCTCCTCCACCCGCAGGCTCCTGACTGCGCCTCATCCCTGGTGGTCCAGTGGGAGAGCCTTGCTCTTCTGCTGGTCCGCTGCTGTCTGTCTCTGTGTTTGTGCCAGTTTGTTCTGTCCTTGTTAGTGGTTTGTTATTGTTGCTTTGGTGTCTTGTTATTGTGCCCTTTTTCCTCTTTGTGCCTTTTTTCCTGTTTTTCTGTCTTTCCTGTTGTTCCTGTTTGTGTCCTCCGTGCCCGTTTCCTTCCCGCCGCTGCTGTCCCCGCGGCCCCTGCCGGTTCCCGCTCCCGCCTCCCAGCTGCATTTCCCTTCCCCCTTCCCTATTTAATGGCGTCTGCTGCGCGGCCGCACTGCAGACGTGCGCAGCGGGCGCATCGCTGGAGCGCCTAAGGCGCACCAAAGGCAAGCCCGTCTGCACCCGTCCGCGACCAGCACCAGCGACCCTGGTTCTCCGACCTCCCACCACTACGACTCAGATGCCCTCCTCGCACTCAATCCCGGGAGGGACAACAACTGCCAGCTGTCTATGTCGAACACCACCCACAGCCAGTTCTCCTGCAGACACTGCCAACAATCCTTCACCATCCTCCGCGCCCCCACGACCGCCGCACCCACGCCGGACGCCAGCACCACCGAAGCCCTGAAGTGTATCCTCCTCAACGTGCGCTCCCTGCACAGACATGCTGTAGAGATCTGGGACCTCCTCGACACCCTCTCGCCAGACGTTGCCTTCTTCACGGATACCTGGACCAACACCTCCTCCGCCCCCGTCATCGCCACCGCCATTCCTGATGGATACAAGATCCAGAGGAAGGACTGCCCCAACCGCCCAGGAGGAGGACTCGCCATCGCACACAAGAGCTCCCTCCGACTCCCCACCTCCAGCATGAGCGACTACCCCTCCACCACCGAACACCTTCACTTCCAGATCCAGACCAGCCCCAGAACAACGCTTTGACGGCACCCTCGCCTACAGACCCCCCCCCGGGCCTCGCGCTTCATTCACCACTACCATCGCTGACATCGAACCCCATGCCATCGCTTCCATGGACTACATACTCATCGGAGACCTGAACTTCCACCTCGACAATCTCAGAGACCCCAACTCCACCGCCCGCCTGGACAACCTCGCCAACATCGGACTGAAACAGCTAGTCACCACCCCAACCCACAAGGCAGGACACACCCTCGACCCCATCTTCGTAAGAGGGAACAACATCTGCTTCAGCCACACCATGCAGCCCCTCTGGACGGACCACCACTGCGTACACTTCTCCTTCAACACTGCCACCGCTCACAAACCCACTCCACGCCCACTGCGAAGGAACTGGAGCAAGGTCACAGAGGAGCAACTCAACTCCACCCTCATCCACGACCCCCCACCCCGCTTTGACCAATGCCAACTCTGCAGCCAAGGAACTACACCGCTGGATCACCAACTGCACAGACAAGCTCACACCCCTCCGCACCCCCGACAGACAACGCCCCTTGAAGGCCACCTGGTTCACCACCGACCTCCAAGAAGCCAGACGCTCCTGCAGACGTCTCAAAAAACAATGGAGGAACAGCAAAACCACTGAAGACCAGACCACCTACAAGAACGTTATGACAGAATACCACCAACTCATAAGATTCACCAAGAGGACCTTCATCCAGAACAAAATCCTCACCAACTCCAGCAACTCAAAGGAACTCTTCAGCATCATCCAGCAATTCACCAAACCCCACAGCGAAGCCACAGACGTCACACCCTCCCAGGACCTCTGCAACAAGCTCGGCTCCTACTTCCACCTGAAAATCAAGGCCCTCTACGACAACTTCAGCGAACAGACTGCAGAAACCACCCTTCCCTCCAGCGACGACAGCCAGCCCACCATCACCGCCTGGACCCCGGTCACCACCGAAGATACCACTACAACCATGAAGAGCACTCACTCAGGAGCCCCCACGGACCCCTGCCCGCCGCACATCTTCCACAGAGCCGCCGCCGCCATAGCGCCCGAGCTACGACGCACCATCAACGCCACCTTCGAATCCGGCACTTTCCCCGACGACTGGAAATGGGCAGAAGTCAAGCCCCTCCTCAAGAAACCCTCTGCAGACCCGACGGACCTGAAAAACTACCGACCCTTCTCTCTCCTTCCCTTCGCAGCCAAAGTCACCGAGAAGATCGACAACGCCCAGATGACAAACTTCATCGAAGAGAACGCCATCCTCGACTCTTCCCAATCCGGATTCCGCAGTAACCACAGCACCGAGACCGCCCTCCTTGCCGCCACAGACGACATCCGCATGCTCCTCGACCAAGGCCACAACGCTGCCCTCATCCTGCTAGACCTCTCCGCAGCCTTCGACACAGTCTCCCACTGCACTCTTGCAGCCAGACTCCACGACGCCGGCATACAGGGAACCACCCTAGACTGGCTCCACTCCTTCCTCGCCGGCAGATCCCAAAGGATCAGACTCCCGCCTTTCCTCTTCGAAATCCACAGAGATCAACTGTGGAGTACCCTAAGGATCATCGCTCAGTCCCACGCTCTTCAACATCTACATGGCCCCCCTCGGCGTCATCGTCAGACAGCATGGACTCAGCATAGTATCCTACACCGACGACACCCAGCTAATCCTCTCCCTCATGAAGGACCCCGAAACCACCAGACTCCGCTTCCAGGAAGGAATGAAAGACGTTGCAGCTTGGATGAGCACCAGCTGTCTGAAGCTCAACTCGGAGAAGACAGAAGTCCTCGTCCTTGGACCCACCCCCTCAGCTTGGGACAACACCTGGTGGCCCACCACCCTCGGCAACCCACCCCCACGGATCACGAAACGGAACCTCGGCATCCTACTCTACTCCTCCCTCACCATGACCCGCCAGATCAACGCCGTCGCCTCCACCTGCTTCAACACCCTCCGCATCCTCTGCAAGACCTTCAAATGGATCCCCCCCCCCGAAGCCAGAAAGACCATCACCCACGAACTCATAACAAAAAGACTGGACTATGGAAACGCCCTCTACGCTGGAATCAACAAATCCCTGCTACGCAAACTGCCGACCATCCAGAACACCATGGCCAGACTTATCCTCGGCATCCCACGACATGAGCACATCACCCAACACCTGCGAGACCTCCACTGGCTCCCCGGCGAGAAGAGAGTAACCTTCAAGCTACTCACCCACGCCTACAAATCCCTCCACAACACCAGACTCAAATACCTCAACGAAAGAGTCTCCTTCCACGTACCCAAAAGAAACCTCTGCTCCGCCGACCTCACCCTAGCAGAAACCCCGCGCATCCGCAGAACCAGAGCGGGTGGAAGAGCCCTCTCCTACATCGCAGCTAAGGCCTGGAACGAGTTCCCGGTCAACATCAGACGCTCCCCTACTCTGCACACCTTCATCAAGACCTGGCTTTTCGGCTGACTCAGAGCTGCACTCCCCCCCCAGTGCCTTGAGACCCTCACGGGTGAGTAGCGCACTTTAAATTCCCTGATTGATTGATAGCAGTGAGTTACAGGCAGAGCAGTGGTGCTGTAAATTAAATATATTGTACTGTTGACTTGAAAGTTGGATTGTCAATGACCAGAAATAAACAAATTTTAGGATGTGACTCACTCGTACGGTATATTCCTATCACATGAGATAATAGTAAATACCACTTAATGATCATCGAGATCTGCGCCGGGACACTCATGGACTGTAGCTGTGCGCTGTATAAATCTATGTAACATAACATACAGGGAGCTCTGAGCTGAGCGGAGTGGATGGCGCTGCCCAGCGCAGCTTAAGGAGAGCAGAGAGCACAGCTGAGCTGTAACTGGGGTCTCAGTCAGGCTGTTAGTGACACTCTAAATTAAATATATGAGGCACTGCCCCAGATTCACCTGCGATGGCACTGCCCGGTCCTGTATTAGTTATGTTTACCACGCGCTGGCTCTGAAGCTACGTGGTACAGTGGAGGCTGGAGCAAGAGCAGAGGCAGGACTCAGCTGAACCGCCCAGCCTAGGCACAAAATTAAAATAGTGTTGTTGCTGCCCAACTGAGATACCAGCCACGGTATTTGAAACAGCAGGCACATGCAGCGCGCAAGCTCGCTACTTAAATGCACAGCTCCTTGTTGTGAGGTGCCTTGCATGAGTCACAATCAATCCATCAATGCATCATTCAGTCTGTCCAGGCAGCCTCTGTCCACGTGGGACCCAACTGACATGGCTGTGAGGGGCGAACGCGATTCTCAGCTGCTGCTATTTAACCAATATTACAGGGACAGTGAGTCAGCTGAGCCCAGCCCACCGTAGCACCAGCTGAGGTAAACCCAGCAGAGAGTTACAGGATCAGTCTGTAAAATTAAAAATTCTCAATATTAGTATCACAATGCACAAAGACCTGTCAGCAGCGGCCATCACGAGTCTTGCAGCATGCACCAGAGGCAGTCCGATCCTTTTGTAATGATCATCTCATTATGAGCCTGCCTCTGTGATGACTGCGTGACCCCTCTCAAGGGCCACCAATATAATTATTGCGGCACGGCGGGGAGCGGCAAACCAAAGAAACATAACTGCCGCTCACCGCGGCCCACACTCAGAGAGACAGTCCTCATCTAAATGGATACACTGTTTGTTGCAATCATGTGACACTACCAGGTCACGTGAATGCCGCCGTGGCCGGCCCGCAGCAGCTGTAATCATGAATACTCACTACTGCAGCCAGCGCAGCTGAAAACCCAGGCAGGCCCGACCCACTCCTGACCTGGCATTCAAGAAATCTTTGCACACTTGGAAGTACCGTACTGCACTCGCACTGTGCCAGAGCAGCACGCAGTCCGTGCTGCTTGCTCATCATGAGTGTTTGTGCCAGGGAGGTGCTTTCGGTCCAGCTTGTCTGTCTGCCTCTGCACAGGCAATGGGAACAACGAGGTGCTATAAATGCGTGACTTTGCATTTTAGTGCAGTGATGCGTACCACCACACAAAAATGTGTTACTCGAACTCCTGATGCGTGGTACTTGGCAGGGCTGAAAATGAGAGATGAAAAGTGGCAGGAAAGAAGCTTGGTGACGTTCCTATCAGTACACAGAGCAATGTCTGTTACCTCCATAATTGTTGCTAGTACTACTTACTACATTGCCATGATCGAGCCTTAACATTTAATTTCAAGTGAATGTTCCACATTGTTTATTTATACCCTGGAGTATTCGGTTGTGACCAGGCAAAGATAATATTTCTTTGCAGAACATGGTTAGCTTTTTCTATGAATCTTCTTTTTAACTATTAATAACAAACCGCCTCAGAGATTTTTAAGGATTTAAAATACATTTTACCTATGCTTCAGTTGCCAGTGAATGCAAGTGCTTACGATTGGTACTCAATACACTAACTTGGCTCCATATCAGGTTATTTCAGGTAAAAGCTAAATATCCCACGAATCCATGTTGGCGCACAAGTTTAAAGAGCTAGGAATTGCGGGCGAAAAAGAGCTAGGAATTGCGGGCGAAAAAGAGCTAGGAATTGCGGGCGAAAAAGAGCAAAATCGAAGCATTTATGCAAGGGCACTTGAAGTCTATGGGCAGTTTTAATGAGGAGAAGCTGTATATAGAAAGGCAAGCCAGCAATTATTTTTAGATGCTCATAAGAAACAATATTTCATGAACCATATTCATGGAGTACTATCACCAATGACCGAATGGCCTAACTCCATAAAGACTAGCAATCTGTAACAAATGTGCTGCTTTGGAACTGGCAGCTGGAATTTAAATTTGAAAAACATGTTAACAGCACACGAATGTTGAAGTACTTTCACTTCTTTTGGGGTGAATGGTCCACAACAGCTACAAGGAAATAAGCTATCTCCTTTCTATACAAAAACAGGCATGAAGAAATGAAAGAAAAGAAGTTCATTTAAACACTGTAACTGTATTTATATAGCGCTTACTACCACTGAGAAAGGGTCGAATTGCTTTGCAGCGAGTAGCACGCTACTCCGGAACCCAAAAGGATTAGTGGTGGATTAGTACAGGTAAATATTCAACTCCGATAATGACCAATGATTACAGTAGTCGACTCATATGTGGTCCTTGTTTTCTCAAGCACAGAGGTCTCAATGGCACTAATGAACTCGAGACGGGTTCCCAGTAGAGAAAGCGTGGCTTCTTATCTATGGCTCCTGCTGTAAACAAACATTATCCAATAGAACATTTCTACACACAAACCAAAGAGCTGACCTTGCAGCCGTCTACTACTTTGCATACAAAGAGTTCTCCAGCCAAGTCAAGCAAAACGAATTTAGTTATCTGCAACATTTTTTCACTGTTTGTAGTTATGCATTTCAGTTTTGTTGGATTTCATAAAATTATAAAACAAGCAGCCAGAAGGCAGCCTGCGGTACCAGTCATCGATTCAGATACAGAGTAAACTCTATGCCGGCTTCAAAGTAGGTGACATCGAACCATTTAGATCATGAATTAATCATTCTACGTTCTAAAGGAGTATGTTCCTTTCCACCTCCATGTCCAAGGTTACATTTCCGCACAGAGCAATCTTCTGGGATGACAGGGTTTGAATACCAAGGAGGAAGCTGGAAAGAGACAGTGTAATCTGCAGAAAGCACCCATCCTATTCCCATCAAGAAATATCCCAAAAGCACACACTTAATACAACATACATAGTAGGGAGAAATGAGAATCCACAGTAAGCCCATGGAGCCTGTAGTCAGAGAGGCCATAGCACCTACAAACACAATGTAACATTACAACATAGATAGCCACAGAAACGGACCAATAGGAGGCTGATTGACAAAAGCTCATGGCAGAAAGGTGGTCGACTAGAGGGTTATCCGAGGACATGACGCACCACAGGAAACAATTGGTGATACACTAGGGTACGCACATTCCACAAATGTGATATTTAGAAAAATCTGCAAAAGCTCATCCTTGTCTCCACAACAAAGCAATCAGATTCGGATCTATGTAAGTTATTAACATCGTTCAGACTCATTTCACAGTAACTAAACTGAGTAACACCTATTAACATTGGCAGTAGATGGCGCGGATGTGATCCACTGCCTTCTACTGGACAAAAACAACTGGATCTATTTAACAACAGTTATTCTGAAATGTCCCAATATATTGGCCTTGCAAAAGGGAGTAAAATATTGACTGCGTGGAAGGCTCCTGACAGCACCACCATCTGCAGGTCATCCAACACCGACAGTAGCATAAGCTCAGTGCACATACCTAGTTTAAACACAGTTCAGGGGCAGTCCAAGTCATGATTTGCTTTTCAATAGGCTTGCAACCGAGATGCAATGGTTCTTTGCAGCAGTCAGACTACAAAAGGTAACTATTAGATCAGCTAAAAGTTCCCTAGACCTGAGGGGATTGGCAAAGGTTTATTCAGAAGTAGTCCACCTGCTGCTGATTTTACATCTTCCACTACTATGTCACATGACAGAATGGTTTAGCAGAGTGCAAAGAGTTTCCTACAACTGGTGCAAGCTGAACCCTGCCGGTGACATGATTTTGGAAATGAGCAGCCACTCCTCCTGAGTAAGCACAGAAAAATTCTGTTAGATACCCAAATGGTTTACTAGCCTTAACGTTCGAAGGTATCTTTTCAGGCGTGATTATATTTCAGCTCCAATAGTTTCTTATATTTTGCTAACCTTTTCCATAAACTCAAAAAAGATTCTTACACAGGTCTAAAGAGGGTCTGATCTACAATAGCACCACCAGAGAGGATTTCAAATCTACCACTCCAACGTCACCAAGCTCCTGCTTCTTTTTGCTGCCACTTTTCATCTCTCCTTATTTTATTAAAATCTTTCATCTGTTACTGCCTATAACACTCCCTTCAATTTACCAGTTTGTCCAGAAGATAACATTTCCTTAGATACTAGAATCCAACGTGTGTAACACTGCTTCATATTTTCTTTTAATTCATTTCCAAGTGACAGATAAACTTGTCAAAACCAAGAATAGTTTGCAATATTAAAATAAGCACGTCTAGTCAATCTAGTTTCATGCAGATACCAAACAATACGTGAAGGTCTGGTTTCAAGACATGTGTTGACCAGTATCTAAATTAAAGCTGGGCACTCATTTTTTAAACCACTCCCAGAATGATTGAGACATAATGAAAATCACATAGTGAGCACTGGGCTGGAAGTTCGGGTGAGTTTTGCTCCCTTTTCCCTGGGAAAGGCATTGCTGCACGTCAACTTTCTTTCATTCTTGTGAAGGTGGGCAGATGGAGTGGAAAGTCTACTACATTTTCAGTAGCACTTCCAGGAAGAGTTCCCTCTACTTTAACTTGTCCCAAGTTCCCTGATCTAGTTATTGGCCCTTACCAGGCTAGTTGGGCCAACAATCCCAGCTTCCCATTTATCCTTACATACTCTCCCTAAAAATGAACAAAAAAACTCAGAATATTGAAGATGGAATTCTTCCACGGACTTCTTCAGAATATAACATCTCAAGGCAATGAATGTAGCAGGACTCACTGCGTCTATTCGCTGATGGGTTCTTAACAAGACACCCGGAGCTTCCCTGCATCAGCTTTGGAAATGAGAAGCCATTCATATAAAAGCACTGTATCATTTTACAAACATTTTCTGATGTTGCTAGAACTCTACCCAGCGTTTACCTGTTATTCGGTCCAGCCTATTTAATCCTTAGGAACGCTATTTTATTATAAGATTGGCTAGTGTATTTTGTCACATACAAAGTAAACAAATTCATATATTTAGAAATTCACAATATGTGGCTTCACATTATATTATTTTTCAACAGAGTTTAATTCCATTACTTCAATTATTAATCCCAATATTTGGCTATTTAAAATTTGCCTTTTGCATGGCCTACTGCCACAAGCAGTTTCTTAATTTTAAGGAATGCAGGTCAACCAGTGTATCGACAACATGGACCTGCATTGTGCTCAAGTTCTGGTACTCTGAACCGAAGGCCACCTCCTGTGAACACAAATATCACGTTGACCTTAATTAATTGTGTCTGGACCAATTTGTAGACTGAAATGGAGTTAGAAGGTCTGACACCTCAACAGGTTCACATTAAAAAACACTGAAATCTGATCTAGCTTCATCCTGTGGTACAAAAGGGGACAGCTATGCACCTCTGTCTTCCACAGGTTTAGTCTACACTTTTGAAATAAATGCTTGCATAAAACTAACACATTGAGTCTCCTTAGATCAGTGAGGGCGAGTGTCAGTTAACGAATGTACCACCTTAGCATTTGACTGAGCATTAAGGCAAGTATTTTGACATTGTAATGGCTGTGGCCTACTATGAACAACATTCATAATTTGCAGTGCTATGGAATGAAAAGAAGCATTATGAAGAGTGAGAGCATGTAACCAGTTTTCTCCCTTTAGAGCAAAAGAATACAAGTATAAAGTTACAATTTTTTCCTAAACCGCTTTACTGAGTTTCTCCAATAATAACTTACAAAAAGGCACCACAATGTCAACAATGGCATGCCTGCTTTTTAGGTCTAACCTCAGACAGTGCATACGCTCTCTGTGGCGAGACATTTTGTTACCTTACAGCCCACCCATTACTTACCATTGGCTGACTTCTTTGTCACTCTCATTTGCTGCCTTCTAACTTGTTAGCGCTTGTGAGCTTCACATCCTCTTCTAGGCGTTGTCCTTTCCCTGGAGCATGGACCCATTACTTGTATTCTTTCACTGCTCTGTCTTAAGGTAATACTTTTTCTTTTTGTTTAAGCACTTTAGGAGACTGAACATTTTCCTGTTGTCTCCCTCGTGTACTTCCTTGTGTCTTCTACTCCGTCGCGTTCACTGCCTGTGTGCTTCCCCCTGCCCATGTGTGCTCATCTCTCTCAACTCCCACCACACGCATTACTTTTTCGCCCAACGCCTCGGTGGGGATAGTAAATTGCTATATAAATGCAATTTCAAATGTGCTTCCCCTGCACCTCTGCGTTATGCTCTTTTTTCTGTTTCCTATCCCCACGTTCCCCCCTCTCGGTTTTTTCCAGCTGGCCCCCCTCTTGTTGCTTCCGCCTTTGTGTTGCTTTCCCTCCTCACTGCTTTACCTTACCCCCATGTTGCTTCATCCAGCCCTCCTGTTGCTTTCCCCCTTTGCGTTACTTTCCGCCCCACCCTCCATGTTGCCCCCCTCCCCGTTGCTTCCCTTTCGCCGTGTTACTTCCACCACCCATTCTACTTATTTTGCATCAAACAGAAAAAAAAAGCGCTTGCGTTTTATTGTAGGCAGGCGCATGCTTGCTGCACACGCCTACAAAATGACTTAGCCATCAACATATGGCTTTTTTTCTTTTATAAAATCTATGCTGCACAGCCTCAGGGATGCTGTGTACAGCAATGCTAGAGCAATTGGCAAAGCCAAAGGTCCTAAAGGCGAGAACTACTGGCTTCCCCAATGCTTGTTTAGGTCTGGGTTTTGACAGCACAGCTAACAGTCCTATTGCTGACAATATACGCAGAATGGGCTTTGGGGTCTACCCCTTTCAACCGATGGCTTTCTTCCACCAGGGTAATCCAGCAATTGATTAAATCCACACAGAAGGAGCGTACAGTTATTATGAATTCATCCACAATTAATTATTGAAGTCCATAAATAATCAATATTCCAATGCAAGCTTCCTTGTCCACTTGTCTTTATTGACACTTGTTCCACACTCTTCAAAACACAGATCAATCAATATTTCAATACAGCCAGCCTACGCGTTTCGTCCCCCATGGGACATCATCAGGGCTGTAAAAAGAAAGCCCTGGAAATGAACATGTTTTCTAAACATTTGGGTACTTTGTTTTAATTTGTATGTACAATCTCGAATTGGAATGGATTTTTATTTTTTTGCTTTCTTTTTACAGCCCTGATGATGTCCCATGGGGGACGAAACGCGTAGGCTGGCTGTATTGAAATATTGATTGATCTGTGTTTTGAAGAGTGTGGAACAAGTGTCAATAAAGACAAGGGGACAAGGAAGCTTGCATTGGAATATTGATTATTTATGGACTTCAATAATTAATTGTGGATGAATTCATAATAACTGTACACTCCTTCTGTGTGGATTTAATCTTTTGTTAGATGACCTCTGGGCAGTGGATCATCAGAAGTGAGCGGCTTCGTTGAATATCTAGCCAATAAGTGATACACCTAGAATACTCACCTGTGCACACGAGTTCTGTGACCCTCACCGCTCTTTAACGTTGGTTTGATCCAGCAATTGGCTTGAGAATTTTTGTCAATCACATATCGGCTCAGACCAGTGGAGTAGTCATGGCTCACCTAATGCTATTGGCTGTTTGGGTATTTCCTTCCATCTCCACTCAAGTGCTTGCACTGAACTGCCAAAGAGACTACTTTTTTAAAACATAGTTTTACTGAATTTCAAAAAACATGCTCACAACAAAGTGGGCCTCGACTCATAAGTCTCATAAAACTGAAAGGACAAAATCTAAGGTCTACCCCTTCACCCCAAGAACTACTGGACGACATTTGCATTCTCATTGAAATTGTCCTGACCACTTTTATATAGTTTATCGGATTAAAAAAACAGGCAACTGAGATCACTAGAAGGCAGAGAGGCAAAGAGGGGATCGGAGAGGATGAAGAGCGCACAAAAGGGTCATCAGGGGAGTGACAGTTAAAGGGACGTAGATCACACAGTTAGAAAGAAGTCCTGTAGTTAAGTAACAGGGTGCCTCGTAATAATCAAGTAAAAGTGGTCCTTCCCTGTTCCTTCTCCCTTCTTTTCACAACTCTGCCGGATCTGTGTTTCTGCCGAAGTGATTACGTATCAATTATAGCCGCTCCTGCTGGCTGCTAACCCTGTGTCACACTCAAATGTGCTACCACTGCACACGTCAGTGCATTGAACCCAAACATATCTCCTTTGGCAAAGCTTGTTTTATTCATGCAATATTCATTATGTCAGCAATCAAAACTTCTGACACTTGCATCTATCTACATCATATAATCCATTATTACATGATTGTTCGATATTGTCACCAAACTATCCCTCATGTGTTTCAGGGATTCACTCATCATTGAGCAGTAGTTTGCTAATAATGTGCCTTATCCAGTATCATAATTAATTATCAACTCCATGAAGATTTTTTTTTTTTTAATTATTGTTACAAGGTCAGTTGAGAGGCACTCTAACAAGCCCTTTACTAAGTTCATACAATTTGATCCTGTTGATGACTTCCACCACATGGGGGTGCACAGCTCAAAAAAGAGTCCAATTCAGCAGTTCCAAATTTATAAATGACTTCTTTATTCAATTTCAGATATAGATCATCTGACAAAACAACTCCAGCCAACGCGTTTCATTCCCTTACTAGGAACTTCATCAGGGCAAAATAGGGTCTTAAAAAACACAATCAACGTAGAATGTCTGGAAAGTTTCCAATGAACACAAAGAATTCCTATTAAGATCTCAGATTGACACGAAGTCACCTAAATAGATGAATGATTTGTAGAGGTACCGTGTAATTCACTGG
The DNA here is from genome assembly GCA_963921515.1 of Calotriton arnoldi. NCBI lineage: Eukaryota > Metazoa > Chordata > Amphibia > Caudata > Salamandridae > Calotriton > Calotriton arnoldi. Next base: position 824,998 of record CAWUFW010003730.1, on the reverse strand, counting down.
GACCGTTGTGCACCGGTTGCAAATAGAACTGCTTATATCAATCCTTCTGTCTTCTCTCGAGCTACCTGGGAGGACGTCAATATCCCGAAGCCATCCAATCCTTCTGTCTTCTCTCGAGCTACCTGGGAGGACATCAATATCCCGAAGCCAACCAGTAGAGACAGCTCTATTGCTTCGGGCTGTATTTGAGAAAGGCTGGGCTCGTAGGCTCTCAGACTTCTTAAAGATGATCGAGGTATTCAAAAAGTAAGGGCCCAGGTTGATGAGTAACCTGTGGCTCCCGGCTGCTGGCAAGAACGGTGATCAGCCTTTCTCAAATACAGCCCGAAGCAATAGAGCTGTCTCTACTGGTTGGCTTCGGGATATTGATGTCCTCCCAGGTAGCTCGAGAGAAGACAGAAGGATTGGATGGCTTCGGGATATTGACGTCCTCCCAGGTAGCTCGAGAGAAGACAGAAGGATTGATATAAGCAGTTCTATTTGCAACCGGTGCACAACGGTCCCAGTGAATTACACGGTACCTCTACAAATCATTCATCTATTTAGGTGACTTCGTGTCAATCTGAGATCTTAATAGGAATTCTTTGTGTTCATTGAAACTTTCCAGACATTCTACGTTGATTGTGTTTTTTAAGACCCTATTTTGCCCTGATGAAGTTCCTAGTAAGGGAATGAAACGCGTTGGCTGGAGTTGTTTTGTCAGATGATCTATATCTGAAATTGAATAAAGAAGTCATTTATAAATTTGGAACTGCTGAATTGACTCTTTTTGAGCTGTGCACCCCATTTGAAAATATAGTATTTTGTTGATCTGGAGCACAGTTACACCAAGCAACGGCTGGTGTTGGGGTTGTTTGCACGGCGATTTTACACATCGGAACAGGTGTGAGGTGCGGTGCAGAAGGTCCGCCGTTGGTTCTTTTTTTGACTGGACTTCCACCACATGCTAATCTTCTACTAGCAAAAAGGCCGCAGCTTTCCACTTGTTGCTTGCTGCAATAAGCAGCAGAATGCATAATTGTGGCGAGAGTGTATTTTAATTCTATTGCAAGAAGTACATCTCGTCTCCGAAATAAACGAACAGTCTGAGACCATGTGAAAGAAGGTTGCACCCAACACCAGTTGACATGTATCTGTAATGTTTGGTTTAAATCTGGGTAACGTTGCAGGGTAAGTATGTCCTGCGCATGTAATTCATTTGTTTGTATTTGAACCTTGCATTTCTAGACATATTCATTTTGAGCTTTGCCAAGAGGCAACTTTAACTGCACACACCATGCAGATATTTTTGGTGCCACCAGAGAATCATGCTGGCACACCTTTTTAATCATGGCATACTTTTAGTTTCAATTGGGATATGTGAAAAATCTAAAAGCAGATAAGAGGTACTTCCCAATTTTACACATTTATTCAGACATAGTTTTCATATAAATGCCTGGCTGCCACAGCTCTCCCAGAAACACGACATCATTGATGGTGGCACTCAATCAATCAAGTTTCTTGTAAAGCGCGACTACTCTCCCGTTGGGGACTCAAGGCAAGAAGACTGTTAGGGAGCCTTTAACAGAAGGGCGACCCAAGGTCTTTGAGGCTGGCTCCTATAGGCTAATAGAAGTTGCTTAACTTTTAAGTAGGTGCAAACTTTCTTAGCTTTCATAGGAGATAGAGAAAGGATCATATTTCCTCTAAAAATTACAAGATGAAGAAAGTTCAAAAGCCTGGCTCTACCACCAAGATAACCATAGTTTCTAGTTCACGTTTCAGAGGGGTGGAAGGGTTCACCAAATTAATTAGGCCCCACCTGTGGCCATACAGTTAGATCTGTACAATTTCGAAAGATTTGCAAGTGATCCTTTGGTGGTCAAGGTGCTGTTTGTCAGAATATTGCATACAGAAATACTGCCAGCCAAGAATTGTGACCTAAATAACGTTTACAAAAAATATTGTCTCATTGGATGTAGATTTTCTATTAACCGCTCCCTTGGGGCAATATTTTGGTAGACAATATTTTGGACATTATCATTTATGTCCGATGATATTCTGGTACCATACCTGTGTGCCAGAAACAGCAAGGGAAACCAAGCAGGCATTCACCCTCGTTTGCGCTGGAAGAGCACCAGCCCAGGAGGAGTTCGTCATTTGGCTGCACTGCATTTATTTTTAATGCCCATTAATGAACTGGTACTGCACAAAAATCCTGATAGTTAAGACCAGTCCTTTCATCTCTGTGTCTTGTCAGATGTCATGCTAAAAGGCCCTAGGATTATCGCTATCATTTCCAGGTAGGGAAGGTGTGTTTTTTCAGCTCTACCACCAGACACTGAACAGAGAAAATTGAAATCCTAATGGAATTGTTCTCCCCTATTGGAATTCGTTGGAAGGGATATCTGTCCTATTTATAAAACAGTGCCAAAATGGTGTTAATTCTTACTATGAATAAGATTGGAACAAACCCCATAGGTACCTAACCAGGTAAACCTGATAAATACGTAGGCTCGATACCACAAAGCATCTGAAACTCTCCACAGTGAAACGAATGGGAGTTTTTACCTGCAGAAAAACAGGCTGAGGTAAAACTTGAATTTCCTCCCAGCTCAATTCATTTTAAATTTAAATCGACATGAACGGAATCAATAGCGCTAAATACATATTGTTAATCAAAATCATTTGTGTAATCTCAAAAAACGGCAGCTTTTTTGATTGAAGAGTAGATGCAAATTTAGCTCTTGTCGGCACTCAAGACTTTGATGGAAAAAAACGGTCGGCCAACTCCAAAAGCAGGCTAACATTTTTAGAAACGAGCAGTAATTAAACGCTGCAATCAACACAATTTTAGAAGACAACATGCTGCGAAGTAAATTATTCAGACACTGAAGCAGTCGTGCAGCACCTAATCTCCTTGCCAAATGTGAATTCCTCCTACCCAAAGATGAAGAGTAAAAGTGACTCACCTTTTCCACGGACATGGTCCCTGGGAGAGCTCCGCTGCGGGTACGGACACAATGAACGGATGAAGCTTTCAAATGGCCACGCCTCTCCTTCAATTCAAGGGCACTGCCATGATGCCGTCAAGTCTCCACAGAGGAAACGGACTTTTGCAGAGACAAGCGCCCACCGAGGACAAGGACAGGCAAGTGACAAATCTCCAAGACTGGAGCATTCAGATAATACACAAGCTGGACTGTACCACCGGGGTTGGGGGGAGTACCAACGGGGAGGAGGGAGCAGTGGAAAAAAACGAGGGGATACAAAGAACTCTTTTCAAGTAAAACGCAACTACGTCACATTGAATAGCTGATTAGTATAAAATAGCAACTGACTGACTAAAACAGACTAACTGCGCATTGCCTCTTTATGTATGATGCAGTGGGCGTCTCATACTTTCACAATTCAGTTTGTCAACAGGCAATCAGTCATATAAAAACGCGCTCTCCTCTCCAACTACAGGTATTCTAGCACTTCCGGTTGTTTCGAGATGTATTATAATTTTGGCGCTCAGGCACGTTGTCTGAAATCTGAATTCCCCATCTCCTCGCTAGTTACAGCTTCCTAATCTATGACATCAGGTACTCGGAACTTGGCTATTCGGCTCGGCTTCTTTTATCTACAGTTGAATAAGTGCCCAGTGCACACAGGATGTCAAAACATCTCCGCACTAGGAAATGCTGCAACTACTGACAGCGATGGGAAGTAGGAGCAGAGGGAGGGTCGAGGGAAATGTAATTGGTTTAGCAAGAAAAAAGACAACAACAAAAATCAAAGAAAAAATGAAGCTGAATCATTTTAAAACCGATGGAATTGAAAGAAAACTAGGACACAAACAACCTTAATTTCAGAAGATTGTTGTCATAGATACAGAACGAGAGAAAAACCCTAGATGAGAGTGGTCCGCTGTGGAAAAAAAATGCGCAAACCAGTGATTTTAGTGCTCTTGTGTACGTCATCTTCAATAGCCGGCTACATTTAGAATCTATCTTGGTTGTTAGGCAAGGGACATACACCTCGGATCTTAATGACTTTTGGGCAGAAAGGTGAAAACAACGCATTTAAGGCTCTTGACGTCAGTAGCAGCATGAAGCGGGCCACACTCGGAATGCCACCTCAAATGTTTTTTAGCAATGTCGCACTTTCCTCTATAAAACACCTGCCGCTTTGATGTCTCGGTGCGAGTGTCAATTAACATAACAGGTCATGTATAAAGCTTTTGGAAAACCTACAATAATGGTTTATTTTTTAAATATAGCGCTATGGTCATGTCGACCAATTATCAACATTTATAGCCTGGGATCCTTGCTCCCTGATAGATTACTATGAAATGGGTTTTCTGTTCCTTCAAGTTGTTTTAAATCGTTTGCAAACATGATGGGCGAATATAAGTTTATTCTATTAATACTTGCAATTGTTTTCTCTCTTCAAGATTACTTGAAAGCCTGCAACCGTCTCCTGTCACGCGTACAGTCCGTGCTGTCGCCTAATGTCCGGATAGGGAGCTGACCACAATGCTTACCTTACAAGAAGTACACAATGTCCAAAGTCCCCACATTTAGACACTGAGGTAAGACTATTTTTGGAATCCAGGGGACACTATAATGGTCAGCTAAACACCTTGCTCATGAAGTCTGAACACGACTCCACAAAAGGGGCGCTCAACGTCGACACCCAAGGAGAGGTATGATGGATTGGATAGTCTGCATTTCTAGCGGATGAGCAGAAAATTAAATGTTGGCTCGTAGGTCCTTAACAAAATGTTACATTCTCGCCTATGCTAATGGATCCTTAATTTCTGCTTATAAAAGCCTACTTACTTTCTGTTCTAGTATAGTTTGGTGTTGATGGCATGTAAAAAACACAATTGTGGTTATCTTCGATTTATCAGAACAGAGGGGTGGGGGGGTGGTCTCCCACATCCCTCAAAATGACCAACCCTGCGCAGTCTCCGGGAGGCCTGAGGTAGTCTTGATATTGTCAATCCTCGTGAACTAAGACCACCGGACGGTTGGTGTGCCCCTGTATCTTCTCCAGAGTCTAGCTACGCAGCTTCAAGTGATAAGGGAATCTAACTAGCAGGTGGGTGTATTGGGACCAAAAATATTTCGTCTTGTGTCACATTCTAAAATAGAAGACAAAATGCAGGAGTCTGCTAAAGTGCTTAAATCAGTGGCGACTTTGTCTTTTGAAGGAGACATACATTTATGGATCTGCTTTAATATGAATGAAGAAAAAGAGAATATTGGTACATGCTCCAGGTTCGAAAGTCTCGAATGGCTCCCAAATCCAAATTTCTGTCAGAACTGGAGGCAAGGATTATGCATTCTTTCTTCACTTTATTCCAGTACAGCAGCCATGCAGACTAGAAGTATGAATTAGCTTTCCCATGAGACAACAGGAAAGGAACAAACAGCCAAAAGTTACAGTGCCATTCTTATAACATTGGTTTCTCAGGCTCCCTCTTTCTTCGCTGCTGCAGCGATGGCCAGTTAAGTGCTCCCTCTTCATATTTTTGATTGACCGTAGGCCTGAGTTATTGATTGTTATATTTTCACTCACAGATCTGACCTGGCTCTTCTCTCTCACAGGGGCGCCACAAGAATGAGACTCAGCGCTCCTTACACTCCACCAATACCATAATTTGTGGATCACGATACTCACGGTAACAGCCGTCGCCCAACAGTGGGCGCACTGATCTCCGTGCGGCATAAGAGACGTGCTGTCGGCTTCTCTCTTCGTGCAATGCGTAATTACATTCGATTCGGCTCCGTGCACCCATAAAGAGCTTTCCCCCCCCCCGCACTGCCTGCAAGACGGCCACCTAGGTCTGTAGGTGTTGGGGCCTCCCACACCATTGATTGACCGGTATTGATGCCTGCATCGGTTCCGTATTGTGCTCAAAAGCACTCCATTTCGGCAGTTACCAATTCCCTCAGAGGTCTGTACCTGAGCAGGTGGGTGCCTGCGTATAAATACCGGTGGGGAAAGCCCAGGCGGATAGCCCGTTAAAATCACCATGGAAGTGTGTCCCGGGGCTTTGACCCATATTTGAGCCCTTGGCTCTTCAATACTGCTGCTCTAAGCACCCAAAAGATTGTACTTTCTACATCTACATTACCCCTGCAATTTACCATGCAGCGCTCATAAGTAGATTTCTTGGAGGATTATAATGCTCCTCTCTACATCCCTTTGGATGATGAATTTTGCGATGATGTGGGCACGTTCATTCAACAAACTGTGGCCTCCGCTATAGCTCCCCTGGAGAACAATATGCTGCAACTGGCTTATCGCTAACCTGAGCCTTTATATTCGCTGGACCCTTTCAAAGGTCCTACAAAATCTCCGCTCCTCTCACGTCCACAAATAGACTAATCCCCTTCCGAAGCAGGGAGCAAACGCAAACATGTACAAGGTGTAGACACCGATGCATTTGATTGCCAAATCATGTGTTTCTCTCCCAGTCTAACCCCTCTTCTACCTCTAACCCAAAGTTTCCTACCACGGCGGATAAGGCCGCTGACGAGGGGATGGTTTTTTCAGATGAGGCACACCATTCTGATAATGTGGAAGTGACGATTCCCACGGGGAATCAGATGGAGACCCAGGCCCTTCTCGTCTATGGTGCCTCTTCACAGATACAGACAGTAACCCCACGCCTCTCGGAGTAGACACATCTGACATGTTAGACCCGGACGATCTCAAACATCCCGCTCCTCAGAGTGGACCCAGGCCTAAAAAGTCACGACCTATGTCGCCGCAAGATTCTGGAAGCCACTGGAAAAGGAAATCAGGGCCCACCTGAGGTCGGAATGTCCTCAACCCTCTCTGGAGGGCAAAGTACCTACCTTCCTGGGCTAGTGTATTCAAGATCCCAAAAAAGGCATCGACCGTTTGTGGTGGTCCTGCCAAGATAACCTTCTAAATTTCTTGGGCCCCTCACTAAAATCTTAGACATGGCTGAAGAAGCCAAACAATCAGAAGCATACATCACCATCACCATTTTCCCAGCGCACCTCAGATTCCTTCAGTTCATGTGGGACAATCGAACATACAAGTTCAACACTCTGCCTTTTAGCCTTTTCTCCGCACCTTGATGCATCACCAAGGTTCTGCGACCAGCCATGGAGGCTCTAAGAGCCCAAGGTACCCACCTGTTTATTTGGACGATATCCTCCTCATGGAGCAATGTATCAAAAGACTTCAGGACAACCGTCAAACAGCCACATCCCTGCTGAAAAATCTCTGGTTTATCAGCAACGCCTAGAAGTCCTTGCTCATCCTGGCACAACGAACACCATTTCTGGGCCTTGTCATTGAATCCCGCACCACCACTCGGAGTCTTCCATCGAAGAAGATAGCGAAAATCAGACAGGAACTTCGCAAGACGCTCTCAAAGGAACAGACCTCGTTGAGAGAAATAGCTCATAGAGTGTGATGCTATTCCTTGTCTATTCAGGCTATGTTTCCAGGCCCCCTACATTAGAGGGCCCTGCAGTGCATGAAGTCTCATCATCTGCGCAGAGGATTCACGTATTCAGAGAAGGTTCTGTTGATGGAGGAAGCAAAGTACGATATCAGATGTGCTCACTCAATTGCAAGCATGGAATGGATGAGCTAAATTTGGCTCCAATCCAAATATCATTATAGAGTTGCATGCCAGTCAAAGCGGTTGGGGAGCTTGGTATGGTGCCTTATCCACAGGAGGAAAGTGGCCTGCACAAGAAGAACTGTTGTACATCAACTGTCTAGAGCTCCTGGCGGGCTCGTTTGCCGTACGCTGCTGGACTAAGGAGAAGACAAGTTGATGCATTCTGCCGACGATTGACAATGTTTCAGCAGTACGTTACATCAGTCACCTGGGAGGAACTAGATCACAGTGCCTGTCGGAGTTCTCCAAGAGTTTTTGGAACTTCTGTCTTCAGAACAATATCTCGGTTATTGGAGAACATTTGCCGGGCAAGGCCAGCGGAGTAGTGGACTGGAACTCCAGATACTTGCAGGATGCAAGTCTTTCGAAACTTCATCTGTTAGTCTTCCAGGAGATAGGGAAGAGATGGGGCCCCTTCACGGAAGACCTTTTTGCATCCAACCTCGATCACCAGATGACAAGATTCTTCACCTGGAGACTGGATCCACTTGTATAAGCCAAGGATGCGTTCCTGCAGGACTGGAGCCTAGAAAAGGGACATCCATTTCCACCCTTCTCGATGATCACACGCTTGTCCATACAAGTAAGGAGACAAAAAGAGGAATTGGTGGTGATAACGCCGAATTGAAGATCTCAAGTGTGGTATCCGGTTCTGATGGAACTTTCTTGGGATTCTCCAATCCTTCTTCCCCAGTTTCCAACTCTTCTTCTGAATCTGCAAAGGCATCCCCATCACCTGGTCCTGAACGGACTATTGTCTCTCATGGGTTGGGGGATTTCAGGGAACAGTGGAAAGTCCCAGGACTTTTGCAAGATGCTCAATGCCTCATATCTAGAGCACGGGCAGAGGGGACCAATAAATGGTATAAATATGCCTGGAAAAGATGGATGGGTTGGCGTATCTGGAGGGATGTGGTCTGATATTATCCAGATCTTGAATTTTCTATCCTCTTTAGCCTCAGACGCGCTAGACTTCAGATTGGTGAATACCTTCAGATCAGCTATCTCCGAAGGGCATCCCCTGATAGAAGGGTTTCCAGTTGGAAAACACCATTGGGTTTGGAAGTTGATGAGGGGTATATGCTTGTCTCTTCCCCCTGAACTAGGGTATTCAAGTCTTTGGGACACGAAAAATGGTCTTTACCTCTTTTTATCATGGAAGAGTAACAAATAACTCTTCAGGAAGGAACTGTCGGGTACATTGGCAATGTTGCTCTGTCTTATATCCTGCAGACAGGTGGCAGATGTCAGAGCACTTGACGTTACAGGTAGAGTTTTCAACCCAGACGGGATTTCCTTCCATGTTTCCAGAAGAATTAAATGTAATTCAAAGTTAATCTCATATCCTGCTTTTGATGAACATCTGAAACTGTGTGTGTTGAGGGGCATTTAAGGCTTATGAAGACATGACCTCTAAATTCCTTCCCCAGGTGAGCGACAACTCCTCATTTCAATCCGCAAGCCATTTTACACAGTGTCTTCCCCCACTATTGCGAGATGGATCAGATGGGTCATGCAAGAGGCCGCTAAAAATATTTCTAAAATTGGGGCACACTCTGCTAGGGGTGCCATGGCCTCTAAAGCCTTTGCGCTTGCGGCGTGGCTAGAGGACATTCTGAATGCGGCTGATTGGTTCTCTGATTCCACATTTAAGCGTTTCTGTTTCAAACCAATCACCGACATGGCAACCCTGGTGGTCAATAAGCTTTCAACTACCATAATCCTCGCCTCCGGTCCTGACATTGAATGAAAAATGCCCTAGTATCCGTAACGGAAAGTTTTAATTCTATCAAGGACTCGGAGGCGAGGATTAACCCTCCCTAGGATCAGAGAGTAATGTCCCACCCATATTACACATATACGACAGGTGGATTACGAGCAAGTAAGCAATGTTTAATTATGGATTTTTATTGTCTAGTACCTAGTAGATGATATCCCTGTATTGTTATTTGCTCTTTTAGAAATTAAAATGGTTGGCCTCCCGGCCGAGTTCTACAAGACATACCGGCACTTGCTTCTCCCAATACTGAGACATGTCTATGAGGAGGCGAGGGAGAGCGGGATTCTCCCCCCCCCTCTATGCGCGAAGCGCTTATAATTTCCCTACCCAAACCAGGTAAATCGCCCTCGCATCTAGATTCCTATCGGCCCCTATCCCTAATAAACATCGATGCTAAAATTCTAGCTAAATTAATCGCAAACCGCATAAGCCCACTGATGCCAGTATTGGTCCTCCCAGACCAATCGGGATTTGTTCCCACTAGAAGTACGGCCCATAACCTGCGAACCCTATTCGCGTTACTACATGATATAGACCCGGAAGTTAACGCTGCAGCCGTATTTTTGGATGCCACAAAGGCATTCGATTCCCTAGAATGGGACTACCTATCCTATGTCTTGGCACGCATGGGATTTCCCCCCCCTTTTCTGGACTGGATTACCCTACTATATACAGAACTGCGAGCCACCGTAATGGTGAACGGAATCCGTTCCCCCCCCTTCGCGTTGGGAAGAGGGACCAGACAGGGGTGTCCACTGTCGCCCCTCCTATTTGCCCTAGCGGTAGAACCACTGGCTGCCAAAATTCGACAGCACTATCGAGAACATGCCATTATATATCCAGAACGACAAATACTCATTTCACTGTATGCAGACGACCTCACACTATATCTGCGGAATCCAAAAGAGAGTCTGAACCCCATTCTCCGCCTATTCATCCTCTTTGGGAAGTTGTCAGGAGTCAACATTAATTGGAATAAGTCTCAGATATTTCCCCTCACTGCAGCCACAAAAAGTTCCACCCAGACTTCCCCTCAGCTGGTGTGAAGACACCCTCACTTATTTGGGTATAATAGTATCCCGCAGCCGCGAAGAGCTCATGCTTGCTAACTACGGAAAAGCACTGGACTCTATCACTGACAAAGTCACAAGATGGATCGCGATGCCCTTATCAATGGCTGGCAGAGCGGCCCTCATCAAAATGGTAGCCCTGCCTAAACTATTGTATCTTTTTGCAAACATTCCCTACGCCCCCAGCCGGCACTTTTTCTCGGAGATCACGTCACAACTCATAAGACTCGTATGGGGGGGAAAACAGGCCAGGTTACGATGGGACATACTCACGCGCCCTTTCAGTGAAGGTGGTTTTGCCATCCCGGATATTGAACTATACTTCAACTGTGCGCAGGCACAATACGCTGCGTTTTGGATGAAACCCCCTCCCTTTATGCCACATCTGGCAATAGAAGATGGATATATGACCCCCACCCCACGCACCGCCTATCTCAGCACCTCGGCGGCCCCACGGCACCGGGCTGCCACCACCGTCTAATGCACAGTCAGCGCATGGCACGACCTAGCTAAAGCTACGCAATGCACACTACTATATTCTCCACTTCTGCCACTTCCCGGGCGGAAAGACATCCCGGTCGTGGAGGAGGGCGGATGCCGTCGGCTCCTCCGCAAGCTCGCTATTCACACTTGGGGTGAATTATACACAAAGGGTATTTTTAACACTAGCGAGGAATTTTTCAAAGACACAAACCCTACCCCCCTGGAACGCTTTTATTACATACGACTTAGTCAGGATGTAAAATCCGTTACGCCCACCTTTCCCCTAGAGCCTTCGACCATGCCTTCACTTCATGCGCTATTGCAGCAAGACACCCCGACACATGTGCTGTCGCTCTTATACCGCACGGTTCAAGATAGCAGGGAGTATGGCCCCCCCTTTGGCCCGCATACGGTGGGAGGAGGAATTGGGGTACCCCATCACTGAGGAGCAGTGGACTTATTGCTGTAGGCAGACGGGCAACATATCAGCTAGCAGTAGATTCCGCATCATACATTATAAATACGTGCACCGCCTCTATTACACTCCCGCGCGCATGCACCGACTGAAGATAAGAGATAACGACCGCTGTGATCGCTGCGGACACGAGGGAGCGGACTTCTTACACGTGGCCTGGGACTGCCCGCCTATACAGCGGTATTGGGCGGAGATCCTCACTACATTGAACCGTATGACGGGCCTGCACGTCCCAACGGATCCACTAACTACCCTGTTAGGGTACACTGAACCCCTAGATGTCAAAATACGTAGATACGCCTCCCTCGCGCTCCTTCTTGCTAAGAGGAGAGTTGCCTGCAGATGGGGTAGGGGACGAGCGCCGAAATTTAAAGATTGGTTAACGATTTGATATATTGTCAAGAGCAACTACACACATACGCAGAGCTACAACCACCTACATCACGCCCAAGAGATATTTGGGGGCCCCTACACACTTACCCGCTGGAACACACAGCTGAAAAGGATGATACGACTCTGTAACAGACACCAAAAATAAACTTCCTAACGCCCCTGCAGCCCTTAAACACCAGATGTAAAATGACATCACGTGACGTTACCATGCACGTTCCCACCGCTTGCACAACATCACACCCTTGCCATGCAACTGATGGTCATTGTGCACTAGAGCATGCATCCTTTTATAAGGTTTATTATTATTTGTTCCCTTTGTTTTCATATGATTGCACTACGCACAGTTTGATTTAAATGCAATGCATGACACTATAATCTCACCCCCATACAACGCGGCCGGCCCAGACGGGTTGTAGGCGGCTTGCTGTGTTCTCCCCTACCCTGGAAAAAGAATTTTCTACACACAAACGTTATCACAGTGCCGGCCAAATTGTGGATGTAGGCATTTTTGCTGTGAATTATACCCCTTTTTTTGGTTGTCAATAAAGTTTTAAAATAAAAAATAAAAAAATAAATAAAATGGTTAACAACGGACGCAATTAACGATGTTTGGTTGACACTCTTATCAATACTATTCTGAGTTGTTGTTATCCATCTTTCTTAGGGTCTGAAACACCCAACAGGAATAACCAGTGGAGTAGAGAAGTCCTGGCCCACGTAATAAAGAGGGAGCCTGAGAACAAAAAAAGCACTGTTGTAAGAATGGCACTGTTGGTAATGGCCATCTATTTGTTTGTTCCTTTCCCGTTGTTTCATGGGAAAGGTAGTTCATACTTACACAATACATGGCTGCTGAACTGGAACAAAGTGAATAAAGAATGCATAAACCTCACGTCCGAGTCCTTAATAGAAATGAAACTTTCTGTTATGAATGCTAGGAAATGTTTCAGTCTTGCTTATTTTAGGATGTGTGGTTTACCATTCCGTACATGCAAACACTGATTTTGCCAATCAATCTAAAAAGAAAGTTTCTGAAGCAACACTGGTATGTAAGGCAATATTAATTAGACTCCTCTATTTGGTGAAAGGATGCTCTAATATAAACCCTAGCTTCAGTAAATGTTAGTGTTAACACAATGGCTTGATTGAAAAACTGTGCCACTCGCTAGATTGCCAGGATGCACAAAAACACCGGTTTGAGAGACTAACTCACGTTAGCATATCTCACTGTGACGACTGGTTTCTTGGGGCACCAAGTCAGTCTCATATTACTGGGCTCCAGTTGCATAAATTGTAGTTGTCCACCACTGGTTTGCTGGGACCACAGTACTGATGGACACCCAACTGGATAACCAAGTACACCTTTCTGGCACTTGACTCAGGGTAGTGAGACAGAGCAGTCCAAGACTTACTCAAAAAGGGGAGGTGGCTTATACATTCAGAATACAGTTTACACCATAACACAAGCTGATAAGAACAATTCACAATCAGTGGGTTATTTTATAAAAAGAAAAGTAATTTAATGCACACAAGAAAAATATACTACACATAAAGCTAAGATACATAAAGAAAAGAGAAGTCTATAAGTCACTCTGGGCCAGAGTTCTGACTACAAACAGAATTATAGCGCCTAGAGCCTAAGCACTATAAAAACATCTAAAATTGCACTATACAGACCAAGTTGCACAGGGTTACTCTTCGAAGCTAGAGCAACAGTATCAATACTTGCACTGTACAGTAATTTGGCAAGTACATTGTTCCTGCTCCACCGACTGCCCCATCACCCAAAGTAAAAGAAGTAGCAACCCTTCCTTGAAGAGAACATTGCTCTGGTGGTATTAGGGGTCTGGTTAGGGGTGCCTGGTGTCTTAGCACATTTACTGGAGTCCCACTAATCCCATAGCCACTAGGCTAGCTATAGAAACTAATGGCAAGTCAGGGAGTCAGTCCTACCGGATACCCTCTGATGACACAAAAAGGGGTGGGAGCCTGTACCACAGAGCCCACTGTTCACAGTCTAAAGTTTCTAAGGGCAGGGCCCCTATGGGGGCGGTGCTGCTTGCTACTAGTGCAGGACAAGCAAGGACAAAGCTGGAAACTATGCATGTCTTGGGGGCACGGACCAAGAGTTCAAACTGTAAATTCTTCAACAGAGCACTCTTCCTTGGTTACAGGTGATGAGGAGATACATTTATAAAGTGTGACTGTTACCTTGACAAAGGTATCCTGGCACTGGGCAGCTGAAAAAGCTATAACATTTACTGAAACAACCATGCCATCAAGTCTTTATGAAACCTTAGGTGATTAGCTTCAACCCTCAAATAGAAGGGAAGAATTCCATAATCTATGTGCCAGGAATGAAAACAATCTCTGACACCCTTCCAGGCAAAATTAATTTGAGGGACTGTTAAAAGAAGAGCATTCACCAACTAAGGGACTGCAAGGGAGGTAGCACTGAAATGTTTCTGCTAGGATTTCAGGACCTATTTTATAGAAGGCACGATGAACCATACCCTCATATTAACAGCACCCTCATATTAACTGGCAACCAATGCAAAGTATTGAGTATTGGCATGGCTGAGTCATAAGGTTTTGCATCCTATAAGAGCTACACTGCCCAGCTTTAGACTCTCTGCTAACTGGTTTCAGCTTTTATCGATTGCCCTGAATATAGTGCACTGCAGTAGTCCAAGCGAGATAAGATAGAAGCCTGGACAACCTTTTTGTTTGTGTTTTTTTTTTTATAGTAACATTGGAAATATTTTATATAACATTCTTGGGTAAAGGAAACAGCAAGATGAGAACATATTTATTTGTTTATACATATTAAAGGTCTTAGCTGTAGCAAAAAACCTTGCTGTCTGTATCAGCAACTAGCATGTGGGGGAGGAGGGGGGTCTCCTAATTTTGTAGGCCACCAATTTGGTGAACGAGTGACTGGTAATGGGCCAAAACATAATGGCTCAGTCGTCTCCCAATACAGCTTCAGTGCATGTTAAATGGAAACACTCACAGGCTCGCATAGCACAGGGGAGGGGCCAAGGGCACTTTCAATAACCATATGGACCTTCCCTCGTCTCCCCCAATGTTGACGTGCAGCAAGTTTCCTTATCCTGAGCAAGTGCCTGGAGTCTCCTGGTGTTTCAAAGTGCCAACCACCTACACAAGCCTCACAGATAGCTGTTTTATCTGATGGGATGCCTCTTGATGAGCTAAAGCCCAGCTCCTTCTGTCAGACTGACAAATCCCTTTCATAGGTAATCAGTGACAGAGACACTTCTCAAGTCTAGAGCCTGTTCCCAGGTCTGGCACGGGGAATAGCAATACAATTACTGGATTCCACTCCTGGATCTCAGCTTTCTCCATGACCTGGTGGGTGCCTGGTCAAAAAACAAGTACATCGTTGAACAAACAACTGGTCGAGGAGGAGAGTCTTATCAATTTGTGATTGACAGGCTGATCCAATCTGGGGGTCTGCTACGTTTGAATCCCAGGTGCCACACCAATTCCAGGTCAGATATCCAGCATGTTCACTGCACGATCAGTGTGTGTGGAGCGCCTGCTGCCTTCCTTCCTAGTCTCTTCGTTCCTGCCTGGGCTATCCCACAGAGAGAAATTTTAATTAACTCCAGAGCAGGAGGCCCTGACCTTCACCTAGCAGAAGGGGAGGGGTCGTCCTTGCAGAGGGAGTCTGAGATGAACACAGGTAAGAGCTACTACATACCTGAACCCACCAAGTTTCTACAAGGAATAGGGAAGGGTATGGGGTAGGTGGTATGTTCCACAGAACAGATACCAGTTAGGCTTACATTAAAAACAATGGCTTACCATCATCACCCAGTGAACCCATTGGTTCTCAAAACTCACACCCCAGACAGGACATAGGCAAAAAGAATCCAGGAAAGGGAGACTGCACAGACTTACTAGGAGTGAGCTGGTCGGAAACCCCTCCAAAGAGGTACAGGTAGCCCGAGGATAGATTTATGCTGTCAACACCATCAGTCTAACACAGCCTGGGTAGAGAGGGCAGTAGTCACTCTCTGTAAAAGAAGGGTGCACTATACTTGCCCCTCGACCTCGGAGCAAAGCTTTAGGGTCTCAATGCATGTACACAAGGAGACCCTCAGTGGACATGTGATAGTCCTGTTCACAGAGTTAGAAATCAAGAAAACCTACAGCAACTTTCCAGTGACTTGCCAGGAGATCAATTTAGGGCAGGGGAGCACGCTCTCCAGAGTCAAGCAGAAGACTGCCCATCTCAACACTCACAAACTAGAATTCACAAAAAGAAGTAAAAAAACATTGCACACCACTTACTTTCACAACTGTAACTGAATTGTTTGCCAATAATACAACAAGTGCAGTATGAAGCAAAGACACAAGCAAGAGCCTTATTTCATTCTCCAGACCTTGGAACGGACCCTTGTATTTTAAGTTACATTCAGTCCATAATTTATTGATTCATGAAGGGGAGTGGCAGGAATCTCTCCTAACACAGAGTATGTCTTTTAAGTGAATTATGCTCAACCAAATAAATGCCTATAACAGACATACCAGTAAATTCTTGCAAATAGAGAACTGCTGTGTCCATGTACAAGCTGACTCAAAAGATGAAAGGAAATAAGTCCCACACACATTTTCCAGAGACCAGATGTCATGAAAACATTCTGGTTGCTCCCAGGTAGTGACCCATCTGATTCAAAGCAACATCAGTATGCTCAAGACTTGCCCAGGATTCGGCTCGCTCACCAATTTTGCTCAGCAACTATGTACAGAATCTTTGGGATTTGGTTAGGAAATGTAGCTTCCAGGTTCCCCACAACTTCGATACACAAGTTCTTAGGTTTTAGAATTCATCCTCTGATTTGACCATGCCCATTAGGGACTGCTTATCCACTGTTAATGGCTGGATGACCTCCAATTTCCTAAAACTAAACAGCAGTAAGACAGATATTTTGATAATTGATTGTAATCACACAGTCTGGTCAAGTAAATTATGGTCTGCCCTCTGGGGGACCTTTTGATCCAACAGCTAAAATTGTCTGTGATTCAACCAGGAGTTGTCATTTGAATACAATTATCCATATGTTGTGATCTTCTTGTTTCGGTCCGCTCCGCCTTCTGAAAAATATACTATATTTTCTTCCCAATTGAAACATGCCACAGTGGAGGATTCCCTGATCCGGTCGCATTTATAATACAGCAATGCACTTTTATCGCTTGCTCTCAAAGGTACAGGCTAATAAACTAAACAAGGAGATCAGTTGACTGGGGGTGAGTGCTTGCAATGTTCAACACTCCGTCCATCATCCCCTTTGGTTTTGCTATGTTCGCCCTAAGTTGGCAGGGTATGCCCAGACGTGGGTCCCTTGCTCACTTTGCCACTGGATTCAAGATAGCCTGGCTGATGACGGCTGTAAGCCAGAAACCGGTCCCAGGATGCTTGTTTCCGGTCCAGGGAAGACATGGCTTGGCAGTTCGGGCTGGACTGTTCCCATGAGGCACAGGGTCAGACTGATTTGCATATGGCCATGTCTGAACTGGGGTGGCGGAGTGAGCTAAAGAATGATGATGGATTAAACCCAGATCAGTTGACTGGGGGTGAGTGCTTGCAATGTTCAACACTCCGTCCATCATCCCCTTTGGTTTTGCTATGTTCGCCCTAAGTTGGCAGGGTATGCCCAGACGTGGGTCCCTTGCTCACTTTGCCACTGGATTCAAGATAGCCTGGCTGATGACGGCTGTAAGCCAGAAACCGGTCCCAGGATGCTTGTTTCCGGTCCAGGGAAGACATGGCTTGGCAGTTCGAGCTGGACTGTTCCCATGAGGCACAGGGTCAGACTGATTTGCATATGGCCATGTCTGAACTGGGGTGGCGGAGTGAGCTAAAGAATGATGATGGATTAAACCCAGATCAGTTGACTGGGGGTGAGTGCTTGCAATGTTCAACACTCCGTCCATCATCCCCTTTGGTTTTGCTATGTTCCCCCTAAGTTGGCAGGGTATGCCCAGACGTGGGTCCCTTGCTCCCTTTGCCACTGGATTCAAGATAGCCTGGCTGATGACGGCTGTAAGCCAGAAACCGGCCCCAGGATGCTTGTTTCCGGTCCAGGGAAGACATGGCTTGGCAGTTCGTGCTGGACTGTTCCCAGGAGGCACAGGGTCAGACTGATTTGCATATGGCCATGTCTGAACTGGGTGGCGGAGTGAGCTAAAGAATGATGATGGATTAAATCCCAGATCAGTTGACTGGGGGTGAGTGCTTGCAGTGTTCAACACCACGTCCATCATCCCTTTTGGTTTTGCTATGTTTCCCCTAATAAACTAAACAATCCAGAGTATGGTAATGCAGTTGTTACTTAGGCTTTGCAAATTTGACCAGGTTTCTTCTGCTCATAATGTATGTCCATGACTCCTTGTCAAAGAGCATATTCATTCCAAGGCTATGCGGCTTGGGCAAAAGGCTTACTATTATATTGGATTCAAGTTGCCCTTATTTATTGTTCCCTTATGTCCCTGCCAGATCTCTTAGACCAGGTTTTCTATTTCTACAAGAGATTCCATGTTACAACAAAGAACTATGTGGCAGAAGATCATTCGATTTCTGCAATCTTAGCTTTGAAACTCCCTTCTTGTTGACCTTTGGCAGACTTACAATTCTGTTCTATTGAAAAAAGCTAAACAGCAACTAATCTTTCCCTGTTTTTCTTTTTCATTTCTGGCATGACTGTCCTACCGCCATTATACACTCGAATGACTATTTGTGCTTTACAAATAAACAGCTTCTGTGCATGTGCTGCCTGTAGAGATACTAAAATGGCTAGAATAACACACAAAACCCTCCTTGTCTGGATGTCAGAGTTCCAGTTTCACAGCTATTCAGAAATTAAAGAAGTGCAGATAGCTATGGCACCCAAGTGGTGAAAAAGACAACATCCTTAACTGTGGATGTAAGGCAGATTCATGTTCTTCACTAACACCCAGGGACAGAACCACAACCATTCGTTTTTACACTGGGCTCTAGTGGAAGACTTCAAAGCAGCTATCAGTATAAGAGTGTTCTCAAAGAATAGGCTTAGATATTTAAAGGGTTAATTAATTAGTGACCATAAAGTCAAGGTGAGTGATGGGAGGAATTCATCACTCATCTTCCCTACGTGGACAGGAGAGCTCTGCTCTGTGAAGGGTGACAAAGTCTCTCTCTGCAGGTGTAATATATCTAACTACCAAAAGTTGGTGAAGCCAAGCCAGAGCGCTGAGGATCAGTGAATAACTAGGGCTTTCCCTGAGCTTCAGAACTCAGCTTGGGGTAAAGCATACGCAAACATCCAGTCCAGTCCAGAATAAAGAATTCCCCAAAAAGTCAGGCCACCTGCCCATTCAAAAAACGAAATGAAAGCATCTGGAGTTCAGGTGGGTCGCAAAGGTTTCTATGAGGTCACCTCTAGGCCTTAAAAACTGTGATGAGGACTTCCTGAGGGATTTCTCAATAATGTGATGGGCAGAGAATTTTCAAGACCTTCAATGTAGGAAGACAGAAGGAACAACGACCACGAGCCAGCAAAACT
Source organism: Calotriton arnoldi (assembly GCA_963921515.1). NCBI lineage: Eukaryota > Metazoa > Chordata > Amphibia > Caudata > Salamandridae > Calotriton > Calotriton arnoldi. The sequence continues at coordinate 805,593 of CAWUFW010003730.1, read as the reverse complement.
GTGAGTGGACAGAGTACCCCCCTAATCCCGACTCCCATTTCCTGATGTAGAGGAAAGACTTCAAGGCCAAAAGAATTATCGTCAGTTCCAACTGGTTTGATTTTCAGAGATATACATGACTCGGCGCATAAAGCACAGATGGGGAGCTCCCTGGTGTGTGCCCACCACCCATACCCTAAAGACTAGATGATGACCAAGCTGCAGACGGGGCAGCAGGAATCATCAAGAGGACAAGAGCATGTCGCAACATTCCAAGATCAGAACTAAAGATGTATGAACCAGGAGGAGCCTCAACTATACTGGGTAACAATAAAGCATATGCTATAGCCGAAAGGTCACCACCAGGCCCAATACCTTTGCAAAGGCCCAAAGTGCTGCACTAAGACCAAATAGCAGTGCAAGGGGGGTGAATGAAAATGAGGATGAGAGGTGAAAAATTAAATCACGGCTAAGCGTTGATCCATGGAAATAAAACATTTATTTTTAAACAAGGAAACTATAACAAATAGTTTTCTGGATTCTAAAACATCACTTTCCGATCTGGTGAATATGAAACGGCGTAGCTGGGACAGCTTGAGGCTAGTGTTGACGAAAACACATGTTGGATGTATTCAGGAAATCTCATAATTTCTTTTTAGTCATTTATCGGATCAGAAAGCTGCAGACATTTGCCTTTAAAGAGTCACTTTCTAGTATACATGTACATAAAACAGTACCATTAAATGACATGGTTTATTGATTTCTGGCAGTCTGCACTTGGGCAATGCTATGAATTCCGTGAATCTTATTCCTTATTGTGGGGACTATGTGTGGACACCTGCCTTGTGGGGACTAACCTTTCCCATTGTTTTAAAAATATACCAATAACAGAAAAATGTTAAGAAAAAATTCATTATATAGGATCCTGCTGCAAATATATTGTTATTTAATCGCGCGCACAGAACCATCTTTGTGGGGACTTGAACGTGCGTTACCATCCTTGCGGGGACTTACTCAATAATTATCATTTGGGATTGAATACATTAACAAACAAATGGCTAAATGTTATATTTCAGTGCTCTACCTATATTACATGATAGTTTAGACATATTTGAATAGCTCTTTGTAACCTAGGAGCATTCAGAAAATGGATTTTGATGATGATGCATTTCTCAGTAGAAAGCTATAGTATATAAAGTCCATGGGAAGGGATTCACAGGTATCTAGTCTATTGCTGAGTTCTTACAACCATTAAGGGATAAAGAAACAAAGAATAGTTAAATTCATGTGGAGGACAAAGAGCATGCAATGCGGTCCGATGGGAAAGCCAAGTTGAGATTACCTAGTTTTTTTGCATCAACCTCACCATCATCTTACTATGGCTGTACAATAATAGTCCCCAGAGATATGGCATGTGATTATAGTAATGTTCTAGAGCTGACAGAGGGAGTGTGTTGTGATAGTCATTTTCAAGCTTCTGCAGAGATAGTGCATGATTATATTAATACCCAGGCTCCCACAGATATAGTGTTTAATTGTAGTCACTTTCAAGTCCCCATAGACAGAGTGTGATTATATTTATGTTAAAGGCCCCGCAGAGATGGTGTGTGATTATAATAATACTCAATTCTCTGTAGAGATATTGTGTGATGATAATCATGTTGAAGTCACATGGGATAGCGTGTCAGTAGAGTGATGCCCAGGTTGCCACACATATAGCATGTCATTATAGTCATGCTCAAATCCTCCAAAAGATAGTGTCTGATTATTATAGTCATGCCCAGGTCGATAGAGATATAGTGTTTGGTTATAGTCAAGTTCAAGTACCCCTAGAGATAGTGTACGATTATTGTCATGCTGTAGTTCATGCAGAAACAGTGTGTTATTACAGTAATGTTCAGGTCCCCACAGAGATAGCGTGTGATAATGCTCATGTTCAGTTCCCCACAAAGATAGTGTGTGATTGATTAAATCCATTGTCCAGGTCCCTACAGAGATAGTGTGTGATTATAGACATGCCCCGGTCCCCACAGAGATAGTGTGATTATAGAGATGTCCAGGTCCCCAAGGAGATGGTGTGTGACTATAGTATTACCATGGTCTCCAAAGAGAATGCGTGTGAATATAGACATGCCCAGGTTCGCACAGAGATAATGTGCGATTTAAAACATGCCCAGGTCCCCACAGAGATAGTGTGTGATTAGAGACATGCCCATGTCCTCCCAGAAATAGTGTAGGATTGCCCAGGTCCCCACAGATGTGTGATTATAGGGATGCACAAATCCCTACAGAGATAGTGTGTGATTATAGACATGCCAAGGTCCCCACAGAGATAGCGTGTTATAACAGACATGCCCAGGTCCCCACAGAGATAGTGTGATATAACAGACATGTCCAGGTCCCTACAGAGATAGTGTGTGATTATAGACATGCCAAGGTCCCCACAGAGATAGCGTGTTATAACAGACATGCCCAGGTCCCCACAGAGATAGTGTGATATAACAGACATGTCCAGGTCCCTACAGAGATAGTGTGTGATTATAGGGATGCCAGGTCCCCACAGAGATAGTGTGTGATTACTGGGATGCCCATGTCCCCACAGAGATAGTGTGTAATTATAGACATGCCCAGGTCCCCACAGAGATAGTGTGTGATTATAGGAATGCAAAACACACAAGATGATGGACGGAATGCTGCACATTGGCAAACATTCACCCCCAGTCACAGATTTGGGTTTAATCCATCGTTATTTTGCTTCACCACGCCACCCCAGTTCAGACATAGCCATATGCAAATCAGTCTTGACCCGGTGCCTCATGGGAACAGTCCAGACCGAACTGCCAAGCCACGTCTTCCCTGGACCGGAATCAAGCATCCTAGGACCGGTTTCTGGCTATCAGCCTTCATCAGCCAGGATAGCTTGACTCCAGTGGCGCAGTGAGCACGGGACCCACGTCTGGGCATACCCTTCCCACATAGGGCGAAATGCAAAACACACAAGATGATGGACGGAATGCTGCACATTGGCAAACATTCACCCCCAGTCACAGATCTGGGTTTAATCCATCGTTATTTTGCTTCACCACGCCACCCCAGTTCAGACATAGCCATATGCAAATCAGTCTTGACCCTGTGCCTCATGGGAACAGTCCAGACCGAACTGCCAAGCCACGTCTTCCCTGGACCGGAATCAAGCATCCTAGGACCGGTTTCTGGCTATCAGCCTTCATCAGCCAGGATAGCTTGACTCCAGTGGCGCAGTGAGCACGGTCCCTTTTTGGTAGAGGGCTGTTAGATCTCATGCCGCTTTTACTTTGCCAAAGCGCTGCCCTTTGGTTTGGGTTTTTGGCTTTTAAATGCGAGTTTCTAGTTTGCCATGCCGCATTTACTTTAGCAAACTGCGCCGCTCCGTTCTCCCATATGGGAGTTTTAAACTTTTTTGAACGCTTTTGTATTAACAAACCATAGCGTCTCCATGGCGCAAATCTTGGAATTTTATTCTTTGATGTGTGCCTTTTTCGATATATGTGGCACTTGCATTTTCCGTCATCTCGCCGAATAGCTTTTTAGTAGCAGGCTGTTAGATCTCATGCCACTTTTACTTTGCCGGTCCGCGGCGCTTCTGTTTTGGTTTGTGGCTTCTAAATCTTTAGAGCGCATTCGTTTTACCAATGGCAGCCATTGTAGCAAGTCTACTCATTTACGGTCCTGGTTGGTGTTTTACTGTGTGTCGCTCTTACCTACCTATATACAGCACTCTACAAATTATCAGTGCAATTAGCATTATGGCATATATAAAAAATATACCTCTCATATTACTCATGTCTGGTATGTGCCTTCTTTTTTATGGTTCTTACTTGCTTTTTATTAATGCTCACTGTTGCCCTTAATTGAAATAAAGTACAACATGCAGCTTATCTATTCATTAATACAATATAGAAAAGTCTGTGTTTTGTGCGTTTCATCTCTATACTGCATATATGCGTCCATCCCGCTACAGTCTGAAAATAAAGTGCCGGTTACATTTTCTAAATGCCGAAAATACATTTGCGGGGGAGCAGCGCGCACACATGGGGAATCCTGACACTGTAGCGTTTACAAACAACACAGCTACCGTCACATACAATGCGTTTACGGAACGGTATGCAATTTTTTAATGTATGCAGAAGTTGTAATACACCCTTGAGACACCCTCAGGACGTTTGCAATATCAAAGTCACCATTTGTTAAATGTTTTCCTGACTAGCTACTTCCCACCGGGCAGACACATGCTCTCTAGCACTTTGTTTACTGTCTGGGAGGCAAGTCTCTCAATCTTATCTATAACACCATCTATTGTTCCTCGTGAATTAGCCTCTAAAAGCAAAGTGTTCTGGTTTGTAGACCACATGCTGAAACCTTTAGTTTAACAATTGCAAACAAGGAAACGTCATAATGCAAGTAGCCTTCACCGGTTACTCACCTGTGGCTACGCGCGATTACATTGTGGAAACATATTAAAAGCACGCATTAAAATGTAATATGCAGTGCTCCTGTTGCAGAAGCTCAATACCAGTGCTTCCCAAACGTTTTACAACCACGACCCAATTTTTTAAACGACAACCTTTCGCGACCCACCTAGCTTTAATGGACATGAGGCAGGCGATTTCTTAATGTAACTAAAGCATCATGTCATTTACAGACCGCACATTTTCCATTGAAATGTCCACCAAATTTGCACAGACATACAGTTTTACTGATAAAACTATATAGCGCACAAATGATAATGTGTGGAAATCGGGTTTCAGCGAATATTTATCATTTGTGCATCACCAAGTAATGTGTCTTGATTTGTTTTGATCCTATTAAAAACTTTGTTTCCATCACACTTCAGACTTACAATAAAGTGCTTCCTTTTTGCTTTCTTAAGTGCTGAATGTGCAGTTAATTTACAGGTATTTACAGTTTTTTGTGTGTTACAAAAGAAGGCATCCAACAGCCTTTCCTCTCACACCCTCTGTACCACAGCAAGATTGTCACATAATTCAGTGGTAATTTCCCATTCTTAGTCCTCTAGGCAGTGCTGCAGCTGCATCTCTGTTCCCAGAGGTAATTCCTCATTCTTAGTCCTCTAGGCAGTGCTGCAGCTGCATCTCTGTTCCCAGAGGTAATTCCTCATTCTTAGTCCTCTAGGCAGTGCTGCAGCTGCTTCTCTGGTCCCAGTTGTAATTCCTCATTCTTAGTCCTCTAGCCAGTGCTGCAGCTGCTTCTCTGGTACCAGTGGTAATTCCTCATTCTAAGTCCTCTAGACAGTGCTGCAGCTGCTTCTCTGGCAACAGTTGTAATTCCTCATTCCAAGTCCTCTAAGCAGTGCTGCAGCTGTTTATGTTCATACAACCACTACACTTCAAACCAAAACACATAGCTAAAAAACATTGTCATTTACAACGCCAATAGCTCTAACTCTAACTCATGCGAGACCTATTGCATTGCAAATGGTTGTTTGTTGTTGTAATACTGCCTTCTGTCCTTGCATCGACAGGGACTGCAGACACGTCAGCCTCTTACATCTCAAATATGCTTTTCTGCATTTATAAATGTTGTATGCAAATCATCCTCTTACCTCCTGTACCACACTAGATCTCACTATTTCTACTTCCTCGCATATTCCACATACTAGACCTCTAATTCCCCCCTTTCTCCTGCTTCCACCTCAGCTCGTTCCATGTTCTCCTTCGTCTTCCTTCATTTGACAGGCTCCCTATGTGTTACATCCTCATATTAAATTCTCCAAGCCATCAATGCTCTCTTTTTAAAGACACTTCCTTCTCCCCTTCTGACCCTTAAACGTCCCAGTCTCCAGCCCTTCCCTGCATCTGTCTATTTGTAGTGCACATTACCTTCAGTGTGAGCACCTTATAGGCTACAAAATATCTCGATGTTCAGATTTTGAAGGGACCAGAGAGACATTTGTCTCTTTTACTGAGTGCAAACACCCGAGGCAGCTGTGGACATGGACAGAAGGAATTCTTTGTGAATGTACATCTACTAGACCAGAGGTCTTCAAACTGTGGGGCGCGCCCCCCTGGGGGGGCGTGGATGGGTTCCCAGGGGGGCGCAGATGCCTCTGCAAGTATATGTAAATGAAGATGGCCTGGAAGTGCGAGCGATGTTTATTTGCTGCATTTCCAGGCTGTCTTCATTTATTCCGAGCTTGTGATTTGAGCCGTGGGGGCAGGGGTCAGTGAGTGTGGCATGTATTTTCTCTATGTTTCAATAAGTAAAGGCTGCACAAATACTTAATGTGAAATCAGTTCATGGTGTGTTTGTCCTGGTAAAAACTATATTTGTTTGAGAGTTTGTTTGAATATGCGTTTTAACTGTGCAGTGATAAATGCAACTTTTGTACTTTGCGTTTTCCCTCGTTTATGTTTTGATGATTTTGGTTGTGTTTCACGAGGATGAGTCTTGCTGGTCAGTGTCTTGGTTTTGAGCAAGAGGAGGGATTGCTGCTTTCACTTGTCTCGGTTGTCATATTATATTATGGGATGAAGAGTTAATAAGTTTTTGTTTCAAAAACTTTATTAACATTTAAATTGCACACATCAAAGAGTGGGTAGTTCTAACATTCGGTAGGAATGTCATAGGTGCCTGAGAGCTACCGGGCCTAGTTCTAGACTTGGCGAGCGCCTGTACCTCACACGAACCTAGAATGCTTAGCTTGAGGTCCAGGGTATAAGCAAAGCCACTGGAATTATGCGGCAGAAGAGGGCCAAATTATGAGACAGAGTTGAGTAAATGATGCGGCAAGAATAGGCAAATGATGCGGCACGTTTTTGATAGTATTGCTTCATTATTTTTTCATTTTAAAACTTGGTAACACTGTCTGGGCATTGATTGCACCTCAGTAGGACCAGTTTAATACCGAAATATAACTATAAGCAACAGAAAGAAGACCAGGTCAGCTTTGCAAAGTGCCTTCCACCGCGCAGCACCATGTGTCATGGCATTTTTACTAACTTTGGAACCGTTTGAGCTAGAACCATTTTTTTGTTGTTAATATCAGCAGATGATGCGGCAGATGGTGGATTATGTGTCAAATCTATAAAACACCTAAATACAGCAGTAAGCAACTACAACATTACCAGTCAATCTTTGCAAAGGGCCTTCCACTGCTCTGGAACACTTTGCCACGTTTTAAGTAAATTGTGTTCTGTGTGAGCTAGAATCAAGTTTCTTTTGTTGGAATCTGCAGATTATGGATTATGTAGCAAATGCGGTAAACTCATAATTATGTGGAAAACGCTGCAGCTGCAGAAACTCTTAATTCCAGTGGCCCTGGCTTTAAGTGACTCAATCAATTAACGGCTGGTTTCTTTTTTTTTACTTTCTGCACTACCTCCACACCCTTCGCTTTCAGGCAGAGGCACCTCAAAGTCAGCATTAACCATTCAGGGGCAGTTTTTTTGTGTGAAAGCAGAGTCCATGGGGTGGCAGATAGAAGGCCAGCAGGATTGCATTCAGATGCAGAGCCCTAATCCTCTTGACCCCTGGGGCCTCACCGAGGAAAGGAGTGAGATTCATAGATATTGTCAAAGAGAAGGCCCAGAATAGGGAGCACTGTATGGGGACTCATTTTTATGTTTACAAATGGCCAGAGACAGCTTTTTCAGAGAGATACCCCAAAGAAGGGGACAATATAAGTGTTTTTTAAAAGGTTCATTCATTAGTGAAGCTGGCACTGCTGCCAGGAGTGTAAGTGGCCACTGCTGATTATCATTAAGGAAGCAGATGCAGCAGGACTGGGGCCCAGGGGTTTGAGGGGCCCACTGCATCACAATTATGACTGTCTACCTTTAAAAAATGGGCATGGCAGCTTATTTTCCTTTTTAGCATTAGGACTGAGGTGATGGTCAGTCATGGTGGGGAAGAGGTAAAAGATGCAGAGGAGTAGCCTGCTACTCAGGACTACAGTTCTCATTAGCGCAGCAGGTGTAGTTGCTTTGGGGTCCAAGAGTGTGAGAGGCTCACACCACCCCAATTATGGGGATATGTATGTTTGGGGTAATGCATGTTTTTGTCTGATGCATTTGCTGATTTATAAGTCTCATATTTAGTGCAGTTTATAAGCTACAGAAAAAGTACTCCTGAAATCATCTCATAAGACCTGCCACTTGCATGCAACCATGTCCCTCCTGCTCCCCCAATCCTTGCCATAAAGTTTTGGAGGGGGGCCCCGAACTCAAAACATTTTGCTTAGGGGGGCTCAGAGCAAAAAAGTTTGAAGACCTCTGTACTAGACGAACACGGGCACATTTAACTTTACTATGCGACTTAAACATTGCCTTTCATGTAAATCGCTGTGAGCTGGAGGTTACAATGAGTCAGCCTCTTTTTGTACGCCTAAGCCCCATCCTTGCTGCAGTCAGGTTCTCAGATCAGTGACACCTGATGCTCCTGGCTTCTCAAAGGTGTTTTCTATGCACAGGGCCCATCCCGCAGTCTGCAGCGTGAAGGGACGTCAGGAGATTCCGGCGCACTGGCCTCTTGACATGCTAATGGCCCTTTTGTTATGTGCAGGTGTGTGTTTGCATGGGGGTCGCTGCCCATCCCGAAGTGAAGCCTTTAACTTCCTCTCAAGGCAGAGAATATTACCATCTTCAATGGACTGAGGGAAGGGCTTTGTGTACACGAAGGAGAGCAAAAAAAACGGATTACATGCTTTAACTACCTTTCAAATTCAGTGAGAAGAAAGATTCCTTCTTTAAACAGGAAAATCTAAGTTTCATAGCGATATGCATTCACGTTTATATTACATGAACTATTATAAATGCAAGGATTTATATAGAGACTTTTCTGAAATTGGTAATTAGTTTAAGAGGGATTCATATTTTAAAATAATACTTTACATATCGCATCCCCTTTTCAAGATTCACGACTTCATTGTCAAGGTTCCTCCTATTTAAAGCTTGCGATAAATAGAAAATGTCTCTTAATGGAAACAGGGGGCCAGAGGCTCTAGGTGTGAACATAGGCTAAGCCCAACATTGAACACACGTTTTGAAACAGAAATGGGATGTGTAGAATAACATAAGCGCACAATTTATTGGAAGCACATTTATGTTTTCTATAGAGTACAATATATTTGTTTTATTCAAACTTTTACTCTTGGAGGTAAAAGTAATATTTTGAACAGAATTTGATTAACATTTCTTAAACAACCTGCGCATTTTCTATAAGCATTCTAACGTGTCCCAGAGGCAAAATTGCAAGTAAATATTGCAAGTTTGCTTTAATTTTAAATATGTCCGTTTTTTGTTTTTGTCATAATTTGTTGAACTCTAACAATCTTTTTCTCCACTGCACTGTTTCTGCAGTGGCCCCGAGTGCATGCGCTTTCCATCGGGGTCATTAATTCAGCCAGCAGTCCTGCCTAATACTGCATTGGTGGATGAATTCCTTTCTGGACATGAAAAGTGTCACAGGAGACTCTTCCACATCAGTTCTATTAGTAAAGCAAAAAAATAAATCAAATCCCGGCTGTTCCCTGAAAACATGTTTACCCAGCTAATATATTATTTTAGATCAAGTACAGAACAATAAATGTTTGCAACCAACATTCTATTTTACTTCCTCAACAAAGGAAAGCTTGATTGTATTGTATTGTAATTTCTTTTATATAGCGCTTACTACCCCTGAGGAGGCGTCAAAGCGCTTTTTCGGCGAGTAGCACGCTACTCCGGAACCCATAAAGGATTAGTGGTGAATTAGTATAGTGAAATATTAAATTAATTTGAGTGGTGGACATGTTAGTCTGTTATTTGGATTGAAAAGGATAGTGGAGGGATAGAAGAGGGAAGGATTTAGAAATATACATATATATTTTTGTTTTCTTTCTTTTAATTTGTTTTGGAGCTCATAGCAGTAGGAGGGTACATGAGGGGGCTCTGCATTATGTGCACCCGAGACACAGAAGACTGAAATGGGTTGCTTAACAAACGGTTAAAAGTCGTGAAATTGTTGTAAATGTATTTGCAGATTATGGTTAGGAACAGAGAGAAAAGAAAATAGGCTCTGAGATGCATAGACCTCTTTCACTGAGCTCCTTTTCACTGTACATCTGCCGTCTAGGCACAGGGAAAACTTTGTTTAATTGGAAACTGTAAAGAAATGCCTCCTTTTGCACAATGACCCCCAAAGTTTTGGACTGATGCGGCTGGTTTTTCTACCCTGAGAGTGCAGTGATTCCTGCTAACCATACCTCAGTACTTGTGTTCTAACCCCTTATAAAATTAATGTTAAATTGGCCATCCCTAATTGGTATAAGCTAACTTACTTATAGGTCCATGGCATATGGTACCAGGGGTACCCAAGGCATGTAAATTAGAGAGTCTACCTGGACTGCAGCACTGATTGTGGCACTCTGAGTGTGACAAGGTACAAAATGGCTCCTGCCTGGCACTGCAGCCTAGAAGGGCAGTTTTAAAACTGCTAGTTCGACTTTGCCATTTAAACCAATGGCAAAGGCCCCAGTTCCCTTAACAATATATTAACGTCCTCTTAAGGAAGGCCTACAGATCCCTAAGTCAGGGAACAGTATATTATTAAGTGGGACATGTACTTTTAAATATTCTAACAGTAAAACTTCCAAATTGTCTTTTTACTTTGGAAAGGCAAGTAGCCCCATTGGTTAGTACAGAGTTACAGGCTGACATCTCAGCCCTGACAACTTCTGAATGGGACTACTAAAATGGGTACTTCAAGGTACCAAATGAATTGTGGCATTACACCTGACTTAATGCCCAAGTCAGATTTAATTTCACTTTTAAAGAAAAACAAGTTTTAGAAAATTGCCACTATTACCCAGTTTATCCGGTGGCCATTCGCAGTTGCTGGCCACCAGACAGACGTCTGCCCTACACCACTCTACTCTATTCCACTCATGCCACTCTGCTCTACTCTACGCCCCTCTCCCCCACTCTATGCACTCTACTCTACTCCATTCTATGCCACTCCTCTCTATGCCACTCCACACCACACCATGCCACTCTATGACACATCACTTTACAATACACTACTCTACTCCAGGACACTCCATAACTCTCCACTCTACTCCACGACACTCTACTCTAAGACACCCCACTCTATGACACTACACAACTCTCTACTCCACTTCACTTTTCGGCACTCTACTCTACTCTATCCCACTACACTCTATGCCATTCTCTCCACTCTATGACACTCTACTCTATCCCACTCCACCTTCTCCACTCCACCACACTCTATGACACTCTTCAACACTCTACTCTATGACACTCTAGGCCACTCTATGCCACGACGCTCTGCAACACTCTATGCCACTTTACCCTAGGTCACTCTATGACACTCCACTCTTCCACATGCCAGTCTACCACACTCTATGCCACTCCATTCTACTACACTCCACTACACTCCAGTCCATGACATTCCACGCTACACCACTCCACTGTGACACTTTATTCTACTTTACAAAATGCCACTTTACTCCACTGTACGTACGCCACGCCACTCCACTCTATGACACTCCACTCCACGCCAGTCTCGTCTACACCACTACCTTTTAGCCATGCTGAACAGCAGCCATGCTGCTGTACAACATGGCTAAAGCACATTGGCAAAGCCAATAGCTTTTGCATAGGCGAGAACTATTGACTTTACCAATGCTTGTTATGATTGTTCTTCACCCACCCTTGGGAATGTCAACTAACTGTTTTAATCTGGAAAGCTTAAGGAACAGTTTACATTAAGCAGTTCAAATGTTTTAAATGTACTTACATAATATGGTGATATTTGAATATATCTTCTACGAAGTTTACTGTTATTATAAGAGCATGCCTTTTCTGTTAAAAATAAACTTCTGCATGCTGTGGGGGTGTAACATTGCTACAGTTCGCTGCCTGCAAGAATGTAGTCCGTACCGCAATATAACGCTAGTCTCTCACTCATCTAGCCATCATCTAAAACAACATATTCCATTGTGCATATTAATATTTAAACAAAGGCAACACAATATAAATACTCTGTATTTCTGCTACAAGCATTCAAATGTAACATTAGGTATTCTTTAATTGCAGATATGGATCAAATGGCAATAGTGAAGTATTCTGGGAATTTGAAACTGACCCAAATTGCTTTTAGCAATGTTTATAGACCCAAAACGTCTAAAGGCAATAGCTTCATGTCAATAAAGTTTTATTTTAATAAATTGAGAAAAGGTTCATTTGAATAAAAAATATATGGATAAACACAGGGTTATACAGCTTTTACTCTGAAATGTCTGTAATTTCTGCTGCTAGTTACAAACTGCGCGCAGACTCTGCAATAGCAGGTCTGAGTTACATTTTCAGGGCTACTCACGTGGGTGGCACAATCAGTGCTGCAGGCCCCTAGTAGCATTTTACTCACAGGCCCTGGCACACTCAGTGCACTTTACTAGGGACTAACAAGTAAATCAAATATCCAATCATGGAAACACCAATCCATAACACAAATTTACCACAGGAGCACTTGCACTTTACCACTGATCAGCAGTGAGAAAAGTGCGCAGAAACACTACGCCAGCAAAAACAGAGTCAAAACCGGGAGGTCAGAAAGCAAAAACTCAGGGGAAACACGCCAAAAGATGCCAAGTCTAACAACCTCCATTAAGGTGCACATGGTTCTTTCGATACAAATCCTAACATGCTAACTAGATCTAATATATCATATCATCTATTATTGGCTCCCATGGGTAGGTAGATGGGCTAGCCATAAATGTATATTTTGGACTCTTGATATTTCTTCATGGCTCCATTCAAGACAGTATAGTCAATTGCTTGCATATTTCAGATCCTTTATACATGGTGGCCATATATTCATTCATAATCTGCCTCCAAGTGGTTCACAACCAACGTTAGTCTTACTAACCATTTCCTGTATTGGAACAGGGGCATAATTTTTTTCCGTGACTCACATTACTGTTTTTTGAATAATGGTCTCAATTGACTTTTCGGGATAAACTTCTTTTACCCTGACTTCTGCTTTTGTTGATCATTTATTCATAACCGTGGTTGCTTCACATTCCCATGCAAGTCTTACGATCGTTCTAAGATGGCGGCCACGTATGGGTACTCTGGCTGTCACTTTGTGGTCCCTTTTTCATGTTGATGTTCTCCGCTGACTTCCGGATCTTAGGCAGGGATTCGGATGACTCCCTCGTGTACACGGCGTTCGTCTTACCCTGGACACGGCAGAGCGGGTAATGAAATGAAATGATGGTTTTTATAGAGCGCGTGTTTGCCATGGCGTCTTAGCGCTAGCTGTCGTTACTCTATGCAGGGACGGTACTGATCGGCTACGATTTATGAGCGAATAACCAGGTTTTCAATGCCTTCCTGAACAGCTGCAAATTGGTTTGTTTCCTAAGACTAATGGGCATCGTGTTCCATAATTTCGGGGCCAAGTGTAGAAAACTTCTGCCACCCCACTTTAACGTCTTTATCCTTGGGACCACCAGCAGAGAGGCTGATGCTGATCTAAGCTCTCGCTGTGGTGTATATCGCCTAACATGTTGGTTGAGGTAGGCTGACCCCGCTCCATGCAGAGTTTTATGCAAAATGCATATGGATTTAAAATGAATCCTTGCCTGGACTGGCAGCCAGTGCAGGTCTCGAATAGCTTGGCTTATGGGGCTACATTTGGGAATTTTGAGGAGTAAACGGGCCGCCGCATTCTGTAGCGTCTGCAGCTTGCATATTACGCTCCTCCTTGCGCCCAAGTAGAGAGCATTGCAGTAATCAACTTTGGAAAGTACCAAAGCCGTAATGACTGTCTTTCTGAGGGTCAGGGAATAAAAGGTAAAATCTTTCGAAGAACTTTCAGAGTATAAAAAGCATGAGGAGGTGATGTTATTTACCTGGTCAGATAGGGTGAGCTGGTCGTCTATCTTGACCCCGAGGTTTTTAACTTGTTTGACAGGCTGAGGGCAAGGCCCTGCTGCTTCCGGCCACAAGGTGGAGCTCCAGATGGAAGTATCTCTTCCGAACATGACCACTTCGGTTTTTCCGGTGTTTAATTTCAGACAATTGTCCAGCATCCATGTAATAATCTGACTCATGCAGTTATTAAATTTAAATGCCACTTCCTCCAGTTTGGATGTTAAGGAGACGATTATTTGCGTGTCGTCAGCATAACATACAACTTTAAGACCGTGGGAGCGTATGAGTTTGGCTAGTGGGGTGACGTAAACGTTGAACAAGGTAGGAGAAAGTGACGATCCCTGAGGGACCCCACAAGGCAAGGCATAGGGATGCGATTTATGTTCTTCCATCATAATGGATTGCTCTCTACCCGTTAGGTATGATCGGAGAATATCAGAGGCTTTATCTACAATTCCTATCTCCGCCAGACGCTGAAAGAGAGTATGCGGCCGATAGGTCAAGTAAAATCAATATGGCCTTCCCTCCCCCCCCCCCCATCAAGTTGGACACGCATGTCCTCTGTAGCTGCAATCAGTGCGGATTCCGTGCTATGGCGGGGACGAAAACCATGTTGCGCTGAATCGAGTTTGTCGTTTGCCTCTATGAAAGCTAGTAATTCCTCGTTTAGAGCTTTTTCCAATATTTTAGAGGGAAATGGTAGGCAGGAGATGGGCCGATAACTGCTGACCTCCATGGGATCTAGGGTTGGCTTTTTTAAGATGGGTCTAACCAGAGATTTTTTCCAGGTGTCGAGAAAATGTCCTGCGAGCAGAATGTTATTAAGAAGAGGTGTTAATTTGTTTGCGAGTATACTGGGTGCCATATGAAAAACCATGGCAGGACAGGGGTCCAAAGGGGATCCCGACTTTGTTGACAGTATTAGCTTCTCTACTCTGTCCAATGTTAGAGTATGGAATTCCTGTAGGAAGACCTGTGTAGTTTCCTTGTCGTCATTACGTCGGTATGATTCTTTTCCAGTTTTGCTGCTTGAAAACTCGTCGTAAACTTTGACTACTTTATCATAAAAGAAATCTGCGAGTTTGTCGCAGAACTGTCTAGTCGAACTGAACTGTTTGCTATTGCCAAAATGGGATAGATTAGAAACTGTCTTAAAGAGTTCTTTGGAGGTATTCTTGGAGGCCATAATTTTCTCAGTAAAGAAGCTAGATTTTGCGAAGACTATTGCCTCTTTATACTTTACTAGTGCCTCGTTGTACTGTAGTTTGTCATTGTTGGAATAGTCCTTCCTCCAAATTCGTTCCTTAGCTCTGCATTTCTTTTTTTAACTCTTTTAGCTCAACGGTATACCACGGGGCTGATGGTGCTCTCTTGCTGAGGTGTTTGTGAGTTTCAGGGGCTAATTTTTTCGCAGCTTGATCGATCCAGCTATTAAAATTTTTGGCTGCTAAGTCTGGGTCGGTATCTATATGGGGATCATGGGACTGTAACGCAGTTTCCAAGTCAGGGATAGTTATTTGCCTCCAAAGGCGTACTACACCTGTCCTGTTTTTATTCTGTTCTCTGGTGATTGACTCTGTCAGAAGTAAATCAAAGAATATAGCCCTGTGATCAGTCCAAGTTAATGGCAGCGTGCTCCTGAATTTTATCTGTGGGTAATTGGTAAAAATACCGTCCAGGGTACGATTCCCCTTGTGGGTGGGCTCCGTGACAATTTGTTTAAGGTCTAAAATTTTTAGCACGTCTACTAATTTATTTGTGTCACAGCTTTCGATGGACTCTAAGTGAAAGTTGAAGTCCCCTAGTATAGAAAAGTTGGAGTGTTCCATACAGGACTCCAGGACTGAAGAAATAGATTCAATAAAGTAGTTTCTAGGCCCTGGTGGTCTATAAATTAGTAACCCATTAAAGACAGATGAATTATTACATTTGAACGAGAACTGGATAGCTTCTTCTTTCAGTTGAAGGATTTCAGAGAAGGTGGCTTTGATATGGGAACGGTAAATAATGGCCACCCCCCCCACCTCGTTGTCTTTCTCTGTCAAATCTGTGGAAGTTGTATCCAACAGGTATGGCAACCACGTGAATTACTACAATGCTGGTTCTTATTCCCCCTTTTTTTCGCCTTTGTGCCTTGTTATCTATTGGCCCAACATTGTAATATTGAGGATTTACGTTCTATGCTCATGTTTTTTATATTCGACTAAAAGTGTGCCTTTGGTCTGCGCACTTCTTCTTGTCCCATTGAATTAGCGGACCCACAAGCCCATTAGGGGGTTTGAGCTCGATACTCTTTTTTTTGTCTTTCTTATGTAACGGATCCACTCGCTCTTTAGCGGTTATATCTGCTTATTATTAGTATACTTAGCCATGCTGTAACAGTTCTGTTTTTAAACCGACTGACATTTTTTCACCCTTAATAGAATAGCAGCATCCCTCTCATATGAACTCATGCAGTAATATTATACTCGGCTGAAGCCATTTATTTTCTTCTGTTTGAATAGCGGGCTTATCAAGGTCACGCAATATATTTCCCCTGGCTTTTCAGAAGATTACACATATTGGGAGTAAGTGCCCGTAACTTTAACTTCCACAACAGCCCCTGGGCCCAAATTTTGGGAGGTGTAGTGAACCTCATGCACGCTGTGATTGCCAATCTGATAGACAAAAATTGTTTTGTCTTTTCAGATTCTACTTTATGAGTTAGTCCGGTATTGGGACAACCATCTTTCATACATCGTTCCGGAATGGACTCTAGAAATAGTTTGGACCTTTTTTCTTAGGTATGCTCTACTCTTATACTCCATCATTACTTTTGGTGGCGGCTCTGATCTGGGCACTTTTTACTTACCATCTAGCATTGTCTCACTTGCATGGTTGCTACTCCCTACACCATAGTGTATTCAATACGTGTTTGATATATACACACTAGGTGTTTTTCACTTTGGAATATCACAATGCCTAGATTGAAATATGGACAACTGATGCTAAACCTCCTTGCCTTTCTGTTTGTATATACCACTGGTATGTACTGCTTTGTGTAACAACAGGGTGCAACTGGTGATGGGAACACCGTCACAGATTCTAGCAGAAAAACAACAGTATCTTTAATATCAGTGCTATATAATCTTGCAACCTTGAAAAAGTCCAGGAGGATGAAACGCGTGTCGGCTGTGTTGTTTGGACACACACTGTATGAAAACTTATTTTCGAGTAAAAACGTTGTGGAAGAATCTGACTCTTGTGGACTGGATCTGATCAATTCAACATAACTTTATCAGGAAGAGACTTACCGTCATAAACTGGACTGTGTGTACTGGAGTGCATTATTTTTCTGATGATATAGCCTTTGCACTTTGTTTTCAAGGTGCGGCTGATTTGCACCTAAGGTGGCTCAGTGCGCAGCACAGTAGCACCACCATATGCTGAAACATTGGACACGGTTTTTTCAATATAACCACGACTTTGTGATAGATGTGCAGCCACTAGGGCTTAGTCACTGATGTTGTAACTGCATCACTGTATAGGTTCTGGACAATAGCTTTGCATTGGACAGGCCTAGGACTCGGTGTGCTTGCCACATTAGCATGCTAGTTGGGCCAACAAAAAGGCAGGATTCAAGTTTTACATGCAGTTGCATCATTCAGAGCAGGGGTACGCATCTGTATCCCATGCAGGGGACAGTCACATCCGAACAATAACACATTTAATTTCAATATTTAATTAAAGATACTACAGTAATTGTTTACAAGCATTTAAAACATCTGGCATCCAGCATGAAGTCATGGATCAAGAGGAAATCAGAATGGCCACAAAAATTGGAATTTTGAGGATGTAGCAACATCCCCAGTGAGCCAGTAACCTGGGCCTTAAAGCAAAAAGACTGTTCAGTTGCAAGGATATCATTGGCAGGCCGTTAAACAACCACAAAGTTAAGTGCAAAATAGCTAGAGCACAACATGAGTAGAGTGGTCCTCCTACAGGACAGAATATAGGCTAGAAAGAAGAGCAACAGGTACTTACGAATCAGCATAACTAGATCAGTTTTGGGATTCAACCCTGTGTAAGAACTAGGAAATATTTGGAAACCGCTAAATGTATATTATAAATGCATAATGTTATTTTACCTGGTTATCCAACTTCAGCTGACGGATTTTATTCTGTTCGTCATCAAGGACACTACAAAAAAAGGCAAACAATTGGTTACCATTTGTCTCTTACGATGCTTCAAACTCGCCGGAAAACCTACCACAAGGACTAAACGATTATGCAACACAGCACTGCTCACATGCTATTGTTATGCCAGATATCGGGCTTTTTAAAGGACTGCCAACAGTCCTGACCCTTTCAAGCTACATACCAGACACTGGTTAGGACATTAAAAAAACCTCTATAACAATGAAACTATCCGATATCAAACGTGTTAACGTCCAGGATTTAATAGTGCCAATTTTGGAACTTTATGTTTTACAGGGATTTAAATAAAGGTCTCTTGGAATACAACATTGAGCATAGTAGTATAACCAGGAATTCTCCAAGTTGAGGAGTAGGTCGTCCACACACAGCAGCAGCTTTCTCCAGACCGTACTGACTGGGATTCTTTTAATTTCTGGTTTGTCACTCATTACATGGAACAACGACTTCACTGCTATGGAGCAAGAAGGCATCGGTGTCATGACCACTGTAAAGAAGAAATTGCTCAGGTAGGAGATAGCACTTTCTAATTTTAGCCTGATTTACAGGTACCAAAATCCATCTTCCCTATATCCAAATTATGGTAGTATGCATGATTGATATGGTCACTCCACCCTACGAAACACCTTTTCTGAATCAGTTGGGAGAAGGGCTTATTTTGTTTGAAATTTGTGTATTTTTATTATAGGCATTATTCTTCTGAGGTCGAGTTAGTAAATCACCTTTCTTTTGAACGGCATCTGTTTTCATTTTTCATCAGAATATTCAAGTGTAAGTTTAGTAGTGCACTTGAGTGATAGCTACTACACTGGGCTGTGTCCTTGGCTTGCCAGGTGGGTCTTTTTTAAGGGCTCTGGTTGAGATTTGTATGTTTCCCTATCTAAGCCACCATCTTCCTGATCTCTTCCCTCTGCTTTTAGCAGTTTTTAGATTGTGCTGTGCTGCGTGACATATTGTTTACAAATCAGTGGGCTTACAACCCTATCACAGCATACGATTAGTTATTTTCGCTGTCACTCATTTGCAATCCTTTGATTGGTTAACTCCTGCAGGCTTCCCTTCCTTTCTTGTGTTAGCTTCTCCTTGGCGTATGGAGCAAGTACGCGTGTTCTCTCCAGTCTTTGATCTTCCTCGTCTTTTTGCAATACACTATTTTTTTCAATTTTATGAGTGTTTCAGTATCATTCCTCGACATCCAATGTGCTTTCCAAGTTTTAACACAGGCGTAAGGCTTCTTATTCGAGTTGCTTTCAACCGATCTGCCATCTCTATTGACGCTTTAGTTACTTACAGCAACAACTGAACTACTAAGCTGCAAGTTATCCAAAACGCAGCTACTCGTCTACTTCTGAATCTTCCAAAATAGAACGCGGATGTCCTCGCATCTGCGAGATCTCCACTGTCTCCCTATTAAGAGAAGGATTTTGTTCAAAGCACTAGTTTTAGTGCATGGAACTTTATACCAAACAGGAGCAGCTTATCTTAGATTAAGAATTTGTTTTTACTGCCCACAAAAAGCCTGAGATTGGTCAATAAACCGTTGGTGGCAGTGCCCAAAATAAGAAAGGCTAGAACAAGAGGAATGTCGCTGACCTACCTAGGAGCTGTAGCATGGAATAAGATCCCTCTGGAGCTTCGAGCCACAAGAGACAGTACATTTTTAAAACAGTTGAAAACTTGGCTTTTTTAGCAGTATTAGTGATGGTTTTAGATCTTCAGACTTTTTGCCACACGCCGGAACACTCTTAGGAGTAGCTGTTGTGCGTAAACAAAATGTTTATCAAATGTTCATCATTACTCTAAGCCACTCTACGCCACTCCACCCCACTCTATGCTACTCACCACTCTATGCCATGCTGCTATACAACATGGCTAAAGGACATTGGCAAAGCCAACAGCTCAAAGCCAACAGCTCGCACATAGGCGAGACCTATTAGTTTTTTGTTTTTTTTTAAATGGCTTTTGGCCATACTTCACAGCTTCCCTGGCCCTTAATTTTTGATCTTCCACATCTCTATATGCTATCTGCTTCAGTTTAATTCCTACAAATGTTTTTGCATTTCTTCTGTAGAATTAAAGGCCTTACTACTATTAAAATGATATGTCACAGGCGTTTAACAATAGCTTTCCTCGCCTTTTTTAGGGTGGTTATTAAGAGACTTTCTATACTGAATGCCAGTTTACGGACAGCTGCTAACAAGAAGGAGCTAGGTGCAGAATACAAATATTCGGGAAGACTATTTGCAACATACACAGCAACATGCACCATAATGTGCCACATCTATACTGCTGAATCTAGGTTTACGATATGGCTTATTATTAGAGAAAACATGATTCAATATTATGGAAGGTAATGGAACATCTCTGTCTCATGGGATCCCTATTTTCATACATCCACAGAGGCCAGATGGAAACTAGATGCTGGATCATTAACTCTTTCTAGTTATTTAAGCAGCTGACAGTCCCCAAGTGTGGCCGGCTCAATGAGCAGCTTTTGTTGTTGTTGCTGTTGTCACATAACACGAACTCAGCCCGAGGGCATTGGGAGCGCTTCACATGAGCACAGCTTACATTACACTAGAATGGATCAAATTCATTTTTAGGTCTGGCGTAGCCAAGACCTGTTGATTTTACTAAATATATATGTATAACATACTTACTTAAAGAGGCTTTCAGTCAGCTCACAGGTCTGCTGTTGTGTTATTCACATACTGTTTCTACCCGCTACAGCATACAGTATAGGGCAGTGGGTCAGCCTAATTCAGCCACTGGCTAACTTCACTTTAAGTAACTGCATTTGCTTTCACAAGGATCACATCCACACACAAGGTAGTTCCCTTCATTGCCAGTGTTTTTGTATTTACTTGAGTAATACTTTAGTGTTGCCTTTATGTTTAGATTCTGATGTGATAGCAGGATGCTTTCTACCAGCAGCTTAGGGCACATTTCAGCTTTATCAGTTCCTGTCCAGTAAACTCGTTTGGAGTGGCCTTTATCTGACTGCTGCTATTTCACACCATACCAGATTATGTCCAGTTGAAACTGTTCTTTATGAATGTATCCTCCTTCTAGTATGCAGGCAATGAAGTGCGTTTATAAGTGTACTTTAGTATGTCATTGCTGGTATGTATTTTGAAGATCACAGTTATACTTCTAAAACAATTTAGGCTTCATAACCTGCTTGTATATCTTTCTAGTTTGTTTTCAGTGCACTTGTGCTTCGTGCTTAGAGACATTTAAATATTAGATTACTAATGGAAACTGTGTCATTTATTCCAGTTTTGAGCCACATCTATATATCTGTCTATCTATCTTTACAACTCTGTCTGTCTACCAGTCTTTCTTTGTTTATCTATCTTTCTATCTGTTTGCCGGTCTACCTGCCTATCTACCGGTCTGTCTATTAACCTGTCCCACTCTCTACTTGTCTATCGTCCCATCTATCTACCTGTCTGTCCAGCTCTCTTTATCCATTTACTTATCTATAGATCTATCTTTGCAACTCTATCACTATATCTTTGCAAACCGGTCTATAGATCTATTGATGTATCTATTGATCTACCCTTGTAGTTCTTTTTCTCGCTCCTTGCAAATCTATCTATGCAACTCTATCGATCTACTTGTTTGTATATCGATCAATGCAGTTCTATATTATTTCCAATTTTCTGTTTTATCTCTATCTAAGCAAATGTATCTATCTTTGCAAATGTATCTATCTTTGCAACTCTACTGGTCTACCTGTTTGCATATCAGTGAAATTCTATCTATTTATCCAATGTTGTCCTACTATCTGTATCTATCTATCTATGTAGGCAACCCTCTATCTATGCAACCTTATTTGTCTAATAACCATCTATCATTCTATCTATCAATCTATCAATACAATCCTCTCTACCTGTCTTTGCAAGGCTTTCTAATTATCTATTTTTTCCAACTCACCCTATTGTAGCCCTAGTAGCTTTCATGAGAGACCTCCACAATGGGCTTAATGGGGTGGTCAGATACGGTCCCAATGGGGAGTGTACCCAGCTGTTTAAACTTAAAAGGGGTGTTCGGCAGGGGTGTATCCTTGCTCCCTTTTTATCCATAATGTATATTAATCGGCTGGAGGAGGTTTTAATTAATATCAAAGCAGATGTCCCCAGGGTAGGCAGAAGATCAATTCCGGTCCTTCTCTATGTAATCTGCCAATTTTTAAAAAATCAGTCTTTATGGTAGCCGGCCCAAAGAAAAAAAAATCCTGTAACCTCTATGCACAAGGCCAAGTTTTGTTCAGGGTGGGTGTTTTTTAGGTCGAGCATTCGAGACCTCTTGTATATACTTTAGTATATATACACTTTAGTATATACTTATATGTGTATGTACTTTGTGGGCTCTGGAGATCAGCCGTGACTTGTCTGCTTCCGCTTAGGGACTTTTTTTCTGTTCAACTGCCTCTATTTAACTGTCTTGATAGAAAACGACCAGCAGAGGTCAGTAAAATACCAGAATTGCTTTCTGCTGAGGGACTTTCTTTTTTATTTTTCTGGCAACTGCCTCTATTTAACTTTCTTGATAGAAAACGACCAGCAGAGGTCAGTAAAATGCCAGAATCACTTTAGCATTCTCTAGATTCCAGTCCATAGAAATTGTCTTCCACAAGCACCCGTAGACAATAATATTTTTTTCAAATCTTGTATTTTCAGTGATATGACCATCGAAGGCCCTGCTTTTATATTAAAAACAGAGCTTTGGACTATACCATTTCCCGCTGAAAGGCAATATCTCTCTCCATGTGTTCCCATACCTGGCATGTCACGCAGTTTGGTGCTTATTTTCCCTCCATGTTAAAGAACAGTAGATGTTTCAGTACCAAGGCTAATGTGCTGCATAGCTAAATACATATAAGGTCCCAAAGGCGAGACCGATTGCATTGCAAATGCTTGTTCTTACCTGCATCTTCTTTTGAATTTGGGCCTCAGTTGGACCCCGTTGATCAAGAAAAATGGGAACACACTGCAAAGAGCCATCTCTGGTGTGCACGGCTTTGCCAGGCGAATAGGGCACAAATTCCCTAAACTTGTCTTAGAGGTCTACAAGGCTAAGTGCATCCCGGTGGCCACTTTTGGGTGTGAAATCTGGGGCCATGCTAAAATTGATTACATCCAGGTAATCGAAAACAGATTCTTCAGAAATCTCCTGGCCGTAAGCCAGGGCACCCCTGCCGATGTTGTCCATGAGGAACTGGGTTTGGATTTTTATGTCTGATTTCCTTTGCATTTGTCCATTGCTCCTATGGTACTCTGTTGGGTATAAATAGGATCTTCACCTAAACAGACATCCTCCAGGATTGTCTGACACTAGATAAATCCACCCAGATCCCATGGACTTTATACATCAAGAAATCTTTTATCGAACTGGGTCGCCCAGATCTTTTTCTCAATACCTTGGGTATCGTAAAAAAGGACTTCATCTGGGTGAAGCAGGCCTTTTCGCAGAGAGTGGCTGCTGAGCGGGAGACATTTGGCTTAACAAAACAATAGTTTCAAGGCTTTGTTCTGGTGAAATCAGTCTAGGGAAAGCAGCCCTACCTTCTTCTGGATATGTCCAATTATCATTGGTATCTTTTAACATTCCTGAGACTGAATATTTTTCACCAGTTGTTATTTGCAATGGGTGTTTGGCTTTTTCAATCTACTTTACCCTCTTGTACCTGTGACTATGCCTCCATTTGTACCTCCATGCACATAGTTTTGCTTTGTCTAAAGTTCTCAGCCCTCCGCCATACATTTCTAAGACCGATACTAGCCGCACATGGATTTAGGGAAATCAGACTGGCCTATTTAGAATTACAGCTTCTGGCCTCAAATTGTGCTTTTTTGTTTCTCATTTTCTATCTGGGGTCTTATGCGCATCTCGTTAGTACTGTATTCTGTTTCAGGATTTTATGTAGATTTTTAGTGCTTGTAAATATTTCGTAGTTTAACATGATTGTTGACTGGATACATTTTATGCGTTGATTTGGCAGATTATCTTAAGCCTGTATGATTTAAAATGGACAATTTTTTATTATACACTTGTATGATTTTCTTTGAAAAGCGACTAAAACTTTATTGAATTCAACTTGCATATTAACAGATATTTGCGGAATGATGTGGGGAAGTTGACAGGTTGGCGGAAAAGAAATCTGAGAACATTTACAGAGTCTAGGAAATGAGGACAACAGGGGCTGGAAAGGACGGCATGCAAGTCAAGAACATTTCTGAAAAAAAGTTGTGTAAGCATTTACATTTGAGAAGGAGAGAGTGTGTTTATTCAGGTCAGGACACTTTATACACCAAAAGTAATAAGATTCTTCCTGCCACTGCTAGACCTACTTCTCCATGCTCGTATAAATGCATTCCACTCGATAAGCAGGCCTGTTTGTCTCCTCACTTTGGAATTTTGTTGCGTCACTCCATGCTCTTTAATAACATTTATCATAAAACTAAATTGAGCTCTGTCATCATCCAAGCCATGCCGCTTTTCAAATAATAAATTAATTAGAGCTTTGGCCACTTTTGAAATATCTGCCTCACTCATAGCTCTGCCATATAAAGAAAGAGCAGCAAAATTATACCCAAAAAGCTACAGCATACAATCTCACCTAGGGTATAAAACTAAAGCATGTAGTAATCATTTGTGTTACTGTACATATTTACTGAAAAACGGAGGTTACAGTGAGGTTATGATTGTCTTTGTTATAAGACCTTAACGCATGTTAAAAATAAACCTCAGAAATTCACCCCCCAAAAAAAAAAAAAAAGTGCAGTAATGGTTACAAATTAAAACCGAAAACCACTGAAATTCGCCTCAGAACCCATAACTTGCACAACAGCCATGCAACCCATAGCACACACCAAATGCAACAATTATGACCTCACCCTTAAAGAAACATATGCAATTACAAAGTATTTAAGTCATCTTACAGATGAGTTTACAGGTCACATTATTGTTACCATTTTGACAGATGACCATGAATGTAGTATCATTAATTGATTTGATTATGTGCTGTTGTTTAAACTACGCTTTGCTATTTATTGCTAAACATATAGTGCAGTCACATTCTACATCAAAGAGTTTCCTGCACCCAGTCTCCATTTCACACAAAGGCTGTGTGCAGAAGAGGTTGGCCGCAGGGCTTCTGCTTCCTGTAGGGAGGAGAAGCTTCTTTATGGCTCGCTGCATCATCACCCATCCTTCCTCCTCCAGAGGAAATTATACATAGGATAAAGTACCCTGAAGTACAATATAAAGATATTGCAGGGCAACAAGGAGTTCCTTTTTAAGGTCATAGAACTCCAAGGTGACTTGGAATATCCTTATAATGTTCTTCAAGGGTACTTTATTCCTTATAATACATGCTCAAACCACCATCCTTCCCTTTAACCCATAGTGTGCTCCTTCATATGAAAAAGACAGGATGTTTTCAGACATGATAAAAGAAGAACCTGTAAAGCACAATTACACACACCAAAAAGAAGTTAGATGTTCGTTGCAAAATATATTAGAATCTGTTTAATAATACAAGTCCGATTAAAAAAATACTGTAGTTCAGAATGTGTAAAGAGAGCTTTCCTATAATAAAGTACGCTAAATAATAAGCATGTTGTCAAATATATCCTTTCTACTTATCACTGTTCATCCAGAAAAACAGAGCAGAAGAAAAGCTAGGTTTTGTTTTTGCGGTTTAAACTCCAGCTGCAATTATGCTGTGTCTCGACTTTCGCCTTGGATGCAGGCAGCAAGCATTTGGACTCAACTGTAATAACGTATTACAGTTGAACGAATAGAATACATCATTTCTTTATTAAAGGCGACTAGGTGCGTCATAAGTCGCCTGCCATAAGGAAATTCGAGACAGGCGTTTATACAGGGATTGTGAGCTCCCATGTATTATAAATGTATTGTCAAAGAGGAAGTCTCTGCTAAAAGATCCATCTGACAGTTCGAATCCCAAAATAGAATACATCACGACTTAGAGGCTCTACGTTCTCCACAAAGACAGTAAAATTATACAACTCTCGTGTCCACACCAGGAATCTAGGACGATGATTCAGTTCTCACGCATCTAAGATGCCTGCTGTGGCAAGCCCACAGAGAAACCAACCTATCACAACAACTATGGACACTTCACTAAACTGCTATTCTTCAAGAGGTATGTAGCAAAATACACTTTACTTAAACACACTTCGATAATGTCAGACTAACTTTACTTGCTTTTAGCAGACTATGCCCCTAGCTAAACCACGATTAGAACACATCTCTGGACCTCACACATGCCACCAATATGTATACATAGCCCACTCGTTTACACACACAATACTTCTCTCCCCCATTTCATTTCGCCGGATGAATCTTCTGAATTTTACAACCTCCGCGACGTGACAGGTCTTTAACAATCACCTGTACGAAGCATAGGTCACACTACCCAACACCCTTGTTATCCAAACACGGCTGCACCTGCATGCCTCCGAAGGCACTTCGGAACCGCATTATGGACACCAATGTGCTCTGGAATGACAACGATAACATCTAATCTGAACAAGGGCACCAAGTGCCCGACAGAATTACAGAAAGGTTTTGTGGCCATCTCAGAGAAACCAGAGAGTTATAGGTCCGGCAGAAAATTGTGAGGCCCACTTAACGCACTGGATGCTCAGCAGTGCAGAAGAAGCATGCTGTACAAAACGAACAATGGCCCCAGAAAAACTGCAGCACAAACACAGTCCTCACTAATGCAGTGCCAAGCTTGAAGTAATGTCATCTCTTACCCTGTTAATTGATGGTACACTTGGCCTTCTACAGCAGTTTATTGCCCTATAAACAGGGTCACTGGAATGGTGCAATTGTGCGGCCACTGCGTTTTTCGCATATTTATTGATTTGCCACATAATTCATCTGCCACATAACCTGCTGATTTTAACCAAAAAATTGTTTCTAGCTCAAAGGGTTTAAAGGTTACTAAAACGCAGCGACACATGTTGCTGCTCATTAGCAGGCCCTTTGCAAAGCTTGGCTGGTCCAATTTCTGTAACTTACTGCTATATTTGGGTGTTGAACTGGTACTAATGAGGGGCACCCAATGCCCAGACAGTGTTAACAAGTGTGAAAATGAAAAAATAATGAATACTATCACAAAATATGCCTCATTATTTGCCTTTCTTGCCACATAATGTACTCAAACTTGCTGGTTGCATAATTTCAATGTGCCTACATATTGATACCCACATACGTACACGTAATATTGCAAGAGGACCAGTAATGCGAATCAGAATACAGGACTTAGACATTTTCAGTTTGCTTATGTGTGACATTACTGTGTTTGCAATATGCGTATGTGTGACATTTGCATGTCTTATTTGTGACACTTTCAGTGACACTTCATTACAACCTGAGCAAAGCAATTTGGCTGATGTTTTATTGTTACCTGCATAAATAATCCCTTTTGTACAATGCTGAGAGTGCTCCCAATGAGGATATCTAGGTTCAGATCCAATCTTCTATCTCTCAAGAGTTCCATCAAATCTTTCTTCCATCACCCTCAAATAAGCTTTCTTCTCCATCCCCCTCAGGTAACTTATACCTTGTTGTGCTCTCCTCTATATTCAAAGTCAGGTCCCCTCAACTGTACTCCTCATGAAGTTCATCTCTGCCACATCTACAATTAGTCTCTTCTCCATCCTCTAGGTATTCTCTCGTCCTCCTCCTTTTAGATACTCTCTCCTCCATCACTCCCAAGGTTACCCTCGTCATCACCATCTATTCCATGTAGGTTCGCTCTTTGCTGTCTAAGGAGTATGTTACTTACCCTGTAAGCATATTTTCATAGCGTGTAGTGCTGCAGATTTACACACTATGCACACTCCTACTATCTAGTGCTTGGCCCGGACTCTGCAAGTTGTTTCTCTAGAGGATGTTTTATTGTTG
Source organism: Calotriton arnoldi (assembly GCA_963921515.1). Classification (NCBI taxonomy): domain Eukaryota; kingdom Metazoa; phylum Chordata; class Amphibia; order Caudata; family Salamandridae; genus Calotriton; species Calotriton arnoldi. The sequence goes on along the minus strand of CAWUFW010003730.1, from coordinate 777,538 downwards.
GCGTTGTGCATCGCAACTCCTCCTCGAGGTATTGCACATGTTCAACTGCTCCTTTGTTGGACGGTAATGTTTTTCCCTGCTGTACAGGAAGTGAGGGTATAATCTGCTAAGTTAGCGTCTGCTGTTGAACATGCTGAAAGTTCTGTGTATTTGTGTCACCATCCAAAACCTGGCGCAAGGGTGCATGCGAATCTGCAGCAATACACGCTACGAATAGATGCTTACCGGGTAAGTAGCATACTCCATTCATAGTATGTGTTGGCTGCAGATACACATGCTATGCACAGACTGTAAAGCAGTACACCTCTCGCGGTTACTTTAGGCATCAGATGGTGCATTTGCTTTAAAAAATGTGCGTAGAACTGTTTGTCCCACCACAGCCTGTTGTCTGTTTTGCATAGCTACACAATAGTGTTTGGTAAAAGTGTTTGGGTTTGTCCATGTTGCTGCTTTACAAATCTGTTAGTGGGATATTTCCTAAAAATGCCATTGATGCTGCCTTTTCTCTTGTTGAATGAGGTCTTGCCCATTGCAGTTAGAGTTCGTTTTGCTTTGATGTTGCAAATTTGCATACATTTTAATATCCATCTAGTGATTCCAGCTTTTAAGACTGGATTGCCTTTTCGTGGGATTGAAAAAACTACAAATAGTTGTGTTTTTCTGAAGGTTTTTGTTCTTTCTACACAGTACACAAGGGCAAGTTTTACATCTAGAGTATGTAATGCTCTTTCTGCAACTGTTTCTGGTTTTGAAAGAAAACTGGCAAATCCAATGTTTGATTTAAATGGAAAGGTGATATGACCTTTAGCAGAAACTTTGGGTTTGTGCGCAGGCGAAATTTGTCTTGGAATACTTGAAAGTAAGGCTCCTCAATAGTGAGAGCATGTATTTCGCTGACTCTCCGTAGCGATGTAATGGCCACAAATAATGCCACTTTCCATTTTAAGAACTGTATTTTACATTTCTGCATTGGTGAAAATGGTTTGGACATAAGCCTTGTTAACACAATGTTCAGGTTCCACATTGGTACAGGAGGTGTACGTGTACTCTTAAGTCCTTCCATGAATTCCTTTATGACAGGTAAACATAAAAGAGAATGGCGTTTTCGGTTTTGTAGGTACGCTACAATTGCTTCCAAATGCAGGCGTATAAATGTGTATGCTAAATGTGCTTTTAACAGATGTAACAAGTAACATACCAGTTGTTCAGACGGTGAGAATGGGTTTATGCTGTCTGCAGCGCAGTAGTGGACAAAACATTTCCATTTTGCTGCATAACACATCCCTGTGGTTGGTCTTCAGGCTTTCTTTAGAATGTTCATGAATTTTTGAGGTAATTCTAGATACCCAAATTCTATAACCTCAGGAGCCAGATTGCAAGATTGAGTTGTTGAACATTGGGGTGCCTGACTACGCCCCCAATGTAGTGAGAAGATCTGGAATGCTGGGTAGCTTATCATAAGGTACTAGGGAGAGCTCCGGCAGAGTTGTGTACCAAGAGTGACGATCCCATGTTGGAGCTACGAGTATCATTGTTAGTGAAGTATGTCTGTGTTTCCTGACCACGTAAGGAATGAGTGGGAGAGGCAGAAAAGCGTACGCAAATATCCCTGACCAGTTCATCCATAGTGCGTTGTCCTTAGATTGTGGATGTGGGTGCCTGGATGCAAAGTTTTTGCATTTTCTATGGTGGTAAAGTGATCTACTGTTGGTGTCCCCCACCGTTGGAAGTATGTTTGTAGGGTCTGAGTGTGGATTTCCTACTTGTGGACTTGTTGCGTTCTGCTAGTGAGTTGTCCACTCCTGGTATATACTGTGCTATGAGGTGGACTATGTGTTTGTTGGCCTATTTCCCTATAGCTTGTGCTAGCTGAGATAGGTGTAGTGAATGGGTCCCTCCTTGCTTCTGAATGTAGTACATTGCTGTCATATTGTCTGTTCGTAGAAGGATATTTTTCACTGATATGTTGGGTAGGAATGCTTTTGAGAGTCATTGTGAATGGCTAGCAACTCTAACATATCGATTGCAATGTCTGTTGTTGCGGAGACCAATGTCCCTATATCACAATGTCCTCCATGTGAGCACCCCAACCCATGAGTGATGCATCTGTTGCGATTGTTACCTGCCGGATTGGGTCCCTAAAGGCTCTTCCCATTTGTGTTTTCTGTGAGTGCCACCACTGCAGCGCCTGAAGGACCTTGGGTGAAACCAACACTAGCTCCTCCAGGTTGTCCCTCACTTATGACCATTGTGATGCTAAGCACTCCTTTAGGGGTCTCATATATAGTCTTGCATGGGGAACTATCGCTATGCAAGAAGCCATCATACCTAGAAGGTGCGTCACTGTTTAACTGTTCAGCAACGATGTGGCTGAAAAAAAGCCAGTTGGTTCTGGAGAGTGAGAACCCTCTGTGGATTAGGGTATGCTTTTGGTGTGATCGAATTGAGAATGGCTCCAAGATAAGGCTGTATATGGAGAGGTTGTAGATGCGATTTGGTGGCATTGATTTTAAATCCCAACTTGTGTAAAAGGCTGATTGGCTGATCAAGAGTTTCAGCAAACCAAACTGTCTACAGGACACTCGAGCCACAATGGTCCAGCTAGAGAAACACATGTATGTTTTCCCTACTTAGTTTTGCAGCTACTACAGCTAGACATTTTGTGAATACCCACAGGCTGATGTTACTCCAAATGGTAGCATCACAAACCGGAGATATCTGTGATGTGCCGGGTGGATTGGGATATGAAAATATGGGTCCTTCAGATATAATTAGGCTGTCTGGTTTTAGGTTTAAACCTATAATAACTGATAAAACCCCACCGAAAGGGAAATAGCCCTCACCAGTGTAAACATATAAACACTGAAAAAAAACCTGCACAACCACAAACTAAATGCCATTCAAAGAAAGGAAAAGGAGAGTGAAGGAGTAATTTTTTTTCTTCTTGAAGGGGCAAATGCAATGTAACTTTGCTATGCAAGCTAGCAGCAAGAAAGACTGGGCTAACATTATTCTGCTTAAGTTTTGTTGTTTATGGATGTCACTAAAATATTGTTTCTTCTTCCTTTTGCTTTTTTCAGTTTTGTGGTCTTTGGTCTAAAGATGCAGGGTTTAGAAGCATGTTTTAGGTCTTGTTTAATTATTTTATAAACTGTAGAGAATCAGGAAATATCAAAATTATATTTGATATTTTGGCTGCTTTTGATTCTTTCACTGATAGGTAAAATGGCTGGTTTCATAAGAATCTTTCCCAATATGTGCCATCACATTTACCCACAGAGAATGGGTAAAACCCTTGATACATCAGCCCCCAGTTTCTAGTGAGTCAGTATTGATAGTAGGTGAATTGCCAACACCTCAGGCTTTAAACATTCAATGCAAGGTATAGTGACAAGTATATGTGAAAAGAGTGCTATCACAAAGCATCTGGGATAGTGGTGAAAACATGACACTAGACTTTTGGAAAACATGGAACGCAGTGTCACTTGGAATGCTGCTGCAAAAAGGTTCTTTCAAGTTCAACAAAGATTGGTGTGATATTGTTTGTATTTGCAGTGATTCTGCTACGTTTATGAAAAAGTTGTGTGGTGGCCTGTCAAAATCAATACCTGAGCTGAAGTGCTTCCCTGTAAGAGATCCTTGCCACTTAGATGGTATGCTGAAAGCATCTTTACAGTCTTCAGTTAATGAAGAATGCTATTGACTTTTTAGTCAATTCTGGTGCACGGTTTTGTTATGTGCGGGAACTAAAACGCAAATATTTCTCATTTTGTGCTTTGTGTGGCATCAAAGAAAGAGTCATCCCAACTGTGTCACTTAGCTGATGGTTCTCAGTACAAGGGGCTGTGAATACTATATTATCCTTGTGGCAACCATTTACAGAACTTTTGCTGAGTGATGATGCCAAAGGCAAAAAATGTGAGGATCTTTGGTCGCATATTGATAGTGATGTGAAAAAATACACTCTACTGCATGCTTAGATTTTTACAAAAAACATAACTGCTGTAGTGGACATAATAAAAAAACTAGAGTCTGCCAACACCCTTGTCTGCCAAGTGTTCAGCATAATGGGTGTAGATGTGAAACATCTCCTTGAGAGTGGACCTCATATACACTGTACATACACGGTCTATATACCATGCACTATCAGTGCAGAAAGCAAGCAATAATAAAATCAAAATATTCCATAAACACTGGAAAAACACTCTGTTATTTTTAATGGCGCGAAAATGTGTAACCACTGATAACCACTGTTTTTTTAAGGTATTAAAATCACTTGAAAACACTGAAAAAACCCCACCAGAATTTACCAAAAATAGAAACTGAAAACAGGAAAGCCTAGATATAATACAGTCATTAAGTCCCTTCTTGGCTCCAAAGTGTGCTCGCGATGTCGACCAGAGCCTGAGGGCTTTGGCACACTGTACCGTGGGAGGGGGGGAGGGGGCGGGAGGGAGTATAGGTAATATTTTCTTTACTCGGGGTGAGTCAATTGTACTCACGGCCCATGGTGTCGTCTCTGGAATCGATCCAGGTACCGGAGTCTTCTGCGTGGGTTTCTTGACCTGCACCTCCAACTCTTCTTCCTCACTGAATTCGTCAGAGGTGAAATAGTGGGGGCTGGCGATGATGACCCCACCTTGAAATCGTATCTTGGCAAAGATCTCACCCTCAACTGATTCTCAGTGCAATCTGCCTCGGCTGCCATCTCCATGTTATGTCTTAGGTGTCGATCTCTTCTGCTTCGCAGCGGTTAGTTATTTTGAAGAGGTTGCAAGCTGCGCAGTCCTGTTCCGTGTGTTCTGGCGATAAGCACAAGTTACAAACCTTGTGAGTGTCCAAATAGGCGTATTTGGCCACGCACCGTTGAAATAAGCTTTTTTTACATTTTTTACCCTCAAGACGGACATTTTCAACTGGTGTGTATGTCGACGTTGCAGAAGTCTGGTGCCTACACTCGATCTGTACATGGTTCCAACGTGTATCGGAGCCGTGTGTTGTTCTCCGTTGTCCATCTTCGATCGTGTGGTTCTTCTTTTTTGTCCATAGGCCGCGTGGTGCCGAAACTGTAGCGCTTAGACGCAGTCCATCGTAGCCAGATGGCAGGAAGAAATTATTTAAGGAGCCATTGAACATGCACAATACCTTGAGAATGAGGAGATACAATGCCGATCATAAAACTTCCTCAAGAAAAACAACTTGCAGAGTCCGAGCCCAACGTTAGATGGCAGGAGTGTGCATAGCATATAAATTTCTGCAGCCAAGACATGCTACAAATACAAGGTTTTCCTATATCTCCCTCAAGTACCTTGTATTGCTCTCAGGCACTACTTCTTCACTTTTTCTCCAAACTGAGCCCTCCAAATCCTTCTACTATTCTTGTTCACTATACCTACTCAGGTAATCAACGCTCTCTCAGTTATATCACTGTTACTCTTGCTTACATCCTTCTCATGCCCCCTCCATCCTCTTCCTGTACCCACAGGGAGCATTGGTTCCTTCCCAGAGAATCTGAGTCTCAGAGGCACCATTCCAATCCAGTATCCAACAGCGCTCCTCACTCCAAAATCAGGTGCGTACCCTTCTCCACCAAACCCACCTTTGTACCTTGAATGCATGTTTTTCTACTCCACATCCAGGTTAAAGGAAGCAGCTCACGGTTTCCCCATCTCCCCTTCATCCAGTTTCCATCAATGTAATATTTCAATGTGTATTTGTGTGTTTGGTGTTTTCATTACAGTGGAGCCATTGAAAATACCAAACACAAGACTCGCTGGACAATACATTTTTACTGATCCACAACTCCTATTTCACCAATAAACAGGACAGGCTCAGCTCTGAAGGATGCTGTGTGACAGATAACTGGTAAGGTAGCTGCTAGATACATGCTGGAACTTCCACTGGAGTAAAAGGGCAAGTGTCATTGTTATATTTTTATTGCCTGGGAGGAGGCTCTGGAGCAGCTTCAACCCAGCTAAAACTCCCACGTAGCGGAGCTGACAAGTGACCCCAAATCACGAGAGAGAAAACCTTAGCCAGTCCTGTATTGTAGGCTAAACGCCAAGGCGGGCTTTAAGCGCGCCACATGGCATACAGTCACATGGCACATATGGGCACAGCATCAATGAATTGCTGACAGAGGCCACACACTCGATTGCTGAACCCTTGGACTTAACTTTTGAGCAGGGTATGTCATTTATATTAGATTTTTTTTTTAATGTAATACGATTTCATTGTGTCACTGCCTGTAATATATAGAGTGTATACACGAAGTCTGAATAACTCAACCATACAACAATAAAAAACGCAATCAAAGACTTTTAAGCTAAAAAAAAAAAAAAAAGCAGTATCTGACCTTTCTCCCTCTCTCCCTAGCTAGGGCAACCAGTCAACCACGGGCCCGGCCACACATCTTCCCGGGGCAGCAGCGTGGGCACCCAGTTTTACAATAAGCGCGCTGTGCCACTGCTCTAACTGAAGGGCCTTGTCACACAATGCACAGAAGTGCTGGTGTGCGTGGCATATCATTTTCATGCAGTGCTGGAGATACCACCGTTAAAATTTGTTATTCTAACCCCTGAAACGTGGCACTTGGCAGGGCTGAGAGAATACAATGACAAGATGTCATCTGCCCCACCAAGGACAAGGAACTAAAGAAAACGTCTTTCAAAATGATGGTGGAAGAAAAAACGCCATTAGAATTACCGGGCTTCACACTAGGTTCAGTTACTGAGCTGCTGATTACCTCTATAAGAATTAGTGTTCAGAATATGTCCATTTGAGTTATTGTCCGTCATAGTTATGGCACCCCAAAAATATGGGCATCAGCATTAATATGCCTAAGCGATGTGACACAATTACAGTACAAGTGGCAGGTAACATCTGATGTTTCATAGGTGTGTATTAGAACTTTGGGGGCGGGGAGGTGAATCAAGCTAAATTCTGAAGACACAGGCATGTGAAACTTAAGGATTGGTTTGTACTTGAAAATGCATTAATGCCCATAAACACCTGTAACTCCGCCTATGTGTCCCAGCAGGAATGGCTTTCCTTCCAGCTGGCTCAGAGAAGGTAGAAGCATTGCCCCTTGGGGAGCAAAGGGAAAATCAAAGGTGAAAGCTGCAGCTCGGTAGAATTTGTTTTCCCTACGCTGAAAGGTCACCTTCATCAAAAGGAGGCAGGAAGAGCTCCATCAGTGAGCCCACCAGGCCTGAAAACCGTGACATTTAACTCGTTAAACCAGGCTCTATTAATAAAATATTTAGAGGTCAGTCTCAGAAGTGATCGAGCCTGCGGCAGCATGAACCGATTTATGTTTAGCTTATTTGTTAAGTGCAACATTCACCAGAAGAGGCTTCTTGGTGCTCCTGTAAAGGTTAAACAGATGGCTATGAAATAAATGCTAATTAAAAAGCTGTGCTTTCAAGTACTACCTAAAAGCAGAGTGGGCTGTTTACGTAGCTGGACCGGTATGGACTTTGATACTAAGGCAGCCATCGTTGCCGAAAGTGGAGGTCCGAACTCTGGGTACTTCCAAAAAAGACTTATCAGTAGAGCGTAGATATCTAGAAGGACGGTGCAAGAAGATTTGTGTGCCATAATAAACAAAGGAGTACTGGAATGGATGGCTTTCTGCACAATGGTTAGGGCTTTTAAAAATTATTCTGCATTGGACCGGTAACCAACGTAAATAATGTCTGGCTGCTGTAACTTATTCAAACCTTTTCAGATCTCAGTGCAGTCGAACTGCTGCATTTTGGATTCTCTGTAACCTCATGATCTGTTTTTAGGTCGAGCCTGGGCAGCGCATGCGCTGCTCTGCAAGGCATGCTTTATTGGAGTATGGACTTGAAGCTCCGCCCACTCTCCACCCATATTTGTCATTGGCTTGTGTTATTGTCCTTCGTAAATGCTGGCTTCTGATTAGTTAATAGGCTTCTTAGTCAATCAATCAATCATGCGTTTGTTAAGCGCTACTACTCACCTGTGAGGGTCTCAAGGTGCTGGGGGAGGGGGGTTTCGCAGGTTCCAGTACATCAAGGAGGGGGTCTGTCGAAGAGCCAGGTTTTGAGGTTTCTTGTGAAGATGGGGAGAGTCCCTCCTTAGTACCGCCTTGTCTTCATTTGTAACCTCCCATGAGCACTGGCCCTTTTACTTCGGTTGTTACACGGTATGTCTTATTTAGTCTGTAAGCACTATTTCCTTTAATGAGTTTCTATACTGCAGTGATGACATGCTTTCCTGCAACATTCAGTGCGTCATGCGAGCTTTCACTTTCCAAGCAGCCCGGGACAATGGCGGCCGCGTCTTTGAAATGCAATAGGTCTCGCATTTACAAGAGTTTGAGCTATTGGCATTGTAAATGACAATGCCTTTTATTTATGTGTTAATTATCAAAACAGATAAATAAAAGGCATGGTCATTTACAATGCCCATAGCTTAAACTCTTGCAAATGCGAGACCTATTGCATGGTAAATGCTTGTTTTAGGTGCAGCCAGAAAGACCGAATTCTCGCAGTCCACTATCGATTGAATTATAGCATTTATCACTGGCGTTCTTAGCTCTTTCTCTAGGAGTGGTAAAATTGGTCAGAGCAATTTGAGATGGAAAAATGAATTTTGCCTCATCAGCCACCTGGGAGGTAAGTTCCAGATTTGTGCACCTTGCGCTGGAAAAATAAACAGGTTATCAAGAAAATGAATAACAAAAGATGTTGCATCTGCAGGATACATTCTACCAATACCCTAATTTGTACCACTGCAGATGGGGAAAAAAATGTGGTTAAAAAGTGCATGTTTTGCTTTTTATCTACAGGTTCCAAGTTTAAATATGATCAGTCCGCTCTTCCTACTCTCTCCCCACCATAAAAAGTAAACTTTTCTACTGGAAGTTTATCATGGCTCAATTCCTAACACTGAACCTGTGAGCTAGTAAAACTGTCCTTAGCTGATACAGTTTACCTTCGGCATGGCCTGCAAAAAATAACTATATTTAAAAAATCATGGTGGTGACCCTTCGCCTGCAGTTATATGCGACAAGTGAAGCTTATGAGGACCTGAGGGAGGGAAGCACCCCTTAGATTGGTCTTTTATAAGTACTTTAAAAATGCAACTTCAGACTGAGCCAGACTAGCAGGAAAGGAAGCACACAAATAAAAAATGTTGTTCTCATCTTGCCACATTTGCTGTGCATTCAAAGACCGAGGTCAAATGTCAGGTGAGTCTTCAGTGGGAGCTTGGTGTTTATTTTTCTTTCGCCAACTTCAAAAGTGACAGGATTTAAGTGCTAATCTTGCAGGATATAGAGGGTGGGAAAGAAAATTTAAATGTCTGTAAATTAACTGTGCAAATATTTCAGAATATATCAGAATTAGGAAAGCACAAATAAAGCACTTTTGTAATTCTGAAGTGTGGTGGAAACAAATATTTTAAGTGGTAAACACACAAGAAGTAGGTAGCCACTAGTTAATGTACAAGCAGTGAAAAAGCGGTTCGTACTGGAGATCCAGAGATAGTACGTTATGTAAAATCTAGAAGGAGGTCTAAAGGGCCATCCTTAATGTTAGAGGATGTCTCACACACAATATTGTGTCATGCTTCATCATAGGCATTCTCTCACCACCCTGGTAAGATGGTGCTACCAGGGCGGACTCGAACTCCGCAAGGACTTCTGGCGGTAGGAGGGAATTCTTACATAAAAGTTACAGGATAAAGCGGGATCCAGTTCAATTAAAAGTGCCGTCAGGTTCCTCGGTTATCACCTTTATTGGTTAGGACCTGAGGTACGTTAAAATCAAAGAGGTCGATGGACCCTACAGAGAGTAATGTCTCTGATCCATCTCTCAAAAGGTCAACATGTTTCTGCCCACGCAAAGAGCCATTTAGGTCTGGGGCATTAGTCAGAGCTGTTGGATCCCTACAACAAACATACAAGTAGTGTCCCCTACGTCCTTAACTACTAGGGAAAGGGGAATTCACCTAAGGTGTACCCAAGTGAGTCCTACCTGGGACAACATCATGCGTAGCTCATCATGTGCCTGTCGGGGTGAGAAATAATAAGACAACAGTATCTTGTGTCAGTTTTTAATGGGCTGATAACCACCCCAGTGGAACACACGACTGAAATCATTGGTCTCCTACATCATAAACAAGCATTCGCAATGCAATAGGTCTCGCATTTACACGAGTTTGAGCTATTCACATTGCAAATAACAATGCCTTTTATTTTTGTTTTCGTTTTTAAAACTTAAATAAAAGGCATTGTCATTTACAATGCCAATAGCTTAAACTCGCGTAAATGCGAGACCTATTGCATTGCAAATGCTTGTTCTTTTTCAAAACGGTTCCCCTAGCTCCTGTGCTGTTAGTGGCATGCCTGCCAACATTCTAGAAGAGGAAAGTTAGAGTTTAAAAAAAATAATCTGGAGAATGTATTTCCCTCATCAAAATTTATTGAAACAGAGGCAATTTCAGTCGAGAGAGAGCCAAAATGAACCTATTTTTGGCTTTTAAAAATCAGGATTTCAGTTATGTTTCTTACTCCACCCCACAATCACTGATCCCATGTGTGCTCGGGATCAAAGTGTCCATACTTTTTTATGCACTTCCATCAAAGTCTCATAGAAAAGGCAGGCTGTTTATTGTGACCGTTTAGACAGTCAAAGAGCGTTATCTGCAAGTTTCACATTGATTTGAAACTGGTTCCTGTAAGGATTCTGCACGTACATGGCCCTTAAAGAGTTCCATTTATTGTGGGTTTGTTTCATCTCAGTTGCTTCAAAGCCAAACCCCCCACCGCAGCCGCTCGTTCTGAAACCCTCACCAAGGGGAGAAGGCGTCTCTACCAGGAAATACAACAGCGCCACCTATGGGGCAGTTCTTCACTTTCTCTAACTGAGTGATGCCCGTAATTACTCAGGTCCGTGATATATCTCTTTTATATTATTTAAATATGTCCCGTTTAATGAGGAAGCATAAACGTGCAAATACAGTTAGACTGTTTCTAATGCTTTGCAACGCAGAACGAAAAGAGAACGGTTTAAAACAATCACGTGAGCTCAATGGAAAAACAGCTAAACAAGTGGTTGAAAGAACTCTTGAAATAGTAACAAGGGAGGGCGAGGGTGAGAGCGAGAGTAGAGGAATGTCAACAAGCGCGCGCGGCCACGCTAATTGAAAACAGATGGCCCCTGCGCGCCGCTGCTCGCTCCCGCAAGGTGGATGCCAGCACAAGCACGAGTGCTTGAAAAGAGCTGACCGATTTCTAAAGGTCACTCCAAAAGCAGCGCTGCGCGCTGCCTTAGGCTCGACCTAAAAAGGGGGTGCCTCATGTTCGGTCAAAGGGAGGGGTAGTGGCCTTCGTAGTCGCACACTAGAAGAAGGAAAATCATAAAAGGGAAGGGTAACAAAAGGTAGGTATAGGTAATTGCCCTTCCCCCGTTCAGCGGAATACAACTGAGAACCATCTCTAATCCTCCTATTCTCATTGTTATTAGTAAAATGGTTCACTATCGGTTAACAGGTTTCTTATTGAATCCATAGTAGACTCCGATCAGAGGGAACTGTTATTGTGAAGTACCTTTCAGACTGCCAACAGCCAATCAAGGTATATCATCATAATATTAATTTGTGGTGTAGGTACAAACACAAAATAGGTTATCTCTCTATAGACAAATAGTTGTAGTAAATTTCAGATTTCACACGATTACATATTTTACCCCAAAACGAAATGGTGGCGTGCATACATCCTGCAGGGAGTCAACCTTTATCCAGACCATGATTCCCACATGAGGCTGAGTCGCCGGTATATGTGCGACTCACTCCTTAGTTGAAAATCAGTATTCATATAGTCATACCTCATACTTATGCGCTAGCATGCGGAGTGTTGCCGGTATATACGAGACGAATATCTTAGTACATAATTGCTATTCATGTGGTGCTGGCGTGCGCAGTGCCCCCTTCACTTACTCATCAAGCCTATTCCAATGAGCTAATGGTGTGTTCCCCAGGGACAGCGGTCCTGCAAACACCCCCCACTCCTTACTTCATCAGAAGGACTGACCAGCGTTGCTCCACCTAATGCGTCCGCTCCCCGCCGGTTGGTACGGTGTGAGCAAATATTTTAACTTTTAATACAATCAAAACAAATCAATACACTAGATAACAATTTCCACATATTCTCGTTTGTGCACTGTATAGTTTTATCAGTAAAACCGTATATGAAAATGCAATGGTAATTTCAATAGAAAATGTGGTGTCTGTAATGGCAGTACACTACCACACCAGGAATACTGCACTTTAGGCCACTCCACTCTATGCCACTCTTGGAGCTCCACTTTACTCCACTCCACATCACTCTAGGTCACTTTAGGACACTCTACTCCACTCTATGTCACACCACTCTACTTCACTTCTCCACTCTACACCCCTCCACACCACTCCGTAGTATGCCACTCTACGACACTATGCCACTCCACTCTACGCCCAGACACTCAACTCCACTACAAGATACTCCACTCTTTGCCTCTCCACTTTACGCCACTCTACTCCACGTCACTCTCCTCTACACCACTTTTAATCATGCTGAACAGCAGTCACACTGGTGTGCAAACATGGCTATAACACACTGGCAAAGTAAGTGTGACCAACGCTTTTTTTTTTGTTGTTGTTTTTTTTTTTATTTTATTGCTGGCGGGGAGGGCAGGAGGAGCATGACAGTGTGGAAGTGTGGGGGGGCAACACGGGCAAAGAGTCCTGGTGTCAAAGGTGAGGTCTACAACACATATCTGGGCAGCATGGACAGAAGCAGACATTTTCAGTTAAGTACCTCACCCTTCAAAGGTCCAACCTTTAATGTTGTCTTGCAGAGCCAAAACACAGTACTAGTCTCAAATAATAAACATACGGGGTGGGTCTCCATTACAACGCATGCCCACTACCCAGCTCCCAAGTTAACTCAGAGTGCACACCAGTGGAAGAGCCTGCAGGAAAGCAATAAAACAACCTCAGCTCACATCCACACCCTAAGTTTCAATCAACAGTTCCAGCTCAAAGCACAAAACACGGACAAAAGAAATAAATAAAAGCAGCACTATGACGTGGCCAGAGCTGGCTGTGTCATAGCACTTTTTTTTTTTAATTGATGGAGGAAGGATGGGGCAGTAGCCCGCACAAGTTAATAAATCAGAAGCAAGCACATGAGACAACTAGTAAGCAATGAGCGGGCACCAAACCCACCGTAAGCTAACAAAATGTCTCACATGCAACAGCGCATGCACGGTCTCAGGCGAGGTGTAAAAAGAGCATGGAGTAGGAGTTCACAGCTAGTGCAAATAAAAACTGATTGAGGAAGATACCGCAGAGATGAGGAGGAGAAAGTCAATGGCAGACTCAGGGTTGTGCAACGCAGAGATTTAGCGTAATTAACAGGTGTGCCTATGGAAGGAAATGAGATTAGCACCACGAAAGCAACAGCACATAATGAGCCAATCAAGGGAGAGCAAATGACAGGAGAAGGGTAGAGATAAGACAAGCAAAGAAGTGGAATACAAATGGAAAGGTATCAACTTAAGGGGCAGATGAAGCAGTAACACTTGAGCATTCCCATTCTGTCATTGAAAGAGTAAGAAGGAAATGCAACACAAATTAAAAAACAAAATCAGGATAAGGCGGCCCTAACCACAGGCAGCCACAGATGCTTCAATTTGCAGAGCACACTAGGGGAGTGTTAATCAGACAAACCAGCTATAGAGTATCTCTTCACCATTTAAAGAGAATATCTAATCATGCTCCAAGATGGCAGCCTAAGCCCAAGATGTAGCCCAAGCTCGTCGGTGTAAAATAAAGATAACGGGGAGAGGATGTAGCCTAACGGCTAGGGCGGTCGATCTCAAATCTAAGGGAACCAGGTTCGAGTCTCGGCAATGACGCTCAACATCCTGTGATTCTGGGCAAATCACTTAATCTCCTGGTGCCTAACAAAAATGAATGTGTCCTTGTGTAAGCAACTGGTGCTCATGTAAAGCGCTCTGATACCCGATACCTTTGGGTCAAGTTCGCGCTATATAAAACTCAGAGAAAAGAAAAAAAGAAATAATGAAACCTGTAACAAATGAAAAAACAAGTAAGCTATGCATAACTGATGATCACAACAATTTCCGAGAAAGTCCTCAATTTAAAAATCAAAACTGAAGAGCTGGTGAAATATAACAGAGGGAATAATGATACAAACCAGAATACACTGAAGCGACAAGGACAACATTCAAGACAAAGGCACTTTAGCAAGAACATGTTAATTTGAAATAATCAAAGGGAGCTGGCAAATGGTAACCAACAAGGAGGTGAAGGATATGCTGCATACACAACATTAACAGTGGTGGAGGCACAGTGCAGTTAGCACATAATCAGAAAGGCCAAATGAGAAAGAATTAGCGATGATGTTGCATCATTTTTACATAAAATAGAGAGCAGAATACATAGTTATTGTTGAAGGTTACACAATTAAGTGCAATTATTTTGTTTGTGGTGGACAGTGATGGGCGATGGAGCAAGGTTTCTAGGATAGAGGAAATGTTGTTCCAAACTTGCACATGTATGCTATAAAACAGCAAAGAGGGCAAAAAGGGAGATCATGATTAATCACGATTAATATGGCGATCAGGAGAAACTGTCTGAACCTTAGTTCAGCCAGCAGGGCAAGGAAGAAGAAGGGAGACTAATTGGGGAGGGGTGGGTGTTGGTTAGGGGATGGTGAAAGGGGGAGAAGGGTTGGGATTTGAGGTTGGTGGTAAGGAGGAGTGGGAGGGGAAGATCAGAGATGGGTTTCTGGAGTGGGAGTGTTGAGTCTGGGGGTGCAATATTGGGAGGTGGTGGGCTCTGGGAGACTTGTGTTGGGGGTCAGTGGGAGAGAGGTGTTGGCATGATCAACCTTGTGGGTACATGAAGTCAGTATTGCAGGTTTTGCTGGAAGAGTCGTTGAGGGTCAGTGATGAGTGGGTTTGTAGGGTGATTCGGTTATGGTTTTGTGGCGAGTAGGTGGGTGCAATTGAGGTGTGGGCGTTCAGAAGTTGGAGTAGCTTTGGTTTGTTGTATTTGTTGCTGTGTGGGTTTATTGGAGGGAGAGGGGAGATGGGTGGTTGTATTGCTGGGGACGAGGAGGTTGAGTTCCCTGAATGAGGGGTTTGGTGTGGAGGTTCGATGGGGGAGGTGCGCAGAACATTACCCATGGTGTTTTTGATGTTGAGGAGCATACTAAAGTGGGCGTGTAAGAGATTGAGGTTGGAATGCGTTGCCCTGGATCATAACTTTGCTGGTATTGAATAGATATTGTCATTTCAACTTGGAGACATTGGGACGCTGAGATGGAGCGCATCCTCGATCTGCTCCCACTCTTGATGGCCAGCAGGTCTCCCTGACTCTGCCTGCAGGTTGGTGGTGACTTGACTGTGCCGCTTTGCCTTTCCTTTCTTTTCGTGCTGCTGTTTGTTGTTGGCCTCGCTGTTGTTCCGTCATTCGTGCTGCAACTGATTGTTTATTTTGGCCTCACTGTTGCTAATGTCCTTTGTTCAGCCTGTGATTTGTTTTCTTTAGCCCCGTTGCCTTCTGTTTTACCCTTTGCTGCTTTCATTGCTATTCCTGCCGTTTTTTGCCCGGGAGCCAGCTCAACTCGCCACCGCTCCTTTTTCCTGCTGCTTCGGTTTCCAGCAGCACCCCACCCAGGACCTACTTAATGGAGGCCACGAAGCAGACGTATGCAGCAGGACGCACGCTGGCGCGCCAAAGGCAAGCCCGTCCATGCCTGGACCGTGCCGAGCGCCAGGAACCCTGGCCCTCCTACCATCCACAGATACTCATCCGCAGAGCTCTGAGCCTTGGACCTCAGATGCTGTGTTGCAGGGATTCTGCGAGACCACAGAACTATGTTTGGGACCATAGAACCTTAGTAGGCAGGGACTGAGTTATCCTACCACCTTAGTATCCATGAGCACGGGACCGACTAGCTATAATGTCTCACTTGCCCTCCTACTCACTCACAGAGGAACAAGTGATTAGATACCCCAGAACATAACACTCCCGACCTTCTCAGGAATCACGGTATCAGAACACACCCTTTTGCTCTCACATTTGTACTTGTCCACAATAAGTTCTGACAGAGACACGAGAAAAGTTCAAAATCTCCATTTTTGCAATGCGCTGGGCGGATAACAGATGCTTCTCGTCCTACTCCTCATATGCCCGAGGTACACTTATCCTAGTAAAGCGCACGCTCCCCTACACCCCCATTGTCTCATATGGAGACCCACAAGGCCGCTACAGTATCCTGTGGGGCAGATTATCCACCCAATCCATCACCCTTGTCTCTTGCTACGGACCCAACACTGATGATCCGGAATATTTCCGGATCCTCTGGGGCAAAATACTGGATATAGGCTCCACTCAACTGATATGGGGGGGAGATTTTAATGTCACATTAAACCCGGCAATGGACAGATCACATCCACAACCTTATCATTACTCTAACGCGCGACACGCACTTAACACCATTGTAGACGAATACGACCTCGTAGATGCCTGGCGTACTCTTCACCCACAAACGAAAGAGGGAACATGCCACTCCGCTGCCCACTCCTCATGGTCGCGAATAGATGGATGGTTACTCACAAAAGGGTTAGTTCCCTGGATATTGCACTCGTCTCACCTCACACGCACATACTCGGATCACACACCTGTCCTGCTGACCCTCGCCCCGCCCCATGGAAGCTCGCCTTACATTTCGTGGCGGCTTGCTCCGCAGACACTATTAGACCCCGTTTTTAAAGAGGAATTAGAACAAGAAATAACTGAATTTTTCCCCCGAAATGACAACTCAGTGCGGGAGTACGCTACGGTATGGGAGGCCTTTAAGGTCACTATTCGGGGGATATGCATCGCCAAAAGTGGAGGAGTTTTAAGGGACATCCGTAACACACTTCGGAAACTTGAACTGGAGATGAAACAAATAGAACGGTCCCTCCAGACTGCGCCCACCCCAGAACTTAAAGCACGCTTACGTGAACAGCTTACCGAATACCAAGTAACTGCTGAGAGGGAATGTAAATTCAGAGGTAAATACCATCAGTCACGCAGATATGGAGAGGGAGAGAGACCGGGCAAAGCGCTGGCTTCCGCGATCCGCCCTCCCCGCTTCTCCAACACCGTGCTGGAAATTGAAGATGAGGATGGGCAAATACATAGAAACACCTCAGAAATAGTGGGCATATTCACACATTTTTACAAAAAGCTTTACAAAACGCACAGAGCACACCATGTATAGACTTTATCCCTTTCTTTGACGATACGGCCATCGCCTGGCTGGGAGACGGCCAGAGAGCCACCCTCCTTGCACACCACGAAGATGAAGAGATCATATCTGCCATTATGCAGTTACAATCTGGCAAAGCCCCAGGACCGGACGGCCTCCCGGCCGAATTTTACAAGACATTTCGGCACCTGCTCATCCCTGTGCTACGACATATCTTTGAAGAAGCCCGTGAATCGGGTATTCTGCCCCAAACAATGCGCGAAGCACTCATCATCTCATTACCAAAACCAGGGAAACCAACCACGCAATGCGACTCGTACAGGCCCCTGTCCCTCATCAATGTTGACGCTAAGATACTGGCCAAACTGATCGCGAATCGCATCAGCCCCCTCATGCCTGTATTGGTCCTCCCCGACCAATCGGGGTTTATCCCAAATAGAAGCACATCACATAATCTGCGTACCCTGTTTGCGATCCTTCATGACATTGACCCTGAGGCGAACGCTGCTGCCATCTTTCTGGACGCCACCAAGGCGTTCGATTCTCTGGAGTGGGATTATCTAGCCTTTGTATTACATCGCTTGGCCTTTCCTCCCCCATTCCTGGCTTGGATAACCCTGCTATACACAGACCTGCGGGCCACAGTGATGGTCAACGACACGCGCTCCTCCCCCTTCGGCATAGCTAGAGGCACTAGGCAAGGATGCCCCCTCTCACCCCTATTATTTGCCCTGGCCATTGAACCTCTCGCGGCTAAGGTCCGTCAACACTTTCGAGACCACGCCCTCATCTATCCCGAATGACAAATACTAATCTCCCTCTATGCAGACGACCTCTCGCTTTATTTACGGAACCCGCATGAAAGTCTGAACCCAATCCTTAGATTATTTATCTCCTTTGGCCGTCTCTCCGGGGTCATCATCAATTGGTGTAAATCTCAGATCTATCCTCTTACCGACTCCACCCCGCGCTTTACGCCCGATTATCCCTTGGCGTGGTGCGGCGACACACTTACTTACCTCGGTATAGTCGTCTCCCGCAATCGAGAGGAGTTGATGAGGGCCAACTATGGCCGGGCACTAGCTATAGTAACGGAAAAAATCACCAGGTGGATCGCGTTACCCCTATCCCTAGCTGGCAGAGTTGCTCTTATAAAAATGGTAGTACTGCCCAAACTGCTCTACCTATTCATCAACATCCCTTATGCCCCCAGCCGCCATTTTTTCTCAGCCGTCAAAACTCAGCTTTTACGACTCACTTGGGGAGGGAAACAAGCCCGGCTGAGGTGGGATACTCTCACACGCCCCTTCTGTGAGGGTGGTTTCGAGGTACCTGATTTGGAACTCTACTTCATTTGTGCTCAAGCCCATTTTGCATCATATTGGTTACACCCTCCCCCTTACATGCCTCATCTTGCAATTGAGGGCGGATACATGGCCCCGATTCCGCGCGCTGCTTATCTGAGCACCCCCGCTGTCCCAAGGCGCTTCGCATCCACCACTGTGCAATGCACTATCAGCGCCTGGCATGACCTAGCTGACTTAACACACTGCGCCCTGCTATACTCCCCCCCTCCTCCCTATTTCAGGAAGAAAGGATATCCCAGTTACACAAGAAGGCGGATGCCTCCGGCTCCTCCGCAAATTGTCCATCCAAAAGTGGGGACAGCTATACATCGGAGACAAGTTCCGCACCTGCGATTAGTTTTTTGGCTCTATAAGTCCCACCCCGCTAGAGCGTTTTTATTATGCAAGGCTGCATCACGATGTGAAAGCCCTCACTCCCTGCTTTCCACAAGAGCCCCCCATCATGGCCCCCCTTCATGCCCTACTACAACAATCGGCTCCCACACACACGGTTTCATTATTATATCGTACACTTGTTGTCCCATAGACCTTGAATTGTCAAGTTGTGAAGATGGGCACCCCAACCTGTGAGGGATGGGTCTGCTGTTAGCATGATCTGCTGAACAGGGTCGATGAAGGGCCGCCGTTTTGATAAGTTTGGTGTGTTCCACCACTGCAGAGAGCGATGGGTGAGGCGGTCTACCAACACTAGATCTGTTAATTGACCCGGAGACGGATTCCACTGACGTGCTAAGCACTCTTGTAGAGGACGCATGTGCAATCTTGCATGAGGCACCATCGCGATGCATGATGCCATCATCCCTAGCAGTTGCATTAACATACTGGCTGCTAAGTATTGATTGGCTTGAAACTGTATTTGCAGAGATTGAATATTCTGAATTCTGGCTGCATTGGGAGAGGCTAGAGCTGTGCAAGGGTTTAGAGTCACTCCCAGATAAGACTGCATTTGTGAAGGCTGAAGGTGAGACTTTTGAGCATTGACCGTGAAACCCAATTGGTAGAGTAGGTCTAACGTAGTCAGAGTGTGGTGTAGACACTTTTGGTGTGTGCTGGCTTTGATGAGCCAGTTGTCCAGATATGGGAAGACATGAATCGGTTGTCTTCGCAGATGTGCTGCCACTACTGCCAGACATTTTGTGAATACTCTGGGAGCAGCAGTTACTCCGAACAGGAGTACCTTGAACTGATAGGGTTTTCCTGCTATCACAAATCTGAGGTATTTCCGATGAGCTGGGTGAACTGGAATATGAAAGTATGCGTCTTTTAAGTCTAGTGTGGTCATAAAATCGCCTTGCTGTAGCAGTGGAAGGAACTGTTGAAGCGTGACCATGTGGAAATGTTCTGAAAGTATGTACAGATTTAATGTCCTTAGATCCAAAATTGGTATTAAGGAGCTGTCCTTCTTGAGGATTAGAAAGTATATAGAGTACACCCCTGAACCTTGGTACTGTAATGGAACTGGTTCTATAGCTTCTTTTGTTAAAAGAGCTTGTACCTCTTGTTTGAGAAGTTGCAGGTGTTCTGACGAGAGTTTGTGGGTGCAAGGTGGAATGTTGAGAGCATTGCTGGTGAGCTCCAGGCAATAACCATGTCGGATAATGTCTAGCACCCATTTGTCTGAGGTTATGGATTGCCAAATGGGGAGAAATTATTGAAGTCTTCCCCCGACAGGTGTTAGATGATCGGGGGAAGCGTAGGCAAGTCACTGCTTATTGGGAAAAGGGGAGTTACGCGTTGACGTGCCCTTACCGCTACCTTTAAAATTGTTTCCTCTGTACCCTCCTCTAAAGAAACCACTACCGGTAATAGGGTTGCGTGTTGGACTTGTACGAGGAAGGGTTAGGGTCTGAGGATGTACTTTTAGACCCTGCTCTACAGAATGAGCAACGAAAGGAGCCTCTGCTTGAAGGAGATTGAAGCGCTCCTATGGATTTCACCAAGTCTGTGTCTTTTTTCATTTTTTCTAAAGCCTCATCAACTTGAGGTCCGAAAAGATGTTGTTTGTTAAAAGGAGTGTTTAAAATAGAGACTGTTGTACTTCTGATTTAAATCCTGAAATTCTAAGCCAGGCATGCCGACGTAAGAGAATACTGGTGTTAACTTCTCTCGCTGCAGTGTCAGCAGCATCAAGAGCACATCTGATAGAGTTAGAAATGAGCTTCCCTTCTTGAACTAGCTCTTGCACCTTTTTCTTATTCTCTTCTGGGAGGTACTGAAGTAGACCTTCCATCTCATGCCAGTGTGCCCCGTCATACCTAGCTAGTAACATCTCCAGGTATCTGTGAGTTCGCTCTTTTACGAGCGTTGGAAACTACCAGTGAATCTAGAGGGACCTGTGCTTTAATGAAAACCGGGTCAGAGAGTGACAGTTCATATTTTTTATCAACCCTAGGTGTTAAAATTCGTGCACAAACAGGGTCCTTAAAAATTTCATCTGCATGTCTCATCATGCCTTTTAACATAGGGACACTCTGGCTAACTCTGTGTGAAGACCCTAGTGTCTCAAATAAAAAATCGTCATCTAAGGTCTCTTTATGCAGTGTAACCCCATGATATGCTGCTGCTCTGGAGATTAGCTCCAGATAGGAAACATTATCATCTGGAGGTGAAGGTTTCGCAGGGTATAGGTCTGGATCATCATCCATAAGTGGATCAATATTTTAATCATACCACGGATCTGTAGGTAAAGGAACATTGTCATCAATATTATCCCCATCTCTTAAATCAGGCTGTGTGTGAGGAGATCCCTGTGGTGTTATGTGTAGTGGATCTGAGCCTGGCAGTATTGGTAAAGGTAAAGCTTGTGGTGATTATTGATACGAAGTTATCTTTTGAAGGACAAATAAATCATATCACTTCCTCATGTTTCCTCATTTTGAAAACCTTAAGGAAAGTATTACCTTTCATTCCACCTAGCCTGCAAAAGAGGGTAGTCACAACTCTGATTTCGTCCAAAGTAGACTATGGCAATGCACTTTTTATCAACATTCAAAAACGTTTTCTACATAAGTTACAAACACTACAGAATGCAGCAGCTAGGCTACTGCTGGGCATTCCAAAACATACATCTGTTTCTCAAGCACTCATTCAACTACACTCGCTCCCCATTGATAAACGTATACAGTTTAAGGCACTCTGCATTGCCTTCAGGGCACAACAAGCTTTAAGCTCAGACTACTTTATATAGCATTTTCATCGATATATCCCAACCATCTGCGCTCACTGCGCTCATCCACAAGTGGAAACCTGGTAATCCCCAGATTTAAGAAAGCCAACTGGGGTGGGAGAGGTTTCATTTTATGCACATCAAGACTATGGAATTCTCTTCTGGCAGAACTAAAATTCAAAACAAACTTACTAGAGTTTAGGAAAGATCTAAAAACTTGGCTTTTTTCCAAAGGATTCTGCCATCTTCTGGATCTTCTCAGCCTGTCAGATTCAGCTTAGCACCTAGATACCCCCTGGTGATTGTCGCACTTTATAAATTTTAATTTCATTTAATTTCAAGGTGAAGATGGTGGAAGTAGTGGAGGGGATAGAAAAGTAGGATGGATAGGACTTGTAGCAATGTCCTTCTTCTTCTTAAGGGGGATCTTGTATCCAGTGTCCTCTGAACTGACTTTCCTTTTGGAAGGAGTTTTGGCTAATATATGTCCAGTGTCTGGATTGATGTAAAGCTTTTTCTGCTTTTGATCCAATTTGTCTTTCATAATGTCTAAAATTGGTTCCGGGGGATCTGAAATATCTTCTTTGGATGTAGGCGCCGAAAGTTTCGGTGCCGAACCGGACTTGTCCATCTTGTCCTTGGAAGCGGAAGGTTTCGGCTCTGGAGCAGGCTTTTGTTTCGAAACGGAGGATTTCGGCTCTGAACTAGATTTGTCTTTCGGAGCGGAATGTTTCGGGTCCGAAGACAATTTGTCTCAACTCGATCCCGAGCCGGAAGGCTTGACTACTTGTTTCGGAGCCGGGCCCAAGGGCGGGGCATCAGAAATGTCATCTCGGTGCCGACCAAGGCCCGAAGGCAGAGGTGGTGCCAAAGCCTTATGTTTAGTGGAAGATATCTTATGGGGGTTTTAGTACTCACAACCACCTGTCCCGCTGGAATGTCTTCGGACTCCAATTCGATCTCTAGGTCGGAATCGGATTCTGCGACCGAGAAGGCCTCCTCTTCATCCGCAGCTGTCGCTTCATGTTCTGATTCTTCTCCGAAGATATATGGAGTATGTTGAGTGCTTTGGCGCTGCATTTCTCGTCGTCGAGCCAGACGATCTCGAAGAGTCTTTTTCGATCGGAATAACCAACAGGCCTCGCAATCTTCTTCCTTGTGCTCCGGTGAGAGGCACAAGTTGCAGACTTGATGTAGATCGGTGCAAGGGTACTTGACGTGGCACCAAGGACAGAACTGAAACGGGGTCGGTTCCATCAGCAGAAGAATGGACCGAAGCGGCTAGGCCCTAAGGCCGCCCACAATGTTTTGGATCGAAGTAATGAGAGACTTTCCCGATCGAATGGATACGCGGAGAGAGGGAAACTCGCACGATAACAATACCGTCGAGGATACAGTGGATTGCGCACCGAGGGGAACCCGAAGGACGGTTTCGAACCGGAGCGCAGCAATACACGTCCAAACCCGATGGCAGAAAAAAACAATCTAACAATGGAGTCGATGCCAATGCGCACTATTGCCGAAAGCGGGAGTCACCTTACCTCGTGACTAGGAAAGACTTCTTCAAAGAAAAACAACTTGCAAACATCCGGACCCCACACTAGATGGCAGGAGTATGCAAAGCATGTGTATCTACAGCACACATGCCTCGAACACTAATTTCCCTTCCCTTCTACAGAAGCAAAGTGATTATATATCAAAAGATCGCTGGGTGTTTGTAGCAGACCCCGTACCTTGGCATGCACAGATGAAGGTTCTAGATCTCAGGTGTAATCGCAATCTCATCTGTGTATTTGCCTGTCTGTGCATACCTATATGACAGAGAGTACATGTTCGCAAACAACAGCTGCATGTGTGTGTTTTGTCTATGTGCTAGAGCCTGACCAAAACAGAATAACAAGGGGCATTGTTGTTTGACCTTGTCTACGGTGTTCTAACTAAATCCCAGGAAAGTACAGAACACAAAAATAACAGTGAGTTCTGTGTGACAGTACAGAGTGGCACAAAGCAAAATACGTGTATGTAGTAACGTGAACAAAGTAAAGACTGCAGCATACTTATGCTAACATACGGAAAACGGCAATGGGCCTGCACAGGACATATGACAGCTGCAACAACAACTGCTGCATCGCAACTCCTTGATCAACGGTTGGAACTTTCACCTGTCACTGCTGCCTCTTCGCCTGCGATTCAGGACCTCCCACCCTTACGAAAACCCACAACACTCCCACCTCACTGTCCAGCCACCCCGGAACCACTTCGTTGCATCCCGCTCAACACCAGATTACTCTGCAAACACGCCACCGAAATCTAAGACACCATCACCAGCCTCACCTCGACGTTACCTTCATCACAGAGACCTGGCTCAACCCCCTCCTCCAACCTTAACATCGCCACTGCGACACCCAACGGCTACAAGATGATACACCAGGACCACACCATCAAACACGGAAGTGGCATCACCATCATCCACAAAGAAACCCTCCGCTGCAACACCACCAAACACAAGACCACACCGATCAAGGAACACCTCAACATCCAACCCCAAAACAGACGGAAGAACGACCATCAGAGGCACCCTCACCTACAGACCCCTAGGATCCCGCCCCTGCTTCTGCAACTCCATCACCGAATTAATCACCCCACTTGTCACTGACTCCAAGCACTGCATATTCCTCAGGGACCCCAACTTCCACCTAAACAACCCCAAAGACAAACTCCACCAACCTGGAAAGCATGAGCAACATCGGCCTCACCCAACAGTCACCAACCCCACACACAGCGCAGGACACACTCTTGACCTGATCTTCACTGCCAGCAACAGAGTAAAGTACAGTCATGTCACCAAACTCACTTGGACCGACCACGCCAATGTCCACTTCACCATCACAGTATCCCCATGCAACACCACCAAGCCTCTCAGCTCCTTCCACTGCAGTTGGAACAAAGTGACAGAGACTCAATGGAAGGACGCCCTCAACAGCACACATCCCAACCACGCAACCAAACTGGAACAGGCAGTCCAGACTTTCTCCACCTGGATCACCAACTGTGCTGACAGTCACCCCCATCAAGCCCACCAAGACCAGCAGATCCACCAAACAAGTCGGGTGGTACACACCAGCATTATTAATACAAAGGAGGGATGAGGGGCGCTTGAAGGTCCAGCATACGAGCCCCAAACAAGATACGTTTCAGCAAAGGAGTATGCAGTTCCTATGGAGGAGAAGGAAGAGGAGGCTGGGTTGGTCAACACCTCCACCCTAAAGTAGAGGCAGGGTGTCCCCCAATTTGGGAAATGGGGCCCTCACACCAACGGACGCCACCCACAACCACCCGTTCAATGTATGGGAACAGCTCACCACTCAGAGCACCACAGCCATCATGAACCCACGGACCCCTGCCCCCCACCACGTCTTCAACCTTAGGAGCAAGGAAATCTGCTGCGAACTACCCACCTTTCTCAACTTATCCATCAACAGGGCCGCCTTCCCAGGTATTAGAAATGGGGTTTCTGGTTGTCAGAGTATGCACCCAGTACAAACAGAAAACACCACTCTAGTCAGGGTAAGTGTAGTAAACCCTAAGTTTACCTGTGCTCACCCTCTGGTAGCTTGACTCAAAGCAGTCAGGCTAAACTAAAGAGGAAATGTGTAAAGTACACGTACACACACACATGCGCGCACACACACATGCGCGCACACACACATATAGCCAATATTTATCTGAGTAAAACAAGACCAAAATGACAAACCTACTCAAGTCAAGATATGAATTTTTCCAATATTAAATGCAGTTATAGCGATTAGAAAACAATAGCTGGGGATATTCAATGTGCTCGACTAAGTCGAATCCACAAGTTTGGACCGACCGCAACATAGTCGCACTGACCCCCGTACAGTGCCTTGGAAATGCTGAGAACCAAAGAAGGTGCGAGGCACCTGGAAAGGTGAAGAGTCGCGTAGTCAGGTGCGGTGTCAGCTCCTTACTGCTATGCAGGTCATTGGCGCATCAGTGCTCGGGGACGGGGCATTGCACAACTGAGGTGAGGCGTCACTGCAGCAAGTGAGGCGTCTGTTCCTGGAGGCGGTGCAAAGACTTTGAGCCACTGACGCCCGGGCACACTGCAGGGGAGGTGATGCAGCGTTTGCGCCGATGCATCAGTTCCGATGACGGTGCGGCGTTGGAGCTCTGAGGGTCAAGCCATGAGGCGTCGACTTCGCAGTGTCAATGTCAGACCACAGTTGCTGCAGCGGAGTCGGGCTTCACGGACGTCGATGATGTGGCACTCGGGACACCCGCTGTGGCGGTCCTTTAGAGGTGCTGCAGTGGTCTCGGGGCCTGCGTTGTAAGTCGCGGTTGTTGTGTTGAGAGGGGACCCGGCTATGGTGCAGGCAGCGGCATGGTGTCGAACAGCGGCGCCAGTTCAGGGGTGACACTCCAAGTCGATGTGTTAGTTTCTTCTTGGTAGCACAAAAAACTCCCTTCCAAGGGCCTAGGAGCTGCATTTGGCACCACTTGGCAGAGTAAGGCTTTCAGGAGAGGAGCCCAAGTTCTGCAGGTGACGTCTTTGATGGCCCTGAGACTTTCAACAGGAGGCAAGCTCCACTTAAGCCTTTGGAGAAAGTTTAGACAGCAGGATGCAGAGAGCCAAGTCCAGCCCTCTCACTCCCAGGCAAGAAGCAGCAGACAACAGGCCAGCACAGCAAAGCAAGTAGCAAAGTGACAGTCCCTCCTGGCAGTACACCAGCTCTTCTTCCTGGCAGAATGTCCTCAGTCTAGAAGTGTTCCGAGTATAAAAGGGAAGGTTTGGAACTGGCAAGAAGGTGTGCTCTGCAGGTTGATGTGGCAGTTAAAAACTGCCACCACAGGCTCTGCAGTGGCAGGCCTGCAACATGTTTGAAGGGCTACCCATGTGGTTGGCACAATCAGGGTTGCAGGCCCACTAGTAGCATTTGATTTAGAGGCCCTGGGCATGTATAGTGCACTGTACTAGGGACTTACAAGTAAATCAAATATGCCAATCAAGTAGAAACCAATCATACCATGTTTTAGAGGGGAGAACATATGCACTGTAGCACTGATTAGCAGTAGTTAAGTGCCCAGAGTCCTAAAGCCAACAAAAAAAGGGTCAAAATAATAGACGGAGGAGGCAAAAAGTTTAGGGATAATCCTGCTAAAAGGGCCAGGTCTAACACCAGACAAATGGAAACATGCAGCGGTCAGACCCCTCCTCAAGAAACCCTCCACCAACCCCAGGGAACTCAAGAACTACAGCTCCATCTCTCGGCTTCCCTTCCCTGCCAAAGTCCTCGAAAAGGCCATCAACCACCAACTTGCCAACCAAGTGGAAAGAAACAACCTGCTGGACACCTCCCAATCCCGCTTCCGCACCAACCACAGCACCAAGACAGCCCTGATCACTGCCACCGACAACATCAGAACCCTCCTCGAAACAGCGGCCCTGATCCTCCTCGACCTCTCAGCAGCGTTCGATATCATATCCCACCACACACTCATCAAGAGACTACACCACATAGTGATCAAGTGAGATGCCCTCAAATGGATCGCATCTTTCCTCAAAGGACAAACCTGGAGAATACGCCTACCACCCTTCACCTCAGAACCTAAGAGCAACATCTGTGGCATCCCTCAAGGTTCACCCCTCAGCCCCACACTGATCAACACCTACATGATGCCCCTAGCCAACATAGTCAAACCCCGGGCCTCAACATCTTATCCTATGCAGAAAGCACCCAACTCATCCGCTTGCTCTCAGAAGACCCCTCCACCACCATGAACAACTTCCACAACGGCATGACTAGCGTCACCGACTGGATGAAGACCAACTGCCTGAAGCTCAACCCAGACAAGACGGAAGTACTGATCTTTGGGAACTCGGACCCACACCGACAGACCACACCTGCAACCTTCGCATCATCCTGGACAACAAATTCACCATGAAGTGCCAGATCAATGCAGTCTCCTTTGCCTGCTTCCACACACTCTGCATGCTTCAAAAGATCTTCAGATGGCTCCCCGACGACACCAGGAAACCAGTCACTCAAGCCTTAGTCACCAGCCGGCTGGACTACGGCAACCCACTCCACTCAGGGTTCACCAACCAACTCCTGAAGATACTCCAGGCGATACAGAACTCAGCTGCCAGACTCATTCCTCGACCTCCCCAAACAGTCCCACATCACTCCCCACATCAGAAACCTCCACTGGTTCCCCATCCAGAAAAGATGTCATTTCAAGAAACTGACACCACAAGGCCCTCCTTGACCAAGGACAAGCATACATCAACCGCCGCCTGAACTTTCACTAACCCCCCAGACACCTGCGCTCCACCGCCCTCGCACACACTCCCCACATCCGCCAAAGCCACAGTGGAGGACACTCCTTCTCCTACCATGCCGCCAAATCCTAGAACAACCTTCCACTCCACCTCCGATCCTCATCTTCACTCCCAGAATTCAGAAAGGGACTCAAGACCTGGCTTTTCAACTGATCCCAGCAAGAACCTAGCGCCTGGATACACTTGCGGGTAATTAGCCGCGCTATACAAATCTGAGTTGATGGATTAGTTGACCTCCCATGTGGATGTGAGAGTCTTTCGACACCGTGAGTGTACAGGAGAGAACACTGAGCCAAGTTTGGATGTCGTAGGTGAAGATAATGTTTGTTATTAGTTTACCTTCTTAGACGCAGTGGAAGCAAACTGCAACAAGTGTCTCCGAGTTATCTTTTAGAGCATTGTTTGACATTTTTACTTCTGTTGCATGAAAAGTTCGGTCGGTAGGTGAGATTGTGGGAGTGATGGGCTACTTTGGAGAGGTAGGTGCTCACTGTAGAGTTGTTGTGAGTTAGAGGGTTTGACTTCACCGGCATTAGTTCTAGTGGGAAATTCCCGTCTATTAGCTTCCTGGGGCCCACACTGGTCTGCCTGTGGCGGGGGGTGGTGCTCTGGAAGGGGTAAGGAAAGGGGCTCTGAAGCCAAGCGCTTTGATTACCATTCATCCTCCTAGAGGCCGGATTTTTACTAGGCATGGGTACAAACAGGAGAACTATGTGCCAGGAACCTCACTTGGAGCAGCCAATTTATGGGTGAGAGGGTGGGGATCCAGAGCGCAGAGTTACTCCATCCCTTTGGTTGAAGTTAGTTTCAGATTTGAGCTTATACAGGGCAGAGGGCAGCATATGTGTGTGTGGGTTATTTACTGGATGTTTTCCAACACGAGGATATAGGTTGTAGCACCTACAAGTGCATTAGTTAAAACCGATTCTCCTGGAATTTCGCAATCTTCTGGATAATTCCTGATGCTTCAGGCGAATATTGATTGGGTTGTCTTGTCACATGGGTCACGATGTCTGGGCGTAGCATTGGGAGATCCCAATTGAGGTCCTTTGTGGATAAACTAGGCTTGGGTGTACGTGGTTTTAGGACAGTGTTTGTAGGTGATCGCAATTTTAGAATGCTGGGTGGGTGTAAGGGTCGATGCGCTGAGTTTGTGGAGGATTTGCAGCGATTTCTGATCCTCATCTTTTGAAGCTCATCACCACACTGCACTCTCATCTGCCATATTGGCAGAAAAGCTTTGAACAGGGAAAACAACAGGCACGGGCATTATAAGGCACACATGGGTGGAAATAACAAATTGTGATCAGAAATTAAAGAAGTCTAGCATCAACAATCAAGATCTCAAAATATAAACATCCTTAAGAATAAAACGCTAAACAACCTAACTACGAACAAGACAAAATTAAACCCAAATAACACTTAGGAAAAAAGGCAGCAAACTGGGCAGGTGTTAGGTGTGGAAATCGAAGACTAAAGTGAAAAGATTATAAGTAAAGCAGATACACTCTATGGAAGACATCAAAGTATACAAAAGTCTGAAACTATAGGAATTCTGGGCAATATGCAAAGCCATTTTGTAAGAGTGAGGAAGAAGAGGAAACCACCAGGACATATCATTAAAAAAAACAGTCACATGCCTAAAAGGACAACAAAACACACTAAGTTAGCCAATAAAACGTTCTTCAGAAATAATTTTATCAACCTTAACAGAAATCAGTGCTGGTGTCATGCTCAAAATTGGGCAAAGGTTTCGAAATGCGCACATTGCAGATAGCCGTTATTCTGACATAAAAATAAAATACTTCACTTAAGTACTGGCCAGCAAACTTAAGAACCAGGCACCAGCCTGAAAGGAGATAGGTCAATAAGGATTCAATAACTGGTACCAGATTTTTGATATAATTTGACAAAAGAAGTAATAAGAAAAGAAACCAATTGCATGGATGCCACTGGATATAGATAAAGCCTTTCAATACTATGAACTCGTCATTGCAGGAGAAGCCCCTGCTGGTCTGGAAGAGCAATTTTCAAGCAGGTTTCAAAGTCCCACCAGTATCCATAATGTTAAACTTTAACAGAAAGGTAGGATGCTAGGATTCCCATCATACCCCTACTAGTCCTGTTATGCAAAGAGCCACCACACAAATATATGAACAATAGGAGCATCAATGGTACTGGCTAAAAAAGGTACAAACCACAATATCTCAATGTCTGTAAAAGGCATCAGAGCATCACCGAAAGCTCACAAACCATAAAAGGCACACTTGCAGAGAACTTCAGATCTTTGTAGTATTGTCCGAATAAAAATCAATATCGGCAAATCAGGGATATGAGATGAAAAAGGTGGAACTGAAGAGAATCTGTTCACTGAAAAATGGCAAAACCTAATTGCAATACTTGGGCATCAAAGTGTAAAGGTAAAATCCTGCCCTAAATACACAGGTTCACAAGATTAAAAGACTTGAACGAAAAGAGGTGAAAAAAAACATGTATAAGAGAATATATACAAAAGGTGGAAATATAGTTCTTTAGCCACTCACCATGTATCAGGAGGAGGCCTTGAATCAGCTTAATGACAGTCAATGCTACTCTAAGATTGATAAGTGTTAGATGTATCAATGAGATTCCATGTTGATTTATCACAGTGGAAAGCAACAGGACTCTTAGCGCAAGCAGAATACAAATTCCTAAAAGTGGATTCACCCATCATTCCCATCTTGTATCCTATACCCAAGACTCACAAGAACATGAGTTTACCGCCAGGCCGTCCAATCATTTCGGCCATAGGCAGTTTTTTGGAAAACACCTCTAAATATTTAGATTACTTTCTCCAAGACCCTGTTAAAAACCTCAGTTTGTACATCAGAGATACAGGAGATTTTTTTGGGGAAAAAAAATCTATGATGTAGAGCGGGAACACGATTATATAATGATCACATTAGATGTCTCCTCCTTATATACGAGCATTTCCCACTCAGATGGCATAAAGGCAGTCCAACACTTCTTGAGGTCAGGACCAATGTCCTTATATAAACACACTGAAGTGCATGTTGGGATGGTGCTTGCGTAATAACATTTTTGTTCGGTTCAGATTTGTACCGGCATTTGAGAAGCACTGCAATGGGCACTTGCTTCGCCCCCAGCTATGCGAATTTGCATATGGGCTGGTGAGAGGAGCAGGTGCTGGCTATTGAGTACGCTAAAGAGATGTCTGAAAATGTGATACTTTGGTCACGCTATTTTGACGATCTTGTTGTCCTATGGCGTGGCAGTAAATCCTCACCGGAAATTTCTGTCTACAGATTAAACAACAACAACTTAAATCTACAGTTTACTGCACACCTTAGTGATAAAGAAGTACAGTTTTTAGACTTAACAGTTTTTGTGGCAGATGGTAAAATGCAAACAAAAACAATTTGATAAAGCACAGCAGGGAATACAGTGCTGCATGCCCAGAGCTTCCATCCCACTAAATTAAAAAATAAGATTCCCTACGCAGAGAATTTGCGCATGAGAAGGAACTGCAGCAGTTCCGAGCAGCTCCAAAAAGCTCAATCTGATATTACAGAACGGTTTGAAGTGAGAGGCTACAATCGAGCCATCTTAGAGGAAGCTAAACGAAAAGCAAATTAGAAACTTAGGGCACAACTGATTTTTACAGAGGCAACCAAAACAAGTACTATAGATCGAGCTGAACAGAAATTTCACTTTATCACCAGCTACAACATGCAACACTAAAGAATCCGAGCCATTTTTTTTTGCAACATTGGCACCCACTATGCAGTGATCCCACATTAGGATCTAGACTACACAAAAAAACCCTCATCACGTTCCGCAAAGCTAGATCAATGAGACAGGATCTAGTAGTCAACAGTCCAGGGAACAAACAACATGAGACATGGTTGAGTGGGAGCAGAGGCTTCAGACAGTGCCATAAATGTAAAGCTTGCAGTTATGGCACCAACACCACAGAGGTGTCTCTGCCATTTGGCGATAAAAATTGGCAGATTATGAAGCCTCTTACGTGTAGGAATGAATATTCTGTATATGTGTTGAGGTGCAGCTGCCAAAAGTTATATATTGGCAGCACCATTCTATGAGCACATCAGCGTGTGCTGCAGCACATCAGAGCTATTAAAAACAAAGATCAGACGTATCCAGTGGCGAGACATTTTGAATTGACCCATGATAGCAACATCAATGATTTAGAATATTTTGTATTGGACAAGGTTCCAGTGAGATTAAGAGGTGGCAACAGAGAAAGATATCCGAGGCAACTGGAATCCAGGTACATTATCCAGTTCAATTCAAAGATTCCAAATGGTCTCAACACTGAGGAGGACATGTATGTACATCTGTAAAGCAACTCAGTTAGTCTACTTTCTGATATCACTAGAGAATGTTATTAAGATATGGTGCCAGCATCTGTTTGCTTAAATCTATATTTCTCTCTAGATTCATTCAGTGATTTTCTTATGTAAGATTTTAAACTCCTGACGCTTCTGCACATGCACTTTATAAGTAATGTTGCTTCATTAAATGTAGCGTTATTTTGCTCATTTTATAACAATATTGTTGATGCTGCTAATATGGTCTTTAGATGCATTTATGGGCAGAGTGCCCAGGGATAGGCTGGAAAAGGGCACTTGCCCCAAATTCTGACGGTGCTGCTAATTTGCTCCTAAACTAATCTGTGAATGCATTTCTGTACATAAGAGTGTAAATATATGAAATTTCATTAATACGTTATGTGCAATTCTATAGCAATCCAATATTGAGTAATTGGGCACTTGTCACTTGTGTGTTTTTTGGCAAAAAGAGTTTGTCAGTCAAACACCTGCACGTATCACTTTAACAACGAAAATGGCACCGTCACTTTACATTTTTGAATGTCGGGAACATGTATAAATAATTTGCTGATGGTAGACGGTTTGACAAAGACCGCGGCTGCGGTCGAAACGCGTTACCCGTTTACTGTGAAGCAACAATAAAGCCGTCTTTCGAGAGCGAACCCGAGCGTCCTGGTGCTTGTTTTGTATGAAAGCAGGCGTGTTGAAGAGAATATACATGTGTGTGTGTGTATCAGAACATTATACACAGTCCAACACTAGCACTTGAGGATATATAAAACATATTGAAATACATAATTAGAAAACATTTGAGGAGTCGGCTTACAGGCTAACCATAAAGAAGCTCACAAAAAGTGAGGCAAGCTTTTTATTCTCTTCACTGAAAGACAATATCAACCAGCCCAGCTTTTGTGAAAGGTCCAAGTCAAGGAAACACTAACCATAGATCAGGTGATCGTAGATAGTGCTTAGTGGAGAAAAAATATAGATGATAAAAAACTAACCATATATACTTTGAACCGAGTAAAGCTTTACTAGACACATTGGACAGAATACAGCTACGGAAAGGGTTGACGACTTTCCCTTCCAACATCCATTACAATCCACAATTTACTTCTACATTACAGGGAACCGGAGAGAGAGTGAGCGAGAGAAAGAGAGATCGAGAGCGCTTGCATACTGGCACAAAGTATGTTTGCAAAATGTGACAAATAAATCGTCCAACTAACTTGCCAGCATGCGAATGGATTAGATATATTAATTTAAATGACTGAGTCATGCAACCTGAAGTGCATTGATGTCGCAATTAAACAACCCAACTGAGTTTAGAAAAATGGTCAAGTCAATAACCGACTTAACTCTGGATGACAACTCCAGTCTTGAAGTAGTATTTCACACCAAAATGGAAGACAAAGCTTGGAATGTAAACAGTGAAAAATATGTAATTTTCTACAAAGACTTAATTTATTGTCATGCATATGGATAATTCACTTCTAAAATAAATGCACTGACTTTTTAGCATTTGTAAACAACCAAACTCTTCACTGGCAGAAGTTAACAGGGACATGACATGTCCACTTAGAATGAGGGTCCCGAAGATTTTTCAATGGATGTGGAACAATACTCTCAAACAGTGTTTCCTAACCTATGGTCCAGGGATTCCTGGTGGTCTGTGCCATCTAATCAGGGGGCCTGCTACTGCTTACAAAAATCCATTATAGAGAATTAATAAAGTATAATTACATAAAAAAGCAACATGTAAAATTAAAACTATTAAAATGCTCTGCAAACGTGAAGTATTTTTAAACTGGAGGCTAAAAATTAAGTTGGTACCCTTGGCATGATTTGTGGGAGCAGTACAGTAAACAGAATCCATTATGAACAATTAGTAGAGTGGACAAAAAGAGAGCATGAATTGAGCACAAAAAAAGACAGTGATATGCTTGAGCCGAGCAGATCGCTTCATCTTTTAGACATAAAACTATTTCGAAAAGCTCCAATCTTCCCATTAAAATTTCGATTTTTTTAAAACACTTTTTTGTTTGTGAAATGAATAAAATATTTCATAATTTGTGCATTTGTTCGATCTATACTTGTTTCAGTATTTATGTGCATTGTTTTGAGGCTCCAATCGTAGGCATTGCTTAGGCTCCAGCTTCCAGTAGTAATTCAGTGGGGGTCCCGGGCTCTCCTAAAATACACAAGAAAAGAAAGAACCACGAGATGGAACGACCCTATTTTATCTTGTGAGAAAAACTAAAGTGGGGCAGGTATTTTAACTATGGGGTTAGGGATTATAAACTGTGTACCTATGTTACAAGCAGGCAGCATTTAGATATTAAACCTTGTTGATGCAAAAAAAAAAAAAAAAATACCCACACACACCTGACACCACTTTGGTTGCGTTACTCCTAACGGGGTCAATAGCATTTAAGATCAACATGCAGTGAGAACATGGAGAATGACCAAACTGAAACGCAGCAGTTTAACATGGCAAGTAAAGGAACTATTTTCAATTCTAGTATATGAAGTATTGCATTGGATTTGCTTTCTGTCAACCATTATTCAAGGGCTAAATCGTGGCACCAAATGCCAATAGTTGTTAATGAATTTTAAAGTTACATGAAACATGACCATGGTCAACATTTTGTGCCGCCCCAGACTTAATTTTTACAACAGATCTGAATAAGGGAATGTAATGTCAGCAGTAGAAGAGGAAACTCCCTTTGTGACAAAAAATGCACATCCAAGCAATCAGCATCACTGAAACTGGGCCTGTTCGAAGTTATTACATCTGTGAAATTAGGCAAATTACACACAATACCGCACAATTTAGTTTCAACTGGAAACTGGTTCGAACACAAAGTGTCTTGCAGGAGACTTTCTTTTCGAAGCAGATTTGCTTCTATTTCGCTTGGCTTTTGAACGTGAGATATAGAGTTGTTTTTAACATTCATTGGAGATACTGAAAAATTTCCTTTTCAAATTTTGGAGAACGAAATTTTGCGATTACTTACTCGCAGATCTAACTGAAAAGCCTATGTGATTACTATAAAAACAAATCGTTTTTTTTTTTTTTTTTTTTTTAAGTGATTTTTTTCAGCTGTGGAAGTGCCAATTTAAATGACGTGCCAAACTGAATAGGACTCAAGTAAGAGCTAGAACAAATTAAGGCCGAGTCAATGTAAATTTGACAATTAATATAGTGTGTTATTCCATAATTATACTGAACATTTAAAGAACCTAATCTCACTCGGGTTTAAAGCACTAGCCACCTAGGCGTACAACAACCTCTCTTCTACAGTTTGCCTTAACAAAAGCCAGAGCAATTATTTTCAAACTGTATGCTCAAGAAAAGGCCTCATGTTTGTTTTCATACAGGTTTCACATTTGGTATTAACAAATATTATACTCTGCAACCAGAAGACTTTTCAATGGCTAACGAGAACAAATAGTCAAAGATTCAAAAAGCTTTGATAAGATGCTATGGTATTCAAGCCTATTTGTTGTGCGGTAATGTTAGATTAGTCAATAGAGCAAACATTTTATATTTGTTGTGTATGTGGTGCATCAACACTTGCAAATCTCAGAGAGATAAGAGATAGGAAGGCATATCCAATGACTGCCCTTGTTGCATGGGTGGCCAAGGATCCATGAAACAGAAGCATGTGAGGTATCTTGCCCATGGAGCAAGTTTGAAAATGTTAAGGTGGCTAACAAGAAACCATGCAAATATCAAGAAGTTTCCGACAATTTTCAAGTTAGTCCGGGTTACCATCAGCATCATGGTGAGCATCGTCTAGAATTCACTTCTACCATCGTTAGCTCTATGTAACTTCGGTTGGTATAGAAACGCAAGCTGGACACTACAATTTCGTGAGTTGTGGGGGGGGGAGGGGCGGCGAGGCTTGGCGCCGATGGGGTAGGCAGCCCATCTCGGCGCTCCTGCAGATGAAGCCCTATCCAGTGCCAACCTGTCATAATAAACTGGACCAGGGGCACCAGACCCCTAGAGACGGGGGTGTTGCTGAACTGCACAGCCCAAGCTAAGAGACGGCCGGGCCACTGGCAGGGGTGAGGAATTGCAGCAAAATGGCAGCCGGGCCATTCAACTGATAGCACACAGGAGGCTCAAGAGGCCTGGTGACTGTGCCATAAAGGCGAGAGGCGAATGGAGGGCCTGGGACGACTCCCACAAGCGGTGGCTGTGCCTGCATCGCCGGACGAGAGGGAGAGACTTGCCGTTGAGATCCAGGGTGGTAGAGGAGCAGGGAGGAGGCACCACGGGCCGCGGCTGAGGGCCTGGAGCGGTGGCTTGTGCCAGAGGGGGAGCTCCCCCCCCCCTGCCTTGAGCTCCGGCTGGGCGGCCTGGTAACTATGTTGGCAGGGCGCCCTCGGACCGCGATCGGCAGTGCGGCGCTGGAGCCTGGTGGGGGGTGCAGGCCTCTTACTGCGTGGCCCAGAGCGCGAGCGGGCCGCGAGTGGAGCGGGGGCATTAGTGCCCGAGTATGGTGACTGCCTCGCCACCTGGCCCCCCAAACAACACCACCACAGAACAGCAGAGCACTATAGAAGGCCCACAGCACAGTGGTGCAGGAGACCTGCTGCCACCCAGGGAACAATATTGCAACAGGGCAAGATCCTAAGGTCTGGCTAGAGGGCCTATGCCTGGAGCTCTGGGGGAGCGGGGTCCCCCCCACTGCCAGCGGAGAGGTGGCGAGGCCGAGCTGGTGCTCGCTGGGGGCTGGCAACAGTGGACGGTGGTGCTCCCCCAGAAGCTCAACGCCAGAGGTGAAGAAAAAAAACAACAAACTGCGGTGGGACAAGGTGGGCCAGACCTGCGAGATGTGCTACAACACAGTGGGCCCCAACAGAGCGCGAAGAGCCGACGACCAAGAGGTGTCGGAGCCTGCCCACTAAGGAGACGGTCATGGGGAAAACGACAAAGAAAAAGGACCAAGACACTACGGGACCACAACATGAGGAGGGAGGGGGACCTGCACAGCTATCCGATAGTCAAGTACCGTGACCTGTAGATGGTGGACTCCCATTACAGGATATCACGCAGGCCATGTGCGGCAGTGGAGGCCAAGATCGACACAGAGAAGATTTCGGCCTCCTTCGTGACGACCATCGCCGCCTGACTGAACGAGTTTCCACGACCGAAAAAGACCTCGCAGAAATCCCCGCAGCCCTGGCATCGGCGGGCACCAGAGTGACCACTCTGGAGGAGAAAGTCTGCACCCTCGAACTTAGAACGGAAGATGCGGGGAACAGATCACAACGAAATAATATTCGAGTTATGGGGCTGCCTGTAAAAAAAAATGTTTTAAAAACGAAGGTCAAAGCATGCTCAATTACCTGAAACATAGGATTCAGGAGGAGGTCGCCGGAGAGGGCCTCTCCCCTTCTTTGTTCTTGAGAGAGCGCACAGGGTGCCTGCGAAACTCCAGTAGCAAGACTCACGTTTTATAAAGACAGATCATATTCTTGCGCAAGCTCGTAGGAAGGGATACCTCTCGGTAGAAAACAGCACAGTGAGGATCTTGCCTGACTTCTCAAGGGAAGTCCATAAGCAGCGATTCTCTTATCTGGAGGCAAAGAAGAAATTGTGACAGATGGAAGTCCCATATCCCATGTTGTTCCCGGCGCGGCTGAGAGTTGTCACTACGACCGGCACTCGATTCTTCAAAGCGCCCCAAGAAGTCTGTGAGTGGATAGACCAGCAGCCTCGGCTCCACGTGGCCGCCGAACTCGCAGAGCCAGCTCGTGCAGGGGACAGGCCCTAATCACTTCCGCAGCCCCAACTCAAGAAGAGACTTAACATGAACGGCTGAAAGGAGTGGCAGCGGTAGCCTCTTTGAATGCACCCAGAGGGCATAGCAGACAATCCCCCACATTAGAGGAGAGGGCCAGGGACTCTGACTTGGAACATAGCACAAGTATGTTGAGGGTGTCTAGGAACGGCCCACAGTTAAACCGGGAACATCAGATGAAATTATCTGAAATGTACGAGGGACACCTGCGGACGCGGGGATGGGACCGGGAGAGATGGAAGAACCACCTGTAAAGCTATGGGATGGCTGAGGGTTCGCCTTGCCTCCTTACCCGGAGTCCATGATCTCATTATTGCTGATACACACTGGAAGGATGGACACTATGGCTGGGGCCGGGTTGGACTTTCACCCCTCCTTTCCTTTCTTGTTAAGGAGGTGGGCACTCCAACTTGCACTCGTTAGCTGCGAGAGTTATGATAGTTTGGATGGAGGGAACTTACTCACGTGTTCTGGGGTATGGGAGCTGTTCTGTTTGTTGTTTACTAGTGGGGGAGAGTTATGCGAGTCGTGACCAGGGACGCACTATGCACAGGAACCAGGGTGGGGGATCCCGCAGCAGAATGAGCACTCCCCTGGGACGGGAAGGGGATGGGTTTACATCCACACCACGGACATGGAGGCCCCCCATGAGCTATAAAGTCCTTTCCTGGAACATCAGGGGGATGCACAGCAGGTCAAAGCGCTATAAGATATTCGCCTACTTAAATAGACTGGGTGTTCACATTGCCCTATTGCAAGAGACACTTACTGGCTAAGGAAGGGGCAGCATTACAGCGCAGATGGAGAGGGCACACAAATTATACCACCTACTCTGCGTATGCTAGTGAGGTCCTGGTAAGGATCGGGGGGTCCCCTTTCAATACACAGGAGGTCTGACGGACCCAGAGGGCCGGTATGTGGTGGTGACAGGGAGACTGGACAGGCAAGACGTGAGCATAATTAATATATATGGCCCGAATGCGGAGCAGGGGACCTTCCTGATGCGCCCGTTGCAGTCTCTGGCCCCTTACCTACTGCAATCCACAATCCTGGGGGGCAATTTCAACTGTGTAGCAGACCCCCAACTGGACCGCTCACAGCCCCCACTGGGGGACTCTCCGACCCTCGCACCGCCCACCTTTTTGTGGAATGGCAAGCCAGATGGGGAGTAATTGGCACATGGCTGCGCAGATATCCACAAGATCGCAATTACTCATTTTTTTTCCCACCTTCGTGAACTACATGTCCGACTGGGCAACTTCCTCTGCTCACCTGATATACACAGCCGGGTCACTAATGTGAAATACTAGGTACGCTGTCCGACCATAACCCAGTCCTCTTGCAGTTAGGATGGGAGACTCCGCGTCCGCATATACCAACCTGGCAACTTAAACCAGAGGGCTTAGAAGACCAGGTATTCCTGGAAGTAATCAGGGAACAAATCATCCATTATTTTGCAGATAACATGGGTACAGCATCTTCCCCACAATTAGAATGGGATGCTTTTAAGACCGTGATTAGGGGCAGATGTATAGCGGCATTAAAAGGGGCGAGGCATACCGTGCTACTAGAGGTGGAGAAAGCAGATCAGAACCTGCGGGAAATCGGACGACGACGACCAGCAACCCCGGTGCTGCAACAGCTTCTTTTAGAGGCTAGGGAGGTGGACCACACAAAGAGTTTGCGTTGCCAGGATTCGAAAAAAATATATGGAACGCACCCACGCTGAAAGACCGCACGGGCTCGTTGCTGGCATGGGTCGCCAATCCCTCTAGGAAAGGCTCCAGCATGGTTGAAATCGTAGGGGAAGATGTCCGCCGGAAGTACAGGCAGGAAGAGATAAACCGGCACTTTCACAATTACTACTCCACGCTCTACAAAAGCGTGGCGGGCGAGGGGAGAGGAGGCGGGGATACGGGAATTTCTCTCACAGCTCCCCCTCACGACTCTTGCAGCCGAGGAGGCGGATGAGCTGGGGAAAGCAGTCTCTATACAGGAGGTGAGGGCGGCTATTAAGGGCCTGGCCAGGTACCAATGGGCTCCCAGTAAAGTTCTGCGCAGCTTACGCTGCTGAACTGGCTCCCAAGCTGGTGAAACTGTATGCGGTGGCTAGGACGACGGGAATGCTCCCTACTACAACGTAGGAGGCCCTAGTGGTGCCTCTCCTGAAACCTGGCAAGCCCCCCACATGACTGCAGAGCGTATTGACAGCTATCAATGCTTAACCTGGACTTAAAAATTCTGAGCCGAATCTTAGCAACAAGACTCCCTACTCATGCCATTCTTGACCAGCCCGACCAAACAGGATTTATCCCGGCCGCAACACAGCGCAAAATGTACGGCGTTTGCTCTCAATTATGGAGACATATGAGCGAGATTGGCGGGAAGGAGTGGTCTTTGCCATTGATATAGAAAAGGCTTTTGATATCCTGAAATTGAATTTCCTGACTGCAGAGCTGGAACACATGCGGCTGGGAGGAGACTTCTTGGTCTGGGTCAAATTGTTATATGTGCAGCCTCAGGCTAGGGTCCGAACAGGGCGAGTGATCTCTGAGCGCTATGGAGTGGAGCGGGGGACCAGGTAGCATTCTCCCTGTCCCTGTTGCTCTTCACTTTGGCAATGGAACCATTGGCCCTTTTGGCCCGATCGGGAAAGCACTATAGAGGTATATAGACAGGAGTGCACTGCCATCATATAGCATTGTATGCCGACGACCTATTACTCTTCCTCCATGACATAGAGGAAGACCAGGACGGAGCACGGGGAATGACGGAGGAATTTGGGTATCTCTCAGGGCTCAAAGTCAACTGCCAGAAGTCTTGCTGGTTTCCAATGGACGTGGGTTGTGAGTGGCCGGTAGACCTGGGGGCCTTGCAGTGGGAGCCCCAGTGCCTGTCATATTTAGGGGTTAGGATCTTTCACCACTAGACAGACCTATTGGAGGGGAACCTGGGTCCGCCCATAAGATTGCTACACTCCAGCGTAGAGGTCTGGAAAACTTTACCCTTGTCTGTGACATGTAGGATCGCCCTCATAAAGATGGTAGCGCTCCCTAGGCTGCTATATATATTTGTGACATTACCTGTTCGGATCCCCAGAATATGGTTTGCTGAGTTGGACTCTTTAATAACATCATTTATCTGGGGAGCAGGCCGAAAGAGGGTGGCTTTGTCTACCTTCAAACGGCCGATATTGAACAGGGGCCTTGCAGTCCCGGACTACGAGGCATACTATTTAGCCGGGCAGCTACAATGGTTCGCGCAATGGCTCGCATGCAGACGAGAGGATGGCTGCGTTGTGGGACCCTTTGTTCTCAGCAGCGAAGTGCTGACCAGAATGCTACTGAAGATCAGCTGCTTACCTCCAAATGCAACTAGGGAATTGCGAGTGGAGTTATTGCTGGACTAGATGCCTCCAGAAGATGTGCAGTTTGGTCCCGTACTCACCAGACCTCTCTTTGCTCATACTCGATGTTCTACCGCATGGGGGACAATAGAATGGGATAGCTGAATGGGTGGCAGCGGGTGCTACAACAGGGGACCTGTACAGGGAGGGGGAGTTACTCCCCTTCGAGGACTTCCGATTGGAGTTTGATTTGCCACAGGGCCATTTCCTAATATATAGGGCAGTGACAGAGGCCTTACGACGGCACTAGAAAATGGGAACAATCAATCAATCAATCAATCATGTCACTTATAAAGCGCACTACATACCTGCGAGGGTCTCAAGGCGCTGGGGGAAGAGAGGGGTGGTGCTGCTACTGATCGAAGAGCCAGGTCTTGAGGAGTCTTCTGAAGGCCAGTAGGTCTTGGGTCTGTCGGAGGTTGGTGGGGAGGGTGTTCCAGGTCTTGGCGGCGAGGTGGGAGAAGGATCTGCCGCCGGCGGTCGTTTTCCGGATGCGGGGGACTGTGGCGAGGGCGAGGCTGGTCGAGCGGAGCTGGCGGGTGGGGGTGTAGAAGCTGAGTCGTCTGTTGAGGTAGGCTGGTCCGGAGTTGTGGAGTGCTTTGTGTGCGTGGGTGAGGAGCTTGAAGGTTATCCTCTTGTTGACAGGGAGCCAGTGCAGGTCTCTCAGGTGGGGTGTGATGTGGCTGCGTCGGGGGATGTCGAGGATAAGACGTGCAGAGGCGTTCTGGATGCGTTGCAGCCGTCTCAGGAGCTTAGCCGTCGTTCCTGCATAGAGGGCGTTTCCGTAGTCCAGCCTGCTGGTGACGAGGGCCTGGGTGACTGTTTTTCTTGTTTCGGTGGGGATCCACTTGAAGATCCTGCGGAGCATTCGGAGGATGTTGAAGCAGGATGAGGAAACGGCGTTGACCTGCTTAGTCATGGAGAGGGTGGGGTCGAGGATGACCCCTAGGTTGCGTACGTGGTCGGTGGGTGGCGGGGCTGTTCCCAGTGATGTTGGCCACCAGGAGTCGTCCCAGGCTGAAGGGTTGGAACCAAGGATGAGGACCTCCGTCTTGTCCGAGTTCAGCTTCAGGCGGCTGGTCCTCATCCATTCGGCGACGGCCTTCATTCCTATAAAGCCTGCCAATATATAGGTACGGTTAGGGAGGTCAAATGCCTCTACAAAGAGGAGACATGCTTCTGTCATTAGATGGCCTATGAGCCAGGTGGGAGGAGGACCTAACTGCTCACTTGACGGACAGAGACTGGGAAAGTATCCTAGAACGCACCACCAGGGTGTCCAGGAATGCATGCTTTAAACTGATTAACTTCTACATTTTCCACAGACGATACCTCACACATTGCCGCATCAATAAAACATTCCAAAGGACAGACGCTGCCTGCCCCAGATGCTGAGAGGTAGAAATAGAGCTCCTACACATGATATGGTCCTGCCCGGTACTACATGACTGCTGGGAAGGGGAGACGAAAACAGTAGCTGAAATGACAGGAAAAACAGTACCCTGCCTGCCTGCT
The DNA here is from genome assembly GCA_963921515.1 of Calotriton arnoldi. NCBI lineage: Eukaryota > Metazoa > Chordata > Amphibia > Caudata > Salamandridae > Calotriton > Calotriton arnoldi. Next base: position 734,256 of record CAWUFW010003730.1, on the reverse strand, counting down.
CATTGCTTATTGGGCCGGTTCCCTCATACTTCCAAAACAAAAGCGACCAGTAAATTCCAGGACTTGGCCTTCATATTAGCAAAGAGGGAAATAACAAGAAACTGGAAAGCCCGGGGGGCCCACCGCTTGGCAGCATGGCGACAAGAACCAGAGAGGAGGGCAGACTGTGAGGGAAGAGTACGGATCAGAGAGGCCAAACGAGGGTTAGGATTATTAGACAGAGCCAGGGCCTGAGAAGCATTAGTGGATACTTTGAAACACCCAGCAGATGCCACAGGGACAGATACACATGAGGAATCGTCAGCACCGGGCACCCCACGATCATCCTAGAGATTACTAGAATAAATAATAGGAAAGTAAATACTTGAGACCTGTAAACTGCAAGGAGAGACTTGGCTGAAAAGGACACGAGAGGATGGAAGTATATAAGCATATGAACAGGAGAGTAGACAATTAATGAAATGAAATACCTGAAATGCTACTGGGGGAAGATATCCCACCCTACTGAACCACTACATTGAATACACTGGAACGAATTCTGACACACCTGCGTCCGCGACTCACAGGGAAGGGAGGGGGCGGGGGGAGCTGATTCACTGTGTAAGAACTTGAGGGCCAAGATAACCAATGCCAATGTGGCTACGAGCATTGCGGGAGTAAGGATAATGTAAGTGGTGTAATGGTATCTGCCTATGCGTTGATGTGTGGTATGCTAAGACAACCAATACAATCTGTTTAAAAAAAATACAATCTCATGAGTTATGTAAATATTCAGGAAGCAATTGTATACTTGGTAGGCTTGGTCATAATTCATTACGTCAGCCATTCAAGTAACACTGCATTGTATTTGCCTATTGTAAACACGTCAAGCATGACTACAGCAGCATTGTGCCCTGGTCCCTTCAGGTGCACTGCCTACGTAGGTGTGCTTTGAGCACCATGGAGCACGTCATCTATTAGCATCAACAATCAAGAGAGCAGGAACTTAATGTTGTCTTTTGCTCACCACAGTTTGGTATCAATGCACCCAATGCAAACGAAACAAATGAAGAACACACTGACTCAGCAAGGAGCTGGTCTAGGATCTAAAACTGGTGCATGTTTAGCTTTTTATTTAAGTTCCCCTGCTTTTCGCCCCCAACACTGTGTTCACAGACATCTTATTTACACTTATTACACATACGGCAGAGTGGAATTAAACAAACTAATCTCATTTGAACGTGTGGGCAAGCAACAAAAAAAAAAAAAAAATCTTACACAGACATGGTATCTGTCAAATAATAAAAAAGTAGAACCTGGAAAATATTTTACTACATGGACAAAAACTCACAGAATTATTGTCACACAAATTTAGCAATCCATCCCCACGCTCCCCCCGCCTCACCTCTCCATTAACACTCTTCCTCTCCAATTTTATACAATTTTTACCCATGTGAAATTGGTTTGAGCAGAAATGTCTTGTGGGAACTCTAAACGTGCTGGTGAGACATCAGCTAGAACCAGTCTCCTGCAAGTAGCTCATGCAACTTTTGTTCCCAAGGTATGCCTTCATGGTAAATTTTCACACAGATAACGGCCGTGAGCATTTGATTCATTATGTGCAATTTTTATTTTTTTTAAGTACTCAAATTCAAGTCAATGGTAACAAAGCCATTCCTTCTATCTGTTCAGCATCTCACGTATGCTACCAGAATTTGCACTAAAGCTTTTTTTAAGGAAAAAAAAAAAAAGTGAATATAAAGATATCCTTCCTTTGCAGGGTTATTCTCCCGGTGCATTTAACGCATGCTATTTGCTTGTCCTTAAAAGTGCTGACGAGTCATTTGGTGATGTACAAAAGCTTATTTTTATTCTTAACCTCTCTTCTCTTTGGAGCATAACCGTATTGTGTTCTGTCCCCCAACAATCAGCAACACTCGGATGCCCCACAAAATGGGAAAGAATGTGGGGTAAATGGAATACCTTTAGGGGAGGTATTTGTACCCCACCGGCAGTAAATCCAGTTTCGGAAGATGATGATCAATAATGAAACCTGTTTGTTCACTGATAAATGTTATACTGTATGTCAGATGTGCTATATACATATGTTTCAATGTTATATGATGGAAACTACTATCTTATGGATGTGTCATGCTGCAAATGTCACTATTGCAAGTCCTATCTTTAATAAAATTGTTTTAAAATAAAACAATCAGCAACACTCCAATAGCAGTGCAGATATACAACCTGTCAGCCTGATGAAACACCGCGCTGAGGGTGCCAACAATTTAGCCGTAAGAGTGCAAATATAGGCAACCACACAAACTGGCCTGAAATCATTTGATAAATAAAAAGACATTTGTCCGCCCCCCACAATATTCGTTAAAAGTCAGTGGTTACACGCATACAATGCCTCAAGTATTTGCATTTCAGATTATGGGCAATATTGCCCATTAGATCCACACTTGCCCATCTGAAGATGCAACCGTATCATGGACCTCATGTACTACTGCCAAATTTATGCTTGCAGCCTAACCTCCTCAGAATCAGGACCCGAGTTTCCCTAAAATGAAGGTGGCTCTAGTGCAGTGTGGTCCAGGTTATGTGGCATCTCCTTACAGACCGCCACAAGAGGCAGTCCTTCTCTCAGCCTACAACTTAATGGCATTTCCATTTCACCAACACCTGCTTCTTTTTTTCACCAGGATTTTAAAACGCAGCTATAACTGGAAAATTGCATATGCGGATATCTTGAGAATTAACGGATTAGAAACACACACTGCAATGAATGTAAAGAAAGGTTTTTGCGTCATGAACGTCTCAACTCAATGTGGAACTTAATATATATTCACACTACTATTAAATGAAAAAGGAAGTTATTCAACATCTGTGGGGTTAGTGCCGAAAATGATCTTCCTGAGGTCCCTGCTCTTGTCCCTGCTCTTCTTGTACAGGCAAAAATGGTAAGGAGAAACCAAAGCATGTGCACAGTGTAGTTACAATCTGACTCTGAGAAATTGAGTGGAGGGGTTTCTCAAACATGCAAGTCTTGATGTACAAAGCATAATATTTAGTTCACATTTCTAGGACACTCCCTTCTAACCCCTGCCTAAGAAGGATATCTGTGAGTCCTTTGGAGAATGAAGCTTGCAGGACACAAGACGCTTCAAAAGGCAAGGACAGCAAGCAGGGCATGGGGTGAGAGAACATTACTCTTTCATAGCAGTCAAAAGTAGAGCAGCGTGCAGTAAGATACTGTTTTCAAACCGGGTACATGCACACAAGGAACACCAAAGTGATCTTGGTGCTATGATGTACTAAATAGATTTCTTGTGCCAGTTCACGGTGGTTTGTATGATTCAAAGAAGAGATCAAGGGATTCCCACATGCTTCTAATCGGGGACTTCCACGGGGAGTTGTGGAGCGCTATATTATCAGCACCTCGCAGGTTAGTGACCCAATTCAGCCAGTGTTTAAAGGACATTTTGCGAGTATCCTTCCAATTGTTGAGAATTATCTTAAATGCTGCTGTGAGAAGTAGGTCAAGGAGTGCCTTGTCATTTTCACACAAGGAGTCTGCTCTTGTAGGAGCAAAAAGTAGAGCCGGGAGGTCCCTGCTTGTATCGAGGGGGAAAGGTTTAGATATGAATTCAAGGACTTTATCCCAGTAGGAAGTCACACACGGGCAAAGAGTTAGTAGGTGTTCTAAGTCCCCTACTGCACCATTGCAGTTCCAACAGATATCGTCTTCACCGTCTATATCTCGCACGGTGTGATATAATTGTTCTGAGATTAAGCCGAAAGTCTTGCAACCACTAGATATATACCAAACGAAATAGCCTTCCATGTTATCTGTTTCTGCCTTAAGATAGATCCCTTGTGCCATCTATGTTATTTTCACTTATGTTATTTTGCTGACGCAGTGCTGATGGTTTATTCATCTATTTTGTCTCTATTTATGTTCTCTAAGATTTGAACTGTGCTGTATTTTCTTTTGCTTTTGGTATTTTTTGTATTTTTTGTACTCTAGGTATTATACATTGTTTTGCTTCGAACAACCAATAAAAAAACTTATTGAATTGGAATAGATTTCTTGTGCCTAAGGGCATCTTTGGGGGTTTGCATCCATTAGACCACAAACAGTGCCTCCATGAGCCCTATACACAAAGGCATTTAAGGCTGCAAATGTATGCTTATGGCTGAACAAAACTCATTCATGCTTGCCAGGAGTTTATTACTGGTTTCCTGGTTGGTGAAAATGCATTACTGCTGCAGATTTCTCTGTCACGAAAGTGGATAAATCTGCAGTAGTAATTCAGAGAAGGTTAGTGGGCGCTTAAAGGCGTGGCTTCCCTTGCAAGTTTTTGAATATCCATAAACATGTACATTTGTGGGTTGATAGCAGTTTTCTAGTGTTCTGGAGAAAATAACTCTTCCATTGAAGGGCAGAAACTTTGTGGATACTGAGGATGAAAGCAGTAGAAGAGGGATTAAACGTTGACAATGAATATCAGTACTTCTTAGGAGAATAGCTAATCTCAGGAAAAAGATACAAGATAATATTATGATGATAAATATAAGAACCATACTTGCTATATTCTGAATGGTATGAAAGAACAACCTTCTGTTACAACAATAACGTGACCGGATTTGTGGCTAGTGTGCCGGCTACTGGCTTAAATTCATTTTAGAGACACTGTCCCTGGACTGGTAGGCAAGAGAGTGGCTACCTACCTTGCTGACCACCCATAAAATAGCGATCAATACTTTCTGAACTACAAACGAGCACCAACATATCTCTCGCCACACTAAATCCTGTTCTATAAAACATTAACACATTATTGCTGTTTCATTCCATCTTTAAGTTTGAAACTAAATGCTATAGTTGGAAATCAAGGACTCTAAATGTAATCCACTTGCATATCTCGGATGGTCTTCACTTGGCGACGCCAGTTTAGGAAAACCAGGGCGTTTCATGTAATAAAACATGCATGAGAACTCCCGGATAAGCGTTCTACTATTTCTAGATACCATATGTATCAATGTATTTAATGTGATCCCACTGGTCAATGTTGAGATTAAAATAAAAATGACACAGAGATCGGGAAATAATGGTCCCTGTCTCTGTTAACAATAGAGTGTTGGTCACCTAAAGACCTGCATTTGTGTTGGGGTCTAAAGTCAAGGTCAAAGACTTTAGACCCCAGCACAACAGCAGGTCTATGGTCAACAGAGACAGGGGACATTATTTCCCGATCTCTCCGTCATTTTTATTTTAATCTCAACATTGACCAGTAAGATCACATTAAATACTTTGATACATATGGTCCATAGTTTATTTTAACCTCCTACATTTGCCAAACTTCTCACTGTCTGGATATACCACTCACAGTCCAGCTTTGTTCATCAGGCATCTGGAAAAAGATCTTACGGTAAAGTGCCCCCTTGCCGGCCTGTCGGGCATTGCAGTGCCGGCCAGACATGGAGCACAGCCCCATGAGGAAACATGTCACCTTCAAGTGAGTGAGGGCAATTGTTCCTAATAGCACATGTTCCCAGAGAACCTGCCGTACAGCTAGAGATAGTATCTCTCAGGTTGTGCATGTGGAACAGTATACTTTGGTTAATCTAATCTGAGAATCAAGACAGACTTCTCCAGAGACTCTCTGCGTTCTGAATAGTCAGAGTTCCAAATTTGCCGCTTGGGCTGGCCACCCGTCCGAAGGGGAGGGGATATGGCTAGACCGGGGGCCTTTAGTGGAGGCCCCCCAGGGAGCAGAGCCAGGGCTGGTGAAGGAGCAAGTAAAAGGATGCACGGAATATTCTTGGTTCACTAGCAGGATTTGTGGTGCAGCCCAGTCATAAATTTGGAGTGTAACTTGGGCTCTGGAGGGCGGGAAGAATATTTAACCCTTGGATGCAGGCAAGATGCCTCTCTTTCTCCAGGGATTCAGCAAAGGAATGGAGGATCCAGAAACCAGGAGGAAAGCAAGGTACAGGGTATTCGTGTAATGCAATTGAGGGGGCTCTTTGCAGTGAAAAGGAGACCACAGCTGGTCATTTGTGCAGCATAAGTGGACATGTAATATATATTGGGGCCAGGATAAGATTACTCAGTTCAGTGTGCTTGGGACTGACAGCATGTGGTATCAAGCGAATGGCCCGTACAGTGGGCTACTTGCAATGTGCACAGAGTATCGGTGAAGGGTGGTGTGTACGGAGACAGCATGTTAAGTGTGCATGGGCAAGGAGGGTGGTAGCTCAGTGCGGGAGACAGCACGTGATTAGGGAGGAGGAGAGGATTCTATGGAGGGGTGCATGCACAATTTCATGTTTAACAGGGAAAAGTGTGGGCACCGCCGTACCCTAAGCAATACTATGCTCTTTGCCACCACTAAAGATTTTGGGCGATAGTAAGAAGAGTGTAGTTTTGTGACTCGCACCTAACTGCATTCACTATCTGTGGGGTGAGGCTTTTCTCTTCTCCACTCTCTACTGCCCGAAAGGATGAGCCCCGCCACAAGGCTTACTTAGCACCTCCCCTGTGCCCTTCTGCTGTTTTCCCGAGCAAGAGTGATATCGGAAAGGGCGGTGACTTTTAAGAGCCAGCAGAGCTGGGTTAGGGTCAGTCTCAGCCTGAGATCGAATGACACTGACCTAATTTATCAAACTCTTATTGTCCATTTTGCATAGCACCCAGAGGTGGTTCCTGCTTTTTGCCTGTGGCATGCTGGGCATCCGGGTGCGGTGGAGTGTGCACAATCCTCTCTTACCACACACAGGAGTGCACGCCCTTGCCTTTCTCAAGTGCCAGCTGATTAGGTGCCGGGGACTCATATAAGGCAGCAAGCATCTTGTATCATATCCGGTTGATACCTGTGAATACTTGTGATGAGTGTTGTCTTATCTCAATTCTATTTCGGTTAGGAAGCGTAAAACTTTCAAAGACAACAACGGCCTTTACCTAGCTTTTTAATGCGTTCGCTTCGGCGTGCTTCTCTAACAAATTTAACAGGATCCCCGTGGTGTTCACTGCCAGTGAAGCGTCGTGCCACAATCGAGGCCCTCACACTGTGTTTTTAGGTCTCGCCTAGGCAGCGCTTGCGCTGTCTCTTCGGGACATGCTGTATTCAGGTATGGACTTTAAGCTCTGCCCATCTTTTCAATTGACTCCTGTTACTGTCCGTTGTAAATGGTGGCTTTTGATTCGTTAATAGGCTTAGTAGTCCCTCCTAAGTACTGCCTTTTCTCCTGTTGTAACCTCCCATGTGGACTCCCCCTGGTAAATGTGTTGCTACTCAGTATGTTGTATTTACAGTTTCTGAGCACTATTTCAATAATGACATTCTTCTAGCTGCTGCTGCAGGCAGGACACACTCTCCCGCTTCTGCAACCCATCCTGCGGTTTAACTGCATGTTGACACTGCACACGACCCATCATCTTTAACAATGGCAGCCCCCCTTTCTTTTCTTCTGCGCGGCTCGCCAAACTATTTTTTAATTTTCAATGTTTTTTTTTTCAGTAGCGTGCACGCCGCCGCGGCTTGCCCAACTCTATTTTTTCATCATTCAAAGGTTTTTTTAAGCAGCGAGGCACGCCGCTCCTAATCACCAACAATGGCGGCCAGCAGCGCGCCAGAGAACGGGGTCAAGGGAGCGCATGTCATAGAATATTGTACTGCGTACACATGCGCCGTCCGGCCCTTACTATAAATGATACGCTTGCGGTGAAGCGTGGGCTCCGTTCCATTTGTGCACTGCCGAGACCCAGGGCAGTGCATTGCTCCTTTCCTTACATTAAAGGAATGGCATGTCCTCTTGTTCTCCTTGTGAGGACAATGTCCCTGAGAGCCCCTGTGCAGCAGCGAGTCCAGAACGCCACTTGAAAAAAAAATTGCCAGTACAGGATTTACTTTTAAATAAAGAGGTTGCTCTCCTGGCTGTATTTTGGGTAATGACAGTAACAGTAAGCAGCACAGATCAAAAAATCCGCTGTCGGTTGTTAGCTCACATCAAAGTAAGGCCTTTTGGTTCAAGGGCCGTGAAGCTGCTTTTCATCCACTTGAAATGTAACTTGAGGGAACATATGTCTAGTGTTCTGTATTGCAACACATGTATAGTGCTTTTCTATTCATAACGAGGCCTCGACACACTTTCTGGGTGGTCCAGTGAGCAACAACTTTGTTGAGCCTGGTTGGCAGAGTGTGTTTTATAGTGTGGTCTGTTTGGGTAGTATTTTGATGAGGTTTGTGAGGCTCGGACAGCTTTCTAGTTTGTTGCAGTAAACTGCTGGCTCTGCTTAAGCTTGGCGTGAGGAAGAGATATCCCACAGGGGTAGTTTTATAAAAATATATTTAACGTGCTTTCAGTCATCACTTTTTATGTGGACTGTGATTAATAGCACTGAAGAGTGCAGGGGATTCATATCCCTGGAATAAAGCTTTATTGACAGAAGGGTCATGGAATATTATTTGTTTTCTTTTTAAAAATGTTTGTTTTTATTCCTTTCTATTTGTAGAAGCTCATTGTTAAATCGCAAACTCGATGTAATCGTTACACAATGGTCTGTTTAAGCATCTGCACTTACATAAATTAATTGGGCGTGCGCCTTTAATGCTGTAGGTAAAGATCTATTTTTTAAGAGAAGACCAGTAGTGAAGGCTTGGCCTGAGAGTTGGGGTTTTCACAGTATTGTCTGATCTTCCATTTACCAACATCATATATCTAGTCCGTGCCAAGTTTTCAGCTTACCTGGTTATGCTTACAGTTATACTCTCAAAGATCCATTTTTATTAACCATGTGTTATGCCAACATGGGCCCAGGAGCTACCTACTTTGATATTTCTTGTAATTATCAACACTACCTATGGCCTAGAAGGTTTGTCCGAGGTGCATCTTTGCTGTATGTGCTTCCTAAACTAGGCTGCCATTTTGTCTCATTGATTTTATCAAATCTACTGTGTTCTACATGTGTATTTGTAAAGCGCACGTTCACTCGTAGGCATCTTGACGCTGAATAACAGATGTTTATTGTTACCCAATTCAATGGTACTCATTTTATCGACCTCAGAAGAATGAAAGGCTGAGTGGACCCACAGGGATTTGAACCTGTGAGTATGAAGTCAAACACAGGTCCCTACAGTGGACGCATTAGTCCACTAAGCCACCAGACCTGGCTTAAAGCCTCTCTTGCTGAAATCCTCCTTCACCCTTGACTTGGATCATTTAAAAAACTGTTTGTCTGCCTTCAAGTCCATGGCCAACAGATTAGTTAATCTAGGCTAGGTGGATAAGAACTAACTTTGTACATCTGTTAAGCGCGGCTTATGTTCGAATCAATGTTGATTGTTCTCCTCATCCGTTTCATCCTCCTTTCTCATGGGTTACTGTTTCTTTGAATTTACTTACCCATTTGCTTCTTTGAGTTCCGCCCTTTTTCCCTCATCTTGCTCTCTTCACACCTTCTCAATAACAAGCATTTGCAATGCAATAGGTCTCGCATTATTAAAGTTTGAGCTATTGGCATTGCTAAATAATGCAACACCAATAACTCAAACTTTAATAATGGGAGACCTATTGCCGCCGGCTCAAATTAAGCACTGGAAACATCCATTTCTTTCAGCAAGCTCTTACTGGTTAACAGCACAATAGTCAAGTGGATGGTACATGTTGTTGTGCGCGACAGGTTCGCTCATACAGAGGATTGTCACAGTGGTTAACTCAGGTGAATGGGAACAGCCATTACCTTCCTCTTTACTGAAGGCCCGATAAGCATGGTGGGCAGCATTAAAGTCCAGTTTCCTGATGCAAACCAAAAAAGAGTTCCAAAGCTCTGCTGTCTGAACAGGGAAGGTTGATCTTCCAAGTTGCTATCTATTCCATTACAGAATTTCAGCTCTGAGATGGCCCTTTGATCGAAAACTTCATCTGAGCCAATTGTTCTTAAATTTCCTCGAGATGAAGTAAAGAGCCAGGGGCGTAACGGAGACCCCTGCACTCCCCGCGGTGCGGGGGCCCCCATAGTTTCTTGTTTTGGAAGGGGCTCCCTCACCCTCTAAGTCTAAGCCATGCTATTGCATGCCTTACAGAATGTGTGCAAAGGCATCGAATAAGAAATAGTTAAAGGCTTGGAAAAGAAACTCTGCTTTACCAAGCTGGCCCCTGCAGTGTCGGGGGGCGGGGGAGGGGGGTGTAGAGGAGCAACCGTTCAGGGTGCCCCCATTGAGCCCATTCTGCATGGTGCCCCATCATTTTGTATTTCGCCACTGGAAAGACCTTTTTACAGGTGTGCACTATGTACCGTACAGAGGGCCTTGAAGGTAACTCTTTGCTCTAGTTATTCAGTTCAGAGCTATTAGAGCGGGCTGGTGTGGTCCAGTGCTGGGGATAATCTCAATTGGTTAAATTTTACTAAGAAAATGGAGTGTGCTGAGTGAGTGGAGATTATTTTGGGGGCGGTTTTGCAGGATAATGGGAATAGTAACATGATACAACATGTGTATTTATAAAGTGCATGTTCGCCCAGAAGGGTATCTTGGCGCTGAATAACAGATGTTTGTTACTCAACTCAATGGTACTCATTTTATCGACCTCAGAAGGATGAAAGGCTGGGTGGACCTGCAGGGATTTGAACCTGTGACCATGAAGTCAAACACAGGCCCCTACAGTGGATGCATTAGTCAACTAAGCCACCAGACCTGACTTAATAGCAATTTGAAATGCATAGGTATGTGCAGGCTCATGAAAACTTGGAAACAGAAGAACATATGCCCCATTCTGTAGGTTAGCACTGTAGCTTGAGAGAGCAAAACAGATTGAGGTCGGTATCTGTGGAAGTAAAAAAAAAAAAAACGAGCTATTGGCATTTTAAATGACAATGCCTATTATTTAAGTGTTTTTAAAAGCAACACATATATAAAAGACATTGTTATTTCTAATGCCAATAGGTCAAACTCTGGCAAATGCGAGACCACTAATGGTCTCATTACATTTCATCGAAGACAGTGCTCTGCTGCCCATCACCCCGGAGATCTATGCGACTCCACTTTAGAGGGCACTCCCTACAGAAGCACACTTCATCTGAGATGTTTGCAAGTACAACAGCAGCACACTGACCCTCAGAGAACTTCACTAGCTCCCACTAGTCTCAAGCTATCAGCTCTGTCACTGCACCAAAGCCGATTGCCACCTTCAAGACCTCCAGTGGAGTGTGCACACCCTGCAGCAGCATTACAGGATTGAGAAGAGGGAAATGATGGAAAGAGAAGACAAGATGCTAGGCATTCTCCTCCTGGACTCACAGTATCTCGAATGCCATTCCAGTGCATATCTGCCAGAGTTCACCCTATCTCAACTTAAACAAGTAGATGATAAATCATGTCTTTAGACAACACTCCCCAGGGTAGCCACCTAGACGCCAGCATAGCCCAGGGCAGTTCCTAGTGCTGCTCTATCCCACCTCACCAGTTACGTTACACAAGGACACGTTCATTGGTAGTCACGGGAGATTAAGTGATTTGCCCAGAATCACAGGATGCTGAGCCGATGCCGAGGCTCAAACTGGTTCCCAGCGCCAGAGTCTGCAGCTCCTCTCCCCAGGACAACATCTCCATGTGAGTCTCTTCTCAGGACAATCTCTGTCTTCACTGTGAACCCCTACTTTAGATGTTACCTCCACCGACCCGCCTGCATCTGAACCACCTTGTATAAAAATACCATCGCGTGCACCGGAGCATTGCTTTGTAGCGAGGTCCCAGCATTAGCATAACTTAAAGCGAGAGAAACACAGCGAAAGGAATGAAATGTGAAATTCATTAAACAGAGAGAAAGGCATAGGGATTGCGAGAGGGAGAGAGCAAAGATAAAGAGAGAAAGAGACAGTTACTCGTATGAGATACCGAGATGAGAACGAGGTAGCGAGTGAGCATGACAGGTACAACAATGCACAGGAGATGTCATGAAAGAGAGCGAGACAGAGCTCGGTGTTCCTGAAGCAGGCGCCGCGCTCTATATTATAGTTATAAAAACATTTTAAATGAAACTGAGCGCGGTTTCCCTAAAGCGGGCGCCACGCTCAGCGTGCAATTTTATTTTATTTTTTAAATAAAAGCTGTGAGAAAGCGCTGTGTCACCGAAGCGGACACGGCATTCATCTAAAAAAGAATAAGCATCGCCATTGAGTAACTTAACATTTAGAGCGGCATAGCGCTCGATGTGAAAGGCGGCCACCATTGTCCTGTGGTGGCGCGCTGCAAATGCAAGAAGCAGTCGCCATTGTCCCCATTAGTTAGTTAAACGAGCTAACACACGCAGACCCGCCCCCCAAGTAAAGGCACTGCCTTTCTCCTTCGGAAGACGCTCCTTCGGGGCGGGAAACAATAAGTTCGGCGGTTCTGTTTTCCTTCCTTCACATTAACACTGATTCAGGTATACAAAAACGCAGCCTGGTGGACGTTGCTCCGGTTCCTGGCACTCGACCCTCTTCTTCTCTGCCTCCGAACAGCCCCGTTTAGGCTTTGAAATGAATCCCCTGCTCGCCCGGACGCGATACTATTGGAACGACCGTAGAGCTTGCGAGGAGCAGGAAACGAAACCAGTGGTGCGCGCGCACCACAGAGGAACGGGGGGGGGAGGGAGCGCGGCAGCAAGGCAAACACGCGCTGCTGCGCGTGCTAGACACCGGTGGGACTAGGGCGGGGCAAAGGCGGGACATGCGCCCGCCTTTGCCCAATTGCGTGCTGTATTTTATTTTTTTTAAAACGCTAAATCCAATGGCAGCCGGCGAAAGCAAAACCACACGCACGAGCGTGTGGTCAGCTTTCAGAACCCCCTACATGAGGTCTCGCGCTGCGCGAGCAGTGCTACGCACTGCAACGCTAGGCGCGAGACCTAAAAACAATCATGAAAAGGAGTCCAGTTTTGACGTAGGAAGCAACAATGTGAAGCTCATGTTCGATTAAGTAACCTACATTCAACTACTCATGCATTTAGTGGCGCAGCTGGCATGCACACCAAGCGCATGCCAGCTGCGCCACTAAATGCATGAGTAGTTGAATGTAGAGTGTACAGTGGATCGCTGGATGAGTGAGGGTAGTGGCGATGGTCATTGAACTGTGACTTTTTTGCATCAGTTTCACAAGTAAAATGGCGGCCGCGCTTTTGTTTTCTTCTGCGCGGCTCGCCAAAATCAACTTTTTCAACACTATTTTGTTATTTTTTACCAGCACGCCATGCCGCGGTTCCACTTTAATAATACCGCCCACGCACCTTGCTTTTGTTCTGGAACGTGAAGCCAGCACTCCGACTTATTACTGGGATCTCGAGCACCCACCTCCTCAACTGTAAGTAAAGTTCTATCTAATTAAAAAAATATATACTACTTTTAACGTATCTGGAATCCTGTATCGCTCTCGTGTCCCATAGTTTTGCTTTAGACTTAATAAACGAGTTTTCCTTTGTGAAGCTGCATTTAACATACTCGCACTTTCGGGTTACCCAAGTTTCAGAGTTTCTGCCTTGCTCCCTCTTACTTAACCTTTCTGCGGTGCTGCCCCATGTACGTTCATCTTAACACCCATTTTAGGTTGCTACTCCTTGCTTCGTCATGCTATATATGCTGCCCCTTAGATTTTTTTGCTTACAGACCTACGAGTAAAAAAAAAACATTGGCATTTACAACGCCAATAGTTCTAACTTTCACAAATGCGAGACCTATTGCATTGCAACAGCTTGGTCTTTTCTAGAGCTATGAAGTCCTATGAAGCTACATACCTGCCAACTTGGAAGAAAAATGTCACCGTGTGAGGAGGGGGCGGGCCTCATGCTGAGAAGTACCTATGAGGCACTTTTCAGCCCTACCCCGCCCCCAAGCGCCCTCCTCCCAAAAAAAAAAAAATAATAAATTGTTGCCGAGGCTGGTGCCGATGTCTTGTGGTGTTTCCACATCCCTTAATGGACGTCGGCAGCTTAAAGCCTCGATAAACGAGCCGGAAAACCACTACTTGCAGTGGTTTTCAGCTCGTTTTCCCTGCCACCATGTGATACTGGCTCCTCCCTGGGAGACCGTGTGATGGGAGCCGATGTCCTGTGTCACACGGCGGCACCATGTGAGTTGGCAGGTATGAGCTGTGTGTAGGACGACTATACGTCACCTGTTACTCCTGTAGTTGGGGCGGTGCAGAGGAGAACCCAATTCCTGTGGTAGGAAAATTTTGCAGAGAGGTCCCGTACCACCTGCCGTCGCTCGAGAGGTCCTAGTGCCGCTTGCTACTATGTTTTGGAATGCCTCGTCAGGGATTGAAGAATGTGTGGGGAGGGGCAGGGATGATGGATGTGGATGGTACAAGATTGATGGGTGCGCGGAGGAGGTAGCGAGTATGTGGGTGGGCTGGAATTGGGGTTTTACAGAAATATGATGAAAGAATGCAGGGGAAAAAAGATGCGAGCGAATATGAGAAACTTGGGCAAATGGAGGATGGTGTGCCAGTGTACAGCTGCCACTGTTTAGAAGTGTGTTTCTTGGGCTGTGTATATACCTACAGGGAAATGGTGCATAGGTGTACATGACAGTGAGCAAATGGTTGTAGGGGGTACGCGATTCAGGGTGTGAGGGCTAAGGTGTGTAGAAGTTTAATCAAGTGGAGGTGCCGGGGTTGTCGCAGATATCCGGGTTTCACGCTGTGCCATTCAGATGTTGGATGGCGGTGAAGGGGTTATATTCACCCTCACAGTGCAGCATCAAGGTGACTATGCGCAAGCAACATTACAGTTGGGCAGGGCAAATGCAAGGTAAAATTTGTCACTAGTGCATCCCGAACTAATGTCTTTAAAGGGGCTCGGGTGTTAGATAATGAGGAGCAAACGGGAGGCTTTAGAATATGTGCGGTCACGTAGGGATGCTGGAATTGGGCATTCACCCTGTGCAATTCGGACATTGGATGGGGTTTCCAATAGTGCCAGACGGTGATAACGAGCAAACAGGAGGCTTGGAGGGGGGACAGGGAACTTGCCCAGGATCACACAGGGATGCCGGAGTTAGGCTCAGATTTCCGTTTATCCCACTGTGCAATTAAGCCACTGGATGGGATTTCTGTAGGGGCTCAGAAGGCTGATAAAGTACAAACAGGAGGCTAAGGAGACACGGCATTGACATGGTATCTGCCCAGGATCACAGGGTTTGGTCAAGCTGGGGCAGGGCCCAGATTTTCGGGTTAGCGTACAATTGTATCCGGTAGGCGTGCTGCAGCGCCTCATCGGGGGTAGAAATGCGAATAAAGACAATTTAATTAAAGTTCCACATCAAATGGCCAGGTAAGGATGCCACCATTGGGCCCGGAACATTCCTGCCCCAGGCTGTACAGTTCAGGTTTTGGCTGCCATTGGAGGTAAGGCTTTACTCTGATCATTTGTCTCCAAAATTGAAAAGAGGAAGGCGCGCCGGAGGGACAGCCGTAATCTGCATGTCATGTTTTGCTGTCATATGGCATGAACCGGGCCCGCAGACAGACAACCACTTCACACCGTGTACAACCATTAGTGGGCTAAGGCAAGATAGTAGTAAGGTGGACTTTTACTGGCCCATATTATTATAGGGCGATATCAAACTCTATTAGATCAAATCGAATAAAATAGGTTTAGTACAACTGGTATTCCGAACGCACATATTTTAAAGGGATCCCATACGTAATAATGAAGAAAAAGAATTTGCGTGAAATACAACAGTTGTTTAAGATTACACAATTTACGCGGGGAGGCAGCAATTTATCGAGGTTTTTTGGTTCACTTTGTGCAAATCAGCCAGTAAATGGATATCCACCTGTCTTTCGTTTTAAAGCTTTGTGTTTACCTCTGTGCAATTTTCTGCGGTTTTTATATAGCACGAACTTAGATCGCTGTGGATTAGCACCAGGTATATTACACATTCACTTTGGTGGGCAGGCGGAGATAAGAGTGATTTGCCTGGGCGCAGCACGTTGCACAGATGCAGAGAGTTGAGCCTTGCCCCCCAATGAAGCATGATGAACGGAGCGCTGGGAGCTAAAGAACGATGATGGATTCAACCCAGATCTAATAGTGACTGGGGGGTGAGTGTCTGAAAAGTTTCAGCGCTCCGTCCATCAACTCCTTGCATTTGCTTTGTTCGCCCTAGGTTGGCTGGGTATGCCCAGACGTGGGTCCCTTGCTCACTTTGCCACTGGATTCAAGCTAGCCTGGCTGATGAGGGGTGTTACCCCGAAACCGGTCCCAGGATGCTTGTTACCAGTCCAGGGAAGACCTGATTTGCATATGGCTGGGTCTGAACTGGGGTGGCGATGTGAGCTAAAGAACGATGATGGATTCAACCCAGATCTAATAGTGACTAGGGGGGGGGGGGTCTGAAAAGTTTCAGCGCTCCGTCCATCGTCTCCTTGTGTTTACCTTATTCATTAACTGGCCGCTCGTCGCGCCGCCGCGGGCAGCAGCGGGACGTGACCTCACGTCCGCCTGTTGTGTGTTTCACAAACCTCACCTCCAGGCTGTGATTGTTGTCTACGTAGTAGCCAATGGGCACTCAGACTCACGGCAGTCATGAATTATGTATCGAAATATGCCGCAGCGTGGCCGGCGGCGTCGGGGTGAATTATCCTATATTCTTACATTGCAACCACAGTAGCAGATGCTAGAGCTGTGGACTCTGAGCCAGCCCCCCGGAAGCAGCGCACTGCCACTCCAGTTTCAGTGCTTTATTATGGTGATTACTAGCACTCCTTGACAGCTCAGGAGGTGCTATAATGCGCAACCTCGCATTTCAGTGCGGTGAGGCAGACCACCACACTGTAATGCGTCTAACGCCTGATGCATGGTACTTGGCAGGGCTGGGTCTGACAGAGGTTGAGGTATTGCTTGAATCCATTGTCTAAAGCTGGAAAGAGGAACTTGCATGGGAGGGAGAGCCATACACTGCACCTCATGTTTTGATATATCACAGGGAATCATCGCTAGTGTACAGGGCTAATTGGTACCAAGTCGCCTCTAGTGTCTATGCCCATCACTACCAAGAGCTCTAGAGTTGTGGTGGGAGGCAATCAGTGGGTGGGTGTGGGTGCGGATTTCGCTGGCTCTGGGTGTGATGCCATTTCTCTAATAAAGGCTGGTAACCTGTTCGTTGGTCTCGAGTGCGGCTTATTGGACTACCGATGTTTTGGAATCTATGAGGCGGACGCCCTTCCGCCAAGCACACACCACCCCAGGATTTCAAGGGAGCCACGAGAATGGATGCACCATTCTTAATGTGGAGCAACGATCGAGGATTGAGGCCTTACACCCAAGCTGGGGCTCATTGGTTGGGCCTGATCTGTCGCAGTCATTAGTGTGCCATACATAGGAGGCAATAATTGGGCACCTCATCTCCCATAAGGAATACAGACGTGAATAAGGGGCGTGACATTGTTTGAATGAGGGAGTGTTTTGCCCGCCTAAGCACGAACTTTCCAAGCCTCTGCCTCTGAGGAAGAGAATCACTCGAAACGCGTCAGGCGAGGGGAAAGCTGCAGATTTTGCTGGCTCTGGGTGTGATGCCATACCTCTAATAAAGGCTGGTAACCTGCTCGTTGGTCTCAAGTGCGGCTTATTGGGCTACCGATGTTTTGGAATATATACACATACACACATATATATATATATATATATATATATATATATATACACATACACATATATATATATATATATATATACACATATATATGCACAAGTTACTAACTTGTGTAACGATATATCTGTAAGAGACAGTAGTTAGTGACAGATTCCTTACCTTAGAATATCCCCAGGCGTCAGGCTGGATCCGGAAAGTTTTTTGCGTAGCAGTACCCTTGCGCGTCGGTAGGCGGCGTCGTGCGGCTCCGCGTCCGTCGTCGGCGTCGTGATCGCCGGGATGACGTCGCGGGCAGTACTTAGGCGCCGCCCGTGCGCGCTGACGTCAGTTCTGTACACGACTTTCCGCGCCAGGAACGCAGAGCCATGCAAGAAGCCGACATAGGTGTCTGAAAAATACTAGGGCCCTGAAAGGGATGTCCTTAACCCTAGAAATCAGTTCGCAGAACAGGGAGGATGGGTGGGGCGGTAAGGAATCTGTCACTAACTACTGTCTCTTACAGATATATCGTTACACAAGTTAGTAACTTGTGCATCTGAAAGAGACACGTTAGTGACAGATTCCTTACCTTAGAATAGATACCCCAGCAATACCAACCCCGGTGGTGGGTCTGCGAACAAAGATCAGACAAGGAAGTCCTGGAGGACAGAACGGCCAAAGAAGCCGTCCCTCCGGACCTGACTGTCAAGGCAGTAATGTTTTGTAAACGTGTGCAGCGAGGCCCACGTAGCTGCCTGACAGATAACCGGCAGCGGAACACCGCGGCCCAAGGCCGTGGTAGCAGCCGTTGCCCTGGTGGAATGGGCACGGAGCCCAACAGGAGGCTCCTTTTAGCCAAAGAATAGCAGGTCTTGATGCACAAGGTAACCCAGCGGGAGATGGTTCGTTTGTGCACCGCCCGACCTTTTTGGCGCCCACGTAGCCAACAAAGAGCTGGTCATCCACCCGGAAGTGTTTTGTGCGGTCAATATAGAAGGAGAGCGCACGTTTTGGGTCCAGACGGTGGAGCCTCTCTTCCTCTGTGGAAGGATGCGGAGGCGGAAAGAAGGTGGGCAAAGTGATGGTCTGCCCAATGTGGAAAGCAGTAACCACCTTTGGCAAGAAGGACGGACGCGTCCGAAGAACAACCTTGTCCGGATGAACAGACAGAAAGGGAGGTTTGCAAGATAGAGCCTGGAGCTCACTCACCCGCCGAGCAGAGGTGATGGCCACCAGAAAGGATGTCTTCAGAGTCAGAAGACGAAGAGGACAGTTATGCAGAGGCTCAAAGGGAGCGCACATTAAAAAGGTAAGAACCAAGTTCAAGTCCCACTGAGGCATCACAAACGGAACAGGAGGGAAGAGGTGAGTAATGCCTTTTAAGAACCTGTTAACAACAGGGGACTTGAAAAGGGAGGGCTGATCAGGGAGCCTGAGGAAGGCCGAGATAGCACAAAGATAACCCTTGATGGTACCCAGGGCAGAACCCTGTTGGGCCAGAGAGAGAAGGAACAGAAGGACCTCAGAAAGAGGGGCAGAAAGGGGATTCACAGCCTTTGCTGTGCACCATGTCACAAATTTGTTCCACCTGCAGGCGTATACCACCTTAGTGGAGGGACGCCTGGCTGCCAGAATCACATCACAAACTTCGGGAGGCAAGTCGAAAGGAATCAACTGCCGCCGCTCAATCTCCACGCAAGCAGGTGTAGACTGGACAGGTTCGGGTGGAGGACCGTCCCCTGCTGCTGCGACAGAAGATCCTCCCGAAGAGGCAGTCGGATCGGGGATCTACGCTCATATTGAGTAGCTCGGGATACCAAACTCTTCGAGCCCAGTCCGGAGCCACAAGAATGACTTGGGCCCGGTCGTGCCGAATCTTCAACACTCTGGGTAGAAGTGGTATAGGCGGAAAGGCGTACAACAGACCGCAACTCCACTCGCGACGAAAAGCGTCGCCGAGCGAGTGCCGCCTTGGAAATTCCAACGCGCAGAACTGATGACATTGCGCGTTCTCTTCGGTGGCGAATAGATCTAACCAAGGCTCTCCCCACTGTAGAAAGAGTCCTTGCGCCACTTCCGAGTGAAGACGCCATTCGTGATCCATCATGCACCTGCAGCTGAGTTCGTCCGCCCTGGCGTTCAGGGAACCTGTCAGGTGTTGAACCATCAGGAACATGCCCTGATGTTCCAGCCATGTCCAGAGGCGCAGAGCCTCCTGACAAAGGGTCCAAGACCCCACCCCGCCCTGTTTGTTGCAGTACCACATGGCGGTGGTGTTGTCTGTGAACACCTGCACTACCTTCCCTTTGACAGAGGGAAGGAATGCCTTGAGTGCAAGTCGGATCGCCCGGAGCTCCAGAATGTTGATATGGAGCCGGGACTCCGCCGGAGACCAGAGGCCTCTGATCTCCGCCTCTCCCATGTGACCGCCCCATCCCAGAAGGGACGCGTCCGTCACAACTGTATGCTCTGGCTGGGGAAGGGAGAGGGATCTGCCCATGACCCATTGCCGGTTCGAGAGCCACCACTGCAACTGTTTTGCAGTTCCCTCCGAGATCTGGACGTGATCGGACAGGTTGCCCTGGTGCTGCGCCCACTGGAACTTCAGGTCCCACTGCAGAGCCCGCATATGCCACCTGGCATGATTGACTAGCAGGATGCAGGAGGCCATGAGGCCCAGCAGCTTCAGGGTCATCCGTACCGAAACCCAGGATAAAGGCTGAAAGATCGGAATCATAGCCTGAATATCCCGGACTCGCCGTTCGGGAGGATAGGCCCGAAACTGCGTCGTGTCCAGAACTGCTCCGATGAAAAGGAGCTGTGGAGAAGGAATCAGATGCGACTTCGGCACATTGATGGAGAACCCCAGCGAGTGCAGGAGTTCGGCCGTAGTCTGGAGGTGGGAGACGACTGCCTGGGACGAGCCCGCCTTCAGCAGCCAGTCGTCGAGGTAGGGGAAGACTGAAACCCCTGCCCGGCGCAGATGAGCTGCGACCACCGCCATCACTTTCGTGAACACCCGAGGGGCACTGGTAAGGCCAAAGGGGAGCACGGTGAACTGAAAATGCTCGGGGCCTACCGTGAACCGAAGGTAACGCTGGTGGGCCGGCAGGACGGGGATGTGGAAATATGCGTCCTGCAAGTCCAACGCTACCAACCAGTCTCCAGGGTCGAGGGCAGTCAAGACCTGAGCTAGGGTGAGCATCTTGAACTTCTCCTTCCGGAGGAAGCGATTGACGTTCCGGAGGTCTAAGATAGGACGCATGTCCTCCTTGTCCTTTTGGGCACCAGGAAGTAGTGGGAGTAGCAACCACGCCCTACTTCTGGGGTCGGAACATGCTCAATGGCCCTCTTGGCCAAGAGGGCCGTGACTTCCTTCTGCAGAAGTACCAAGTGATCCCCTGACATGCGGTGGAATTGAGGTGGCATGGCTGGGGGGTGGACTCGAAGGGGAGGGAATAGCCCCTTCGGACAATGTCCAAGACCCACCTGTCCGAGGTGATGGTACGCCAGTGGGGAAGGTGATGGCGGACCCTGCCCCTACTGGCGTGCTGTGCACCTGAAAGGAGGGACTAGGAGGGTTTGGAGGCCGCGGACGGGTTGGTGGTGGTGGCCTGACCCGCACGCTGGTTGCCCGATCCGCCACGGCGGGATCCACGTCCTCGGCCACGCGAAGACGCCTGCTGCGCGGGCCGGTGGCTGGGCTGCTGACGTGAAGGGGCGCCCCTACCGTGGCCACGATAGGGGCGAAAAGCAGAAGTCAGCGGAGGGCGTGTAGCAGAAAGGCCCAGGGACTTTGCAGTAGCCCGCGAGTCCTTAAAGCGCTCCAACGCATGGTCTGCTTTGGACCCAAAAAGACCGACTCCATCAAAGGGCATGTCCATGAGAGTATTCTGGACATCCCCTGAAAAACCAGTGGTTCTCAGCCAGGCGTGGCGTCGTAGCGCCACCATCGTTGCAATAGACCTGCCCAGCGAGTCGGCGGTATCAAGGCCACATCGTATTGTGTATTTGGCCGCATCCTTCCTTCCGCAATGGCGCGGGAAAGCAGTGTCTGGACCTCCTCAGAACACTGGGGCAAAACATTCGCCACTGAATCCCACAAGGAGTGGGTATATCGGCCCAAAAGACAAGCGGTGTTGATGGACCGCAAGCCAGCACTGGAGGAAGAAAACCCTTCTTCCCAAATTGATCCAGGCGTTTGGATTCCCTATCCGGAGGGGCGGTAGGGAAGGCGGTTTGGGAAGCGGAGGCTTGGACAACCAAGCTCTCAGGGGTGGGGTGGACAGAGAGAAACAGGGGGTCGCCCGGAGCTGGGCGATGGCGTCGGGACACGTTCCTATCCACAGGAGCCGCTGTGTTGGGCTTGGACCAGGCGCCCAAAGAACGTCAGTGAGGGCGTCGTTAAACGGCAGCACAGTCTCCGTAGAGGAGGCTGCCGGCTGAAGCACCTCTGTCAAGAGATTAGTCTTGACCGCCACAGTAGGGAGTTGGAGATGTAAGGCTCCAGCCGCCCTACGCAACACCGTTGCAAAATTGGCTCCCTCCTCCGTAGCCACGGGAGGAGACAGCATGCCAGTGTCAGGGGAAGTATCTAGACCACTGGCATCCCCTAGACCCTCTGTCCAGTCCTCATCGTACTGACACTGTTGTGCCAGAGGGTCATCAGACCCCTCCCAGTCCTCCTGGTCCTCCTCTGGTTCAAAATAAGGGGAGGAGGGACATTTGGGACCCAAGGTCTCATCTGCGCCGGAACCGGCGTCGAGCGACGTCGGTCCGGGTCCATGTCCGGAGCCGGAAGGAACTGGGGGACGACGCCGCCCGGAGCCCCAGGCGGCGTCGAGAACGGCACCGGAGACATCGTTAGGTCGACCGGCGTCGATGGGGGTTGTGGAGCCGGGATCGAGGCCGGGGCCGGAGCCGGGATCGAGGCTGGAGGCACGGGCGACGCCGGGGCCGGAGCCGTCGGCGACGCCGGAGCAACCCCATCAGGGCCCGCAGGGCCCGAAGGCGCACCGGAGGGACCTTGAGGCCCGAAGAGGCGGGCCATGGCCGACAGGAATTCCTGTACTTGGGCCGGATCCGCCCCCGAACCCGGAAAGGACGGGTATTGCGGGGGCGACTCCACAGGCGAGTCGCGAGACCGGCGAGGCGAAGTCCTAGAGCGACGATGCTTTTTGGACTTTTTGTGTTTTGACTTACCGGACGAAGAAGACTTCGATGCCGACGACCGGTGTGGACTCCGCGATCGACCCCTGGACCGCTCACGCGACCGGGGCTTGCGCGGAGCCGAATGCCGGGCCTCGAGGAGCTTTCGAGACCGCTCTCGCAAAGCTTTCGGGTTGAGGGCCCGGCAGTCGGAACAAGACTCCGTGTCGTGGCCTCGGCCGAGGCAGAAGAGACACTCCCAATGCGGGTCTGTGATGGACATCATCCGAGCACAGGCGCCGCAACGTTTAAACCCGGGCATCCCTACGACACCTTGAAGTCGATTGAAGAAAAACAGTGAAAAATTCACCAAAAGTTTGGTCAAAAATGACCAGGGCACTGCTCTTCCCGGATCTGCGCTTGCTGGCGCGGAAAAAGAAGAACTGATGTCAGCGCGCAGGGGCGGCGCCTAAGTACTGCCCGCGACGTCATCCCGGCGATCACGACGCCGACGACGGACGCAGAGCCGCACGACGCCGCCTACCGACGCGCAAGGGTACTGCTACGCAAAAAACTTTCCGGATCCAGCCTGACGCCTGGGGATATTCTAAGGTAAGGAATCTGTCACTAACGTGTCTCTTTCAGATACACATATATATATACACACACATATATACATACATATATATACACACACATATATACATATATATATATATATATACATACATACATACACATATATATATACATCCACAAAACAGGTTGCCCATAAGAAGACGCCACAAAGTCAGGGAGTGAAACACCTTTAAAGGGAGACTTCAACTGTGCAGCATCACGGCCTCACACCAAGAAATGAAACAGCCCAACGCGTTTCGAGCACTCCTGTGCTCTTGTTCACGGGCAGGAAAGGGAAGAGTACTGGCAGGCATTCAATCAGGAACACCTGATAACTACCCCAAGACACGCCCCAGTGGGCGTAGGCAAGCAAAGCATGCTGGTACTTGGAGTTCCTGTGCGTTTATCCCTCGTGGGTGCCGCCATGTCTCTCATAGTAGTCCAAATAAAAACCACAGTGGGTTCGGGAAAGGCTGATACACCACCGCTCAGCTGTATAAAATGTCCAACCACACGGCTGTCCCTGGTTCCAATGCGTTAGGATATGCAAACGCAGGATCTGCACTTCGCAGCAGGGCGTCTTCGCGACCGGGCCGGCCGCCATAAATCCACAAAACAGGTTGCCCATAAGAAGACGCCACAAAGTCAGGGAGTGAAACACCTTTAAAGGGAGACTTCAACTGTGCAGCATCACAGCCTCACACCAAGAAATGAAACAGCCCAACGCGTTTCGAGCACTCCTGTGCTCTTGTTCACGGGCAGGAAAGGGAAGAGTACTGGCAGGCATACATACATACATACACATATATATATACATATACATACATATACATACATACACATACATACATATACACATACATACATATACACATACATACATATACACATACATACACATATATACATACACATATATACATACACATATATACATACACATATATACATACACACATACACATACACATACACACATACATACATACATACATATATATATATATATACATTAAAGACCAATTCTGAGCTCCATAAAGACCCGACACCGACACAGGGGTTGCGTTGCCATTTCATCCTTCCTTTATTTCAGAATATTTCACCATGACGCGTTTCGGCATTCCTGCCTTGTTCACATTGGCAGTCAACTAAAAACAACATACTTCTTTTAAACAGAGTGTTTTAATCACATGACCCAGTTTTAGATAGCCATAAAGGACAGACTCATTGTGCTGCCTAAAATTCAAGGTATGTACCTTTTCCTTTACAAATATTTTTTCTCTCTCTCAAAATAAACATAACCACAATTTCATCATTGTCTATCATCATATTAATCACTTTGAAGAATTAATTTGAAAAATTATTTTGAAAAATTATGGCCCCTAGGTTGTCCCTATACTACTCAATTCTCTTTTCATAGTGGACCATTTTTATTAAAAACAAAGTGCTCTGCAGCGCACTCATTTGTTTAGTAATTCTCACAAGTGGTGCCTGCTTATCTAGGGTCCTTCAAAGTAACATATCAAATTTTAAAACCTCATTTCAGTAATAAAATCATGATGTTAAAAAAATATAAATATATAAACACATTTGTTAAGGGAATTTGAAAATTCATTATAGCAGCATCAAAAGACGAATAAAGTGCAAGTGCTCTATCTCATATAAATTACTTCATTATCATGCTGGTTTGAGAGATTTTCTGAAAATTGCTTCTATTTCTCATTTCAATTTTCTCTGAATCCACCAGGCATCTGCCAATATAAACCAGACACATCCTATTAAAACGCATAAAAACCTTTTTCTTAGTGCAAATTCAATACAATCTTAAAAAGATGGATGATCCTTGTCCAAATAAAGTGCAAGTGCTTTACAGTACTGAACTACATTCCTATCCTCCCTCCTTATATAAAATGCACTATAAAAATTGTAAATGCTTTTATTCCCGGTGGATTATGCATAATATTCAGTTCTTAAAAAATATCATCTATTGAGTCTTCAAACTTGTAATTCATTCTTTAGGCCTCATGTGGAAAGTTAATTAATCCTTTCTCTGTTCATCATTAAAATTACTACTTAAAAACAATTTACCTGCAATGGATAACTCATTTAAATCAGATGTACATGCAGATCCTCTTCAGCATTTAATCCAATCGGATTTTTGGAATTGAACAACATAATGTATTTAGATTCAAGTTGGCAGAGTTTACCTTCTCTATTTCCTCCTCTTCTTAACTTTTGTACTTGATCTATAGCAAAATACGATAGGTCATTAATGTTTCCTTTATGCACCTCATTAATATGGCGAGCGACCACATAATTTGTGTCATTATTCTTAACCGCTCTCAAGTGCTGCAAAATACGGATATGTACCATATGGATTGTACTGCCAATATATATTTTAGGACATGTACATTGAATGATGTAAACCACATAGTCACTTTTACAGTTCAATGAACACCTTATCTTCCATGGATTACTCATCAATGGGGATATGACTTGTCGTTCATTTTTACCAAACCTACATGCTTTGCATTTAAAACATTTGTGGAAACCAGGACTAGCCTTAAGCCATCCTCCCCCTCTTTCTATTTCTGGGTTGGTCTTAAATAAGTCATTTCTCATAGACTTTGCTTTCTTAAAAGTAACCATAGGTCTACGTGATATCATTCCATGTAAGATAGGATCTTGTGTCACCAGATGCCAATGCCTACACAGGCTATCTCTCACTTTCGCCTGGTAGGCATTGTATCCAGTGATCATCCTGATCTGACTTGCAGCATTCCTTTTCTTTTCTTTTGCCTTTTCCAAGTCGGGTTTAATTAAAAATTCCCTTCCAATGTGATCAACTTTGAGTTTAGCCTGCTTCAATGCATCATGCTTGTACCCTCTTTGCAAAAATCTCTCAGTGAGGGCATCTTGGGCGTCCTGTAAGGCAGTGGGTTCACTACAATTTCTCTTCATTCTCAAATTTTCTGCATATGGGATGCTCAATTTTAAGCGTGTTGGGTGAAAACTTTGGGCATGAAGAATAGTATTCCCAGCAGTGGGTTTCCTATATGTTCGTGTATGAATCATGTCTTGTTTCACATATACTTCAAGATCTAAATATGTAACACTTGACTCGCTTATGTGTTCCGTAAATTTTAAATTTAGATCATTGTCATTAAGGTCCTTTATAAACATCTCAGCCAATTCTTTTGATCCATCCCATAAGATGAAGAGATCATCTATGAAACGAATCCATGTAACTACATGGTCGTTCCATATTCTGATATGTTTGGTTTGAGCACCTGCTCCTCCCACCAGCCCATATGCAAATTTGCATAGCTGGGGGCGAAGCAGGTGCCCATCGCCGTGCCCTGTAGCTGCCTATACGTATCTCCTCCAAACATAAAGTGATTGTTAGTCAGGCATAGTCTACACATTTCAACTAACATGTTTGTGTGTTGGTAAAAATTAATAGGTCTAGTACTGAGAAAATGACGTATTGCTCGCAAACCATCTTCATGTGATATGCTAGTATATAAACTTGCAACATCTAAAGTGATCAAAAGATACGTTTCTTTCCAGCCCATAGTATTAAGCTTAATCAGGAAGTCTCTTGTATCCTGGAAATAAGCAGGTAATGCTTGCACATTTGTTTGTAAGAATGAATCTAAATATCTTGAGGTTGGTTCAAATAAACTGCCTATGGCAGAAATAATCGGCCTTCCAGGTGGTTTTTCTTTATTTTTATGAATTTTTGGGACCAAATAAAGAGTGGGTAAGACTTGATTATCTACTTTCAAAAAGGAATATTCATTTTGCGTAAGTAGTCCTAATCCTCGCCATCTGGCTAGATCTTTAAAATATTTCTGTTGTACCTCACACAAATTGCTTTGTGGAATTTTTATATAGCATTTTTTATCTTTCAATTGAGAGATAGCCTCGTTGTTATAGGCTTCTAGTGGCCAGAGGACAAGGTTTCCACCTTTATCAGCCTGTCTGACCACTATATCCTGTCTGCTTTTTATTTTGGTGACTACTTCCTGATACTCTTTTTCAAAATGACTCATTTTTCAGAAAATCTCTACTCGAATTAAGAGATAATTCTTTTAGATCTTTTATAACTAAGTCTGAAAATATGTCTAATGCATCTCTGGGTGTGTTGGGCGTAAATGTGGATTTGGGTCTAAATGTTGTTTTAATACTATCATACATATCCATGTCTAATAGATCTATTGCTTGACTTGCTGTTTCCTCTACTTGCAATCCCTCGCCCTCCCGTTGCAAATTATGTAAATCC
Organism: Calotriton arnoldi; assembly: GCA_963921515.1. NCBI lineage: Eukaryota > Metazoa > Chordata > Amphibia > Caudata > Salamandridae > Calotriton > Calotriton arnoldi. The sequence goes on along the minus strand of CAWUFW010003730.1, from coordinate 706,615 downwards.
AGTAGTAACCCCATGTCACCAACCTCAAGACTATCTACTTCTTTTCTTACTTCTGACGTTTTCTCTGTATTACTTCTGCTATTATAGAAGAATTTTTTGAGCTTCAGTTTGCGTATAAACTTGAAAAAAATCAATGCGCGTTTGGGTGTAATTAAAGTTAGTACGCTTACAAAATGAAAGTCCCAACGATAGCATCTTAGTGTCATTATCCGTTAAAATCAAATCTGTTAGATTTACCACAGTTAATGTTGCTTCTTCCATCCCCTGCGTTGATATGAGTCCTTTTTCCTCACCCCTGATCGAAGCTCCATTCCCGCCCCGTCTGTTTTTTCGTTTTCTTGATTTTCCTTTTCTTTTCTGTGTCCCTGCATATTCGATCTGTTGTTCTGAGTCCGGTCTATGTATAAAAAACCAAGCTCTTCAATTATAGAGGGTGGATTATCAAGAGGTCCCATACTTTGAAGTCCATCTTCAGAGGCAGTGTCCAAATCCGAGCTTGCTTGAGAGATTATATCGGAGCTTATTTCTCCTCCATTAGTGCTTGCAATCTTTTTATTTGATATTGCTGTTTATCGATTTTGATAGTCTTTGTTTACGTATATTGTCAAAGCGGCGAGCAAAAGTGTAGATTTGCCCCCGCATGTAATCAAGTCTATCTCGTTGAACTTTGTTGCTTTACGTACCGTAATTACTTGCTCGTGTTTTTTAAGGCGGACACTCAATTCTGACTCGAATTTGGTAATAATGTCTTCACTCATTAGGTTCTTTAATTCGGCTTCTATTTTCGTGATTTCATCCAACAACTTCTCTCGATCTTTAGACGCATATTTGATTAGTATTTTCATCATGTTCTCTGATGAAGTCGCGTTGTTGGCAGCCCATTCCCTGAGCATCTCCGGATCAGGGTTTTCATATGTAGGGGCTGTTAACACTCTTAACCCAAGAGGTATTCTGCCCACATCAAGATATTTGGTCAACGATTTTACTTCCCACCACTTAGAAATCTCATTGCGCTTTAGCTTTTCAAGTTTCCGTTTCAAAGTTAAAACGTCATTTTCCTTTGCGACTGATTCCAGTCCGTGTTTTTGCACCACATTAATAGTGCTTCGTTCGCTGAATACGGAGTCTGCCGTTACCTTCCTTAGCTTAGTTAAAGTATCCATTGCAGTATATCCGATTACAGGAGCGACTGCCTCACACACCTCTCGATTGCTCATTATAAAGAAAGGACGCGCTTAGCTTCCCCGCCGGGATTTCTTCCCTGCTCCTCTCCCCGCTTTTTAAGATTTCACGTACTGTTCACAGCGGCCAGTTTCCTCGGCAATCGGCCTCCTTCGAAGCTGTAAGCCCAAGACTTCGCCACGTATCGGTAAATGCGTTCTGCGTTGATGTGCGGGGGGGCTTCTCCGCCTGTGCTACAAACACTCCTCCACTGTTTGCCGGATTTCTCGGAGATGCACCAAATCAAGGTCGTGTCAGTGCAGCCACTATTCCAGCATTAGCGGCTAAACATTAAAGACCAATTCTGAGCTCCATAAAGACCAGACACCGACACAGGGGTTGCGTTGCCATTTCATCCTTCCTTTATTTCAGAATATTTCACCATGACGCGTTT